>JAGSMX010000003.1:8548750-9770000 GCA_029286785.1 Meandrusa payeni | reverse complement strand
TTTATTAGACAGAATAATCATTCATTTATATCATGCACCGAGGAAAGGGCCACCGGGGAGGTTTTAGTGGGTAACACTTAACACCATAACCGCCGCCTTCCCCCCAGAAGGCGGGGTATCTTTGTGAAGATTTCCTCCCCGTCAACAAAAAAAAAAGTGTCTTCTGTTGTTCGGCACAATTGCGTTCAGCACGGTGAAAAAGGTGCCTTTTAAACTTTCAAAAACTTCGCAAATAGTATGTTTTATCTTTCATAAACTGTCCTAAATATACGAGTATTATCTGTAAAAATAATAAGAATAATGGCCGTGGTAGCTCAGTGTCCGGGCGGTTGGCTCAAGTTGCATACGCTAGCAACCCGAGTTCGATCTCCGGTTCAGGCGCCAATCAAATTTGTTGTTGCAATTTTTGTGCTGACCACGTGCTCGGCGGTGAAGGAAAACATCGTGAGAAAACCTACATGTCTTAGCTTCTGCCAATCCGCACTAGGGACTATGCCCTTATACTCTCTTTACAGAAAGAGACCTGCGCCCAATTTATTAATTATTTAATATTTTACACAATCAACAGTCACGTATTTAAGATCTAAGCCTTTATAGATTTACATTATAGATTTTTTGTTTTGTTTCAGTGTTAACTAAGAATGTACTTGGCTTTAAAAACAATAAAAAAAGTATTAAGCAAATTAAGACTGTAACTTTATCTGTGATGTGTCACATCTGTCAAAATAGTTTTTGTAGTGAAATTTATTAACGTTAGATGTTGCAAGTATTTCGGTGAGTTTGTACATTTATTTTTTCATTAATACACTATGTATAAAGTATAAAATAAATTTTATATGGTAAAATGCACATTATCCAACCACATGGCAATCGGGAGCTCTATATTTGAAAACAATAAAAGTATTAAACATATTACAACTGTAACTTTATCTGTATAAATGACTTTGATGTGTCACATCTGCCAAAATAGTTTTTGTTGTAAAATTTATTAACGTTAAATGTTGCAAGTATTTCGGTGAGTTTGTAAATTTATTTTTGCAATAATACACTATGTATAAAGTATAAAATATATTTTTTTTTTTTTTTTTTTTTTTTTTTTTTTTTTTTTTTTTTTTTTTTTTTTTTTTTTTTTTTTTTTTTTTTTTTTTTTTTTTTTTTTTTTTTTTTTTTTTTTTTTTTTTTTTTTTTTTTTTTTTTTTTTTTTTTTTTTTTTTTTTTTTTTTTTTTTTTTTTTTTTTTTTTTTTTTTTTTTTTTTTTTTTTTTTTTTTTTTTTTTTTTTTTTTTTTTTTTTTTTTTTTTTTTTTTTTTTTTTTTTTTTTTTTTTTTTTTTTTTTTTTTTTTTTTTTTTTTTTTTTTTTTTTTTTTTTTTTTTTTTTTTTTTTTTTTTTTTTTTTTTTTTTTTTTTTTTTTTTTTTTTTTTTTTTTTTTTTTTTTTTTTTTTTTTTTTTTTTTTTTTTTTTTTTTTTTTTTTTTTTTTTTTTTTTTTTTTTTTTTTTTTTTTTTTTTTTTTTTTTTTTTTTTTTTTTTTTTTTTTTTTTTTTTTTTTTTTTTTTTTTTTTTTTTTTTTTTTTTTTTTTTTTTTTTTTTTTTTTTTTTTTTTTTTTTTTTTTTTTTTTTTTTTTTTTTTTTTTTTTTTTTTTTTTTTTTTTTTTTTTTTTTTTTTTTTTTTTTTTTTTTTTTTTTTTTTTTTTTTTTTTTTTTTTTTTTTTTTTTTTTTTTTTTTTTTTTTTTTTTTTTTTTTTTTTTTTTTTTTTTTTTTTTTTTTTTTTTTTTTTTTTTTTTTTTTTTTTTTTTTTTTTTTTTTTTTTTTTTTTTTTTTTTTTTTTTTTTTTTTTTTTTTTTTTTTTTTTTTTTTTTTTTTTTTTTTTTTTTTTTTTTTTTTTTTTTTTTTTTTTTTTTTTTTTTTTTTTTTTTTTTTTTTTTTTTTTTTTTTTTTTTTTTTTTTTTTTTTTTTTTTTTTTTTTTTTTTTTTTTTTTTTTTTTTTTTTTTTTTTTTTTTTTTTTTTTTTTTTTTTTTTTTTTTTTTTTTTTTTTTTTTTTTTTTTTTTTTTTTTTTTTTTTTTTTTTTTTTTTTTTTTTTTTTTTTTTTTTTTTTTTTTTTTTTTTTTTTTTTTTTTTTTTTTTTTTTTTTTTTTTTTTTTTTTTTTTTTTTTTTTTTTTTTTTTTTTTTTTTTTTTTTTTTTTTTTTTTTTTTTTTTTTTTTTTTTTTTTTTTTTTTTTTTTTTTTTTTTTTTTTTTTTTTTTTTTTTTTTTTTTTTTTTTTTTTTTTTTTTTTTTTTTTTTTTTTTTTTTTTTTTTTTTTTTTTTTTTTTTTTTTTTTTTTTTTTTTTTTTTTTTTTTTTTTTTTTTTTTTTTTTTTTTTTTTTTTTTTTTTTTTTTTTTTTTTTTTTTTTTTTTTTTTTTTTTTTTTTTTTTTTTTTTTTTTTTTTTTTTTTTTTTTTTTTTTTTTTTTTTTTTTTTTTTTTTTTTTTTTTTTTTTTTTTTTTTTTTTTTTTTTTTTTTTTTTTTTTTTTTTTTTTTTTTTTTTTTTTTTTTTTTTTTTTTTTTTTTTTTTTTTTTTTTTTTTTTTTTTTTTTTTTTTTTTTTTTTTTTTTTTTTTTTTTTTTTTTTTTTTTTTTTTTTTTTTTTTTTTTTTTTTTTTTTTTTTTTTTTTTTTTTTTTTTTTTTTTTTTTTTTTTTTTTTTTTTTTTTTTTTTTTTTTTTTTTTTTTTTTTGTTCACGGGGAGGAAATCTTCAAGAAGATACCCCGCCTTCTGGGGGGAAGGCGGCGGTTATGTGGGGTTTTTACCCACTAAAACCTCCCCGGTGGCCCTTTCCTCGGTGCATGACGAGGGGCTCCGGGATCTCCAGTGGAACGCACCGGAGCCCCTCGGCACTGTGCTCAAGGAGAGCACGTCCCGGGGAGGTTAATCCCTCCCCACCTGTACTCTCGCAGTGCAAGGCGACACGGGCCAGCCGATGTCGCCTTCTTCCCAGGTCTACTTTAGCGGACGACAAAGACCCTTGTCGCCCAGTGACCCTGAGGCCCCTTAGTCGCCTTCTATAGGCAGAGGATACCCTGGCGGTATACTACTCTTGATTCTAGCGCTTGACCACGATCTCACCAGGTGATATAGTCGAAAGATGATACGCGCTAGCTTAGTAAGTGCCTATTCACTCTACTCTTGAAGGGTCCCGCGTCGTACTCTATTGCAGTATGCAGACGTAGCATTGAAAGGCAAATATTTTTTAGTTCTAGTACATCACTTTTATATACCGCTATCCCTAATTGCTTCCATTGTCCACCATGTAATTATAAGGAGTTGTCCAACACCTCGCCTGCAAGTAGTGTCTCCGTAAAAGGCCTAAACGGGGCTGGGAGGTTATAACTTGGGATTTGCGGTGATTTCTTACAGTTTTAACATGCATCCATATTGAGTAGCGACGACATGGAAAAAAACAAATCAAGGTTTTAATTATTCCTCATGTAATCAGAGATCTTTCCGTTATTCTAACAATCCATTATAAAAGCAAAAATTACGTTACTTCTATATTTCGTATCTCTACGTACTTCAAACTCTATCTGTCAACGAATGAATAATAAAGCAGGACCAAACGTTGGTTAATAAAAAAAGAAATCCGACCGCAGTCTATTTCGTTGATATCATCTGAAAAGCGTACTGTCTACACAATACAGCCGAGATTGTAGCAACCGAGATGACATCAGATTAAACATTGCGAGCGTTTTTCCGCCTCTCATTAAGGCTAGAGTAGTGTTTATTTTAACTAGGTCCTGTGACCAGAACATGCGAGGCGTTTACTGCGCGGAAGCGACGCTATCTAATGCAATACCGACACCACCTTGATGGTTGGCGTTCCACGACTGTACACGTCTCGCGTAACTTTCTTCCACGCACTGTCAACCTGTGGAATCAACTGTCTCCAGCAGTGTTTCCGAACGTTTACGATTTGGAGACCTTCGAGAAACGTGGTATAAAGATAAACCTAGGGAATAAATTAAGAATAAGCAAAATTTGTACTAATAAACTAAGAATACGTTATACCTGGTATAACGTTGACGTTTTGTTCATACAATCGTTATTCCGAAGTTATAACGACGTACACCCTTGTTTAAGTCCAGTATAACATTTAAAATACCACGATTTGTGTTTGTGTTCGCTTATTTAAATTAATAATATATTTATTTAAGAAAATGTGTTCATCTATTATTTTATTGTTTTTAATATATATTAATCTCATAACTATTTATACACTTATCATATTTATTGTAGTCTAACAGCCTTACAAATAAAACGTGGTATAAAGATAAACCTAGGAATAAATTAAGAATAAGCAAAATTTGTACTAATAAACTAAGAATACGTTATACCTGGTATAACGTTGACGTTTTGTTCATACAATCGTTATTCCGAAGTTATAACGACGTACACCCTTGTTTAAGTCCAGTATAACATTTAAAATACCACGATTTGTGTTTGTGTTCGCTTATTTAAATTAATAATATATTTATTTAAGAAAATGTGTTCATCTATTATTTTATTGTTTTTAATATATATTAATCTCATAACTATTTATACACTTATCATATTTATTGTAGTCTAACAGCCTTACAAATTAAACGTGGTATAAAGATAAACTTAGGAATAAATTAAGAATAAGCAAAATTTGTACTAATAAACTAAGAATACGTTATACCTGGTATAACGTTGACGTTTTGTTCATACAATCGTTATTCCGAAATTATAACGACGTACACCCTTGTTTAAGTCCAGTATAACATTTAAAATACCACGATTTGTGTTTGTGTTCGCTTATTTAAATTAATAATATATTTATTTAAGAAAATGTGTTCATCTATTATTTTATTGTTTTTAATATATATTAATCTCATAACTATTTATACACTTATCATATTTATTGTAGTCTAACAGCCTTACAAATAAAACGTGGTATAAAGATAAACCTAGGAATAAATTAAGAATAAGCAAAATTTGTACTAATAAACTAAGAATACGTTATACCTGGTATAACGTTGACGTTTTGTTCATACAATCGTTATTCCGAAATTATAACGACGTACACCCTTGTTTAAGTCCAGTATAACATTTAAAATACCACGATTTGTGTTTGTGTTCGCTTATTTAAATTAATAATATATTTATTTAAGAAAATGTGTTCATCTATTATTTTATTGTTTTTAATATATATTAATCTCAACTATTTATACACTTACCATATTTATTGTACTCTAACAGCCTTACAAATTAAACGTGGTATAAAGATAAACTTAGGAATAAATTAAGAATAAACAAAATTTGTACTAATAAACCAAGAATACGTTATACCTGTAAACGTTGACGTTTTTGTTCATACAATCGTTATTCCGAAATTATAACGACGTACACCCTTGTTTAAGTCCAGTATAACATTTAAAATACCACGATTTGTGTTTGTGTTCGCTTATTTAAATTAATAATATATTTATTTAAGAAAATGTGTTCATCTATTATTTTATTGTTTTTAATATATATTAATCTCATAACTATTTATACACTTACCATATTTATTGTACTCTAACAGCCTTACAAATAAAACGTGGTATAAAGATAAACCTAGGAATAAATTAAGAATAAGCAAAATTTGTACTAATAAACTAAGAATACGTTATACCTGGTATAACGTTGACGTTTTGTTCATACAATCTTTATTCCGAAATTATAACGACGTACACTCGTGTTTAAGTCCAGTATAACATTTAAAATACCACGATTTGTGTTTGTGTTCGCTCATTTATATTAACTTATTATGGAATTAAGGGCAATGGAGGAAGTAGAAAATGTAAATGACTTAATAAATATCATTCAGACACCAAAAAATATTTAAAGATGGGAAAACCCTTTTGATTTTTATGTCGATGATTAGTTTCGATTAAAATATCGGTTTTCTAAAAGTGGTATAATATTTCTAGACCATTTATTTGAAAGATCTCTTACTATGGACAAGCGTGGAAGTGGATTATCTTCTATCTATATATAGAGTATAGAATATTTTTATAACCGCCACACATTGACAGATACATTACTACACTACTACATAGATTGCAATTATTTTTTTAGTATGGTTTCTCTTTGATTGCACTGTTGCCAACTCGTGCATTTTGACGGAAACGGAAGAATAGATAAACCATAGTTATTCTTAATTTATTCCTGGTTTAACTAAACTTAGTTTAAGGGTGGAATAAATATGTTATAACTCATTTTTATTTGTAAGACTGTTATTGTCGGTTGTCTGTATATATTTCATGTAAATTGAGTGTTGGGCGCGCACGACTTTGGGTAGTAGGTAATAGATTTTGTTAAAATAGCTACCGACCGAGTCTTGTTTCGGCCCTCTCGGACGCCCTCGGATCGGATTGCTAACGAGTAAAAATAGTAACCGCCCAAGCTGAGGTTACCCTCACCGGGAGCACCCTTGTGTTGAGTTACTACCTAATAAAGGTTCAGGCTAAGCGACCTAAGAGCTATGCCACCTCTCAATGCGTTGAAGCAGTAAATGCCAGCTTCTCTGGTCAACTGTGTTAGTTCGTTCAAAAAAAAAACCGCTGAAAATCAGCGCTGTCGCATCCCTGCGATTTGTCATCCTCCTTCCTATCTGTCCATTTTTTTCTTTCACTGTATATTTTTTATCTTATTTTTTTTTCCTGTCTTTTTGATGTGTATCATATTTTGTGCCTATAAAGAATATGTCTATGTGTAACTTCTACAGGATCACTTAACAACAGATAAACCATATGACCTTTTGCCTCTTTTCTTATTAAAAAAAAATTATGTTCTTATTATTCTCGTTTTATTTTATATACTTAAGCTTTGAACCCAACTTCAACGTCAGCAAAGGATTTAAATTAAAAAATTCGAACGGACAAGTTTGAAAAAAAGTTCATTTGAAGCGTAGAAACTTACTTTCTAGTGCTTTTTCGTCCTTCCATGCTGTCTGGCTTTGTGTTAATATTTGCCTGCGCGCATTATTACTGCACGGATCCCGTGTACAATGGACCGGGAATTATCCACCCTTGGAGACTTGTTCGGACTCCTCTATTGAATGATGAGGAATGTCAGGAATATTTAAGCAAAGATTAGAAATGCATGCGTTAGTCATGTAAAGTGTTCTCTTTTAACGTTCGCTACTAGAAATGCTGGCGCCGTTTTTACAGATAACAGATACATCTGCGGCGTTTTGTTTCCCATATCCTTTTATGCGTACATAATAGCGACTCATTCCGTTGATAAGGATATTTTATTGGCATATGAGAATTTATCCTTATACCATTTTTCCCTTGTTATAAAGACGATATTTTGTGAAAAGTAAAAAAAAAATCGTTAACTCAATTATAAATATTACATGTATTGTTTAATTTGAACCTTTTGGTTGACTAATTTCTGTTTCGTCCTGTTTGGTTTAAATCCTCATTTTATACATTTTTTTTTACCCTCGTTTCAATTTTTTTTTGTTAAAAAAATCTGCCGCCTGCCGCTGACGATTGTTTCTTAGAATCATCAGCGTTGCTACAGACGACCAGCGCTGATTTACCCACCTTGGGAAGTTATAAGTAAATATTTTTATATTGTTTTGATGTTAAATATATTTATAGTTATAGAGAATGCTAAATGGTGAACGTCAAATGACATATTTGATCCCTAGTATTTTAGTACTACTATAGTACTTAAACAATGAAATGCATAATGTGCCACAGTGATAGCCATGCCCTATGGGCTTGTAACAATTAAGTAGAAGCTTATTTTAATACTTTTTCATTAAAAATATCGCCTTCTTGACGCTTTATCAGGGTAGACAAATACAGCTTTCCCTGCCCGCTTTTCACCAAGTTTATTAGATCCCATATGTTGGTTTCAACAACTCGTCACACACTGGGCACAAAATTTTTGTACTAAAAAGTCCGAAAAACGGCAATTCTTTGGTCTTTGGTTTGCCATTTGGTACAAGACTACTGGGATTTCAACTCTCGACGATCAGGTCATAGGAACTGCTTAGGTACTAGGCTATATACCAATGTTACTAACATATTTATTTTATAAAAATATTTGAATATAATGTAATGTAAGTAAGAAAAATATAAGATAAACTGTCATTTTTTTGAATGAAGAAAAATTTGATTCACTTTACCCGGCTTACCTGCTGTAAATTCGTAAGCAGCAGGGCTCAGGCTTGACAAAATGCAAAACACCCAAGTAGAGTGTCGCCTTCAGCGAAGGGAACAGGCGAGTAGAAAGCACCCCATCAAGAATGCATGCAAGTCGGCATCAAGTTATGAGGTGACTGTTGACTCGGCTCGCTTCTGTGAAAGGAAACTGTAAGTACAGCGGTACTATTTTCTCGTTTTTATGTCTTTTAATAAACACGAAAGGGAGAAAAATTATTGTCGCCATGCTTTTACTGGAACCCAGACGTTGCTTAGTAAGAAATGAAAATTTCTTTGCAGCAATTTAATATCAGAGTTGGTCAAGCGTCTTTAACACTTTTCTCTTTCTCTCTGTAGCAATTTATTAATTTTTTCACATGCCAGCTGCAAAGCGACAAAGTATTCCTTCATTATGTTCTCGAGTCAACAAATTTAATTCGGCCTTTTATTGGAAGATGGGCAAATGATCTCCCGACTCCCAATGCGCTGCCGCAAAATATATGTGCCACGGCTACATTCAAACGGTTACTCTGAAATCTCTACTTACGAGTAATGGTTTTCATTCACCTTTTTTATTTTTTAGTTTAAGGTTTTACTTAAATTCATTATACCTATTTCAATGTGACCAAGGTCTTCAATCAGTGCGTCCGACCCGTCTTGACATATGGAGCCGAAACGTAGACACTCACGGTTAGGCTGTTTCACAGGATAAAAGTCGCTCAACGACCTATGGAAAGGGCTATGTCTCTCTGAAGGGTCGAATCCGGAATGAGGTGATCCGATATAGAACTAAGGTGATCGTCATAGCCCACGTAATTAGCAAATTGAAGTGGTAACGGCTGGCTATATTAGCCGCAGAACGGATAACTGTTGGGTGAGACGATTTATCGAGTGGAGACCGTGGAGAGACAAGTGCGGAGTGGGACGCCCTAAGACTAGGTGGAGCGACGATTTTCGCAGGACGACTGGCGGAAGCTGGATGAGAGTGGCCTAGGATCGTAATCTGATACAGGTGATGATGATTTACTCGTAAATATTAAATGTGAGCAACAAAGAGTATCTAACGATAAAATTATAGTATATCGATAAATTATTAAAATATGTAAGTAAAAAGTGGGTAAAGTTATACAGAACTAAATCTTAGTCTTATAACAGGTATAATCTACTATTCATTTTTCAATTGATTATCAGAAAAAAAAACGTCTCCATAATGATAACATCGCTTATTGTAGACATTATATTTTATATTTTCCTGTGTGTCATTTCTGAATAATTCATTCACACAATAAAGAGCTTCCTTTTTTAATCGTTTGCATTAAAATGGTTATAGTTTATCTTCAACTGTGGGTAGAATATAAAGATGGTTAGCGGCAATAGAGGAACAATTGCAACAATTTTTTTAAAAAAATTTTTTTTAAAGGAAAGCTAGCAATATTTCTTTTTTTTTCAGAAATATTACTAACAGTGTAACAGTGCTAGGACATGGTTCACGGCAATAGTCGAATGGTGGATTCGAACCCACGACTTTACGATTCGCAGGCCTAGAACTATTAGGCTATTGACGCAATTAATGTTGTGAACTGATGTCGGAAAAGATTAACTCCTGAAATACAGCTAAACCCAACTTAAAAAGTTAAGGGAGTCTCCTTCCATTACCATTTTTGTTTTGCTGCAAATATAGGAACATAGATAGCATCATCAGCCGTTTTACCTTACTATAACGACTTAGGAACGTTAACGTATTTTACATCTTCTTCTAGCCTGAATGAGCTAATGGTTTCGGTATAGGGTTCGGTCTGCGAAACACGAAAGCTTCGAATCCACCATCCGACTATTGAGGTGAACCATCTCCTTGCACAAGTTTAAGCTTAATTGGAACGGTTACAAGAATGTTAGTAATATTTGTGTAAAAAAATATTGTTATGCCAGCATTTTTTTTAAAAGAAACCTTTTTTAATTGGTTTAAATTTTAATAAAATAAAAAAAAAATGTTGTAGGATCTTCAATTGTGGAGCAAACCACGATTGAGAAAAATAATAAGAAAGTAGGAGTTAATTATTGCTTCAGCCTTTCTTCTCATAACTTAGATGATTGATAGCTTTTTAAAAAGCTTAGTAACTCCGTTTTGCTGTTGTTTTAGCTAGTCGGCGGGATGCTTCGATTGCCTTCTATAAAAGCCACTTACTCGTTTGTTTTCCAACTAATTATGGTAAATAAGGGCTGAATAATAGTTGATTTCCCCTCGGAGCAGTTTGCATATCGGATGCTAAAAGCGGACTCACCTAATTGCCAAATTTTTGGAGAGGTGGAAGTTATTTAGGAGAATGTATTTAATATGAAACGGAAAGTCATTGGTTATTAAGTATTAATTAAGTAGACAACATGTGTTGTTACCTGAATCGACTTCCGAAGGAGCGATAGACCTAGTGGCTATGGCTTCACAACAATGATTTTCTTTCTCGCACGTGATTTGTTTTTTATTTGTAATCGACGCACGATTGTTGGTAAAATTCTTCAGACAAATCCCAACAGAAGTCCCCAATTAATAAAGAAACAAAAACAGAAGCGAACTTTAGATTTTTATATGTATAAATCTTTTTTAACATTTGAAATTATTACACTCGATAAAGCGAATTGGAATCACATCCATTACAAAATGGTCAATCAGCCCATATCGCCAGCAATTTCGGGTCTTTAATGTTTTTTTCCTGTTTTATTTTAAAACCCAACCCGGGAGCAGGAATTGTTATCAGCACACAATAAATTATAATACGAAGTCCCCATGTTAACATAGAGATGGTCGTCCCTGCCTTAATATATACAATAAATTATTTAACAACGATGCAGATAAGACTGTATAGACAATGTCACATAAAATTCTCACATATATATATTTATAAAGCTTAATATATATAGAAGCGTCCATAGCTTAATAGTTTCGAGTACGGGTATTGCGAATCGCAAGGTCGTAGGTTCGAATCCGTTATTGGACTAATAACGTGAACCGTTTCCAGCACACGCTTTTAAGCTTAGTTGGAATGGTTTTCAGGAATGTTAGTATTGTTTGTAAAAAAAATTGTTAGCTTAATTAAAAAATTGTTGGCTTATTAGTTAAGTATTTAAAAAAAATATATAAATATATAAAGTTACCGTGTCGTCTTAGCCTAACCGAGATAGGCAGAGATATCAATCGATACCTGCTTCTTAGGGATTTTTTTATACTTTCTAAGCTAGTGTTTGAACACGATCTCACTTGATGTTGGACTCCAATGAAATAAATAGGATAGAGTAAAGTTTACGTAGTTTGAGTAAGTTAAGTAGAGTTTACGGAGGGGAAATCTTCAACCAGATACCCCTCCGTAAACAAAAAAATAGATAGGGTTATTACCCCTAAAACCCCCCCGGTGGCCCTTCCTCGGTGCATGGTGAGGGGCTCCGGGATCTTCAGTGGAACGCACCGGTGTCCCTCTGCACCTTCTTCCCGGGTCCACTTTGGCGGACGACAAAGGCCCCCACCCTTGTCGCCCGGTAACCCGAGGCCCTTTTTAGTCGCCTCCTACGACAGGCATGGGATACCGTAGCCTTATTCTACTAGCCCAGAACTACAAGGCTGGATGTCCTAAACTACCTCAACTGAGATTTGAGAAACGATTCATACTTTTTGGCTATTTCTTTTTCGTCGTAGCATAGACAATAAATGATGTTAATAGCCTAATACTTTATCGTAGGATCTGCTTAACATAACGTCGCACGACATATTCTAGCACAAGCTTATTTGGAATGATAACAATAATGTTTAAAAAAATGTTTTCATTCAAAAAGTCATGGATGGATGTAGAACAAAGAATTAATGCCACAATAAATTTAAAAATAACTTCCGATAAAGCTAATCATAAGCGCCTTCTGGTCTTTGATAACAGTTTTGTATGTCTAGAAGCAGACATCTGACCGCTGCGATCTCGTGAAATCTGTTATATCATAAATGGTTTTGATAAGTGGGCACGCCATCAGATACACTCGTACATTCACACGGCAACTATAAAGGCCTTGTTTCAGGGATGTTTGCTTTATAGTTAACCGGTATACGTCGAATCCAAGCAACTTCGCCTTGTTAGGGTATTGGTAATGACGTCGTTAAGTCGATTTGAGCGTTTAGCGGTGGCGGCTTTTTTGCTTTTAATTAACCGCCTTCAACGTGAACCTTGTTTGCTAAGTGTTTTCAATTATAAATGTTAGGAATATTTCTCAAAGTTGCCAACGTTACGTTTTGTTTGTGTGTAATTTTCCATAAATTCCATTAATTGGAATCATACTTTTAATAAAGGAAATAGAAAACGCCTTACCTGATGTTAAGTGGTCAATCACGACACCAGAGGATATACAGGTGTATGCTCCGTGTCCAGCTTATTTACCAGATTCTGTAAGCTCGTGGTGCTCCTCCAATCGTGCTGATTCACTCTTACAATAGTAAAAGCTGTTGTTGTGATCCAACTCATAGTCAAATTAATAACTAAGGAAACATAAAATATACTAACTAATAAAGATATATTTACATTTTAATAGATATTACAAAATATTTGCAAAAAATATAACTGTCCCAAACCGTCATCGCTAGGCAGCGTGCCCAGTAGGTTGGTAACATTGCCACGTTGTATGGCAATGCTTAGCCTCTGTGCAAGGTATAAGCCAGCTCTCTGGTCACCAGATGTGTCGAGCAACTTCTTAGCTAACACATTAAAAACGTGGTGTGCACTAAAACCCCACGGACCCAAAGTTTCTACCCCAAACGGCTCAAATATGAAACCGAGGTTATTAAGTTATTCTACGCATTTATTACGATATTATAAATTCCATGGACACCATTTTGATGCTTGGCATTCCACGATTCTACGTTTTTAGCGTTACTTTCTTCCACGCACTATTCACGTGTTTCCACTACTTTAAAACGTTTTTTATTTCTCTATTTTTATTTTTTTAACGTGATCCATGATGAACTATGAGTCTATATGTTTGCCTCGTTTGATAAGTGACTTTTGATTTGGTTTTTGTAAGTTGTTCTCACTATTATTTAAGTTTGTTGTTTGTATATATTTTAGGATGATTAGGTTTTTTGATTATTTTATTTTACGTGTTATTGAATTAATTTAAGTTGTCTATGATGTAGTTGACATGTTCAGTGAAGGTGTTGATAGTCTGTTTCAACTATTACCATTATCTCCTAACTTATACGATTTTGGGACCTTCAAGAAATGATAGATTCGTTTCTTGACGGTCCTTTCTCAACCGGCAACGCCTGCAGCTCCTCTGGAGCTAGGTGCTCATTGGTGATATTGATCACTTAAACTCTGGTGTTACATAAGCTCGTTTGCTCCGGGCGTGAAATTGAAAAAATGTAATATGTGCCTAAGGGCCAAGCGTGAGTGCTTTTGTTTGTTTGTTTATATACTTTGTATCTGTCTACGATACGATAAGTTCAAATCGAGATTTTAATACAATAATATACATAAAGCATCCTATGTCCCCTAGGTGGGGCAGAGGGCGTCCACAGTGATCCTCAATCGCGTCCGATCTTGGGCTTCACGCTTTATCTTGCTCCATGTTTTCCCGATGTTCTTCGCCTCGTCTGCAACTGTGTGGCGCCAGGTTTAGGACGGCTGTGGTTCCGCTTTCTTTGCGGATTCCAATCAAGGGTCTGTTTCGGAATGTGATCGGCATCTCTTTGGAGGGTGTGGTAGTGTTAATACAATAATAATAATGGGATAATAAGCTTGTGGCAATATTAAATCACGATTGTTATTGCTGCCTACTGCAGTTCTTCTTTCTTCTCTCTTCTAAATAAAAGGTAAATGAATAAACTTGTTGAAGCGTTTAAACTTCGTTGACAAACTAGCTTTTCATGAGTCCGTCCACAAGCGAAAGTAATTGTTGAGCACCGAGGGAGAAATGCGAATTAACGCCCAGTACGATGTTCACATGCATAATAACACCGAATGGAATGTAGGTCGCATGCTGATTGCACAGACACTCTCCTCATATCGAATTCTCTTTTTCCCGCCGAACGATCTCGCTCGCGCGAAAAATTTCATATAGCCTGGCGTTTTGCAAGTAAAATCAGATAACTTTTGACACTTCAATTACGCAGTGATGGCCGCCTCTAATTTTTTTTTCACGCTCGAAAAACTGCGAAACATACGTCACGAGCACACAAGACGGTGAAGTTTCCAGAACAAAATAGAAGTTTTGTCATTTACAAATAGATTTAATAGGACGACAAAATTCAATCGTTAAAATAATTGAGCGTCCAAAAAATGTATATTAAATTTCTTATTCTCTAGACTGCCGTCTTAATACCAGCTCTAATGGGTGTTTTATTGTATACATCGCATCGACAATAGAAACGTTGACGATCAAGTTAACCTTGACTTGATTCCGTGTCATGTGTTCTTATTTAGTGGCATTGTTTGAAATCATTACAGCTGCTAATTTTCTTTTTTGGGGAACAAGAACTGCGCTGTTAAGGCCTCTCCATTTTCAGCGGTTTTCTAACAGATGACACGTCTTTTAGCCTGAACCCTTTTCGGGAGCTAAATTGGCTAGGGCGATTACTCTTATCGTGAAAGCATTCAGATCAGAGGACGCCCGAAACGGCCTTACAATGGTTCATTATGACAAAACTTTAAACTGCACTTACATTATCCTTGGGACTTCTCAACTGGTATGGTTTTCTTCTGCACACAAATTGCAACAAGCTTCGACAATCCGCTGGTGTGTTGTACGTTCATGAGCGATGGAAATCAATTCGTTTCCGATTTTATATATTCGATTTTCTGTATAGAGATATTATTAGCTGCGCCCCATGATGTTAATTAAAAACACCTAGTGTGCTACAAAAACGGGATTACAGGAAGACTTAAGCGCGAGCTAGAGTCAGGAAAAAGAGTAGTAATGACTATAATTAAATTGTGTCACTGAAAACATGGGAATTGAAACCACTCATAACCACAGAAAGGACAACCAAAAAGAGATTTATGTCTAACTCACCCGAGAGCGCAGTCAAAGAAAAAAAATACAACAGCGAAAGCACGAAACAACACACAAAAACAATTCGCACACCATCACCAATTCTTTTTTACGTCCCCACGATGTTACCCGATATTTAATACTAGCTATTTAAATTTTCAAAATTAAAAGTGGCCTAAGATACTCTTTATGAAAGTCCCGTCAAAGTCACTCCAGGGATATGCCGGAATAACGGACAAGAATTTATGTATCGTGTATATTTGTATGCATGTAATAAAAAAATTATTTTACAAAACGGTTATTATAGTATTACAAACAAACATTCAATTTTATTTGTCTATAGATATAGATTAAATCTGTTTTCAAACAGCCTTCACTAAGAATTATTGTTTTATTCGTTTTATTTACGCATACTTTGACAGACGTTGTTAAGACGAGACAAGTGTGCGCGCCTCCGTAAAACAATTGTAGCCTTTTGTTCTAAAAACAAGTGGCGTTACAAAACACGTTTGTGTACACAACCTTCGAGAGCCATCGCGAAATCAGTTCAAAGCGGCAGATAAATTATTCAGAGCGCAGTCTCAGTTCGGCGGCGGAATAAAAAAGAAATTCTCTTTAGCGGATTCCCGGACCACACTAATACTAACAGACAGTTACAAATCTTCATTAACAGCTTGACAAAAAGTCGCAGCTGTCCACTCGTGTAAATCTAACGAAACCAGACTTCTTAGCTCTATTAAATGCATTAGAACTGTTAATGGAATGGAGTCGTAATTGGTAATTATTATAAAAAAATTATGATATGTTAATTAATCTGAGTTTCTCTTTTACTAATATTATAAAAATGATAATGACCTTGTATTGTTTTTATTATTCAAAATCACAAACATGACATACAGTGTGTACTTTCGGGTTTACAAATAGTTATTACGTAAATTAAAAACTTTAAATAACATTTTTACTAATATAACAAATTTTTACCATCTTTATCATCAGCCAGTGTTAATCCACTGCTGGAAATAGACCTTCCCCGATCCTTACCACCATTTAAGAGCCTCCGCTTTCCTCACCAACCATTTTCGGTTATCCTTATGAGGTCGTAGTTGCATCTGGTTTCTCTTTAACCTAACAATTTAAGGTCTACTAACTTCAACGTTACTAACTACTAGCCATTCTCTCAAAACGTTGTTACAGCTGCTAAAGGCGTCTTTACACTTACCATTTCCTTTTTCTATACAAACCATTTAGTATTAACCTCTTTACTCGTGTAGTAAAATCAATAATTGTCACTTGTATTTAACACTGTTTTAAAAAATTTGAATAAATGTTTAAAGTCATCTCTGAAACAGTACTAACGACTCATTTCGATTATTACTGTTTTGAATTACAGTAAACTGAACGTGTTTCAAGTTCCGACTAAGCGATGCGGATCGCTACTTGTTGACGGGCTGAGTGTTGGTGTGGAGAAGACAAATAAGTATTCTCAGTCGTTAATCGACAAGAACTGTGCAATAACAAGAAAAAGAACATCCATTCCAATAACACTGCGAACAAAAAGAATAATTTTATTAATACCCCACTAAAGTTGAAAATAACCAAGCGGCCCGTATAAAAGAAATCCCAGCTGGCAGAATTCACGTGAAAATAAATTCTAAAACTCGCCACAGTTCAACTGACGATTTAGGGTTCAATTTTGTGTGAATAAAATTTCGTTCGGTCTCGCCTGCTAAGTTTTAATGAACTTTAATTTATGGACTCTCGCATACGAATTTGTCGCTTTTATGGACGTTTCGTCGGAATTTTCGGTAGTCGGGCATGTCTGGAATTGTCGACCGTTCGAGACTACATGTTTTGGTTTATCTAATCCTGCTCAATATTAATTTGGACTTTATGTCCTCTACACGTGGCTTTACGGACTGTCAGATGCAACTTACACTATGAGTTAATCGGTATTTATAAATGACATTTATGTTTTCAAGAAAAAAAGAAAATTATTTTTCTTTAAAAAAAGTGACGCTAAAAACACACAAGGAAATCTTCCGTAAACTTTTTTTTTAAAAGAAAGCTAGCAATATTTCTTTTTGTTTTTTTTTCAGAAATATTACTAACAATCTTGTTAACCATTCCAACTAAGCTTAAGCTTGTGCTAGGACATGGTTCACGGCAATAGTCGAATGGTGGATTCGAACCCACGATTTTACGATTCGCAGGCCGTACCCTAAACCATTAGGCTATTGACGCTTCAACTTGGATAATACAGTATTTTTAATTAAATTTTAGCACTTAGTGCCGCAACATGGAGGCATTCATCCTTTTTCGTTTAAATTTCTGTTTTTTAATGAAATATAAATAAATTAATAAAAATATTTTATTTTATTTTAAGGATATTTAATTGTCTACCATGCACAATTTATTTCAGTTAGCTAGCGTCTTTATTGTCCAAGATATTCAAACTTTCTTAAAGACCCTTTATTTTTGCTCACGGCTATATTTGTAAAAAATAAATATAAACGTGAGTTTTTTATCTTACTTATATCCTCTTATTGTTCCTAAAAATGCTATTGTGGACGACCTAACACACAGAAACCTAGAAGTCAATGTACTAGAATTGAAACGTAGACTGTACGAGTCACGGGCCTGCGTTTAAATTTTATCCGACGACATTTTAACAACACAGGCGACGATATGTATAAACATGTTATTTATGTCTCTCAGCTAATCCGCGAAAGTGAAAAATTAATATAACTGTTATACGATTTATCACGTTATACGGAATCAGTTGATATATCACTGTGATTCATACTATGCTTATATAGTATGTAACTATTCAAATATTTCAACGAATGAATGATATAATTAAGTAGCTTAAAAGTATTACTTTAATGTCACCGTTAGTCAACTATTCTGATATACAATTTTTGATGTTGTACTGTTTTTCTTGCGTTATAATACGCCACTAAAAAAAATCCCATCTTCGCGTAAAAATAAACTCAAAAACACGTCATAGTTTGCCTTATAATTTGCAACATTTTTGTTCACGGGGAGGAAATCTTCAAAGATACCCCGCCTTCTGGGGGGAAGGCGGCGGTTATGTGGGGTTTTCACCCACTAAAACCTCCCCGGCGGCCCTTCCTCGGTGCATGGTGCGGGATCTCCAGGAACGCATTGGAGCCCCTCTGCACTGTGCTCTGAGGAGAGCACATCCCCGGGCACATGGGGGAGGTTACTTCCTCCGTCATGTGCCCTCGCAGTGCAAGGCGACGCGGGCCAGCCGATGTCGCCTTCTTCCCGGGTCCTCCTTGGCGAACGACAAAGGCCCCCACCCTTGTCGCCCAGTGAACCCGAGGCCCCTTTTAGTCGCCTTCTACGACAGGCAGGGGATACCGTATTCTTGAGAGCACAGAACTAGAGGGCTGGATACGATGCTTGAGCCAACTGCCCGATAAATAACCGCCTTACAAAGAATTGTTTAACATAGCATAAAAGAACGCCTTAACATTTCTTACTTGTTAGTAGTAGAACTATTCGGATGGGAAGGAGCCAGTTGTAATATCCATCATTCCTTTGGCTTCGGCGACTATAAACGCTACATGCGCCGCTTTTTATATTTCTCTTCATTTATTCCCGCCTCGATTGTTGGCAGAGCGAAGTACTCGTAAAACTATGGCGTTGCTTACTTCTTTTACACATTTTTATATATTTTTCAACGTACATTTGAAAAGGAGTTACGCAACCAATATGGTAGTTTTGTGTATCTAACGGTTACTGACGTTTGTTTACTGAGCGCTTAAATTTTGTTGAAACATTCAACTTCAGATAGAAAAAAAGTGAAAAAATATACAAAAAGACGCCTATGTTCTAAGAGATCGACAGTTACATATTTGTCGGTTCTGGTTCGCCTCTATGGCTACGTTATCATACATCAACTCACGGCCTTCGGTTTCAAATAGATATGTAAAGGCCTTATTTTGCATTTTATAGTAGGAAGTATATAGTATCTAGTATACTTATACGTACATCTAGTACACGTATCCAGCCCGCTTCGCGTCCTTCGGCTTGATTTTGCTTTATTTTATTTAAACAATAAATCAACAACATCATTAAATATTTAATTTAACTCTCACAAAATATTAAATTATTCATTTCTCTCCGTATTCATTCTCTTCTCGAGCGAGTGAAAATGATTACCTACACCCATGTACATATCAGTAAATAGTGATTATAATATTTGTTCATAATGACATAAATATACACAACACATGTGTAAATACAAATTTCGGTTATAAAACAGTAGAATATCATCATAGTAAATAAAAGCTGTATTTCACAGTTCAAAAAGGGGAGTACTCCAATTGTCAACAAACTTTACAGGATTACTCGCTACGTAAATCTGATGATTCCCTGAAAGTTTTATTGAAATTAGTCCAGTCGTTTCGGAGCCTATATGGAACATACCCACACACTTTCTCTTTTATATATATAGATAGTTATGGGATGTGGGTAATTAAGTTATTTTAAAATCGAAATATGTTTATTATGATTTGAAGTATAACTGTAATATAATATACATGTAATAAGTGGCGCATCAATAGCCTAAAAGTACGTTTACAAATTGTAAAGTCGTGGCTTGGGTTTAAAGAATTTATTTCTCATAAGAACATTTTTACAAAGTTCACTTAAAATGAGATATAAGGTACTTAAATAATATAATTAATGATGTGCCTCTGGGTCGCAGGTAGGTGTCGTCACATGTGTATCATCAAATCTTTTAGCTTGTTTTTAAATTGCTGGAAAGTGTCGCACTCCTTCACTTTATTTGGCAGGCTATTGTATAACTGTGCTCCTTCGTACAATATCGTTTTCTTTCCGTAATTGGTACGTGGGGTGATTAGGTCGAGCTTATCTTTGTTCCTCAAGTTACGAGTTCTTTCTTTTTTATGCAATTGTATATTTGTGTGAATTGAATTTGTTATAATTTTCCTAATTAGAGTGTAAGTACAGTAAGTGTGTAGTTGTGTGATATTAAATAATTGTGTTCTTTTATACAATTCATCTGTTGGCGTTAGGTAGTTATAGTGAAACAAAACTTTTATTATTCTATTTTGTGTTCTTTGCAGGGGAGCTAGGCTTCCAATCCACAATTCGACTATTGCCATAAACCATCTCCTAGCACAAGATTAGGCTTAGGGATTAAATATTACGAACAAGAATGTTAGTAATATTTACGAGAAAATTGCAAGCTTTCTTTTAAAAAAAAAAAGTTTTGATTCGAAGTTGGGATGCTCCTTAATCTCCTATGGTTATACGAAGTTTTGTTTGATGGTATTCGTAACGCATGTGACAAATTAATATCAAAGAAGCCACTTACTGTTGTCTTATCTAAGTAAATAAAAATGCTGCTAACTTGAGTGGCAGCATATCAGAGTTTTAACGAACTTGCAATAAGTAATTGATACGTAACCCGGCCATAACATAGAACATATCGTTCCTAGACAAGTATTTTTCACTGAATTTTACGTTTAAGACCAAATTTTATCTGGCAGTAAACATACGGACATGGCACTGGATGTAGGATCATAAATGTTTCCTACCAGCAGACACGTGCCAGCAGATATTTGAAAACATACAAATACCTCCTTGCATAACATCTTCTGTGCTATATAAAACGGTCATAAAGCAGGCACGTTTCGACGGAATCAAGAATGCGAAGTTACCGTCTCTGAAGTATCATAGTTGATACTTTTTCTTTATTTCGTGGGCCGCTTTTGGTAATATATCGTGTGATTACTGTTATATATGCATACTTTACTGTACCTATGAGCCTATGAGAAATTTACTCGGATAAATTCTTCTGATATTTGAGAAATCTATACCATACTATGCCTATATAATAAATTACTATAGAATACTCTCTTTTTTATAAAGAAAGCTAGCAATATACCTTTTTCTCAGAAAACATTACTAACATTCTTGTAAACCATTACAACTAAGCTTAAGCTTGTGCTAGGAGATGGTTCACGTCAATAGTCGAATGGAGGATTCGAACCTACGACCTTATGATTCGCAGACCGTACCCTAAACCATTAGGCTATTGACGCTTCTTAAACTTTTCAACTTAACTATCACGATAAATTAAATTATTCATTTCTCTCCGTATTTATTCTCTTCTCGAGCGAGTGAAGATCATTACATAGACCCACGTACATATCTGTAAATACAATATTATACCCGTAATAGTAGTATCATAGTTAAGTAAAGCTGTATTTGACAGTTCAAAAAGAGGAGTGCTCCGATCGTTACCAATCAATCTGAAGATTCCCTGAAAGTTTCATTGAAATCGGTCCAGCCGTTTCCGAGCCTATACGGATCAAACCCACACAAATTCTCTTTTATATATATAGATTAAATCTTATGATACATCTCAACAGAAAATACGACACACGAGCCGTCATTCAAATCAGAATCAGAAACAGACAATATACCAATGTAACTTTTTCAATTGATTTTTTTGATTTTCAACCGACTTCAAAAGGAGGAGGTTCTCAATTCATCTGTATGATTTTTTTTATATTTGTTACCTCATAACTTTGAACTGGGTTGATCGATTTGGATAATTCTGTTTTTTATTTGAGAGCTGGTGCTTTCAGTGTCATTCTATTTAATCCAAATTGGTCAAATTTGATTAAAATGAAAATCGCATCTTACATTTGCATAATGTACGTGCGCGACAAATAGACGAATTTTAATAATATTTTTTATTGGAACGGACTACTACAAGGGTAGTTTGACAACAGTTTAGTAAGCTTCTGATTAATTTTATTTCGTAATATTCCTGGGATAATCTGGAAATACAATGAGAGCGTTCGCGTTTAACGTTTGATGTCGGTCTTTGTTTTTACTTGTGAATATACTTGTTTTGATTCAATTAATTCTTCAATATCAGAATTAATTGAATTGCACGTTTGGAAGACGTCATTATGTTCGAAATTGACAGATAGCAACATTTGAAACGGTATTCGAGAGTCAATGGTACATAATTGGAAAACCATAGTCGCACAAATGAACGAGCAGATTACCAAAACTAAAAATTAGACAACTGTCACTGAACGTTCATTTTGACCCAATTGATTTAGTAAACTCGGGGCCCGACATAATACAATTTTACCTCCTATATTAATATTATGATCTATCCATCAATCTACATCAAAAGTACATTTTTGTGTCAGTATAATATAACATTGAGAGATCACACCCAGCAATTCAATAAATTTATTCCTCAGCGGGAAACACATCACAATGCGATACAGTATTTCGGTGGACGTCATAACAAAGTGCCTAATCGTAAAATATGATGGATATTGTCGAATTTATGACACGAAAACACACATTAATGAAGTGTTGCTATTTTCGTTTGAATGAAACATTTTGGATATACAGATAACAGTAACCTTTTAGATCAAAGGTGTGTTAGCTGGGTGTCATTCCAGCGATTGTAATGCATAATAACTACTTCCAATGATATCTTAGTGATTTACGTGAACCTTATTGTATCTTTAATTCATAATTAATAATTTAGTTGATCGTCATATTAACTTGGCATTGTAAACAATAATTTAACTTTATTAGTTCGTAATCTGACTTTTAATTAATTATGTAAAAAGATTGTGAGGACGCGCAGTTGTGTCGGTATTCGTTAAAATAATTCTTTGTACAATATTACGCTATCTGAATAAAGAGTGTAATGAAATAAAATTAATTATAGAGTATTAATTTTTTGACCATTTTATTACACAAGACCTACAAATTATTAGAGGTATGTAATGAATGATCTATTCTTATACATCGCAGAGGTATGAAAAATTGTGTGTGCGCTTAATACGCAATTTTTTACCTTTATACACCTTTACATCGAATCCTTGAATAATCAGATATCATATCCATAGGCTACAAGTAATTCAGAATTGTTTTCTGTGACGAGCCACGGGTCGTGGTTCGTACGTAACCGCGAACACCGATGATACAGGGTTACAGACAATAGCCCAATTCTTTAAGCAGGCGTCTCGACGGTTTTTCGAGACTGCCGCCAAACATTCTAACAAACTTCTTGTAAGTGGCTTTCTGTAGTAAATTCCGTCGCGTCACCCGGAGACCGAGTCACGGTCTCGACGATCCGACGCGATTACCATTGTACAGGCTAGATCTTTACAAATCCACAAAGCGTCCATTCGCAACCGCCGGTAGTGTTGCGAATAATCGCCGCGCGTTACCACTATTTCATATGTTAGAAGCTTTGCTGGATGTGGATCTTTCTCGGGGACTAAGGGAGGTTCAAGTTGAAATGGTCTAAGAGCTCAGCATCCTGGCCATTCAGCGTAGGTCCTTCCCAAAAACGAAAAACATGCAAGTTCGGCTAAAATTTCAGATCTACGAACGTAACTAGTAGTCACTGGACAAGATTTTAGAAGAATTTGTTCAGAAATCTATCATTACCATTCAACGTTTTAAAGGAAATACTTTGTATTACAGAATGGACTTACTGAAAGTCATCAGTTACTCTTAAACCATAAAATAAACGGTCGATGCATGTTAGTTCCTTATTACATACTGCTATTAATAACCCGGGAGCGATGACTAACATTGACGCCCGATTGACTTTATTTATATGCGAACATATTTACGTCGCTTTGTGGGCGAGATTCTTTATGGCACTCTCCATCAACATTTACTACTAAGTGTAGAAGTACTTTGTAATAACTATGTTCGTACATATTTAGACTATTTGTTTCACTTGAATAACCAGGTTCATTGTAATTAATTATCCTAAAAAGTTACTCTCAAACAGTCAACTTCACATTCTTTTAAAACATATATTACTAGCAATTATAAAAAAATCTGCCCATTCATATTATTAGTCTCTTTTTTTATAATATGTAAGCAAGTGTTTTAGAGGAGATAGATGTATTCGAAGGTAAAGCGCACTAGCTTAGTAAATGATTGATTTTTTTATAGATATTTATTTGATTTCAAAGTTCGTTCATCATATATGAATTACTATTATATCGTCGTATATAGTTTTTTTTATTTTTTTGTAAATATCGAACTACACAGATTGGCTAGATAAATGGCCTTGACTGCTTCACCGGATTGAGAGGTGGCATAGCTCCTAGGTCGCTTAACCTGAACCTCTATCGCTAGTAACTCGACATAAGGGTCACCCCGGTGAGGGGTAAGCTCGGATTGGACGGTTACTATGTTACGCGTAAGCATTCTGATTCTAGTGCGCCCGAGACGGCCAAACCGCGACTCGGAAGGTTGCTATATCACGGATAATCTAAGGGACATTCAAAAGCTAAGATCTCTGCAATGCAAGGCGAAGTAAAATCTAGAAGTCTATGTTATGAGATGTTCACAACAAAGAAATGCCGCGTATTGATGTCTGATGGTGTAAGGTGAATTATTAAATTGAATGACGTAACTTTCCTACACACTATTTCTATATATATAAAGAAACTAACGCTTTCGCAGTAATGTGTTTGTTGATTTGCCTTTTCAACGCGATTGAAGAACTTGTTATTGTAGGATCATTACGTTTATTATGAATATCAAACAATTATTGTTTATTATAATACCAATTAATATAATAAATCTCCTTTACTACATTAACGTGTTCCATTTCCACGAATTTTTCAATTATCAACAGTTATAAATCATCGATGCATTGGTCATTTGTCAATGTGCAGGCAGTATTACATATCTCGATAAAGTTAACAGAAATAATAATTCTATTTTACCCTTTATAGAATAGTAAACTACGTAAGTATAAACAAGCATAAGCATGTAGTAAAAAGCGATAGTTGTAATATAACAAACAGACACTACAATTTTATTTATTTGTATAGATATGTGAGTGTCATTTACGACACCCTCCTCGTTCCGTCGGAATCAGGACGAGCACTTCTAGCCACGTGCGTAAACCGCGATGCTTCTAAAGCAACACTTGTTGCCGACGTGTTTATGACGCCGAAGCCAACGGAGACTCGTAAACTGCTCCCAAGGTGAAGTTTGATTGTTACGCCGAAAGCGCAACCGTTTCATAGTAACACGCACGCTACATACACGTTTTTAGAGCTCTATTTGATATCATTGATTCATGCGTAACGGAAGATTTGTAAACATATTTATTCGTCAGCTGTATCTATTATACAGATGACTGTAATGACGCCGCAGGAAGACTGATGAGAAGGGCAATGGCCGCATCAAGGGAGAGGATAGTGGACTACAACCTAAAAATGGCCATGAGAAGCAGGGACACAGCGGTCGCGGAGAAGCTAATAGCAATGCAGCGTGGCGTCTGGGACGCGTGAACCGGGGCGATCTTTGGCCACCTCCAAAATCAGGCATTATATATATAAAAAAAGAAAATTTCCTTTTCCAATACACTTAAATTGTTCACTCTGCATTTTTTAAAAGATTGCCACTTCTACAGTTACTATTTTACTTTTTTTGGCCAGAAATCGCCTCGGTTCACGCGTCGCAGACGCCCCGCTGCATTGCTATTAGCTTCTCCGCGACCGCTGTCCCTGCTTCTCATGGCCATTTTTAGGTTGTAGTCCACTATCCTCTCCCTTGATGCGGCCATTGGCTTGATGTGGCCAGGTTATTTGTGTGTTGGCGGACGTTACTAATCACTATCAACCTATTTAAACTCTGATATCTATATAGCATTACTGAAATAATTTTAATATCTCAACAACAATCGACCTGAAAATTATGTACGAAATTTTGTTTGACTTAAAATGAGATCATTCTTATCTATTTTTTTATTATTACTTATACAATGTATTAATTTCCAAGTCTACAATACAACAAGGAATGGAAGCTTCATATAATATTACTAAGGGTTATCCATTATAGGTACCGAAAAAGTAAAGGCAATTTCGCTTACGAAACGAAATATTCTTTCTCTTAATTTAATATTGAAGAGTACAAAAATTTCTTTCAAAGAAACTGGAATCATTAGAGTAAAAGGGTAGAAGGGTGGAATTCTGTAAAATGAACAAGTAAATTCAATATAATATAATATAATAGCTACAAAGAGTTACGAGTAGATAACACGAGATGTTATTCAAATAGGAATTGTTATTAAAATTTCATATAAATTGGTAGCTAAGTGAGATATCTACAGATGTGGATTAGTTCACATGTGTCTTCTGTGTCCCGATTTTAATGATCCCCGGGGACAACATGCTAAATAGTCAACATGTTCTAATTGTGAGAGAGCAAATCGTTCGGTCGATACCGTAGAAACGGAAATAGAAGACACATGATCCCGCGGGAAGTCGGGGGAAAAAACGTAAAGGAGAAACACATGACCTCATTTGTCGCGAGGTGGAGGAATTATTTATTACGTTTGATAATTCTCGCGTCGGCCCGCTCTTTGTCTCCCGGAGTGCTTCTGTGATTTTAATGTCGCCTCTCTCCAAGTTTCTTTAAAAGGTATTTGTTGTTTTGTTGCCAGACATAAAGGAGGGTTTAATTTTGTTTAGCATAGTTGAAATTTATACCTCATTAAATAATCATATTATCTATCTCATACTCAATGCGTTCAACAAAAATAACTGTAGTAATAATAATTTAAAATATTTGTCAAATTCATAAATATCTAAACTTATAAAAATCTAGTTTTTCTACTACTTTATGTTAATCGCGTTTTCCTACAAAAAAAACTTAAAAACGATATATTAGAATTTAATTAAAAAATATTTTTGCATTTCGCCATCCACACCTGTGAGGTACAAAGCTAAATCTTGTGTTATTATTTTTTTTCTATTATATAGTAATTATCATCTTTCTGTCCCTTTTTATTTTATGAATATGTATAATTTTATTGTAAAAGTAAAAGGGCAAATGAGGTTACGGGACCACACCTGATGTTAAGAGATCACCGTCGCCCACGGACAACATAGAAGCAATATGTTAGGCAGTTGTGAAGATTAGCGTGTGTTTTATGTATTAATATATATTAATATTTCTATAATTATGCTTATTTATATATAAAAATATATAAATAATCTTAAAAATAGAAATATTTACAATATAATAGATATTTTACAAAATATTTTTTTTGTTTTTTTTTTTAATGACGAACTACACAGATTGGCCAGAGAGGCTGGCCTTGACTGCTTCACCGTATTGAGAGGCGGCATAGCGGTTACTATGTTACGCGTAAGCATTCCGTTCCGAGGGCGCCCGAGAGGGCCGAACCACGACTCGGTCGGTTGCTATTTCACGGATCACAACTAAGAGACATTCAAAAGCTAAACTAACTTTGAGTGCCACTTCGGGAATCAGAAGGCTGGTAGTATTGCCACGTTGTATGGCAATGCTTAACCTCTGTGCAAGGTATAACCTCTTTGCTATCAAATTAAAAAGGTGGTGTGGACTAGGATAGTTTAAAAATTAAATTATAATTCTAATAAAAATAGGCTCTCACATCCTTTTAACTCTAGTATAGTAGACAGAGATAGCAATCCCTAGCAGCTTTTCACCAGGCCTTTTAGATACCATTTGTTATTATCGGTTTAATCATCATAAACCGGGTAGAGATTTAAGTAAATTATTAATTCTTTGTATAAGTTAACGGAAACTCTTTGGTACTTGCCGGCTAGGATTCGAACCTCGGAACTCTAGAGTGTATATTAAACCATTACTCAATGTGCTATTACGGCTTCTGTTACACTTAAATAAATAAAATTAGTTTCCTTTTTGACTTCCTTCTTTTAGTATAGTGTTACTTAAATTTCAATGAAAGTCGTACAAGACTGTCACATGACAAAAACAAATATTACGTGGAGTTTTTGTCGGCGTTTCGAAATTTAATCATTTCCAATCCGAGACAACAACTTTCTTTACTGCTATTTAGAACACTTTAAATTGATTTTAAACTTTGTTACCTACGTCATAAGTTATAGGCTGAATTGTAAAAATTCTCAACAGAAATGGTTAAAGTATATTCGTTTGCCAGATGCGACTTTGCTCAGACCGTCCCGACGACTAATGACTGATCAGCGACGATGTAAACATTCGACGGTATATGCTGTCAAAGTCATCACGAGGGTCCCGTCTTAAAAAAAGCGAGAGGGATTCTGTGTGTATTTCTGTTTACATTTCATGACGGCATAGATTTGTTACAAGCGATGATGAGACGATTTCGGGGATAAAAACCAAATTGTTTTTATAGTGAACGGCTTATAAAGACGAACGTCTCCTATCAAATGTTCCTAGAAAATAAAATGAATGGCTCACGCTGATAAATAAAATATTTCGTGTTTTAATACTATAAATTGTAAAAGATATTGAATGCGTTACGTTTTAACATTCTTGAATTCAAAAATTGAGCCGACAAATCGCAACCAAGTGTATTAATAAATAGCCCTTATAATTACAAAACTACTAGAGTGAAGATCCTTGCGAATACGAAATAAAAGCTTAGAATTAGCATTTTTATTATTTATTTATTTATTTATTTAATACATTTTACACAATACAATACAAATTAAAGAGTATCTTTAAAAACTATTTTGGGTTTGTATGGAAAAATGCTCTCTCAGTTCTCGTACAATTTCTCCGCATATTGTTAATATCGACACTGAACGACCCCCGTCGCGTCGCCCGGAGGCCGAGACACGTTCATGACGATCCGGACGACGCGACTACCGTTGCACAGGCTAGTTCTTTACAAATCCACAAAGCGTCCATTCGCGACCGTCGGAGGTTGCGAATAATCCTCGCGCGTTACCGCTATTTTATGGGCAGGCCCCACCCCTTAGTTGCTAGGAGCGTTGCTGGAGTTTCTTCGGCCACTTCTTCTCCCACCGCCAACGCTTCCCGAAGTGGCACTCAAAGTTAGTTCAGCTTTTTGAATGTCCTTTAGATTATCCGTGAAATAGCTACCGACCGAGTCGTGGTTCGGCCCTCTCGGGCGCCCTCGGATCGGAATGCTTACGCGTAACATAGTAACTGTCCAAGCCGAGGTTACCCCCCACCGGGGGGACCCTTGTGTCGAGTTACTAGCGATAGAGGTTCAGGCTAAGCGACCTAAGAGCTATGGCACCTCTCAATCCGGTGAAATAGTCAAGGCCAGATTCTCTGGCTAATCTGTGTAGTTCGTCATTAAAAAAATATATATTGAACGACCCGTTTCGTCACGAGTTGTTGTGAGCAGTTTTTGCAAACGAACGCATTGCACTCGCATATAGTACGCGAACGCCTCAATGTGTGTGAGTGTTCGATTAGGGCTTTTCCTACTATTTTTTTTTGTATGTAAATTGATAAAGATATATATTTAAATAGTTTTAATGTTTTTGTTTGTAACATTTTATTTTCTCTCCAATAGATAGATTTTATTCATAGATATTAACTTATTTTTTAACAAACAAGAAGCGAATAACAGAACTAAAGTACATTATATAATTCGTTGTACATTGGGCGACCTTATCGCTAAGAGTGACAGGACAGGACGATGGCATGGACAATGAAAGTACTACTTTATAAAAATCAATAGTCCAGGTTTAAAGATCTTACCAAGATGGAAAATGTCCTGCAATTCAGGACATTAGAATTTTTACCTCTTCCACTGAGACTTTATTTGTTAACCTAATTTAAATACAACATTTGTTGACTATCAACCATATTTGCATATTTGCAATTTAATTAAAAAGAACCAGGAAAAGAATAGAGGAATAATCAATCAAAGAACATGGACACATATTTGGAGATGTTTAAATAAGAATAAATTTTGAGAAGTGTATTAAGTGCTATATGGAGGTGCGTGCGTTATCTGTTCCTTACAATGTCAAAGGTTCCTTTGAGTCACAGTTTTTTTTATATAAGCGTTAACCTTATAACATGGTCCGTCCATCTAGAGGGAGGGCGCCCCACGCTTCTCTGACCCATCTGCCGTCACTGACTCGCCAGATGTGGCAAGCCAACTGCCACTTCAACTTGATGACTTTGATGTCCTTTATCGAATTTCTTCGTTTAGGATTCTATTCCTTAGAGAAATGCCGAGCATAGCTCTTTCTATCGCCTGTTGTGCGACTTTAAGTTTATGGACCAGGCCAAAGATAGCCGGCGGAGGATCATATGTGGTGGAAGCCCTATTTCCAGCAGTGGATACATACAGGCTGATGATGATAATGATAAAGGGTTAAGCTACGTCTCTCCTAATGCAGAGTGTCAGCGCCTAGGGTAGTTGCAAGAAATCGTGATTGCAAGCAACTTGCATAAACATTCTCCGTACCTTTCCCTAACTACAACAGACAGAAACTTCCATATACTCCATCTATTGGAAATATAGCTGTCCTGAATACAGCGCCCGATCAACTACGCTAATATTTAATTGCATGACTTATTAAACTCGGCCTTAATCTACACTTTGAGTATCGCTCGTGATTTTTATTTGATCATCTAGATCAGTGATTCCCTAAGAGGTCTATATCGACCCTTAGGGGTTTATGACAACCTGCAAGAGGTCTAAGTCAGCGAAAAAAAATTTGGGGGTCCATGAAATGAAAATGGGGGTCTACGATATTGGATCTCAACACATACACTGATAGTACCTATTTACCTAATTCTTACAAAAAATATTTACTTATTGCTTATGTTATTTTATTTATAGTTTATTTAATGTTACGTATATTTTACATAACAGATACAAAATTTTATTTTGAGTAGTTTTAATTTAAATTAACATGTGTTTTTACTTTTAGCTTTTAACACTAAACTTCACTTCAGTTAGAAATTTACAGGAAATCAATATCAGGTAAGTAGGGGTCTACCCAACACGGAAAAACATGGCAAGGGGTCTACGACACAAAAAAGTTTGGGGAACTCTGATCTAGATCTTATAGAGCTTACAAAATATTGTGGAACAATAAATACATGTTTGTTTGTTATTCATAAATCGATAGTCTGTCCTAACGTGTACGTCAACATGGTGAGAGCAATGTTGAACGTGACATGGGTCACTCCTTTACAGATTTTGGTTGGAATCGAGACGAAAAGAGCTTATGTGTAAATAAACGGATAGAAAATGTTTTTGTATAAATTCATTCTACTCTGCTCCCTAGAATACGATCGTGTACAAATCAAGTGAATGACGAATCCATTTTTCGAGAGTGCCTCGCTCAAAGAGAATCTAGAAACTCGATACGGGACCTAAATATTTACAAATGCTTTGTGTTTAGCGAAATCAAACATGAATTGAGTGGCGCTCCATAAAAACATAAGCCAAGGGGAGGCAGTAGCGAATTCAGTGCAAACAATCGCACAAAGTCGGGCCAAGATTATAGGAGAATTTGTTTTAAGCCACTCGAGGCTCTTGTAAATATTTGGTAAGCCTTTCTACGGGCTTGTGTTCGGCGCATTTCACCTGCCCGTCGCAACTTGGAACTTTAATGTTATTTGCTTTGCGATAAAAAGTTTCTGGAATTTTTAACCTACTTTCTGTTAATACAATAGCGACGGCACTAGCTAGAAGCTGTTTTATTTTTATTCTCTATTTAAACAGTAGTTTCCGTGTCGTTGGAATTTGCTGTTTAGATTGCAAAAATATTGAACCTTGACAAAACCTTTTTATGAAGTAATACTGTCAACGTCCTGTCCTGTTGATCACTCTTACCGATAAGGTAGCCCAATGTTTTTTTTTTTTTTGTTTTATTTATTTATTTGATAAAGGAAAACTTACAGCTATTCAATGCTTCTTATATAATTTACAAATATATCACTAGATTAGCAGGTAACAAGTTTTCACAAATAAGTTAGGGAAAAAAAACACCAAAGATACGCAAACTTAGGTAACACAGTATTGGAAAAGAGTATCAAGGTCCCGCAGACAAAATTTCACTAAATGTACTTATAAAAAGCTTACGTACTGAGGCATCACTGACGTGAAATAGGTCGACATTATTGAATTTCTTACAAAGGTTGTTGAATTCATTACATGCTCTGATAAAATAGCTATTAAGCATATAGTTTGCATTACTAGGTGGAGTATATATACACCGAATTATAAAATGTACTTGGAGAGAAAATAAAACGTTACAATAAATAAATCAATTATAAGGTTTTATTTCGTATTCGCAAGGATATTTACTCCAGGAGTTTTATAATTATAAGGCTTATTTATCCGTACACTAGGATGCGATTTGTCGGCTCAATTTTTCTAGTAACTACATTATTTTATAATCGTTCCTTAAATCAACTAGAATATTTCAAGCAGTGACCAAAGCAGTCGTCTTTTCTTAGTTAATATTTATACTTGGTGGTGCCAGGTCTTACATGTGACATGAGGAGTCTTGTCACATATAAAACCAAAGCTCAGTTATTGATAGAGAATTCTTGAAATATGTCTCTCCACAGCAGTAAAGAAGGAGAAAAAGAGCATATTTTTTATTTTTTTGATATAGGTTACACGACATAAGCACTTCTTTTATTGCCTATAATATATGGACATGGTCAGCCAACACCTACTTGGCAATGCCATGCTGCCAAATTAGATATGTCGTGCTTTAATATGATGTGTGTAGGGAATTAAGTTGTCGCGCGTTATACAATCCCGACATTATTCTTAATAATAGCACGCGTACATAGAAGTGCATGGAATCTTAACTATAACTAGTAGAAGATTTCAGGTGAATTTACTACAAACTATTTTGTTTATTTCATTTTATTATAAAACAGTTTATTCAAATGTACAAGATATGTGATCCAATGTATGTAAGATCTTAGTTCTTAGAGATTTACATTCATCAACATCATCAGACCGTATCGATCCAATGTAAACTGGCCTTCCCCAATTTTTTCTACCACACACAATCTTCTGTTTCTGCATCCAGACACTTACAGCTATCCTTATAAGGTCGTTGATCCATCCGGAGGGAGTACCTATGCGCGACGTCAATTCCAAAAACTTTCCTTCCTCTACTGATACAGACTCGACAGATATTCGTTATATAAACGCATTTTTTTTTATATATAATACCAAAATGCTTTAATTTCCACATTGTCATTTAACCGTGTTGTACTTGATTCATTTGATTTAATAGAACATACTAGTAATTTATTTATTTATTTATTACACCAACACAATGAACATTTTTAACAAACAATACATAAAACAGTGAAAAGTTGTGAAGTTAATGCCATCGCAGTTATAGGCGTAGACTGCAGGCAATTAATTGGCGAGTGACAATGTTAAGATAAAACTAAAAAGAACACAAAAGTAAAAATAAAACTAAATTTGAATTTAAAAATTAACTAATAAAAAAACTATTTGTAGATTAGTGATTGTTTATACATTCTTGTGATACAAGAATAAACTAATTTTACGCACTTTATAGCCGTTTAATTTTACTTCGACATATCCAGCCGTTTACTACCAATTATTACTATAAACTCTATAAATAGTGCGTATATAATCCCACTGTTGGGCCCAGGTCTTGTCTCACCGGGGAAGTTTCGGGAAGGTTCAGGCTTAGCGACCTAAGAGCTAAGCCACCTCTCAATCCGCTGAAGCAGTCAAGGCCAGCTTCTCTGGCCAATCGGTGTAGTTCGTCATTAAAAAAAAACTCTCTGATGAGAGTATTAGGGCATATCCATGAAAAAGTAACGCTGCAATATCTCGTCGTGTAGTTAAAAATAAAAAGCATATAACTGCAATGTAATCCCTGTCAAGGTTAACACGTGTTATCAATCAGTACCGGTCGTCGGCAGTTTTGAGCACGCAGCTTTGTGCGACGAACGGACAGACACTCGTAAAACTTGGCTATGAGGGCTGATTGGAACCACGTTTGGAGAATCATATGCGTATTTAACGAGTCTGCTTTTAATTAAAGGAAATTTTATAGGGCGGGTACGACACGGTGGCAGCGGACCGCGGCAAACGAAAATACTAAGATTAATACATATATCTGCTATTCTTGGCGATGTTTAATATTTTACGACTCGTAAACATTTTAATGGAGCCTCGCTAGTTCAGTGTCTACGTATAAGCTTCAGGATGCAAGAGCAACTTGGTCGAATCCCAGTGTTAAGCGATGTAAAAATAATTCTAGTGTGTAGTTTTCTAGTGTTCTTTTAACTTAAGCTATACGACATAAAAATCTTTGCTTTGTTCCATATGTATTTGTCCCACAAGGCACCAATTTTAAGAAAATTATTTCGAGTTACTCGTTTGTACGTAAAAAACTGAAGAGCAGGTAACTTACGTACAAGACGACTGGGACTAGAAATTTCGGTTGTGATCTCGTAATTCAAACATACCTGCCTGCTTATTGAAGAGTGGTCACACATTTGTTGCTTTAATTTTTTTGTGCTCGATTTTAAAAGGGCAAATTAATATTTCTAACCGTTTTGTGTTTGTTATAAATAGAAAATCAAAAATTCGTGGTGTGTATAACTGGTATTCACCGTCGGAACTACGGGTGTTAATAAACATGCAGATTACCAGTGTTAATTAGTTTATGCTCCTTGATTTCACTCTTAGAGTAAGGTGATTGAAGTTATAAGTTTTTTTTATAAAAAAGGTTACCAATGTAAATACAGTTCCTCTGTTTTTATTTTTCTCCGAAAGCGTCGGCGATCACTTAATATCAGTTCAATAGTTTGCATTTGTTTTTTTTTTCTTTTATTAAAAAAGTCATTTGAGATTACAATCCACAGAAGGACTGTATGATGCTCTTTGCCCCTTTTATGAAAAAAGAATGCTAACAATTTTTTTTCTCAAATATTACGAACACCCCTGTTAACCATTTTGACTACGCTTAAGCTTATGCTAGGACATGGTTCAAGTTAATAGTGGAATCGTGAATTTGTATCTACGACCTTACGATTCGCAGACCGGACCTTAAACCATTACGGTAATGACCCTTAAACTGGATTAATACTATTCCTTTTTTAATTTTTTTGGACGAACTAAACAGTTGGCCAGAGAGGCTGACCTTTACTGCTTCACCGGATTGAGAGGTGGCATAGCACTAGCCTGAACCTCTAAATACTATTTTTAAAGAGAAGTCCTTTTTCAAGCTTATTCCTACAATAAAGATTGCTGCAATTAAATTATAACGTAAAACAGAATTATATAAATATTATAATATAAATGCTTGGAGGTTTTTTATCCCCTGGATACACCAGATGAAAATGATATTCCAATAATTTTGAAATTTAAATGCGAACGATTCGTTTCTTCTTTGATCGCGAAGATAAATACAGGTTTTCTCTTTACTCTTACGTCCGTACTGTCAGTATTATGCTGTCAATAAAACGTTATCCCGTATTATTAACGTCAAAACTTAACACGGCATTGGTTTTCGCGGACATGTCTTCCAACCGCACGCAATCATCATTACGAGTCAATCAACGAAAAGCAGATGTGTAACAGCACTTCATCGGTTACGTCCTGGTTTTAAAAGCAAAACGTAATAAAACAATGATGTGGTATTATGCTACACCAGGTGGGAACAGAGTTCTTTCGGATAATATAGAAGACTAGTGTACCTAGGCCGCTTCGCCGGGCTAGATTTTGCTTCTTTTAAAAAAAAAAAAAAAAAAAAAAAGGAGATGGTTCACGTCAGCCCCGTAGTTCTGGGCTCTCAAGAATAAGACTACGGTATCCCCTGCCTGTCGTACAAGGCGACTAAAAGGGGCCTCGGGTTCACTGGGTGACAAGGGTGGGGCCTGAGTCGCCCACCAAAGTGGACCCGGGAAGAAGGCGACATCGGAGGGCCCGTGCCGCCTTGCGCTGCGAGGGCACAGAGGGGAGAGAGTAACCTCCCCGGACGTGCTCTCCTTGAGCACAGTGCAGAGGGGCTCCGGTGCGTTCCACTGAGATCCTGGAGCACCTCGTCATGCACCGAGGAAAGGGCCACTGGGAGGTTTTAGTGGGTAAGAACCCCACATAACCGCCGCCTTCCCCAGAAGGCGGGGTATCTTTCTGAAGATTTCCTCCCCGTCAACAAAAAAAAAAAAAGGAGATGGTTCACGTCAGCCCCGTAGTTCTGGGCTCTCAAGAATAAGACTACGGTATCCCCTGCCTGTCGTACAAGGCGACTAAAAGGGGCCTCGGGTTCACTGGGTGACAAGGGTGGGGCCTGAGTCGCCCACCAAAGTGGACCCGGGAAGAAGGCGACATCGGAGGGCCCGTGCCGCCTTGCGCTGCGAGGGCACAGAGGGGAGAGAGTAACCTCCCCCCGGACGTGCTCTCCTTGAGCACAGTGCAGAGGGGCTCCGGTGCGTTCCACTGGAGATCCTGGAGCACCTCGTCATGCACCGAGGAAAGGGCCACCGGGGAGGTTTTAGTGGGTAAGAACCCCACATAACCGCCGCCTTCCCCTCAGAAGGCGGGGTGTCTTTCTGAAGATTTCCTCCCTGTCAACAAAAAAAAAGGAGATGGTTCTCGTCAATAGTCGAATGGTGGATTCGAACCTACGACCTTATGATTCGCAGACCGTACCCTATTTTATTTAAAAATAAACTGACAGCATTAAATATTTAATTTAACTCTCACAATATAATAATTATTCATTTCTCTCCGTATTCATTATCTTCTATTCTCTTCTCGAGCGGATGAAGATAATTACCTACACCCATGTACATCTCAGTAAATACAATATCATTCCTATCACATACAAAAACATATCGGGCTCAAGTTAATGTCAGAAATAAAATTACGACGTATGGCTTGGGCGTGGTAAATATGAATTATCTGTGAATTAAGGGCATTAATAAATACTTATAAAGCAATAGATATTATTAAGTAAAATAATAAAACATGTCACTTTATTTTTTCGGCAATATAAAATTGCATAAATAATTAATGAATACTTATTACTAATTCGGTAAAGCGCCACCTGTGATCAGAGAGTTAAACCATATGCCTAATAGTCACGCTATCGGCCGTATACGTCAATAGCACTTCCGTTATATATTTTTCTTACGATTTTAGACTCACATTTTTTACTATTCATTAACCAAAAACCAGAATCGTTTCTATTTATCTAATTTAATTTGCTTCGGTTCTGAATAAGGTTCGAATGAGCGAGGTAATGTCCATACTAGAATGAATATACAAAGGGCTGTGCTTAACGGGCTATCACCGTTCCATCGCGTGGTTCCGTATATTTAGATCGTCACTTAATAGCGTACAATTTTGTTGGCAATAGCATCGATTGTGTTGGTGCATTCAGAGGAAAATGCTTCATGGAACGGAAAATTTGTCGCGTCTATTATTCGCACTGACGCTCTGGGCGATTAAATTCAATATGCGAATGGATGTTAGGCATTCGCCGCGGACTGTTAGTTTCATTTATGAAGTGAAAGAAAAACATATTCAACGACGCTTAAGCAAAACTGGTTACCGAGTTGCATTGATTTAAAACATTTAAAGAATCTTGATAATATAATAATAGAGACTTAAGTATTTTAACTTAAGCTTTAACGTTAAGCTAAAACATTGCGAACATTTATATATGTGTAAGAAGAGATGGGTGTGGCAGAAGAGTGAAAAATTGAAATGACTGCCTACCAATCTGTTTCAAAGGCGTGAGCGCTTTTGGTTTATTTTATATTTACATACCTGTTTTTAATGAGACAAACTACTCAGATTGACCAGTCAAGCTGGTTTGGATTGAGAGGTATAGCTCTTAGGTCACCTAGCCTGAACCTCCATCGTATATCCATGACGGTCTAGTGACTAAGCGATTCTTCACCAAAAAGTGCTTCCGTTACGTTGTATTTAATAACTTTACTAATGAAATTTCATCGGTACAAGACCGGCTTGGATTGAAACACCGTGCAGTCAGTTCATTAGTGTTTAATGTTTATTTATTATACAGACATTAAAAAAACGAAATTACGAAATACAGTATATATAAATTTTAACATTAATATGAAAATTTGCTTTTGTTCCATTAACTTGCCTTATTAGAATTCAAGTCAATTCTCACAGAAATCACTTTGAAGCTTTGAACGTAATGAATGCCGGCGGCCTGCGGTCCTCGTTTCATAAACTTGATATTTTTTAAATGCGGTAAAGAAATTTTATATAATAAGACAGTAATTTGTCACGTGCTTTTAACCCTAGCGGGGTAAACAGAGACAGCTTTCGCTGTTCACTTTTCACCAAGCTTATTAGCCCTTATACGTGATAAGTGATGAACCCATTTTTTTTTACTTATTTGTACACCTATAATTAATATTATTAAAAATCGATGCATCTAAATTATTGTTATATCTTTAAAAACTAATCAATATAAATAGTGGTAAACGTAAATTAAAGTGAAGCTTGGACAGAGTTGGGTATCGATTAAAAATAAATATGATTTTTTAAAACTAAGTATGCATTAAGAACATGATAAAAAAGATAATATTATTATCAAATTAACATATTATCTATAAACAAATCTATTTGTATGTGTCCTCGTTAATGATATGTCATAGTAATTTAATGCGTATTATGTCAAAAGGCTTGCCCAAAAAACGATTTTTGTAAAAAAAGCAAAAAAAGTCTAGTACTGATAAATACGTACCTGTTACTAAAATTTTGTGCTAAACTTGGTCTAAAGTACTAGAACTATCGTACACAGTAGTAGTGATTACTGATGACACGAGATTTTTTTATCCACTGCGTTGATGTCAACTGTAATTTGGATACAAAACTTAATATTTGAATTGTTTATTTTTTCCTCATGGAAATCGTCCGTTTTATATCAATGGAAATTGTTACAATAAAAGCAATAAATAAATCACGCCTAATCCGTTATCTACTGGAAATATCGCGAAATAACGCCGCCAGTGTCGCACGGAAAGCGGTTCCAATAAAACAATTTGTCATCCACGATAACACTGTTTGAAAACATTTAAGTCGATGAATAAAATAATCTCTCGCTCCGCGAACAAGATTTCCGAGCGTGTCGATTCGATTTGTTCCCTTTACGGGGATTGTAAGTTAATACTCAGGCGCCGCGGTGGCACATTTTCAAATCGTTTTGTAGATATCACCAAGCCGCCTGTCATAATGACAAAGTGTTTACGAACCGGTGTCTTTATTTGTTTTGGCCTTGTCTTCTGTTACTCCCTTTTAGGTATTGTTTCTTTTGATGTCTGCTCGGTTGACATATTCGGCTTCAATTTACGCATTTGTTTTGTCAATCCTTTGAGAAACATTTTGTTTAAATTAAATGAAAAAATATTTAAACTCTCACGCTTATTAAACCCTACTAACAAATCTAAATATTCTGTCCATTATTACAAAGCTTATTAGATAAAGCTGTAACTGGGCGTATTAGTAACATCTTTTTTAATTATTGTATGAACAACAACTAAATGATTCCCGTTGTTACTTTAATGGTTAATGGTATGGTCAAAAACAGAGACAGCTTTATACGTCTGAACAGTTTTTTCTATAGACCTTATTCGAACCAATTGCCTTTCTTTTTTTTTTTTATTTAATTTATTTAATACATTTTACAAATAAAAATTACACAATAAAGCGCATCCCAAAAAACCTATCCCAGGTATGTCTGGATGCTCAGCATTCAGGTCTCGTCCATTTTTACAGTAATAGTGATATAAAAGAGAATACCGCAACACCTCGTCACGAGCCGTTGCGAGCATCCTTTGAACGCAAACACCCATCGTAAGCGAAGACGACTCAATGCGTGTGAGCGTTCGATACAGGCTGTTCTTAATATATATATATATTTTTTTACACACCATACGCAAATGTTATAAAAAATATTTTTTTAAAACAGTTTTAATGTTTTTGTTGTTAATGTCTTTTTTTGTTTGTAATGGGAGTTTATTGATTAGTGTCGGTATTAAGTATTGCGATGTTCGCTTACCGTATATGTTAGAATGAGAGGGTATTTTCAGTTTTTTATGTGTTATACTTCTTATATTGGTGGGGTGATCAATGGGTATTTGAATCTCAGTTCGAAAATATTAGGCAACATGGTAATAACACTCCGTCGTAGATATGAGGAAACAGAAAAAATCTATGTTGGATATTGTGGCTGTTTGAAAATAATTGGATATATTTAATGATGGTAAAGGAATCGAAATAAAACTATTAGGTCAGTAAAGGATTTGATGGTAAATAAAGAGATTACAGAGGGAAACGGAATGCTTACGGTAAGTAACCATTCTGTTTCCGTGTACCTTTTTTATCCTAATAGACAAAAGATTTAAGTTCAGTAGATCCGTGTTGCAATAGGAACTCCCGACTTATTCCCAAAACGACGTAAAGCAGATAAGCTTGTATAAAAATTCCTTTTAGGTCCGCACATAATCTCATTTATCTTTGCTTTTATTGTTTCTGGTACATGATAATGAATTAGTTCGACTTCCTCTTTTACGTTATTTGTTTAGGCTGGGGTCATTTTGTTTGTACTGGAGCAACTGCATGTCTCATCAGTAGGGTGCGGACGTAGGGTTAGGTAAATCAATGCGATGGGCGGCTCACGAGGGGATTTCTAGATTTATGTGAGCATTGTGACGTTCCCGGCCTTTTTATTTCATGTTCAAAAGGAAATCTATTTTCCTTTGTCCGCTTTTGGATGTAAAAAAAAAACAAAATTCATCGACTTGATTTCGTTACGGGAACACTTTGATGTGATAAAAAGAAAACTGTTTCGTAGAGAGAAAAGCAATGTCAAACATTCCGCGCGATGTTGGCGGCCATTTTGATCACTAACAAGCCGACTCCCGGAAGTTATAATACTTTGTTACTTTCGTGAAATTAGCTCGTTGTTTTTTACATAAATTATGACACCCTAATTAGAACGTTCGTTTCTAACGGCATTGTGACCAATATATTTTCTTCGGGTATTTATTTCGTGTATACAAGTGCCTCATCGTTAAGAACGGGAATTAAAATTTTTGTTTCTTAGAGAAGATGTTCTAAACTGTAGTTTAGTATGTAGTGTCCAATCAATTATCAACAACAATATGTATCTTACTTCAATATATACGACTGTTTTAAACTGTTTTCGGACATGAGCCCTGATATGGCTTGCGAAGCCGAACTTCCTCTTGAATACCCGGTCGCAAGTGGTACAATATAGCTGACCGGTGTCATTATTATAGTTGTAATGTAATTAAATGTAAGTTGTAAAAGAATGTAAGACACATATTACCGAATGGCTCCAAACCCTCTCGTATGAATTTACAGAAGATCTTTTAAAACCATAATAAACAGTCAGAGTAACTCACTCCCTTCATACTCGTCCCTACACATACAGTCACTCTTCAACACACGCAACCTTTCACAAACAAACACAATCACACACACAAAACGATTAAACTAAATTACATTATAAGTTGTTAATTTTACTAAATTTGTATTTGTATTTAACTGTTTGGAGATGGGCGTTAATAGCTGCGACACAGTTTTTACTACTGCGGCTATTATCGAACTGGTTTGTACATGAATTTTTGGTTTGAAATAAAATCATATTATTATTATTATTAGTTATAGGAGGGCTTGGGGCTCTAATCTTCGGAGAAGTCCCTCTTTGAGAGGGAGAAGTCCGGTCTTTGCCGGGATCGGCCGGTCGTTGGGGTGCCCTGTTGCTGACAGATCCAGGGCACTCCATTTATAACGGGTGATGGCTTTCGCGATTAGGTTTAGTGGGTAGGGGCGCCCAGTCTGAGCCCCACACATCCCTCCGGGCCCACCCAGGGCACCAGTGGACGGTTCGTCGAAAGGATTTCTCCGAGTTAACAAAAAAAATAGCTTGGGGCGAGATTTCTGTTCGTGGTGTTTCTAATGATACGTCTAGGTGGTCTAATGATGGAAATTTTAACGGCAATACTAATAACATTGTTTAATATTGTGCATCTACATCTGATATATTAAGGCTGCATCTTTACCTTATATTCGTTAGTGATCCTGATAAAAAAAATGAAAAAGATTAGACACGGAAATAATTATGATCAAATATTTGATAGCAACACGACATTTTAATTTAATTTGTGTCCCTTAATAAGTTCATTTAAAACGCTTCTGCACTTTGGGTGTTCAGGAAATCAGATTTCGACCATTGTCTGAGGTTTACAATGCTCAGGATTAATTGTAAGAAGATTTTCGTTAACTGGGACGTGACAGATTGTATTCCGTTTTACTTCAAGCTATTGTCGTCGGCTGCTTACGATTTTACTGGTTTCAATATTAATATAACAATTTAAATTTAAAACAGTATAATGAGAGCGAAGATTAATAAGCTAAAAGATATTAGTACCGAACGACCTTTTTAGCCCTTGCAAGACTTAAGAGCCTAAGATCCTTCGACTCAGCTAGCGAACTGTACAGATACTACAACATATTATAATAAGTACTAATACACTTCTTAGAAACGTCTTCAAGACTGAGTTCGAACTTCCTTTGCAAAATAATAAATAACTGCCGATCAATTTAACCGTAATCAACGTGGCATACCAAGACAGGGTTTTTACAAAGAAGGATTCGTAGCGAAATAATAATTATCAATTCCATCTCAAAATCTCTATTGATCGGATTAGTACAATAGAGTTTTTATTCTATTATTTGTCCGTTACGCGATCGATCAAACCTGACTATCAATAATGTGTCAAAAATATTCACGGATATTGACCGATTATAATGAGTTTTTGGAGCACAGTATTATTCAATGAATGATTTCTGGAAATTGAATTAATTTTTTTTAATGATCTTATAAAAACTCTAATATAATCGATTCTATGAAATATTTTGTTGTTCTGTGTGTTATTTTTTACGAAACCTTTTTTTTATGAAATATTGAATCGTGACACATCATCGAATGAAACACAAGCTAATACTTCAACTTCAAGCTGTTAGATATTTTGCGTGGTATTATGGTACTTTACCAATCATAGCATTTTTTTTTTGTTAACGAGGAGGAAATCTTCAAAAGATTAGAAAGAGAAGGCGGGGTGCCTTCTGGGGGAAAGGCGGCGGTTATGTGGGGTTTTTACCCATTAAAACCTCCCTGGTGGCCCTTCCTCGGTGCATGATGAGGGGCTCCGGGATCTCCAGTGGAACGCACCGGAGCCCCTCTGCACTGTACTCAAGGAGAGCTCTTCCCGGGGGGGGGGAGGTTACTCCCTCCCCCCCCTCTGCCCTCGCAGTGCAAGGCGACACGGGCCAACCGATGTCGCCTTCTTCCCAGGTCCACCTTGGCGGGCGACAAAGGCCCTCACCCTTGTCGCCCAGTGAACCCGAGGCCCCTTTTAGTCGCCTTCTACGACAGGCAGGGGATACCTTATTCTTGAGAGCACAGAACTACAGGGCTTTACCAATCATAGCAAACCCAATCGAACCTGTGACCCGATGTTTCCAAAACCTAAAAATCTTTGAACCATTTGGGTGTGTCCATCAGATAGCGACTGTGTCGTCCAAGTCCTTCTTTCAAATATCTAGGTCTATAATATAATCTATACAATGTGTAGTTTAAATTGTTGTTTTGTATGTTTTGATGTCTTTACTATCTTATAGTTTTCATTTTGTTTAAAAACCATTATTTATTATGTTCATAATATTGTCACAAACCGAGCCAGTGTGCGTTATTTACTACGAAGATGCTACTGCACTGAAGAAAACGCTAACTTAGCGTGGAGTATACATTTTTTTTACTTTAACGGGGTCATCAGGAAAAAAGGCAATATCTTGATTCCTTTAATCCTACTTTCACCAAAGCTTAAGTGAACTTATATTCAAGACAACGATACGATCCCGGTTACGCAGAACAATTTTTTTTTATTTTATTTATTTAATCGAAAAAAAAAACAGTAAAAATTTTGGATATATTATTTATTTTATTCAATCCAAATACGATTTGTTACAGCTTATTATCCAACGAAAGATACAAGGGAAAAGAAATTCGGGAAGGAGAAGAACATCTTGGCTTAAAAACCTTTTTTTTTTTTTTGTTGACGGGTAGGAAATCTTCACAAAGATACCCCGCCTTCTGGGGGGAAGGCGGCGGTTATGTGGGGATCTTACCCATTAAAACCTCCCCGGTGGCCCTTCCTCGGTGCATGACGAGGGGCTCCGGGATCTCACGTGGAACGCACCGGAGCCCCTCTGCACTGTGCTCAAGGAGAACACGTCCCGGGGAGGTTATTCCCTCCTCCCCTGTGCCCTCGCAGCGAAAGGCGACACGGGTCAGCCGATGTCGCCTTCTTCCCGGGTCCACTTTGGTGGACGACACAGGCCCCCACCCTTGTCGCCCAGTGAACCCGAGGCCCCTTTAGTCGCCTTCTACGACAGGCAGGGGATACCTTATTCTTGAGAGCACAGAACTACAGGGCTTTACCAATCATAGCAAACCCAATCGAACCTGTGACCCGATGTTTCCAAAACCTAAAAATCCTTGAACCATTTGGGTGTGTCCATCAGATAGCGACTGTGTCGTCCAAGTCCTAGTCCAAATATCTAGGTCTATGATATAATCTATACAATGTGTAGTTTAAATTGTTGTTGTGTATGTTTTGATGTCTTTACTATCTTATAGTTTTCATTTTGTTTAAAAACCATTATTTATTATGTTCATAATATTGTCACAAACCGAGCCAGTGTGCGTTATTTACTACGAAGATGCTACTGCACTGAAGAAAACGCTAACTTAGCGTGGAGTATACATTTTTTTTACTTTAACGGGGTGATCAGGAAAAAAGGCAATATCTTGATTCCTTTAATCCTACTTTCACCAAAGCTTAAGTGAACTTATATTCAAGACAACGATACGATCCCGGTTACGCAGAACAATTAATGTATTTTTTTTATTTTATTTATTTAATCGAAAAAAAACAGTAAAAATTATGGATATGTTATTTATTTTATTCAATCCAAATACGATTTGTTACAGCTTATTATCCAAGGAAAGATACAAGGGAAAAGAAATTCGGGAAGGAGAAGAACATCTTGGCTTAAAATTTTTTTTTTTTTTGACGGGTAGGAAATCTTCACAAAGATACCCCGCCTTCTGGGGGGAAGGCGGCGGTTATGTGGGGATCTTACCCACTAAAACCTCCCCGGTGGCCCTTTCCTCGGTGCATGACGAGGGGCTCCGGGATCTCACGTGGAACGCACCGGAGCCCCTCTGTACTGTGCTCAAGGAGAGCACGTCCCGGGGGGAGGTTATTCCCTCCTCCCCTGTGCCCTCGCAGCGAAAGGCGACACGGGTCAGCCGATGTCGCCTTCTTCCCGGGTCCACTTTGGTGGACGACGCAGGCCCCCACCCTTGTCGCCCAGTGAACCCGAGGCCCCTTTTAGTCGCCTTGTACGACAGGTAGGGGATACCGTAGTCTTATTCTTGAGAGCCCAGAACTACAGGGCTGTGGCTTAAAAATCTACGCCAATGGTACAATAAGAGCACACGTTCTTTATTTCGTGCTGCTGAGTCGAGGGTCCTAATCGCCATGATGGTCGCCAACCTTCGATAGAAGATTGCACCAAAAGAATTGAATAATTTATTTATTGTAATTTTTAATAACAATAAAATAAATAATATGTAAAGAAAATATATTTATTATTGTATTGATACTTTTTGCAATCTAAGCCATTTGATATGAGCATATAACAGTGACAGTCAATGGGTATGGACACTCTCATTGTAATAATATAATTAGAATTAATGAAATAAGAAAATATAATTATTTTACATATGTGAAAATAATAAGTTCAAATGTTGTTTCTCTTACTCTACAAGCAAAATATTGTTTAATTTATTTACACTTAGTAAAATAACTTTATAAAACGAACTTTTTTGTTTTATAAATTAAAAAAATTACATTTATAGTTTTTAACACATAACATATAACCCACAATAACGTCCACAAAATAACAAAAATAAAATAAAGAAGTATTTTTTTCTTTTCCTTATTTATAACGATGAATTAATCTTACGAAGACTATGTTTTAAAAGTTATCATATAATCTTACGTACGAATCTTACAAATATGCCGTTACGCAGGCATAAATGTAGGTTCTTGAATGTGTGCCAGACAAAGCGCAATAGGCTTTTTCTTTACTTTGACGGTCAGGGCTCTAATTACTCCATTTTCTTCTTTACACTAACACTTTTCTTCAGTTCGATTTACGATCTGACGTCGCGAGTTCAATTCCCAGTTCACTTGTACTAACGATTTGCCGTTTCGGTATTTTAAGTACTAAAAAAAAAAAAAAAGCTTAAAAACAAGATCTAACGATAACAATGTCTGTCAACCCCGGTAGGGTAAAAGGGATAGGAGAGCATATTTTTTTTACTTTATTTTTATATTTTTTTCTTTCTCTATTTTCTTCTTATTCTTTCAATTTGTGCTTTATTATAGATCTCTCACTCAAATAGTATATATAGCATATTAATATTTAAAATATGTAAAGTCGCTTCCATACTTAGCTAGTTTGGTTAATGCCAGCCCTGCGGGGTAATATAGGCGCCGTAGCTTCACATTACAGCCGACTACGTTCATGAACATCCACTGCAGTAACTTGCACATTTAACTAATAGCGTTATTAGATGCCTTCACACGTTACGACTGAGATTTTCATTATAATAATGTAACGGGTTGATTTTTTTTGTATATTAAAATAGATTAAGTCTTAGTTTATTAATAAACTTCAAAATGTTTAACATACTCGTATGTAAACAAAACACGTCGAATCAATTCAGTCTTGTTTTATTTTAAATTAAAATTTGTATTCTAGGCATAAACAATTCAAGTATTTAAAAAAAGGATTGCGAACGGGCGTTCCAGTTGGCATTCTATAACAGATATATTTTTTATATTATATAGAAGTCTATTTATTAAGACGTTACCGACAATAATGGACACGCTCTCTCATGCAACTATGTACCCAGTAAGTACAAGGACATCTAGATCATTTAACAATATTTCTCAGATACGCAAGTTTCCTCACGATGATTCTGATGACTGAAATCTCATCAGACTGAACAGACAAACTCAGGCTGCCCGTGACATAAACGTAGTAACCAGAACACCGAGGTGCCGACTAACAACAGTGATAAATTACAATTAAGCCATTCATGGCGCGAAGACGTTATTCATGATAACAATTATTCAGTACAGGCAGACATTGTACTTGCGACGTTGGCCTAATTCCATTATCAGATCCGTTGCGACACGGTAAGATTTATGCACGTTATGATATCATCACATTTATGAAAGTGTCCTAGATTCGTTGCAGCCTAGTTTGCTGAAAGGTTTTAGATGTGTTTACCGATGGGAATATCATCGTAATAAATGCTAAGTACGTATGAATTAATCATAATGAAGCAATGAATTATTCATAGATTATACCATAATATCGTATTATTTTTTCAGGCATCAATAGCCCGTTGGTTAAATGTTAGGTTTGTAAATAAGATAAGTTATAGTTTTGGGCTTACATAATTAGGCTACGTTGTCTGCCTATCGTAAAGGGTGACTAGTGAGACTATCAGACTCGCGGGTGACAAGAGTTGGGATCTTGATGCCTTTAAAGTGAACACGAGAGGAAAGCAAAATGGAGTATCCTTATGGCACCTTAACACGCTGAAGGAGTAGGGAAGGAATTAGGACATGCTTCGTTTCAGTGCAGAGGGGCACCGTCGATTCATCTGAAAATTTCTCCCAGTGTGCTGAGGATTGACACCCCTCCGGGGTTTTAGTGAGTAAAAATACAGTACCGCCGCGTTCACAGAAGATGTCTTTAGAAGAGTTCACTCACAATAATAATCAACAAAAGTGTGGTCACCATTCGTCTATTGACATCTAGCCCGATCTGAAATGTTTAATACAGTTTGTCTATTCACAAACAGAAATGAGCCATTCTTATTAATTTATTTTTCCTGTAAATCAAAAAAGTTCACCACAATTTTCTTATTTCTAAATCTTAATCTCTAAATACCATATTGGTATCGATCTTGTAGATTGACAACTTTATGGGCAGTTTAAAATCGTTCGTACAATTCATTTCAAACGATCAGCGCAGTTTCTCGATTCCATACGGGATTAAACTCTTCGTGATTTTTCCGAGAAGTGCCAGAGAAAGCTATTTAACTTTCCAGGCAAATAATATCATTGTATCGCGCACCAATTTGCATGCGTGAATGTGAAATTGCAACAAACTCGGTTAGCATTCCCGGTCAATGCATAATAAACATAATTACGGTCTCTTCATAAACTCGTAATAACATAACCTTATTTTGTATTATTTCAATTCAACGCATATTAAAAAATAAAGTTGCTTTTTTACGTTCTGATACAAATATTAAAAGGCTACTGGCTCAGTGGTTTGATTTACGACGTGATGTTCGGGTTTTCGAATCCCAGCCAGCTTGTGTTTTCGGTTTATATATGTACATGCGTATAAAGTATGGAAAAAACAGTTGTTAAACTTTTTGCCTATGTAAGTATATGGCGATGGGTGGTCTCTACTAAATACAGGTCAAAACAGCTTAAAAGGTTTTTAGTTCAACCAGAGACGTACTCTTTTTTTTCGTGGGGAAATGCCTACGCATACCCTTGCGAGGACGATGACGTTTAATGTAGGACTCACACCGACTAAAACCCCACGTTGGTCCACATATACTGAGAAATCGTGGGATCTTCGTAAGGAACGCAACCACAACCTCTCTGCACATCCCTTTTTTTGTTGACGGGGAGGAAATCTTCAACAAGATACCCCGCCTTCTGTGAGGAATCTTGTCCGGAGCTCCTCTGCACTGTGCTCTTTGTACAGCACGTTCTAGGAAGGGTGGTTAATCCCTCCCTCCCCTGTGTCGTCTTCTTCCCCGGGTCCACTTTGGTGGACGACAAAGGCCCCTTGTCATCCAGTGAACCCAATGCCCCTTTTAGTCGCCTTCTACGACAGTCTTACGAGTATTCTTACCCCATCCCCATCTAACATCCTTATCCCGAGACTTTCTCGTTTCATCCCAGAAAACATTCCTAAGTTATTAGTTTACATGCTTTTCATATTACATTATAGAAACGCTTTTATTCTATTGTACGGAACTAGGTAACGATTGCCATTCTGCTGAAAACGAGCCGTGTTACTTTCTCGCGTGATTGCAAACAGCTTTCAAGTAGATTGCCAACTAGAATTCAATTTGCGATAGGTTTTTTTCCCCGGCCTCATAATATGTGAACAGTTTTTACGCCGCAGTTACGTAGAGCGTCTGTGAGTCCTTGCTTCGACCATTTTAACAGAATAACTTGAATGTGAAGCAAAGGTAAATAAATTTTACATTTTATTGTAAAACAAGCTGCGATGATTTAAGTAACAATAAAAGCATATATAAATAGAATTGAATTTTACACAAACTTTTAAACTTAAGCTTTAGCTTGGGTAATGTTAACTGACTTAAATTTAACTCGCCAAACAGATAGCTGACATATAGTAATAAAGGGTGACGTCAAAAGAACTCGAAACCAACAAACGTATTTGTGTGCATACAATGTTAATTGGACAAAATTTGGCAAAAGGACACTGGTGCTAGTACAGCTCCTTTGCCCATTCAGTATCGAGGGCGAAATCTTTAAAAGATACTCTAATAGAAAAAAGTTGCATTGGTGGAGAATTTGGGATCTTTTACGAAATGAACTGGTGACCCTTAGCACTAAGGCACGTTCCAGGGAATGAATTCAACCCTAGCACCCTCATTGCTAAGGCCAGTGATCACTCCATGTTGTCTGCTTTCTCGCTCATGAGCCCCAAGACTTATTTTGGTACTCCCCGTCAGCAAAAATAAGGATAATGATACGTGTAACTTAACAGTAACAGTTAAGTAATTGAGGGAGTAGTAACCCTAAGAAAATATTGTTTTTCTTTGTTCCACGAAAACCAGTCAAGGGTCATTTGTTGCCAGGTTCACGGCTCATAAATTCAGTATGTGTGAAGGGTTGTGATTAGTGGGTGTTATATGTATATAATCTAGTATCTTTCTCTCTGGCTGAGGTTGTTGACCCCTATTCAAGTGATTTAAAGTGCACGAACAAATGCTTCCCTTTTAAAAAAAAATGTGGTGTCCATCACAACACATTTACACAGCAGGTAGAAACGAAGTTCTTTCAGATAGTAATATATATTTATTATAAAACAAGTTGCAAAAAAATATTACTTAATTTAAAAAAAAATTACTTTAAAAAACAAGATTTTCTTGTTTTTTTTTTAATTTTCCTGATTGATGTACTTAAACATACAAGTATTTAGGAAATTTAGTATTCTAGAAAATACCAAAAACAATGTTTATTCATATTATTTAGTAAAGTAAAAGAACATGTCTCTTCATTTTTTAATAATTAATTAATGCTTATTAATAATTAATACCCACGCTATCGGCCGCGACTATAGCACATTCGTTATATATTGTTCTTACGTTTTTAGTCTCACATTTCTTACAGTGTGGTCGCACAGCAAAACTCCTATCTGCTCCAAGCCTAGCAAAGAATTTCGATCCAAAAATTTGGTCAAAGAGCAAAAAAATATGTTCGAAAAATATAACAGAGCAAAGTAATCACTCCATTTATCACATTGAAGTAATGTGCAAATTCGTTGAAATGTCTTCCGTAGACATTTTGAGCAATTACTATCATTTCGCGGTTCGCTGAGCGCCGCCGACTTGTGCTCGGCTTCCCGCGCAATTCCTACTAATGGCTCCGTTGCCGATTGTTTCACCATCAATTTTGCATATGGGGCAAAAATTTTCCCGTCAATTTCATACCGATATCGGCCTAATCGAGACACACGCACACAGCTGACTGATTAAGCAATTTCACGCTTCAGTTAACACGCGCAGACCGCACCCGCGTTTTATTACAATATATACGATATGTAATTTAGCGCATTTCCTCTTCGACGATTGTTAAACAAATTTATGGATGACAGGTTTTTATTGTGCCTAACAAATGAGCGGCTAAAACATTATAACAAAGTAATAACGGCAGTAAAATAATTACATATTTATTCATTTATTTACATTTGTTGCAAGACCTTAAGCTAACGTTCACAAAGGTGGACTTTATGCCTTAGAGGTATTCATTACCAGTTAACTCTGTGTAAGAGAAGAAAACATACTGGTAGGTGTAATCATAAAGAAACAGATAAGAGACAATTCGAAATATTAAAATAAATATACATTTATTTATATATACATATGTATTTAGTCATATGTAGATAGCTTATGTCTTTGCGCTGATATTCAGCGGTGCCCAGGAAAAACGAAACTCGTGCGCGCGCCGTACTACGTTTACATGGAAAATATAGTAGTTATTATATTTATGTATATTATATAAAATAAAGTAATAGATGAACAAAATATTTTCTATTTTCATAAATGAATATATCAATAAATTTATAATTATGGTAACTTTTGAGAAAATCTATAAAAAATAATAACTACTTTCTAATGACATCTTACTGATTTACCTGAACCTTAATGAAAATCATTAATTCATATTTAATAATTTAGCCGTTCATCACATTAACTTGGCATTGTAAACAATAACTTAACTGTATTAGTTTGTAATATTTATCTTTTAGTTCTAATTAATTCTTGTAAAAAGAAGATGGTAAGCACGCGCAGTTGTCACAGCATTCGTTATTTTTTTTTTTTTATATGAAAAGTGGCAAACGAGCATACGGCTCACCTGATCTTAAGTGATCACCGTCGCCCATGAACATCCACAGCACCAGAGGAGCTGTAGGTGCGTTGCCGACCTTTGACATAGGAATAGGCTCGTTTCTTGAAGGTCCCTAAATCGTAAACGTTCGGAAACACCGCTGGCGACAGTTGATTCCATAAGTTGACAGTGCGTGGGAGAAAGTTACGCGAAAAACGTACAGTCGTTGAACGCCAACCATCAAGATGATGGCGGTGGAATTTGGAATTCTGCCGAGATGTGCGGTAATGGAAATCGGTAGCTGGGATGATTCCGAACAATTCCTCAGAACACTCCCCATGGTAAATGCGATACAGGATACAGGATACAGGATGCAAAGAGAATTTAAAAATAATTCCTTGTACAACATTACACTGTCTCAATAAAGCGAGTGTATTAGTTATTGGACTATTTCATTCCACAAAACCTACAATTATAAGATATATTATAACTAAAGCAAAGTTGATGTATGCATATTTATTTTTATGAAGAAGTAAACACATAAATACAAAATTAATTTGATAGGTACATGAAAGTATAATAAATGTTGCAATTTACAAAATTAAGTCGGGTTGGTTGCCCCCGGCACGATTGAAACCAATCTGATGTAGATCTATTAGAAAGAAAATTAATTATAAAGTTATTTTCAAGATATTGACTTAGGAAGATAATTATGTTCGTAAACGATTCAGTGCTACGCTTTTTGTAAGGGAAATTCACGACTAAGTTGGTTATATTTGAATAGAACGGTACTTTTGTTAATATAAGAGTGGATAGAGAATTGTACTCTTGTTCATGAGCTTTGTATATATAGAATTCTCTCTCTAAAATATTTTTTTATAATACCAGTGCGATTTTATCCAATTTAATATAAGTTTTGAACTTATGTTACTTATAACTATTCTGCTTCCGCCACTCCTGATCAGATGTTTCTGATTTCTTCTATGTCGGATTATTAGAAACCTTAGAGTGTATATAAAAATTATCAATAAACATCTGTGATGTTTGTGTGGGATAATTTTGGGCTGGGAGAAGAAATTATGAAAAATTTCTAAATACATATATTTTGTCATTAATATTACATTTATTTATACAATAACGGTAATATCCTAGCGGCTAAGTGATTCAGTTGACGACCTGACGGTCCCGAATTTGAATCCAAGTTGACTTGTACCAATGAATTGCCGTTTATTCAATTTTTAAAGTACAAAGATTCACTTACTAAAAATGCATGGAGGTTCCTAACAAGCTAGACGAAAAGCGGACAGCGAAAGTTGTCTCTGTCGACCCCGCAAACGACATAAGCGCTTGTTTTATAGATATATCACAATACATTATAAAGGTAACACAGTCAACATTAGACACCAGTATTTAAATTTCGAACACACCACTGCAGTAATTGCATTACCTCCAATTAAAGATGGAAATTTGTCGCTGTACGTGAAAGAACACAAAAGCCAATGAGAGAAGCCAAACAAGTGGGAATCCGGAATAATTGTTGCAAGGATAGTGGAAGTCGCAGCGACTCCGTCCCATTAAACTTTCCGTTCAGAAATTCTCATTGCAGGCGGATAATTTGCATGTGCATTGTCAAACCGTATCGGGAGTTCGGAATGAGACTGCCCGCTGGCTGACTACGGGATAAACTTTCGTCGTTCCCGCATTCCCGCTGAATCTACATTAGTAGTTCTGTTACTGATACACTCGAAAGAACATAATTGCTCATATATTAGTGAATTTTGTTTTTCCTATTTATTTCTATATTTGCACAAAATAAGTGTACAGACAGGCGGACTTAAGGCATACGGACATAAAGAAACATACATACATATCAATAGATTAAAATGTAAGCACTATAATTATACTATAACAATAAATAGATACGTGTATAACTACATTAATATAAACCTCGTTTAGCTGAAGAGTAGCAATGTAAAAAGAGATAGTTTTCGCTGTACACTTTTTGTAGTCCTATATGTGACAGGTGGTGAATCTATTGCCATATGCCGGGCACAAATTTTTGTATTTAAAAAACCGTTTAAACAATTAATTGGTACAAGCCGACATGGAAAACTTTAAATATATGTGAAAAAATATCAAAATAATAAGTGAAAAACTGTTACATCAGTATAAATTTTATACAGTATCAGCCCTGAAGTTCTGGGCTCTCAAGAATAATGCCTTCTACGACAGAAGGCGACTAAAAGGGGCCTCGGGTTCAATGGGCGACAAGGGCGGGGCCTTTGTCGTCCGCAAAGGTGGAGCCGGGAAGAAGGCGACATCGGCTGGCCCGTGTCGCCTTCTTCCCTTCTTGCACTGCGAGGGCACAAGGGTGGAGGGAGTAACCTCCCTCCACCTTTGTGCCGCATCCCTCCCCTCGAGAACTTGAGCACAGTGCAGAGGGGCTCCAGTGCGTTCCTCTGGAGATCCCGGAGCCCCTCATCATGCACCGAGGAAGGGCCACCGGGGTGGTTTTAGTGGGTAAAACACCACATAACCGCCGCTTTCCCAGAAGGCGGGGTATCTTTTTTAAGACTTTCTCCCCGTTCCAAAAAAATAGATTTTATAGAGTATAATTTTATTAAAACCCATGAACTAGTTATGGCCACATAACCGGCCACTTTTTCCGATAAAAACCAAATAAAACATAACAAAGCGACCGAGCGTATGCGGGGCGAGATTAAAAATTCCAACAAAAGACGTATGTTTTAGAAAATTCCTAACGAGGTCTTGCCGATAATTGAAATAACAAACTACAAAGTCGTGCAGCTGACGTATCGATTGACGTTTAATTTTAGTGCGCTAAAAGATCGACGCTTTAGACAAACATAGTGTTTATAATCTAGGTCTGTACACAGACCTATTGAAGTAGAGCTAATTTTGAGCAGATTTTTATCGCGATGTAATAATGATCTGGAACGACTGATATGGTACCCACGATTCAACTATATTTTCTACATACCGTATCTTGAATTATTTCAATGATAAACTTAAGTATGTATCACATAAGATCATAATAATATATTTGATAAAAGAAAAATAATATTATTATTTTTTACATCTCCCCTCTAAAGGAGAAAATTTTCCTGTTAAATTTTCTCTAACTACCACATCATTCAAGGCTCCTCTTCTTCCTGTGTATATGGAATAAGCTTCGTAATATGAAAGAGATTTGTTTCTATTTTCCTGTGTCCTGTATCAATCTTGAATTACAGAGCAACACATGGTTATTCTTGTTTTTTATTGTTATTCCGTATTCGTTTTAAGTACATAATTATCATTTATCACTAAAGGGATAATTTTGTAAACAATTATTCTGTGACGTTTTTTCTGCTATTTTTTTTGGATGGACTACACAAGTTGGCCAGAGAAACTGGCCTTTACTGCTTCACCGGATTGAGAGGAGGCATAGCTCTTAGGTCGCTTAATGACGTAACAGTTATATCAACGTAAATAAAAATATGTTAACTCCCCTTAGATGTTAGGAGCGTTGCTGGAGTTTCTTCGGCCACTTCTTCTCCCAGCGCCAACGCTTCCCGAAGTGGCACTCAAAGTTAGTTTAGCTTTTCGAATGTCCCTTAGATTATCCGTGAAATAGCTACCGACCGAGTCGTGGTTCGGCCCTCTCGGGCGCCCTCGAATCGGAATGCTACGCGTAACCGTCCAAGCCGAGGTTACCCCGATACTAGCGATAGAGGTTCAGGCTAAGCGACCTAAGAGCTATGCCATCTCTCAATCCGGTGAAGCAGTCAAGGCCAGATTCTCTGGCCAATCTGTGTAGTTCGTCATTAAAAAAAAAATGTTAACGTATAAAAAATGTATTAGCATTTTTTTTAAATTTACGTTTAACATCAGGGTCTGAATTAGATAAATATATATCTGTATTTCGGAAGTCCAGAAGCGTTTCTTTTACGTATTTTATAAAAAAAAAAATTAAATGAAAAATATATAAAAATTAAACTTAAAATTATTATAACTTAATTTTTATATATAATTAATCTTTGCATATGTATATTTAGTATAATTGAAATAAAATTCTTTTTAGTATGAGTATGTAAGAGCGTGTATAGTTATGACTAGAGCTAGGTTAATAATTGTTCGGTCCCGTCAAAATTCATTTTTAAATTTGTGTGATTATTTTTATTAATAATTTATTTTATTTTTTTATTCATTTATAAAATAATAACAATACATATAGAATAAATAACAATACATGTTTGAATAATTATTTAACATTAAAATGAATAATTGAAATCGCTAATTTTTTTTTACTTTTTTTTTTAATTAATGGATTTTGCAACTTTGCAATTTTAAAAATGAAATCTAAAACAAAACCGAAGGAATAACGCGGACTGTAAAAATAATAAAACAAAAAATTGAATCGTGAAAAATAACAGAAAGTTTTCTCAATTAAAATGCAATACAGAAGTGTTAAAAACTTCACCAAGTGAACGACGTGGAAAATGTTTTTCCAATCGAACTTCTCCAAGTGCTCTTTTTAGAACCCTGCTTTGAATTCCAAACGAACCGTTCGTACTTTCGAGAATATTTTCCGCTGTTACTAATTGTATGACCACGTTATGGTCGACAAAATAGTGCACAGAATCACACAACTCGTTCAGATGCTCCAACATTAATCCATACACATACTTGTAATTACATAATACAAGTATTATTAACGAGTATTAAGAAAAACCAAATTCAAATCGATCCTAACGTTATTACGGGTGGACGGCCTCTTTGTATGTCTGAATTATCGTAGGTATTACGTAATCAAACAACCCTCGAAATTGATACTTTTCAATAAAAATGCATTATCGAAAGCGTTTGGCCTGATATTGAGTTTTAAGTCTATTTATTTAATTTAAGACTTAGACTTTTCAGATTTGGACACAATTGGGATTTGGGACCCTCTCAATCTCTCAAAGAATCATCAAAATCGGTTTACCCAGTCAAAAGTTATGAAACAACAAATATGTAATAAAACGAAAAACAAAACTAGAGTCACTAAAATAATTATAGTAGTTATTAATTGTAGTTTCAGCCTATCCTTTCTGTACTCGCCGTGATCGAGAAATCAAGCTTTTTTTACAATAAATATTTATCTTCAATTTATGAGAAAAAAATTATGCACCCCAGGGTTCCGATACGACTCCGGCATAATACAGTCTAAAGCGCCCTAAAGCGAGTAATTTTAATGAACGAAATTGTATTGCTAAAAATTTCCCAATGCTGTTAATAACGCGTAAAAATCCAAGTAAACAATAATCGATAAAAACAAATAAGTTCGGAACAAATTCCAGCAAAGAGGGCCTCTTAATATTAAAAACTTCAGAAAACAATTCGTTTTAATAATGGAACAGAAATGCCCGCGAGAAGCGCGGCACAAAATAAGGTATTAGGAGTGGAAAAAAGCGCAGTATATTATGAAATTTATCGTTACTCGAGAACTGATTATTAATTTTTGCGAACAGCTCTATTTACACTTATAAAAACCTTAATTTACGAGTTGTGGTCGTAAATTGTTCATGTAAAGCTTTTGGATATTTGTTCATTTAGTTATTGAACTTTTAAAATTAGTTCGAAAAGTATTTCTGTAATTTTCAATTTAAATCCCTTATCAATCTTCTTCAGAGTCTGTGGTATATGTGTGAGATTGTATGGCCTGACATGAAATAAATGATGATTGAGGAGGAACATAATATAATAGTTAAAGTGACAGCCTATATTTAAATATATTATTTATGTAGGAGGGGGAGCAGTCTGTCTTTTCATCTTCATTCACACATTCGGATACATCTTTTATACTTTAATAATTTAATCGGATACAACTTTTTTGTTTTAAAGAGAGTATAATGAGAGTATAAGGTCCGCCAGGCGGCACTAGTGTGTGTTTGGCAGACTTCACATGTCTTAGAAAACATTTCTACATGTAGGTTTCCTCACGATGTTTTCCTCCACCGCCGAGCGCGTGGTAAATCAGTACATAAAATTGTACTACGCAACTTAAGCCAACCGCCTGGAGATTGAGCTACCACGGCTCTAACTCAATTCAATAAAAGAGAAATTCTTAAATAGTAGTAGTACGAGTATATGTATATATATATTTATGCCTATAAATATATCCACTTAGAGGTTCAGGCTAAGCGACCTTACATCTATGTTCTCAATCCGGTGAAGCAGTAAAAGCCAGCCGCTGTGGCCAACTGTGTGTAGTTCGTCATCATAAAAAATATATATCCCCATACAAAATAGATATCATACTACTATTACCATCTATACTATATACATGTATATCAGCACCAAGAAATAATTATCTACCAGTGCGAAACCGAGGCGGATCAGCATATACTATCGATCCGCCTCGGAAATGAAGTTCGTAAAGAGACAATGATATGTTCAATAAAAAATAATTAATATACAGAACTAAAAGTTTAAAACATTTCAAAGCATATGGTTAAAATCCCATTAACGTTCTCAGTTCCCATGTCGGTCCTCAGAGCACGTAACAATTTTATTATACCATAACATGACGTTCCTTTTTCAATATAAGGCAAAACCGTAAAATTTTATTTTGTACCGGTTACTTTGTTCATTCAATACTCCTCTTATGCTAATATCGCTGCATCACAAAGGCACTGCGACTGTTGTGGTCTTGCCTCCACATTTGAATAAGCATTTACAATAAACAGGGCGAAATGCATTAACGTTGGTTTAAATTTTAAAAACGTCTCATAGAGTATTATGTATGGGCACTTAAGCGCATCTTGTGATATCGTTAGGACAGTAGCTAACGCTCTGGGGCCAGATTAAGACTTGAGCTAGATTCCTAGCTCTTAGTTGCAAGACGTGTTTCTTACGTCGCTGGTGCGTAGTTTAAGGAATTAAAACGGGGCGGAAATTTTACTCTTGGGAACTTAGTGTATGCTTATCATAATTAAAATATTTCCTTGCATTTTAAATTGTTATTTATGATTAAGTCGTGTTCATTACTTGCACTTTACAATTCGTAAATGTTCTTTATTTGTATTAGCTAAATTAATCGGTAGATAGCATTTTAACGTGGTTTTCATTCAACTTCAAAAAAAAGGATGAGGTTCTCTATTCTATGTTCATGTAATTTTTGTGCACTCGTTGCGTCATCTATTGTTTTTTAGACGAAAGAGTTTGGTTTTAATTAGGTCAAATGAATCTTGTTTTTTTTTCTCTGATATATACGAGGAACTTCCCAATAGTCAAATGGAAAAATGATTTTTCATTAGAGGTAGATTTCTGATTCACATACTAATTTAAGACTAGGTAAGGAAGTGCTCCTTAGCGACAACGAGCATGAATGTCGATTTTTTTTTGACGAACTACACAGATAGGCCAGTGAAGCTGGCGTTGATTGCTTCACCGGATTGAGAGGTCTAGAGGCTAGTAACTCTACACAATGGTCCCACGTCGGCTTGGACGGTTACTATGTTACGCGTAAGCATTCCTATCCGAGGACGCCGAACCACGACTCGGACGGTTGTTATTTCACGGATAATCATGATTGTAAAGGAATAAATAGAATAGAAACGCGATAACTTCGTCATGTAAATTTTCCTATAGTCCTGTATACTTGGCTTTTGGCCAAGACATCAATCTTAGTTACATGTTAAATCAACCTATTTATTACTGAAACTATATAATATTTGGGTTTTATTTCTAGAATTTCAAATTTTACACCATAGTTTAGATGCCCAGGTATTATAATAGCAATAACACACATATTTAGTACGACTAAAATGTATTAGTATAAAATATTACCATTTTTAATACAAAACAAAATTAATTTCTCAAAAGAAAATAAAAACTTAAAAATAAATTTTCAAGCTTTGTTGTTGTTATTGCTTTGTATGCACCGAAATACTGAACGATTTGATATACAATACACTTAAATAAATAAATAGTTTGTAAATAAATTAGTAATTTTTTTAAGTTAGAAGAGTGTAGTTTTTAACAATTTTTTTATCTTTATAAAGACCGATTGTTGTAAGTGGTTCAATCAATTTTGTTGTTGAAATTCAAAGGATCGTCTTGAAACCTAGTAATCTTAGGCCGTATACGAATGTGAATCTCAACTGTTAAGAACAGCCTCCACTCTAGTTAGCACTAATCTCCGCGAACGCCCCCGCGGTTTATCTTGCCTTGAAATGCCTCACTGCATCCAAAATAATCCCTCGCGTGTAGCAGGATTCAACCATTAAAGGCATTAAAATATATCCAGACTATACTTAAAGGGGGTGGGCGTACAACACGGTGAAGAATGACCAATTTGTTATTGCCATACAGGGCTTAGGACAGGATGGAGGTTTTATTGTACCGGCATAATGCGATCCTTGTGTGTGCGTGGATGCAGTGGCAATAAGTTCCGATCTAACAAAAGCTGCCACGGGCCGGCTCCCACGCTCGCCCTGATTGTCTAACATTGTAGATAACTTAAACTTACAAAGACGTCTCTCCTGAAAACGGTTCTATTTATATTATTTTACGTCCTCACTTAAATAGAATAGGCTCTAAAGATGGTTGGTCAGGTTCAGTTCAGAAATCCAATGGTATCGGGTAAAATTTTAAACCCACTTCAAAAAATGTGAAGGTTTTAAGTTCATACTAGACTCGATTCGACTTGGTGAACCGATTTGGACCATTCTTTTTTTATTTGGAAGCTGGTGCTTTCCGAGTGTTTCCATTTCATTTTGGTCCAATTTTGACTGTGGCATCATGAGAAAACCACACGAATCTTAAATTTGTGTAAAGAATGTGTGCGACAAATCTGCGAATAACTCAATATCACGTCAACCAATTTCAATGATTCATTTTTTTATTGGAAAGGATGTGCTTCAAAGGTAGCTTAATGAGAGCTTAGATGGGTTCTGATTTATTCTATTTCGTAATATTCCAAAGAGGGCGTCAGCCCGTAACAACGTTTAACGTTTGATTATATTTGACGTCGGTTTTTGTTTTTACTCCTAAATATACTTGTGATCTTACACATTATGATTATACTGATTAAAACTGCTCTGATGTTTAATATTTAATAGATTTATTTAATAGGATAGTCGATGATCATTTGCCCTGTTTCCATAATCAAAAAATTAATAAATTGGTACAGGTCAATTGAGGATCGAAATGTCAGATCATAAATCGGAACGCTCACGCCATTCAATACTCATTGAAGGCGATTAATACTCTCAAAAAGTTATTAAAAATGTATACTAGCAAATTATTGTTACCCAATTCTTTTTGTGTATCAAAACAAGCAGAATTTCGCGCTACGTCGAAAAGGGATGAATATTATTACAATATCGGCTCGGAGGATACACGCAATCCGTAGACTTCAATCCCGCAGCTTAGCTGGATATCGAATTGCAAATGGCCACGGAAAATGTTGCATTTAACGCCTCACCAACTGCGAATAACTTCCCTTACGTTACGGCCTCATAACGTCGAATTTAAAACTTTGTAAGTTTAATACGCTCTTCGCAATGATTTACAACTGGTAGTTGTTTGTAAGTGTAATCTTTTAATATAAAATTAATAAATCCGTGGAGGTACTCCTTTCATTTTTTTTATTGACGAACTACACAGATTTGCCAGAGAAGCTGGCCTTGACTGCTTCGCCGGATTGAGAGGTGGCATAGCTCTTAGGTCGCTTAGCCTGAACCTTTATCGCTAGTAACTCGACACAAGGGCCCCCCCGGTGAGGGGTAACCTCGGCTTGGACGGTTACTATGTTACGCGTAAGCATTCCGATCCGAGGGCGCCCGAGAGCGCCGAACCACGTATCGTTCGGTTGGTATTTAACGGTTATCGGACGGACTCCTTTCTATTTCGTATGATTCATATACACCTCTAATACTTCATTCAATACCATACGTATTCCGTTTCTTGTTATTTCATATTGATAGTTGAGGCAGCAACGACCTCAACGCTCTGCCACTTCTCACGTCCTGTGAAACTGATGCGGCCAGCTTCTCTGGCATATCTGCGTTCGTTCCTTCGTAAGAAAAAAAGATTTCTAAAGTTTTTTTTTATTTGTTAAATATACAACATATCAGAATATATTTAATGTTGCTATTATAAAACAATGAAAGTACTTAAAAATATTCTAATTCCATTAAAAATATTGTAAATTTAAAATAAACAAAATGGTAAAACGATAGAAACTCTCAGATATTTTGTACTCATATTGATGCCCATAAAGAGATTATATCAAGTGCATAAAGGGAAAGTGACTCCTAAAAGTGAACAGTATAGCTGTATATTACAAAAAAAACCCTTTATAAAAATTGTTTTATTAAATCATTTATCATGAATATCCAGCGACTTTAATCACTTATTAATTTGATTTATATTTTTTTAATAAACAAATAAAATAGATTATTACCATCTTTAAGTGGATATATCTTCGACTATTGGTCATAGTAAAACATATTTGCTATCGAAATTTCGTGACGTTTTGACATAATATATTACAGCTTTATCGTTCGACTCTGATTAGCAATTCTGTGTAACAAGTCGGCACGTTACAAGTGCTTGCAATCAAGCGAGTCCATGCGACAGAGTGCGGTTGCAACACAGGGTAACCTCGTTCTACTAGGGTGGTTTAGAATATCAACAATACTTAGATGAACGTGCTGCCCTCCTACGCCGACCGACGCACTGCATTTGCTAGATGAGATTCCGCAATAAGAGCGTTAAAATGAACGCTAATGGAAATTGACACAGATACATGATTGTCCACTAAAATGTAAAATGATTAAATTCAAAGTCTTTTATATTTATAGTTCAAGAATCTGTTAAAAATTAGTTATCATAGATATCTTCTTGAGTAAATTCCATCATTTTAAAAACTACATATAATGTATTATATAAAAGGTCATAGCTTTGGTGGTTTTTATTTTGTTTTTTCAACGATGAAGTTGTTAAAAAGGAGATGGTTCTCAATTCAAAAGTCTATATCTGATGTCTTTTTTTTTGTTTACGGGGAGGAAATCTTTAAAAAGATACCCCGCCTTCGAAGGCGGCGGTTATGTGGGGTTTTTACCTCGGTGCATGACGAAGGGCTCCGGGATCTCCAGAGGAACGCACCGGAGCCCTTCTGCACTGTGCTCAAGGAGAGCACGTCCCGGTAGGGAGGTTATTCCCTTCCCCTTGTGCTTCGCAGTGCAAGGCGACACGGGCCAGCCGATGTCGCCTTCTTCCCGGGTACACCATAGCGGACGACAAAGGCCCCCACCCTTGTGTCGCCTAGCGAACCCAAGACCCCTTTTAGTCACCTTCTACGACAGGAGATACCGTAGTCTTATTCTTGAGAGCAAAGATCTACAGGACTGATATCTGATGTCTTCCATAAGTTAACAATTCTAAAAATCACTAATTTAAAGATGTTGCAGTAGTTTTATACATATATTAAGAACGTAAAAAACACGATAACGACGGTTTTACGTCTTGTTTAATCACGGGTTAATTGGAAAAAATCTTTTCGAAAACAAAGGTATAAAAATATTTTTAAATTGAAATCGAAAAAATTACTTGAAAGCCCAAAGAGGTCAGATATAACGGGTTTCCATTTTATACGATCCTGGTCCACTTCTTTGTTTCTTCTAGGTCCAAATAACATCAGGTGGGACCTTAGTCAAGCACTTGCTTAGAAAGTATTTAAAAAAAATATACGTATTTGTATAGAAAACTCTTGACACAACGTATTGTGTATCATATGAATATTTTAGGGTCTTTAATATCGCTACATATACATAAGTACTGTAATTAGAATAAACTTAGGGTTGAAATATAATTAAAAAATAAAATGCAATACCTTTTTGTAGCTTATTAATTATTCGGCATCAAACTTTTGATTTTAGAAATTCTACAGTAATATTTTGCGCTTCGGAACCCTTTAAATTTTTAATTTAAGGGCCAAGTGATTTTTTCTACTCTCTCCTCATTGATGGCGCCGCAAGATGGAGTTATACGATACCAAACTCTTTCGACTTTTTAGTATTTTATATATTTAGGTAATGGACAGGGCATATAGCGCGTAGAACAGATGGGTGATGAGGCCGAAAAGTTCTCGATTGGAGACCACGGACCGGCAAGCACAGCGTAAGACTTCCACCGCAAGGGGGTCTGACGTCCTCATAAAGGTTGGAGGACGCAGCTGGATGCAAGCCACATACAACCGGTCTTTATGGAAATCGTTGGGAGGCCTATGTCCAGCAGTAGATGTTTTGCGGCCGAAATAATGATAATGATGAAAGCTTAAATATTTTTTTATATTATAGGCTGTAGCAAAAACGTAAAAATGTAAATATATTAGACAAATACTTCAGAAATAATACGTTATATAGAATATAAAACTAAACATCACTAAATCACTGACGATCTCAATCAAATATGTGATGTTAAGTATTATCAAAATATTGTAAATCCCTTCGTATGCAGTCTGTACGTTACAAGTAGATTTATAGTATTTGTTACAACATAAGGCTGCTGATTTTGAGAAAATAAAAATAAAAAGATTCCATATCTTTTTAAAACGAAGAAATAAAATTTATGTTATACTTTAGAAGTTAAACCTGGATATTAAAAAGGTAACAGCTTAGACAATTTGAAGTTTAGCAATAGAAAACAAAGCAGATCAAGAAACCAGCGTGGTTACAATCCAAGTAATTGCCGGACCACAAGTTTAACTATAACTGCACCCATAACCGTTCCGTTGAAATTTGTTCCAAGTGAAGCATTAAAGTAATATCTGCCGTACGTGGTACGGAAATTGGCCGCGAGATGGCGCTCACTCAAAGTTTAAATAAACTTATTAAGTCTTAGGGCGTTACTTTTTACGATTTTATATTTAATCATATCAGTTTTCTGTGAAGTTTACCCCACACTTGTGTATAAACTGCTAACAAAGTTTAAAAAGAGGACTTAAGATTAAATTTGCTAAGAACTCCCGTATTTCTCACACTGTCGTTAGGAGAATGGCACAGAGAGATACTATAAGAGCTACTGCACAATTTTGTGTTTGTGAATGCACTAGAAAGTTCGGCATGAATCGAATTAAATCGGTAAATATAATAATAGAGATAAACTGACAAATTGAGAGGTTCCTTAAGGTTCATGTTTGCGTTGTAATTAGGATACAAACAGAACGGCGTATTAGGAAGATCATAGTCGTTACCGCTTCGCCCGTGGCGTTCCTTTCCCCCGTTAACTTGCTTATATTTTAAATTATGCCTTCATGATGTCGGGGAGATATGAAAGCGCAGCCTCGAGGGTGTCCTTATGTAATCTTTGACCCGGACACTTTATAGTCAAATCTTTGTTTAAGGGCCAATTGCATTTAAAAGCCCGCTAGGGCCAAAGTTAGCTGAAAGCTATTTAATCTTGTACAAACATATGTTGCTGTCCCAATTTTAACCATGAAGAAAGAAAGAATCAATCAAAAAGTACAAACTCGATCTGTACATACACACATAAAAATTTAATTCCAGATTGTCTATCAAAAGAGTCTATTTAAAACAAGCAAATGGGATAATAGTCGCCGGGGTAATATTTACAATAATAATTATAGCGATTGGGTAATCGAGTCAACGACCATGCGATAGAACATCGTGTGGCTCAACAATAAGCCCCCTTGAAGCGAGCACGTGCGTGTCACGTGACCTCCCGGATTAAGCCAGCAGGACTTTGGATAATTAACTGCACAAAACGACGGCTATAGTAAACAGTCGATGGAACAGACCCTATTTGACAAAGGATCAATTGTTCAAGCTATTTTCTTTTATGCTGTCGCTTAAATTCAGGTCTGTATACTTTAATTATAAATTTCATAAGGCCGCTAATCAATTTGGGAATGAAGATAACTGTGGGTGTCAGATTTTTTTAAATTTATGAATGTAGAGACAAGGACGATTCGGCTAATGATATTAAGTGATCACCGCCGCCTACAATCAAATGCAAAATATTGTGTACAGAAAAGCGTCAATAGCCTAATGGTTTAGGGTACGGTCTGCGAATCGTAAGGTCGGTTGGAATCCACCATTCGACTATTGACGTGAACCATCTCCTAGCACAAGCGTAAGCTTAGTTGAAATGTGTAACAAGAATGTTAGTAATATTTATGAAAAAAAAGAAATATTTCTAGCTTTCTTTTAAAAAAAAAATTCAAAAATTCATAATTTTTTCAAAGCCATTACTTAGTCTATTGATAGAACATTTGAACCATGAGTCCTGGTTCGTTATCCGATTTTATTGACACTCTCTACTTGGGTTCTTTCTTCATCAAACCTCATCGCTTCTACTAGGGCGTATCATTTAGGTCCTCACAAAATATTTCATCGGTACTAGGCAACTTGAGGAGGCTGCCAGGAAACTGATCTACCGCGATGCTATAACATATATAAAGATTTACTGAACACCATTTAAAAACATCAAAGTTTTCTTTAGAAAGTCAGTCGGTCTTTAAAAATCACCCTAATGTATCCTTTCAGCGTTTCTCTGAAAGACACGGCTGATCCCTTTGCGTTATGCTTTGACAGTAATGTAATATTTTCTTATATTAAGTTTCATAAGTTTCGGATACCTGACGGGCTTCAATACAATTTTATCGTGTCGAATTTCTTAACCTTACGGATTGTAACGTAAGAACATTGTCAAAGTCAAGTGTAAGGTAAATCCCTTGATTGAAGAAAGTTGTCTCGGGCCCTTACGTTTGAGGGGTGGATAAATACGACTGACTTTACTTTCGGGGTGTCTCGTTGCTGTTGAGTTTTCTTTAAATGTTTACGAACATTTTGGTAAAGATTTGTTCGACACGCGCCCTTTGAAAGGGTTTTTTTGGTTTTGAATAGTCATTTGTAAGACGCGAAACAAAATTATTAGGAAGCTTGTAAGAGTAAATTCTTCATGTCTGTTTCAGTAAAAATAATTACACTTTACAACTGTATAAGATCGATAAAGAAAGATAGGAGACTTTAAAGGATTGTTCAAATATCTAGGTAATAGTTACTAGGTATCCACTGCCTGTCGTAGAAGGCGACTAAAAGGGGCCTCGGGTTCATAGGAACACAAGGGTGGGGGCCTTTGTCGTCCGCCAAGGTGGACCCGGGAAGAAGGCGACATCGGCTGGCCCGTGTCGCCTTGCACTGCGAGGGCACAGGGGGGGAAGGAGTAACCTCCCCGGGAAGTGCTCTCTATGAGCACAGTGCAGAGAGGCTCCGGTGCGTTCCACTGGAGATCCCGGAGCCCCTCACCATGCACCGAGGAAGGGCCACCGGGGAGGTTTTGGTGGGTAAAAACCCCACATAACCGCCGCCTTCCCCCTAGAAGGCGGGGTATCTTTCTGAAGATTTCCTCCTCGTTAACAAAAAGTAATAGTTACAAATCTTACACGAAATATAATTAAAGCTCTAATTTCTATAATATTCTCTGAAATTACCCAGATAACTGTATAATACAGATTGTATACTTTTTGTAGTCAAATATCATAGATAATGGATCCGTAATTAATGATTATGAATTTTCATTGTACACAAATAAAAAAACAGAAAAATACAGTAAGATTATGATAAATTAGTACGTTTGACCAGGGTAGGCGTAGATACTAAATGAAAACGTTTACCAAACGATGTATAAAGGTGTACTTAGCATAAGTCTACTAGGTTTTATTAACTTTTTAATAGTCACAAATTAAGCTAGGCGATCGATATACAAAAAATGACACGTCCTAGTGCATCACGAAGCGGTGACATCCACGAATTTTAAACAAAAAGTTTGGGAATTACCACGTATACACTTTACTGAAGACAAAAACGTTTGACTTGTCATGTTAGTAGATTAATGGTGTTAGGTGCGGTCTAGGTAACCCAAGATTACTTTAAGAATAAGACGGTATCTCCTGCCTGTCGTAGAAGGCGACTAAAAGGGGCCTCGGCTTCACTGGGCGACAAGGCCCCCACCCTATGTCGTCTGCCAAAGTGGACGCGGAAAGAAGGCGACATCTGCTGGCCTATGCCGCCTTGCACTGCGAGCACACAGGGTAGTGATTAAAAAAAGCAATATACCCTTCATATAGTTATTGGAAGAATCTAGAGTTACCTAAAACACACAAAATAAACTTCAAATACTAAGTTTATTAACACAGTTAAAAACAAATGGAAAAATTGAAAACGAATTGGTAACATTTAAACTTTAATAGCGAAATGCAACAGCAAATAGTAGATTTTAATTAAGTTGACAGTGACGATATAAAACGTCTGATTGCACGGTTGGCGAGCGTTTTAATGGCCATCATATCTCCGGGCGAGAGGAGCTAGTGTGGGCACGGCGATTCCCTCATAAGACTGTTATGAGTTCATTTTCAGACTGGCGCGGCGCCGTGCCCTCTCGGCGGCAGTTGCGATAAAATTTGTTATCGACATTGCTGAGAGAAAAGCTATGAATTTCGCTTCTGCATTTCCTTTTCTCATAACCGTATTGCGTTGTGGAACGACCGCGTTAACAATCAGCGTTATAAAATGTACATGAATGTTGTGTGTATCGTTTAATGTTTCGTTTTTAGGTTCTCAAGTACAAACAATCCGTAGCTTAGTTTTGTGCCATTTGTTCTCTTAAACAACACAATGTCCTAAAACCTTAACTAATGTAATTTATGTATGTTTATTTTTTAAAAACATACCATTATTCAGAAAGATTATGTCTTATTTATTATTTATTAAATAAGAAACCACCGAAATATGTAATTAAAAATGTACTTCATACAAATAAAAAAGAAGTTACAAAATAACTAACAAAATAGGAATAAAACACTCTACAAAGATAATAATAACTGATAAGGTGGTCCGATTAATGCTAACAAATATATTAGTCTTTTTATCTTCTACTAAAGTCTTTTAAAAGAGTCAATGATTTTAATCCACTTTTCTCTTTTTTATTTTATATCAATAAACATAAGTAATAATTAATTTTATTTATTTATTAACAGAAAGGTCAACAGAAAATCTACAAACTAGGTATAAAAAATAATTTTACAATTATGTTGTTGACCAAAAACATTGAGTATACGAAAGCCATTTACTTTGTAATAACAATTTTTTTACTAAAAAAATTACTATAAAATGCCCGTCTGTCTGTCCATTCAGATATAGTTGTAGTAATAAACAGGTCAAGTTCTAATATTTTCGAGTTTTTATTAAGAACGAAGTGTACGTGCTACTTAAAAAATTTTTGGCAACAGAAGCTGCCAACGGGAGATGGATAGGAATATTGCACACTGATTCATTGATTTAATTTTTTTATTAATTAATGATTCCCAATTTTTTTTTTCATTGAAATTTTATTTGTTCCGAAAATGTTGATAGTTCAATAAAAAAAGTTTCAAGAGTAAAGAAAAATAAAACGGCTCTTTTGTAATCTGTTTTAGTAATTACTGACAAAGGAGACATTGACTCTTGAATCTTTACGTGACGAACTCTGCCCATTGTTCATGTGTCGAGGGGCAGATAAATATATTATGTGCCTCTAAAAGCGTAAGAAATCCAGAGATTTGTAAAGTTTCCCCCTTTATGACGGGTGAAGCGCTCTTCGAATGTTTTCCGCTTGAACGATATGAAAAACTTTATACTCCTTCCGCTTGTGCTATATACAATCCTATTGTTTTAGTATTAGAATATAAATTACCTTAAATTGAATTGTGGATGGAAAAATTCATTTGCAATCTTAGTCAACAGACTGTTTAACATATCTTAGTTTATGGCTACACATAGAATAATGGGAGCGAAGTATTTATGCGGTTTTTCAAACATTTCAGTTCTATTTTATTTGCAGTATAAAATTGTTTTTTAACTTCAACGTTCAATTTTGTATACAGATTGTGTGGACGCGCAGTTGTGACGGTATTCGTTAAAATAATTCTTTGTAGAACGTTTCGTTGTCTCAACAAAGCGAGTGTACTAGATATTGGTCAATTTCATTCCACAAAACCTACAATTATAACACACTAAAGCCGCGTGGCGAACTATGCTCTCTTTACAGAGATGACCTGTACCTGTTTACTTTTTTTGTAAATTAATACAATAGACTCAATCTTTCATAACAATACATTACGTCATTAATCTTCACCTAAATTATTCAATTAGTTAACGCCAGCTTAAAACTGAATTAGATCAAAATTTAGATATGTGTCGTCACCCCGTAGGGTAAACGCACCGGTAGTCGGCAATTCATTCTAATGACTCACGACGCCCCCTGGTGTTGACCGTGGAAAAACTGGCCGCCATCGTTCGGAAAACGGTAATTTTTCACGTCGCCGCCGCGATAACATGGCGCGGTCAGGTGTTAGAATGATTTGTGACCGCCGACCGCGCCCGCCTCTTGATGCCCGACAAACGTCATGCTGGGTGACTGCGGTTGATATGTCTCTACGATTTATTTTTTCCGCTCAGTTATTATCTTACAATATTTATTCGACGGATTAACGTTTAATATTTTAACGACGGTGACATCCCTGCCGGCTTGGTCGTTTTTCAACCGACTTAAAAAAGAGGCAGGTTCTCAATGCGTCTGTATGCTTTACGTTTGTTATCTCATAACTTTCGAGTGAGCTAATCGATCGTGATGATTTTCATTTATTTGAAAGCTGGTGTTGCCCATGTGGTCCCATTTTCAATTTGGTCCAATTCTGCCTATGGCATCCATGAGAGAACCATATAAGTTTTACATATAAATCAAGTATGTGCGACACAAATGGACGAACAACTCAATATCATGTTAACCAAATTTGATTATTGATGTTTTTAGAATAGGTTTATTAGGTCGCTTAGCCTGAACCTCTTTCGCTAGTAACTCGGCACAAGGGTCCCTGGTGGGGATAACCTTGGCTTAGACGGTTACTATGTTACGCGTAAGTATTGCGATCCGAGGGCGCCCGAGAGGGCCGAACCACGACTCGGTCGATAGCTATTTCACGGATAATCTAAGGGACATTCAAAAAGCTAAACTAACTTTAAATGCAGCTTCGGGAAGCGTTGGCGAAGTTAATAGTAGGATACAAAAGTATTATTAGCCATGTGACATATATCCTCTACTCGTACGACTGTCGTAAAACAATTGTCGAACAAGCAAAACAACAGAGTAAAGTGCACTACGTAATAAACTCTGAAATTAAATCTAGCTCCGTACACAGAAGTTGCTCGTAGCACTTTTAATTGGGGGTGGGAATTGTGATTAACGCCATCAGATAAGTGAAAAGCTGCCGGCTTGCACGGAAAAGAAAAAAAACAGCGGACCGACAAAAGCCACACACACATTAACCTAATTCGTTTTAATTGAGCAAAGCTAATCATTTGTAAGGACTTTTAAGTAAGGCAATAAATATTTTTGTTTATTTTATGAGGCGTTGATTTATGGTGTAATGTAGGCGCTCGGCCTCGCCTCACGGCATTGCGTGAAAATGAACGCATATTTAATATTCCCTATCATGTGTCAACACCTTATGTGGGCCAATGTGTTTGTAGGCAAATAATTTATGTCACTGTCACCAAATTGCGATTAATATATTTTTATAGGAGCCCTTGCCTTTGCAAACCAGCATTCGGCTCAATACGTGTCTAGTGTCCAACGCAGTTTGCGGAAATTTACTAAAGAAATTGCAGGTGCTAAGCCAACCTAAGTTTGGCCGATGGAGCCAAGTACAGGATATTTCTATTTCACGTCGGTATTCCGCGATTTCCTGGCACTTCTTTCATTATACTCAATGTTTTTCGACTATTTGTTGTTGGTCAACAACATAATTGTAAAATTATTTTTATACCTAGTTTGTAGATTTTCTGTTGATCTTCCTGGCGAACTATGCCCTAATACTAGAACTACTCTCTTTACTGAGATGACCTGTAGTACTTTACTATTTTTGTAAATTAATACATTAGACTTAATCTTTCATAACAATACATTACGTCATTAATCTTCACCTAAATTATTCAATTAGTTAACGCCAGCTTAAAACTGAATTAGATCAAAATTTAGATATGTGTCGTCACCCCATAGGGTAAACGCACCGGTAGTCGGCAATTCATTCTAATGACTCACGACGCCCCCTGGTGTTGACCGTGGAAAAACTGGCCGCCATCGTTCGGAAAACGGTAATTTTTCACGTCGCCGCCGCGATAACATGGCGCGGTCAGGTGTTAGAATGATTTGTGACCGCCGACCGCGCCCGCCTCTTGATGCCCGACAAACGTCATGCTGGGTGACTGCGGTTGATATGTCTCTCTACGATTTATTTTTTCCGCTCAGTTATTATCTTACAATATTTATTCGACGGATTAACGTTTAATATTTTAACGACGGTGATATCCCTGCCGGCTTGATCGTTTTTCAACCGACTTCAAAAAAGGAGGCATGTTCTCAATGCTGTCTGCATGCTTTATGTTTGTTACCTCATAACTTTTGAGTGAGCGAATCGATCGTGATGATTTTCATTTATTTGAAAGCTGGTGCTGCCCATGTGGTCCCATTTTAGTCCAATTCTGACTATGGCATCCATGAGAAAACCATATAAGTTTTACATATAAATCAAGTATGTGTGCCACAAATGGACGAACAACTCGATATCACTTTAACCAATTTCGATTATTCATGTATTTTAGAATAGGTTTATTAGGTCGCTTAGCCTGAACCTCTATAGCTAGTAACTCGGCACAAGGGTCCCCGGTGGGGAGTAAACTTGGCTTGGACGGTTACTATGTTACGCGGAAGTATTCCGATCCGAGGGCGCCCGAGAGGGCCGAACCACGACTCGGTCGATAGCTATTTCACGGATAATCTAAGGGACATTCAAAAAGCTAAACTAACTTTGAGTGCCGCTTCGGGAAACGTTGGCGAAATTAATAGTAGGATACAAAAGTATTATTACCCATGTATCGTCTACTCGTACGACTGTCGTAAAACAATTGTCGAACAAGCAAAACAACAGAGTAAAGTGCACTACGTAATAAACTCTGAAATTAAATCTAGCTCCGTACACAGAACTTGCTCGTAGCACTTTTAATTGGGGGTGGGAATTGTGATTAACGCCATCAGATAAGTGAAAAGCTGCCGGCTTGCACGGAAAAGAAAAAAAACAGCGGACCGACAAAAGCCACACACACATTAACCTAATTCGTTTTAATTGAGCAAAGCTAATCATTTGTAAGGACTTTTAAGTAAGTAAGGCAATAAATATTTTTGTTTATTTTATGAGGCGTTGATTTATGGTGTAATGTAGGCGCTCGGCCTCGCCTCACGGCATTGCGTGAAAATGAACGCATATTTAATATTCCCTATCATGTGTCAACACCTTATGTGGGCCAATGTGTTTGTAGGCAAATATTTTATGTCACTGTCACCAAATTGCGATTAATATATTTTTATAGGAGCCCTTGCCTTTGTAAACCAGCATTCGGCTCAATACGTGTCTAGTGTCCAACGCAGTTTGCGGAAATTTACTAAAGAAATTGTAGGTGCTAAGCCAACCTAAGTTTGGCCGATGGAGCCAAGTACAGGATATTTCTATTTCACGTCGGTATTCCACGATTTCCTGGCACTTCTTTCATTATACCGACACATTGATTAACAGCAGAAGCCGCTGCAGTTCACTATTGATTTTATTTTCATTTTGTAATTTTGTTTGTTATTTATTATTATATATTTATTTTAAAAATTCAATTATCTCACGATGGGTTTGAATACGTTCTTATGTTTTGCAGACCTTACCCTAAACAATTAAACCAAATAATATGTATGGTAAAGTAAGTATAAGCAAAAACTTAGCACCCTTACTAGCGCTTACAGAGGACAATGAAATCTTACACACTTGCAGTTCCTATAGAGAAGGAGTTATCTAAATTATACATAGAATTACCACGTGTTTCATACACATAAACACGTTGATTATACGCTTGCTCGGCAACGCATAAATCACTAATGGTAAATAATTATTTATAGATAGTTATTATATAAATAGTAATTTCAAACTCCTATAGTTTGAAGTTACTATTAAGTAATTAGACCACTAGATTAATTAAATTCCTTAAATAATAAAAGTCGCCATCATAGGTCATGTCTAGCAACACGGAAAATAAGGTTCTCCAGATGATTATGATAGTTAAAATAGCAGGAAAGTGGTTCGATGGAAGTAGGAAAGGACGTCGTGGTTGAGAAAACAGCATTGGAACCTGCGTGGAACTACTATTTTGTTTGGCACAGAAAAAAAGAGAGATATATTCCTGAACTCCAAGTAGTACAGAGGCATTAGAAGTATAACTGATAGAGAATATGTTATTTAAAATTACATACTAATTTTAAGTTTTCAGCTTTCTTAAGTTACATACATTATAAGAAGAGACGTAGTAGCTCAGTGTCCGGGCGGATGTCTCAATTTGCAGAGTACGCTAGCAACTCGAGTTCAATCCCCGGTGCCGGCATCAATAAATTTGTTGTTGCAATTTTATGTGCTGATTTACCACGCGCCCGGCGGTTAAGGAAAAGATCGTGAGGAAACCTACATGTCTTAGAAAAGGTATATGAAGTGTGACTATGCCCTTATACTCTCTTCACAATGAAGGCCTGCGCCCAACAGTGGAACATATATATTATATATATACGAGTATAAAGGCTGTAACTTTAACTTTAACATAGAGTATAAAGTATATCTAACTAGGCAAAACTGAGTAACATAAATTACGGCTGTAACTTTTGCATTTCGCCGGAACCATTATTCGTGGAATATTAAAATTAAACAATATTTTGCAAGAATACCAAAAATATTTCAAACAGAACCTCGTAGAGCCTGACTAAGGTAGTAGTCACGAACGTTGTATGTAAGGCTCCCATTAACGGTACGACAGAAATATTTTAAAAATGTAAATAATTTTTTTTGGTTATTTTTAAACACATATTAATTTATACCTAGTCTACCTAATCTATTTCTAGTATAGATGGCCGGAGAGGCGAGGTGGCTCAGTTGTCGGGTATACACAATTAAACGCACGCTTAGCAAGGCGAGTTCGATTCTCGGTACTAGTTGTGATCAAAATTTTCAATTGCACATATAATAAGCATGGCCAGGCCAAGTCGATGTAGCTTTACCTGCACTTAAAATTGTAACTAACAATTATATTAGTAAAGTCACTGAGTTATCACGACACGGGTGAACATTTTTATGTAGGTATATTTAATATGGATTGTGTTTTGAGAAATAGTTATTAACAGCTGGTAGGCGTTGCTGTCTATGTAGGTACTTCGACAAAAGTAGAAGCCACTTTGTTCTTAGAGATCTCACCTTGAATTTCTATTAGTAGTTGCTTAAGGTTTTTGGCTGAAAATCAGCGCTGTGCTACATGTGTGAGCACAGCACATGCTGAGTCAAAAACCCCTTTTCAATTTTGTTCTTTTTTAATTTTTCATAGTTTACTTTTGTTTATGTTGGTTTTTGTCTTATTTTACCTGTTGTTTCTGTATTCTTGTGTCGAATAAATGTTTATTCTATGCTCATGAGTGGAAACATTTGGTCGGCCTGTTACGAGGTACATTGGCATTAAGTAAGGTAAGTCATAAAACCTGTTATTGGACCTGGTATTTGAAACACCATTTCTGTAATTCATTCATTCATTTGAATGACATTTGATATGTATAATACATATGAATGCAGGCCCTTTTTTTAACTTAAATCGCATCGTGTATGGCCAGCTTTATAAAGACGGCATATCGTCGCATAGGTCACAAAAAGCTACTGCAACCGGCGATATGCTAAGTGACCGACGTTGATAACCGGCACAACTTGCACGACCCTACCTATGTACCCTATGTCAACACATAGCGCACATAAGTAGGTCCATGGCATACTGCAGTATTATTTTTAAAATTATTTCGTTAGCGGTGTAAAAGAGGTTGTATGTAAAATACATTGAATGCTATTATTCGGAACAATTATGCTTTTGTACTATAGTGTATAGTATCATAGCTTCTTGAGTAATAAATATGGTTTGGCGTTAAAAGTAGTGAACGATTTGTATGTCTTTTTTTTTCTTTCAATAAAGCGCTACCACAGACTTGTGCCCGTGCTCTTTTGTAATGTTCTTGAATTGGTTACTTTGTTTTTTTTTTTGTAATAGGAGTGCTAGTTCTACAGTTACTGCATATATTTTTTTTTAATTTATAATGCCTGATTTTTGAAGGTGGTGTTGGAGAATGCTACGGTTCACACGTCGAAGACGCCCCGTTGCATTGTTATAAGTTTCTCCGCGATTTGTATGTCTTGGCAGTTCCCGATTACAGTTACAGATCGAGTCATGCCCTATCTCTCGGATAGGAATGCTAGCGCGATCAGAGTACCTTAGCTTAGGTCCCGAAATACTCCCAAGAGTCAAAATAGAGGTTCATGCTAAGCGACCTAAGAGCTCTGCTAACTCTCCTACAGTGTGAGAAAAACTGTACCGGCTACATGAACCAAAATACATAAAATAAATTAAAATCGATTCGTAATTGACGTTGATATGAGTGTACAAAAACTACAAACGAATTGAAAACGTTCTCTTTTTTTGTAGTCGGATTAAAACAGTATTTTCTGTCGATATAGGAGAATGAACAGTAATTTAAAAGTTCTATATTTGCTATCGCAAATTGTATGCTATTAATTATAAATCGACAGTAGTCACGTGTAGCAGGAAAGGTATCGAAATTGTTTTCCGCAGTGAAGCCAGTCATCTAAATCAAAACGCGAGTAAATCACGGAGCACCGCAAATAACTCGGCAATAAATTAATTAACTCTTAATAACCAATCGTTTCAATTGTACTGCAGGAGCACGGCGGCATTTCAACGAGTTGATGAAGAAACTTGGAGTAATTCAAACAATTCATTAACCTGTGCTGCTGCAGGGTAATGGGAACATGAATATATCTGTATTTAACCGACTTCAAAGAGAGGAGGAGGTTCTCTTTGTATTTTTTTAATACTCGTAGCTTTGTCATTTATAAATTGATTTTGTTTCTAAGGGTTCGGTTTCAATTAGTTTCGTTTCTGAAGTTATACCAAGAAAGTCCTAAAAATACTTTTTATTGAGATATTGGTAGGTTTGGACAAACGACTTAGTCGAAGAAAAAAGAGTATATAGAGGCCAGTTTTGTAATATAACTAGAATATTTCGGAAATAAAAGAAATCATAGCGCATATTAATGTTTGATACTGTCATGTTTGAATTGATTTCAAGTCGATTTTTTTTACTCGTAAATATACATATTAGGTAAAAGTTGACAAAAGATGTTATTAGTTACATGAAACACGCTCACGGTCTTCTGGAAAAATTACCTTTATTTGTGTGTGTTTACATTTCATCATCATCTCAGCCGTAAAACATCCACTGGTGAACATGGGCCTCCCCAACGATTTCTAAAAGGACCGTTTGTAAGCGGCTTGCATCCAGCTGCGTCCTGCGGCCTTTATGAGGTCATCAGACCTCGTTGCCGGTGGACGTCCTACGCTGCGCTCCGTGGTCTCCGATCAAGTCTTTTCGGCACGATCGGCCCTCTGTTCTACATGCTATGTGCCCTGCCCATTGCGACTTCAACTTGCTTACCCGGCGAGCTATGTCGGTTACCATCTTACGTTCTCCGAGCATAGCTCGTTGTGCGACTTTAAGCTTGCTTAGAGGCCCATAGTGAGAGACCACTTTTCTGTGCTATTTGTCGTCACTAGTCGAAGACTTTCGATATTTTGGACGAGAATACATTTTGAAGCTTTGATGATTAACCTCGTGTATACAGTTGTGAGCCGTGGTATCTCAGTGTTCGGGCGGTCGCCTCAAGTTGCATAGTACGCTAGCAACCCGAGTTCGATCCCCGGTGCCGGCACCAATAAAAATGTTGTTGCAATTTTATGTGTTGATTAACCACGCGCTCGGCGGTGAAGGAAAACATCGTGAGGAAACCTACATGTATTAGAAAATTTTTCTACGACATGTGAAGTCTGCCAATCAGCACTAGGGCCGCGTGGCGGACTATGCCCTTATACTCTCTTTACAGAGAAGGCCGCTGCCCAGCAGTGGGACATATATATTATATATAAAGGCTGTGACTTTAACTTTAACACAGTTATTATTCACATATAAAAATGTTTCATGTCTCTATCATCCTAGTGGAGTAATCAGAGGTGAAAATCGCAATCTGTCTTTCCTTCCGATTACAATGTGGGTATTTTCAAGAGTAGAGTGAATAGGCATTTACTAAGCTAGTGCGCCTTACCATCAGGACTGCATTTCCACTTAACATCAGGTGGGATCGTAGTCAAGCACTTGCTTAGAGATTATAAAAAAAAACCGAGCTTATTGGGTGATCCGTTTGTACCCAAAGACATACACCGCCAACAAGTTTTAGCGAGTGAAACGCTTAGCTACTCGTATTATTGTTCTTCCTCTCAGTGTTTCCTTCATTGTTTAAGGTCGTGTCTAGGAAGTACTAACTTTGATTATAGGTAGGCTTGTGAATGTCTTATCTGCGTCTGACCGCTGCGGTGAGCGACCGACTACTCTTTCTCACGTAACGACAACTATACAAAAAATAAGCTCTCCTAGGCTGTCAGAATATCTGCAAGTCATAGTCTTGTCGTTCCTCCGAGGGTCGTATGAATGTATTCGTTCCATCTTAGTTATTAGGGCGAGTTACTATGTATTTACGGCATGAGTTTACCAGAACTTTTTACATTTTAATACTTTTCTGTAACATATTTGAAGCAGAGGAAGATTGCTTGATCCTATGTCGCTCGTTTGCTATAAATATAATAAATGTTTTAGATACTTATGAAATATGATTTCACAGTTACATGAAAATAAGTATGAATCTACCTTTATGTTTTTCTTACTTATTCAATATTATCTTTGATGTGTTCCACGAAGGTTCTTGAGCTTTATAACAAAATCTACATTTATTTATTTTTTGCCTCTTTAATGCTTGTATTTGAAATTCTAGAAATAAGAGATATAATATAATATTCACATTTTGAATATTGTTCATAATCATAAAGTAACGTTTTAAACGATATACTTTAGCCTTTTGAAGTTTTATTTTAATGTAATTTCAACAAGTAGTTGACCACGATACCATTTTTTTTTGTAAAAAATACGCGCACGTTTGGCTTCTATCTCGCTTGATAGAAGGCCTAGGATGGAACACGTGAGCCTATAAACTGTTCACATTGGACTTAAAAGTATCCAGATTGTACCAGTACGAAGACTTCGGCAGTGAGTTCCATTCCTTAACCGTCCGCATAAGGAAAGTGGAGGTTTCATTGGAAATGCAATCTTTGATCATAAAGCGTACTTAAAATCCATTTAAATCGAAGAAGCCTCCTGATCAGCAAGGATCATTAAAAAAGTGTTCGACCACACGATTGAAGTAAAACTTCTTTCCCCCAGACGTCGGGGTATCATTTTGAAGATTTCCTCCCCAAAAAAAAAGGTTTTTTTAATGTGCCGCTATTTAAAACCACCTACTGTCACACTCGCCATTGCCAAGGATTTCCGCTATATATAACCTCCTTAATACTAAGTCCACGTCGGTTGATTTTTTTTTCTAATTCACGAAAGCTCTTCCGCACCTTAGTTTTAAAAATAATGCAATAATTTAATTAGGCCAATTAAATCAATTTATTATCGTTTTTTCTTTTTCATTATTTAAAATATTTTTGTAACTCCTAATTATTAAAACGTCATGTTTCTTAATATCGAATGTTGTGTACACCTGTAACTGGCAGACACAATAGGACTTAGTTTGTAAATTTGATTATTACTAAAATGTATGTTTGTGTAATGCTGTTGGTATATCTTATTAAAGAAATAAATAAATAAATAGGTACTTATGTCAAAGTAGCAGAGATTTATATAGGTTTAACTGTGTCAGCCCTGTAGTTCTGGGCTCTCAAGAATAAGACTACGGTATCCCCTGCCTGTCGTAGAAGGCGACTAAACGGGGCATCGGGTTCACTAGGCGACAAGGGTGGGGGCCTGAGTCGTCCACCACGGTGGACCCGGGAAGAAGGCATACATCGGAGGGGGTAACCTCTCCCCCCCCCCCGGGACGTGCTCTACTTGAGCACAGTGCAGAGGGGCTCCGGTGCGTTCCACGTTGAGATCCCGGAGCCCTTCGTCATGCACCGAGGAAAGGGCCACCGGGGAGGTTTTAGTGGGTAAGATCCCCACATAACCGCCGCCTTCCCCCCAGAAGGCGGGGTATCTTTCTGAAGATTTCCTCCCCGTCAACAAAAACACAAAAAAGGTTTAACTGTGTTCTAGTTCGCTACAGAAAAAAGGCAAAGGCAATATAGGCACGGAAGGTTAAATAAAAATAGATTTACACCCTCGAAACATGGCCACGCTGTCCTTTAATACGGCCGCGGTGGAGTTTATTATTATTTGCCCGGGGCACGGCAACTATAAAGCGGATAGATAAGTTAGCACCATAGAGGGATTATACTAACTTTAAGGAGAAACACAATAAAATTAAATTTTGTACGGACGCTACGTCGTAAAATGAACGTATTTTTCGCAAATGTAGGTAATGATCGTAATTCTCACGTATTTGAACAATTTTAACAGTTATTAAGTTTTGGAAATGAAATAAAGAAACAATTTCGTCAATGGGCTTATGTCAGCGTCAATATTCTAATAGTTTAGGATACGGTCTGCGAATCGTAAGGTCGTGGGTTCGGATACACCAATCGACTAATGACGTGAACCATTTCCTAGCAAGCTTAGTTGGATTGATTAACAACAATCTTAGTAATATTTGAGAAAAAAATGTAGAGCATTCTTTTTAATTAAAATATTAGCATGTTGTGTGTTCGAACTTGACCTTAGCATAGCTACACAGAAATCATCTTGACGTCGAAGTCAAACCGTTCCCCAAAACCAATTGTGTACAAAATAAACGTTCACGGGCATCACAGTGGTCGAAATTTGTTAGTTCTAGTAGTCTTTTAATTCATAGGTGACACTACTTACCGATGGCGCACCAGTGCCACGCCAATGTGTAGCATTTGACGTATTTGGTAATTATATAATGATAATTGATATCATTATTAGTAGTTCAGTTTCATAATGAAACGTCTCTGGCAAATACGACTCAGGTCCCTCAGTCTGCAGCACAGACGTGAGGTGGCTAGCCTGTCGGTGTTCTACAGAATGTATTTTGGAGAGTGTGTTCAGGAACTACATGATTTTTTAAATTAATATTTTGATTAAGATACCGGATTTCATCCTTTTATTGTGAACATCCCTCAACCCGAACGAAGCGCTTTTTTTCTTCGTCTTTTATTATTCGTACAGCAACCAGGCTGGAATATCGTTTGTTCGCGTCTGTCTTTCCCTCCGATTATAATGTGTTTTCAAGGGCAGATTTAGTAAGTTAATGCGCCTCACTTAACATCAGGCGGGATTGTGATCAAGCACGTAACCATGGTAGTATTACATGTACCAGACCCGTGGTACTCAGTGTCCGGGCGGTTACCTCAAGTTTCAAAGTACGCAAGCAACCCGAGTTCGATCCCCGGTGCGGGCACCAATAAAATTGTTGTTGCAATTTTATTTCCTGATTTACCACGCGCACGGCGATGAAGGAAAACATCGTGAGGAAACCTACATGTCTTAGAATTTTTTTCTAAGGCCTGTGAAGTCTGCCAATCCGCATTATAGCCCCACGGTAGACTATGCCCTTATACTCTTTTTACAGAGGAGGCCTGTGCCCAACAGTGGGTCATATATATTATATATATAAAGGCTGCAAAATTTAACTTTAACGTAACCATGCCACTCCAAACCCAATGTCGTGTAGTGGATGTCTTACGGCTTAAATTATGATCATGAATTAAGTCGTCTTACATAATAATAGTTAAGTCACGGCTATAATTGCTATTTTATCAGTATGAAAATAATAGAATATAATACATCGAAGGAAAGTTTTAGTTGACGTAATTAATGAGTCATAACACCATAGTTTTCTTGGGAAAAATAGTTGCAGTAGTGTCCCCATCCTTTCCACACCAATCTTTTAGAGGGAATTTAATCCTCTCGGCTATTGTAACCGTTTGGCAGAACCAGTGTCGGGTTATCACATCCGCCGCCTGATATTCGGCGTTGAGTGAATGTCTGGAAAAAAATGGTAGCCAGGGCAACGCACCATAGTCACGTCCCTCAGTCATGAGGTTATGATATAGAAGAAGAAAAATTAATAAGTAAAGGTCACGACCCACTAGATATATTTTGTAGCGTTTATATTGGCGTGAAAACCGTATTGAACAAACATGGCGGCACTGAAGTAGGAACGGTTACGTCTGAACAAACACACATAGCGTGCGGCGGTAGATAAGGGCCGTCATAAGAGCCGTCGCCGAGTCGCCGCCGCTCGGTCACCTCGCTCATTACTTTATTGTCCACCCGACCACGAGGAATATAAAAAGTCCCTTTAAAAGGTAAACTCGGAATAGTCCCCGTTTGCTTTCTTAGAATTGGATTTATATCTCGCGTTATTAAGCGCCACTACTTGTAAATGGATGTTATTTCTTTTCGCAAGATAGATTTATTAAGCAGAAAAATTTAAATCATACTGTTAGGCACAGGCCTTCTCTTTAAATATAGTAAAATGACACACAACCCTAGTCGTGCGCGTAGTGCGGATTGGCGGATTATCTGCAAAAGTTCGTTAAATTGAACATACAATTTTCAAGATCATTTGTTTTTTACGGACTACACAGATTGGCCAGAGAAGCTGGCCTTGACTGCTTCGCCGGATTGTGAGGTGGCATAACTCTTAGGTCGCTTAGCCTGAACCTCTATCGCTAGTAACTCGACACAAGGGTCTTCTTGGACGGTTACTATGTTACGTAAGCATTCCGATCCGAGGGCGCCCAAGAGGGCTGAACCATGACTCGATCAGTCTATTTCATGGATAATCTAAGGGACATTCAAAAACTAAACTAACTTTGAGTGCCACTTTGGGAAGCGTTGGCGTTGGGAGAAAAAGTGACCGAAGAAACTCCAGCAACGATCCTAACACCTAAAGGGTGGGATACTCAAGATCATATAGCAGCAACTATAACTTAGTTACGTATTATAACTATATAATAGTTATATATTGTATTATAATTATGACCGACAATAAATGAAGTCAAGAAATAACAAATAACGAAGTATAAGTCCGAGAAGTTTGCAACAAAGGGATGAAAAACAGTCGTGGGTCTAAACGTCCGATAGTGAAGGGTATCGAAATTAGATTACGTCCTGTGCACATTCTCCAAAATAAATTCCACGGAGTTGACAATGAAGCAACTATTAATTTTGGAAATCTTTAACATGACAAAATTAATAGAAAACAAACTCTGTGCAATACATATATTTTTGCATTTCGCATGTTCAATTACGATAAAAGGCGTGAATAATTCATAAAGGGTGGCTTAATTACTCATGATAATCACTTCGGTCCTGTACCATTGCGTGGGGTATTAACGTCACACGATTTTGATAACGCAAAAAAGAATTCGGCTATTAAATATAATGTCATTTACTTCCATTTCATTCCATGTTTTTAATAGAGGGGGCAAACCAACAAATGGCTCACCTGATCTTAAGTGATTGGCGTGAACCACCTCGTAGCATAAGCTTAAGCTCAGACAGATAGATTTTTAAAGCCCCAAAATATATATACAAAGGCGAACTTAATGTAATTTCTTCCACTTAACCTTTAATGGCCTTTTAAAAACCTAAATAGATATGTTATAACTTAGTTGTAATTGTTAACAAAAATGTTAAAATTACAAGAATTCTTTAAAAAAAAAGCAACAGTGAAAAAATAATAAAAAACATGTATCAGGAAATCTATTTTTTGTTAAAGTTACACAGCCTTCATATATGTCCCACTGCTGGGCCAGGCCTTCTCTGTTGAGAGAGTATAAGGGAATAGTTCGTCACGCGGTCCTAGTGCGGATTGGCAGACTTCACATGTCTTAGAAAAAAAATCTAAGACATCTCAATCTAAGACATAAGGTTACGATGTTTTCCTTCACCGCCGAGCGAGTGGTAAATGAGCACATAAAATTGCAAAAACAAATTTATTGTTGTCGGCACCGGGGATCAAACTCGGTTTGCTAGCGTACTACGAAACATGAGGCGACCGCAGACACTGAGCTACCACGATTATTTCTTTTATTTTATGTTTATTTAGACGATATAACATTACCTTATAAAACACAGTTTTACTTTAATACCATTTCAAAGATTACATTTAAGATCAGTACTTAAAATTTTTGACGTTATTATTGAACTAATGGAAAGAAAACACTGGACTTTATTGGCTTAGTTACAAATTAAAGTGCCTTGGATTAGGAATATAAATTGAATAGTCTCTTTACAAAGGGTACATTGTCTTTAAGTTCGTAACGATTGACATAAATATTAGCTTGGTTAAAATAGCTAATCAATGATCCCAGTTTACCCGCTTGAGAGAACACAAATTTTTTCAAGGATTACAAGTTACACTTTTTGCAACCTTTTAAAGTATATATGTATGTGTATATTACTATCTAAAAGTCACTAGACATCGAAGCAGATGTTTACTCTAGAGTATTTAAAATTACACATAAAAGTTACAAACGACAAAGTTTATATGTGTCCCACTGCTGCCTTCTTTGTAAAGAAAGTATAAGGGCATAGTCCGCCACGCGGCCTTAGTGCGGATTGATATGCCTTAGAATATTTTTCTAGGACGTGTAGGTTTCCTCAGATTATTATGTGGATAATGATATTTTTTAGATATTGATTATTTTACCCTCTCCACCGACATAGCTAGCCGGATAAGCAAGTTGAAGTGGCAATGGGCAGGGCACATAGCGCGTAGAACAAATGGCCGATGGGGCCGAAAAGTTCTCGATTGGAGACCACGGACCAGCAAGCGCAGTGTGGGACGTCCAGCCGCAAGGTGGTCTGACGACCTCATAAAGGTCGCAGGGCGCAGCTGGATGCGGGCCGCTTACAACCGGTCCTTTTGGAAATCGTTGGGGGAGGCCTATGTCCAGCAGTGGATGTCTTACGGCTGAGATGATGATGATGATGATTATTTTACCTGATATATTACTTTATTTAAGTCTTAATATTCGTATTTATACAAAATTAATATAGTAAATTTATCTTAAATTAATTCGATAAAGTACATAATTGTAATTAAAAGAATAGATGTAAAGGGAAATAAATTCAACGCCCAATAAAATTTTATTCTTTGATAATACGTATTATGATGGAATTTCAATCGACCCAATTTCCATGGCGTCGAGCGAAATGGAAAAATAACAGCAAACTAATTGGAGCACTCCTGGTTAAACCCCTTTCATTTGGTTTTCAAGTTATCGGGCCTAATTTAAATGGTTTGCTCCGACGGCAATTTTCACTGCACTCGCCGGGAAAAATTAAGCGAAACGAGCGCGAGTGTAAATTATTTTTAAATTTTTCAATGTTTGATTTACGATACTGTGGCTATTGATTACCTTGTGTTATTTTCACAAAATAATTGATTTTTAATAACAATTGAAGTATCTTTTTAAGTCTAAGGCCAGCGAAATGGCTTCAAAAAACACATTCGGGGTATTGTGTTTAAAATCGCTTAGATACTCAAGGGTACACACACCAATTTTTACAATACATTTGCGTTCATATTTGAATATATATATATATATATATATATATATATGTATATATATATATATATATATATATATATATATATATATATGTATATATATATATATATATATATATATATATATATATATATATATATATATATATATAAACTACATAGGACAGGATGACCATCGTCTTGTTAGTATATATGTACTAAATCTACCATTTTTCATCAAGTTTCCACGTTTCAAGAATTTCAATAGATTGACTATCTATTCCTCAGTGCAATTTAAATAATATTATATATTATTTAATAAAAAACGAAATTATAATAAGAGAAATACTAATTGCAATCATTGTATGACTATTAATACAATTTATGTTACGCTGCCACCTAAACTACGAATTTCCTGTGCGATACTCGTAGGTGCCAGTCCTTCCTCCCGTGGCAATTTATTTATGTACTTAATATATTTTTATTATAGGCATATTGAATGTAATTTGTGTGTGTATAAGTGCGTGTGTCAATGTGTAAATGCGTGTTAATTGACCACTTTTAACATATTCTCACAACCTTCATAATTCACTGTTTCAAGCCTAATTAGATTCACTCATCTTGACAGTACGAAAACCAAAGGAAAATTAAACATTTTCCTAATTTGAATTTAGAATTATGTTCATTAAAATTTAAACTTTCAATGATACCAAAACCAGCCAGATACAAATAGTATAGCCAAAGAGATTTTATTACAAGTTCATATATACTATAATGCGAAAAGACTTTTTCACCAACCTATTATTATTATTATCTAAAAGTGTTTCATGCTTAGTTTTATATAAGTTTTTGTCTCAAATATTTAATATTCCTTTATATAGTAAGTAAGAACTTGTTCTGTTTATTATAATTCTCTTATCAAAAGTCGACGTTTGACTGGGATTGCGTGCGGACGGCTCGCGAGACCGAATTTATAAGATTTAGTTGGAAAATAAATTAGCTGCGACGGAAAAGTTTTCAGTAAATAAGAGGGGATCGGATGCAATGAACGGGAAATTGTTTTGGACATTTTTGATGTGGCATTGTGGCTTCCAATTTGGATAATTTATTTCCTTTTTTTGTTACACCAATTTTTATTGTTTTAAAAAGTTTTCGCTTCTCCCTTAAAGGGGTGAGCAGGTTTCTAATAACATGGGTCAGTGGCCAAGTGTTACTAGAAAAAGAGAAGAAAAAAAAATTATTGTTAGCTACTTGCGTACTATGTGGCAGATATAAGGAGTACCGCTTTCTTTCTCTTTCAGCTGTTTTTCTTTTAATGTTATTTTTATTATATAATTGTATTGTTATTTGAAGTAAATTGACTAATGTACAATATGATATTTTAGGTGTTAATATAATTTTGTTGACAAGTTTTAAAATTATACAATACATAGCAAAACACCACGTTGAATTCGAAAGAATGGAAGTATTGCAGATATTTACTAGTGCCTTTTTTACCACATCTGAGACTGCTATTTGAGCTCTTTCGCAAAGGCAGCTCGGTAGCGAAAACGAATACATTTGTTCTTTTGCCGTTAGTTACTCATAAGGGTTAAGCCTTCGCTTAGTTTCTTCTCTGCAACTCCATAGCATTTAAATCTTTAGCTTGAGCCTGATACCACTCTATTGAGGTGATACATCATTGTCAATTGTAGAATATAAATATTCACCGCTGCCAATCAATCACGAGTACTGGCAATTACTGACCGTCCACTTTGTATCGTCGTTCTCGAGCATGAAGTGTGCCGCACTGTCTGCCGTACTGTCCGTTGACAGCTCGTTTGATCATCTGTCATCCCTAATTTCTGAAATGATCTTTAATCAAGGAGTCTAAATGAAAACCTGCCGAAACAAATGCTTCAAGGATCATGTAAGTTTATAACGAAGCGCAAGAGTAGTAAAAATAAGCTCTCACGCCCTTTACCCCTAGCGGGGTACACAGAGACGTCCGCTGTCCACTATACATCAAGCTTATTAGGACCCATACGTAATAAGTGGTGAGCCCATCGGAATACACCGTCCACAATTTTTTTAGTAACTGATTTTTTCGAGATTTATGTTAACGTAATAAATTTGCCAGTAATTTAGAAAAGAAATTGTAACCTTCCGAAGAGTGATTTCATATGACTCTATTCCTGACGGTCATAATTTGTTATTTATTTCAATAAATGTACTTAAAAAAAATCACTTATATGTCTGCATAGTAACACAAAAGTAGTATAGTGGTCCATTAAATATCTCGAATTTCAATGTCGTATCCGAGGATAAAATTTCTTCTATACTTAACGTTGGCCGTTGTCCCAGGGGCAAGTCAAGTTTCCACGTCTTAATCGCCGCCAGCTAGCTGATTACAACCCGAGCATTTTCTTTGGCCGTCACTAAATGACTTGTTTTTTGTACTTTTGTTGTGGTCGAATTCCACAATTTTTTTTGATTAACTAAAGCTTACTGTTATTTAAACTAATTTATAATTATTTTAACACCTTAAACTAAGGTTCACAAAGGTGGACTTAATGGTAACTTATTCTCTAGGTTGGATTACCTTGGATAAGAGAGAAAAACTTATCGTATTTTATCTTTTCCATGATGACAATATTTTTTTCTCTCTCTGTTCTTCCGTAGCTTAGGGTGTTACAATAAGTGTAAATAAATAAATATCAAATGTTTTACGACTTGAGCAAACACGATGAAGTTCATGATTAAAAAAAAATATCCTTTAAGTTCATTACCAGTTGATATAAATTCAACGCCAATTAATATGATACGATTTTAGTAACAATGCAAGGTGCAATAACCTCCGCCATGTGTGTAAAAATTCCAAAGCAATCTGCATTCTAGTGGTAGTTTGTGCTAAGTGCATGTTTGAGTATTCATTCTTAATCCGGATCCGCACATCCTCGTCGCTATCTTTTTGGCAGCGCCGCCTAATCTGCAGCCGAGTTTACGACTCGCCTCTTTTAAATTGCATGCATTTAGCAACTCATTACTCGTGGGATATTTGCATTCGAAAACAACACAGATAGCGTGTACTTTGCTGTTGCGGTTCTCTTTGTTGGCCAATTGGAATTTGAATAAATGTTAATTTGATTAGATTAGACGACTTGTGGTCGCGATCCCGAAGATGGCTCAGGCTGGCCGTAGCCCTGTAGTTCTGGGCTCGTAGAATAAGACTACGGTATCCTTTGCCTGTCGCAAAAGGCGACTAAAAGGGAGCTCACTGCGACAAGGGTGGGGGCCTTTGTCGTCCGCTGAAGTGGACCCGGGAAGGAGGCGAGGAGGCGCCTTGCACTGCGAGGGCACAATTATAGGAGGATTAACCTCCCCCCTCCCGGACGTGCTCTCCTAAGAGTACAGTGCAGAGGGGCTCCGGTGCGTTCCACTCGAGATCCCGAAGAATAAGGCGGGGTATCTTTTGAAGATTTCCCCACCGTCAAAAAAAAACAGACGACTCATGTTATATATATATTTAATTTTCGGTCGTATTGCTTCCGTAAGTATTTAAAAGTAAATAAATACAAAGGCAAAATTACAGTATAGAGCCCTCACAGAATAGAGGCGTGAAGTGGACATTATAGTTCTACGTGTCAAAGGTGTCGAAACGCACATCCTATACTTCTGGTAGGTGTTTATGAGCGTCGTTCTACCATTCTCACACACACCTTTCCACATACATTAGCGCACACACACGACACTCAAAAATTATATATATATACCTTCTCCTTTTCTCTCCAATGCTTCTCCAATAGTTTTAAAAGTTTTGTGCCATTCGTGGGGTGTAGGCCTGGTGATCCATCTCACAGGTTTGTTCCTAGTTTGGACACCACTCCCCCGCTCATAATTATAATTTAATTAGTTGCTATTTAAATTATTGTGGTATAATAAAAATGTTTGTTTGTTTGTGTTTGTTGAGAAAAACGAGGAAAACATATGATGGCAATAATCTCTCGCTCTCTTCCCAGTAATGTATATATGGTGATATGATTTCTTAACTTTTCTCTTTCGCTTCGATCTGTCCTAGACATCGTAACCAGTAACTTGGCAGTAACGTATGTTTTTTAGCACTATATCATATGCAATAATAACCGTAATCTATATAAAATAAACTTATGGGTGGTGATTACGACAAACAAGCAAAATTGTGATATTATTTATATAACAAACAAGGTGTAGATGTGTGTTATATCTGTCTGTACACGATAGCAAAACTCACAATAATGTAATTTATTAATCAAAAATTAATAATCGAAGCATTGTTCAATGGTACGATTGAGTTATGATATCACATTCAAATAGGTAGATTTGCATGTTCTAAAATTTAAGCCATAGGTATTTTGAGGGGTCATTGAAATTTAAATTTTCGCACTCTCAAACAAATCCCTGGGGCGAGGGTGCCTGAGTCTGGTAGGGGAGCAAACGCTAATAAAGTAAATTAAAGATTAATAATATATTGTCCAAATATAGGTTTCTGGATACGTGTACGTATGTATTTATTCAACTCGCACCCCTCTGAAATCCGATACATCTGGTATGACTGTACTAGAAATGGCATAACACTCAAAGATTTTGCGCATAAAATGTTGTCCTAATAAATATAAAATTTATTTCAATTTTTTTTTCTTTTTTGAGTCCGAGTTGTAATTAGAAATTTCGATTTCGTATCGTAAATTATATACGAAATCGATTAAAGCTTACAATACGTATTCATGTGCAGTCTTGTTAAAATTTCTAAAAACAACTCGGACAGATGAAAGAAAAAAATCAAATTAAATTTTAATTACCAATAGATAGTTTTTTAAATTGATAGGATTTCCAAAATTATAGCTTATTTCTGTTTCTGTCCAATATCAGCTTGATCGGATTGTTCTTCCAAATTGTGTGGCACCATTTTTAAATACGTCATTTTATTCTAGTTTAATTTTCGTGTTTTTTACACTGGCAATTTTTCTTTCCGCCTGGAATTTTTTCTCCAATATGCATGGTGGCCATTTTAAGTTTTTTTTGTGTATTGTCCAGTACCAGGAAGTAATAACCATAGAAAATTGCAGTGGCAAAGTCTGCAAAAAGTGTTTGAAAAATGGTCAACCAATTTTGACACGGGGAACGCTAACATACGAATATTGCAAATTAAATAAAGCTTGTAAAAAGAAATATCTCATTGTTTTTAATCTCCGCTACCGACTTTTAAGCCTTCTTTGTGCTGCGATTTTTAAAGTAATTAAAGGATTAGATTTTAAAAAGTATTCCGCCGGCTCCGCCTTTTAACCAACAAAGCTAATTTATCTGGTAATAATTATAATTAAAAGCTTTTTATAAAATAGCTTTCATTCTATAACGGCTCGATTCTCCAAAGGCTCGATTCGACTCAAGACCTCCGGTCGGGGTTCGATAACGATTTAAGTTTTCTCATTTTTTTATCAACATCAGCATGTCTATCAACTGCTGAAAATAGGCCTTCCCCCGCTTTCCGCATCCAGCCACTTCAGGCTATCCTTATAAGGTCGTCGGTCTATCTCTGCTGGTCCACGAGCTGAAAGTCGCATAACGAGCGATGGAAAGAGAAACGCAGAAATTCGACGGAGAACAAAGGTAGTCAACATAGCTCGTAAAGTCAGCAAGTTGAAGTGGCAGTGGGCCGGCCACACCTGCCGAGTCAGTGACGGCAGATGGGGGAGGAAAGTCTTGGAATGGAGGCCGTCGAAGCCTGGGGCGCCCTCCCTTCAAATGGACCGACGACCATTTTTTTATGGGGTAAGGAAAAACGAGCATACGATTCACATGATATTAAATCATCACTGCTATCAACTAACATCTACTACAGAAATATTTTTTATGTTTCCGATATATTTTATAAAGCGTTTGGCGGCCGGCATCTCACACACCGAGCGATATGTAGTAGTCTATTGTATCCAATACACGCCGGTATTTTGCGAGTTCATGGTATTCTCGTATCGTCCCATTTCCAAACGTGAAAGCAAAATCTGCGACCAGTCATACTGTTGGATGTTTTTTTTAATGTTTACAAATTTTCATGGAATTTATAATATTCTTTTCAAACATTCTTAAATAAGCTTACCTCAATATACGAATAATGGACCATGAAGCGTCCATTTAGGGTCCTATGAGCCTGTTGCTAAAATTTGTGCAACAACGTTGGTCCCTTTGTGAAATATATATATATATATATTTCTCCTTTAAGGATATTTCTTTGTTCCTCTTCTTGCTACTATTGAGCGGGTTAGCCTTTACGGCTAAGAACATAATTAGCTCACAGTATTCCAGGAATTGTTCTCTGGTATCGGAGGCAACTATGCTGACTATGTTGTCCGCGGTGATGGCGGTATCCATTCTGTGTTCGCAGCCATGGCGGTGTGTTGCGAATCTTGGGCAGTGTAATATGATATGCGGCACAGTTTCCTCGCTCGCCCCTTCGCAGGCACAGAATGGATCCGCAGTTAACCTATATTTATGTAGGTATATATAATGCGGGCTGAAAAATATTCACATGTGAGAAATTCGGATACTTTAAAAAATAAGATGAACGGCCTATTCCATCGCCGATTCTTACTTTTTGGAATACCGTCAAAGTTAAATATACAGTCATTAATTTAAAGGGTAGCTCTTATTAAGAAGTGATAAGGTTTAAAATTTCTATGATGACGGGTTACTGAAGTGATAGTGGCAGTACGGTTGACGCGTCTGACCACCGGCAGACGTAGCGCCTGTAAAATTCGTCTATCGCGGGTAAAGATTCAAAAGCCGCGCCGTCCAACACTTTTTAGGGAACCGAAAGAGAAAAAATCCACGGCGTTATTTTAATTGACGTCAGGGTGCCATTAAAAGGAACCTTTTCTGAATAAATTATTCGTAGGCTGCTACTGGAATGGGAAGTATTTTCACTTGGTTCCGTGACGGTATGCCTCTAACTCAAAGCCGTTTTAAAATAAACATTAAATTTTTCAGTAAATAAATGATTTGTGTATCAAATAAGGTGAGAATTTGTTTAAATTCTTTACATTTTACTGTGACTGAGCTAACTCATAACTTCAAGGGTTACAGTTTAACTCTAAACTATTATTATTATGTCACATATATTTCCTTACATATATACACATATATCTTACAACTTTGAACGATATAATTATAAAATTTATATAAATAACGATATAATTATAAAATTTAGCATGTTTCGGGTGCAATAAATCGATCTAGCTAGGATTAATTTTTTCGAAAATGTCGTTATATCCGGGTATTGTATATTCAAAGTATACTTCAGTAGATGAAATTGCTAAGCAACAAACAGTAAGTCAACGAGTTTGACGTTAGACCAAGAAAATAATACAGCGCGTGAAAATAACTTCTATTGGATTAAAACAGACAATGGTAGAACATATAGAAGAAATAGATCACATAGTTTGAAACAAGTGAAGAAGTTATTATATCATTTTTTTGTTAATATGTTTCCCGTCCATACACAGGTTACCTGGAAGAGATCGCTCTTAGCGATAAGGTCGCCCATTGTACAACGAACTGTAAAATGTACCTTAGTTATGTAATGCCTTTTGTTTGATTTTGGTGTAAAATAAAGTTATATCTATCTAATCTATCTATCTATATCAACGATTTACTAAAAAAAATACCGAGCAAGTCTCGGTCACCCAGGCCCTCTATATATTGTGTGACTAACCTTCATTATAAACATAAACGAAGATAGATGTCTTACGTAAATTTGGATAATACAGTAATCTTCATTAAATTTTGTTTGTATTTCAATTTTATGGCCACATGGAGGCAACATGTTAATATATAGCATAAATTAATAAAAAAATTGTCTATCATGCACAATTTATTTCAGTTAACTAGCGTCTTTATATTCCGAGATATTTAAACTTTCTTAACCGACCCTTTAATTTTGCTCACGGCTATATGATTGATTGCAAAATGCCGTGTTTAAGTCGTGTATGTATCAGTAAAACTTAAGAATTGGTGGTTTAAAACTTGTTATGTACTGTTTGCATTTAAGCATTACGTAGTTTGAATAAACCAGTTTATCTGAGATTCGAATCCACGAAAATACCATATAAAGCCTATACACAAATGGACAAATAAAAGAAATGGCCCATTCAAAAGCAAACATCAGACGGTAAAACGTAACTAAAGTGAACCACTATCGAGCAACTCTTAAGAACATATCACTCGTAAACCGATATAATAAGACGACTTTATCGGGCAGAATTAATAACGGGGCGTATTCCTGAAAAGTTATGGCGCAACAAATAAAAGTAGATTGTCATTTTTATTATTATTCCGATATGTCTCGCAGTCAGGCGTACGGACGAGTGAACGTAATCTCGGGACGGTATTAAGAAAGTTATAAGAATGTTGAGAGCAGATGAAACTAACTTGCCTCTGAATATTACTTTAAGAGCAATGATAAGTTTCGCGTACTTACTTTGGCGAAACAATTCCTTACATATCATTATATATATTGATATTATATATATAGTATAATACATTATTTATTATTTATATTTTTAAATATATACATAAATACTATTTTAACACACAGATATGTTATTGTCGTTATTTTCTATTAATGGAAGGTAATTTGGCAGAATTCCAAAATCCACCGCCACCATCTTGATGGTTGGCGTTCCACGATTGTACGTTTTTGGCGTAACTTTCTTCCACGCACTGTCAACCTGTGAAATCAACTGTCACCAGCGGTGTTTCAGAACGTTTACGATTTGGGTACCTTCAAGAAACAAGCCTACTCCTATCTCAAAGGCCAGCAACGCACCTATTCATGGGCGACGGTGATCACTTAAAATCAGATGAGCCGTAAGCTCGTTTGCTAGTTTTCTTATGAAAAAAAAATATTTAATATAAACATGTTTCAAATGGTAAATTAATAATAATTATTTTTATTTACATATAGTAACATTTTTCAATAAGAGGGATTTTGGTTCTGTTGGTATCTGTTGTTTTGTGTATTGCTATGCTAGAGGTTAAATTACAGCCCAGTTCTGGGCTCTTAAGAATAAGACTACGGTAACCCCTGCCTGTCGTAGAAGGCGACTAAAAGGGGCCTCGGGTTCATTGGGCGACAAGGGTAAGAAGGCAACATCGGCTGGCCCGTGTCGCCTTGCACTGCAGGAGTAACCTCTGCCCTCCCCGGACATCCCCGGCTCTCCTTGGGCACAGTGCAGAGGGGTTCCGGTGCATTCCACTGGAGATCCCGGAGCCCGTCAAGATACCCCGCCTTCCTCCAAAAGGCGGGGTATCTTTTTGAAGATTTCCTCCCCGTTAAAAAGAAAGGTTAAATTATAATTATTACTTTTATAATTTATACTTTTTTGATATATATAGATAATATTATAATCGTATCAAAGACAGCGTTTCGACCAATTATTGGGATTAAATTAGCTTAAAATAGTATGCAATGTACTGCGAAAAAGTATTTGTAACACATGTACAATTACGAAATCCAATCGAAGAAAAATTCAAATGGCAAACTGGCTGTTCCATCGAATGCACCTATTTAGTCTGTGGCGGCTCCCAGGAACCTCTGCAGGGGAACTTTTAATAGTTTTCTTTATTCAATCAACATATTTTTGCTTTCGGACACTTCCCTCGTTTGCTAACAATTTGTTTTGGGACTTTTTTCATTCACTAGGCATTCGCTAACTCGCAGCGCTCCTAACAAATTCGGTCTCTCGGGTACTCAAAAAAGTTTCGGCTTTCGCCCCGATCCAGTCTAGACGGGACATTTTATTATTGACGTTTGATGGTCTGTAACTACGTGACGAGTGATGTCAAAATTTTTAATAGGATTTATTAAAAACTTTTGAACGTTTTCGATGATTTGTAAATTAATTTCGTGTAAAATATATTTTTAGGTTAAATAAGAATACATGCCAGAGACATGTTAATAGACTATGTATTTCAATTTTGCACGGTTCCGTCACTTCTCTGTCGTTTTTTTCATATAGCTACGCCTACATGCTCCTCGATTACATTTTATGGTGGAGTGACGACGCCTTACGTGGTCTCGCTTCGCCATAGCAACACTATAATAGTATGAAACATATGGTGTGGTGACGTGTCGCCATCCTATATGATAGTATGAAAAAACATCTAGTACGGTGTGAAGACGGCTTCACTGCCGAGCCTGTGAGAGATTAGGACTTAAAATTTTAACAAATACTTATTAGGGTTGCCAGCGTAATGGAACTAAGGGGTCGCCAGGCCGAATATGTGATATTTACTATTTAATGAACAATGGTAATTAATTATGGAATTATTACATATGTGTACACGATTAATTCAAATGATGTATTTAGAATAAACTGACACGCCCTTTTAATTGTAGCGAAGTAGACAGAGACCGAGCTCGCTGTCAGTCTGTAACAAGCTGATTATACAATCGGATGGTTACGGTACGATTCTGATTTGTTTTGGGCAACATTAGGTAAGCGGTATTTTCGTTTGTTGTTTTTCAATTAAAAGAATTCTTTGAATTAACTTTGCAAAAATTGTCGAAAGATTTATTACTTTGTATTTAATATTCTTTTGAAAAAATAATATATAAATTATAATTAAATTAAGCTGAAAGCGGTAATTTCCAACGCCAACTTCACGCTATACTTGCATTCGTTACAGTTGTCCCAGAGCTAATGTGCGTGAAGGTGCAAAGTTGACAGCGGCGCGAAGCAAATATTTAAACAAAATGTGTCAATTCATTCTGATTTCAAAATTGCCATCTATCAAGTTACATCTTTTAAATTTACTAAGAATTAGTTTTTTTATTGATAATTTACTTACCTGCTACTACTATTTATAAGGTATTAATTATTTTTTATTAGGTATTAATTATTATTACTTAATAATTATTATAATTATTATTAAGTATCAATCAATAATGGATGAGGTAATTAACGAAAATAATGATTTAGACGACCGAAGCTTTTTTTTATTTTCTGTTTTTCTATTGATATTATAATATGTATTTTTTAATAATATTAAGATATTTTTCTGTATACTTTAAATAGGCCATTGCATTCGGTTGAATTAAATTTTAAAAATATTATTTTATAATATTTCTTATTGCCAGTTTCAATTTGCTCGATTTTAAAAAATAAATCCAGAATATTTCGACGTGACCGCAAAATATTTACGAATAAATGAATAACAAAATGGCGGTTTTTTACGTCGACTGCTGATTATATCGCTCTTTATAGATTCGACATTCATTTGGCGATACATGAAGATAAATTGCCAGGTAAAATACAGCAATTGGAATGGAAAGAAGTAAAAATCACCGCTGGATCGCTGCTGCGGACTCGTGACTGAAATGCCAAATGAGTAATTTTGAGATACTTGGAATGGCCGTACGGTGAGAGAGCAAATGTCAGCGTCTAATAGCATTGCGAACACGATAGGGATGCCGCGGAGAAGACGATGCTATTTTCTTGTTGCAACAAAGAATAGTGTGTGTTCCTTTTTTTGTCGTGTTTCGAGAGTTGACGTCGTGAAGTTAGTCCCTTGTTTTAGTATACTCCTCACTTCGCACGACAGACGGGAATGTTGGTATATTATCGACCCGACTTCAAATCGAATGAAACGTTAAATGTTTCGCGCAGACTTCCCCCTTTTATTTCCAGGGTAACAGTTATATTTCAATCCCTCATTACTTATTGCATCTAATGTTGGGGAGGTGCCTCCAAGACCGCGCTGAACCAGCTAGAGGTAGCACATAGAGCCATTTAAAAAACTATAACTTTTAGGCCCATTCATTATTCTAATGGGCAACTATACAAGTATTGCAGTGTCTTGAACGTGAGACAATTATTTATTCTAAATACAGTTTTACTACATCATCGTCAGACTCCATATGTTCATTTGGATAAACGTCGTAAAGATAAAATTTGATGTATTGCAGCAGTAATGTGAACCGCCAAAAGATTTAACTACTACCTGGGGCCATACCTTTATAATAAAGTTAACTTTTATGTGCCTATTCACAATTTATCTCAATATAAGTGTAAAAAGTTATTTTCCATAATTATTCTCCATAATTTCACCTACGAAGAGACAGAAAAGTTTCTTCATAGTATAAAATAAATTATCCTCACGCTCATGTACTCACTCGGACATACACCCTCACATGCACCCACGCACACTATTCTTTGCACAAACACACGACTATCACATAAGTTATGTAATAAACATTAGTTTATAATATACTCGAAGTTAGGTACAACATCTCCCTAATACAGGCTATGTATTAGTCTAGCAGGGAGATGTGTACCGAAGGACCAAAGTAGGAAAATGTCTATGGAATAATAATAATGATAATATGTATCTAATATATTTGGGTATGTGCATGTCAGTATATAAAATGTGTGTGTATGTGTAAAAAGTAAATAATATTTCATTTTAATTTCATTTCATATCACTTCATTTCCTTCATTTCACTTCACTTCACATTATTTCTCTTCACTTTACTTCACTTCACTCCACTTCAATACACATCACTTCTCTTCATTTCACTTCACTTCACTTCTTATCACTTCATTTCATTTCATATTTACGAGTAAAATTAAAAACCGACATCAAATCGAATCGAACATGACACGTGCAACATTAAACATAACTATGTCGTGTTTCGAAAGTATCATTGTTATATTACGAAGTTCTGGCGTCTATATTATTTTTTTCTTCCAAATTTGTGCTCGTTGTCATTATGAAGTATTTACCTAGACAAGGATAACTACTGACTTCCATACCACTTTTAGGACTTCCGTGGTTAATCAAAACCCAATGCCCTATGACAACAAATTTCATACAGACCTAAACACTAAAACTATATCCTTATAAATTACGTCAATGAGTGCACAAAGCTAAAAAAAATAAAAACAAATACAGACGAATAGAAAACCTTCTTTATTTTGAAGTCGGTTATTAAAATACAATAAAAAATCTAGGCGTATTTATTTGCCAAGTTTAGATTTACTTACAACCCTGTTTCGAATAATTCCCATTTATATATGTAATCTAAGTAATAAATACACTAAAAAAATTGTATATATAAATTTCAGTTTAAAATTTAGATTTTTTTAATTATGTTCAATTAAATGAAACTGTACAAAAGCGATTAGTTCCACGTCATACAGAGCGACGCGGCGTTCGGAAACGAATGCGTTTTTGAATATGATGAATGCACGCCGAGGACATCTGTTTAGAGACGCTAAGCAAATAGCGGAACAGATTGTGACGAAACTAACAAATTTATATACAAAAAAAATATCCGAACGCACGGGCGAAATGATTTATCATGTTATTTCAGATACATTCGGAATGTTTGTTTAGAAGTTGGCTAGACATACGGCGGTGTCGGATTTCGAAGCTACCGGTGGCTTGCTTCTAAATGTGTTAGCAAATAATTTACTCATCACTTTAAATTTTGTGATACTCAGAGGAAGTCTGTGATCTCTACCCACTAGGAGTATCGCACTATAGATATCGATATTACATAAAATATCGATATATGGACGCGATATATCGCTTCAATCAGATATTATCGAATCATCTTATATATCATAAGAAATTAAATAAAAAAGCATTCCATTCTTTCTTTTATTTGTGATTGACAACTTGAATAAAATAAAACCATTACTTGCGCTGCCATCGCGAAGAGTGTAGTGTAGTATGTTACTACACTCCTACTCTTCACGATGTTAGGACTCGTTGTATAAATTTTAAAATATACGCACGTAGTCTGTGCTGCTAGCAGAATCAAATCAAATAGTCTGGACTGGTTCGAACCTCTCAGTTACTCACCGAGTACTCTATTAGTACAAAACTTTTTTAATTTTTAATATTATCCGCTAATTAATTATAACCAAATTTCGATATATGAAAAATATCGATATATTTGTACAATATATCGCGTAGTATCGATACAATCTCTCGATAAATTATATCAGTATATTTTAGGCATGAACATCCTTACTACACTCTTCCCTGGGTGACTAGCGTTAGTATCTTTACTTATATTTTAAATACCTTCAAAAAAGAGGAAGATATCAATTCGTTTTTTTTTTACGTCTGTGTACTCCAAGCATCGTTCAATATGTACTGCACTGTCTGAATAAGCACAACATTTAGGCAAAATGAACGGTAAACGTGCAAAGGCACCCTTGTGCCTACAAAATGGTGTGATACAATCACAAAAACGAGTTGTACACGACGTGCATCACATACTGGTGGAATGTGTCAGGAACGAAGCTCTGAGAGCTGAATTGTTAGCTAAATTTAAGATTAGTCGCTGGGATGTCGGGTTTTGTAACAGTATCCTAGCTTCTCCGGCTGTGGAAGAAGCTAGGATACTGTATAAATTGTAAGACATTGTTTTTAAGTAATAAGTGAAGCTTTTGTTTGTATAACTTCCTTTCTCATATGAGAATAACATTTTCTGATAGAAAAGATCCTCGTAAATAAATAAATTAAAAAAAATCACAAAAACATTGGGAGGCACTATGGAGCCTACAATTCACTGCGCCTACGACCGCACTCAATTGAGGCTGTTTGTCATTATGGTCACGATCTTCAGCAATAAAGGGACGAAGAACAAGAAGGAGCAGCAAGTATAAATCTTTGAGACCCAAAAACCTCACAAGTTCCTTTCTCCTAGTGGACAGGAGCTGTCACTAACTTTATTAGCCCATCGTCATAAACCAATACATGAGTTAATTTTGGTAGAAAAATTCTACAACTTAAACTAATTATAAATGTAATAACGTTTCTTCTTAATTAATTAGGCCGAAAACTTAGTTATATTTTTCTTAAATATTACATCAATCTAATATGACGGTAAAAACCACACATCGTACATCACTAAGTCAGAATTCCTTTCTTTTTGTCGTCAGTTTGACGGCGACACGCAACGCATGTGACCGACATAGTTGTCGGACAAATCGAGCGACTAGTTGGACAAGTGTCGGGTTTCTCTCAGCTGCCGTTTGCTCGGAGACAGAGTAGTTCTAAATTGAAATTCTAGCTTTATCGAGAATACCTTAGATGTGGACGCGTCTAAGAGAACTAATCGACTTCCATCTCGTGTCTTCGTTTATTTACTGATTGTGTTCGAGATGGGGATCGTATTGCCAGTGGTAAAGTGATTATGTCTGGTGATGTCATTATTTCCAACCGACTTCAAAAAAAAAGGTTCTTAATTCATATGATATTTTTTTAATGTTCGTATGAGTGCACGAAGCGCCGTCAATTATTTTTTTTTTTAAAAAAAGCTAGCAATATTTCTTTTTTTTTCAGAAATATTACTAGCATTCTTGTTAATCATTACAACTAAGCTTAAGCTCGTGCTAGGAGATAGTTCTTCTTCTAATGGTGGATTCAAACTTACGTCCTTATGATTCGCAGACCGTAACCTAAACCTTTAGGCTATTGACACTTTAATTCTGGGTTGATTTAAAACTTCTCTTGTTTGATTGAGGTTAGTTTCGATTAGATCCCATATTATTTTTGTTGGCATAGGACCTTGGGTTTGAAGATATACCAGAGAACTTTGAAAAATCGTATAGAAGAATCTGTTGATTGTGGTATAAACGAATATGAATGTAGTAGAAGAAAGAGAATATTGTTGGCCAGAGCTTTGCAATATGATCTTCTCAAATAAAATAAAATCTTTCAAGCGTTTAATCATCACATTTCTCATGTTTCTGTGTTTTACTTGTAAATGTTGAGACTGAAAAAACTGTTTGAGATACAGTCTTTGAAACATTCAATAAATATGTTTCATACTATTAAAACATATTTTTCACGACGGAAAGACATTATTAAAATCGTACAAGTAAATAACATAGAGCTTTCGTAAGCTTAAAGCGCTTTTTGTGAATAACATCACTTCAATAGTTTATTGTCCAGCGCCCAGCATGGTGTAGCGGTCTAAATGTCGTTTGGTGTCGTGCCCAAGTATAAATAAGTTAAAGTTACAGCCTTTATATATATAATATATATGTCCCACTGCTGGGCAGAGGCCTTCTCTGTAAAGAGAGTATAAGGGCATAGTCTGCCACGCGGCCCTAGTACTAATTGGCAGACTTCACATGTCGTAGAAAAATTTTCTAAGACATGTAGGTTTCCTCACGATGTTTTCCTTCACCGCCGAGCGCGTGGTTAATCAGAACATACAATTGCAACAGCAAATTTATTGGTGCCGGCACCGGGGATCGAACTCGGGTTGCTAGCGTACTATGCAACTTGAGCCAACCGCCCGGACACTGAGCTACCACGGCTCACGGCAGTATAAATAAATAGTAGTAAATTATATGAACAGGTAAATGAAGAAAGACCATGTTTACTCGAGTCTTATATTGACAAATATTCGTAGTGTACAGAAATGGAAACATTAAGAAAATATTATATATATAAATTTAAAGTCTAACATATCACGAATTAAATATCGCTTATAATCATGTAATACCAAAAAATTAAATACATTAAAAGTGTGACGGTATTCTTTTTATACTTTCTAAGCAAGTGCTTGACTACGATCCCACCTGATGTTATGTGAAAATGAATTCCTGGATGGTAAGGTGCACTAGCTTAGTAGATGCCTATTCACTCTACCCTTGAAAATACCCGCATTGTAATCGGACGGAAAGACAGACGCGGGCAAACTATTCCAGTTCTTTGCTATACGAATAATAAAAGACGAAGCTAAGTGCTTCGTTCAGGTTTGAGGGATGTTCATAACAAAAGGATTAAATCCGATGGTGAGTTAAATACCCGTTTGCCGCTTTATCTGTTAAAAATATTCAGAATATATCTTCTCATATGTTCAAATATTCTCAAAATTCTAGTTCAATTTAATCACCGTAAATATATTGTTAGTTTAAAATAGGATTACGTTAAGACTTAGGTATTAAAATGATAAGACAAAAATATAACTAAATTTACTGACGGGATATTTATCCAAGACGGTACTGGACTCAGGCAATGTTTCCTAATACAGATAGTGACCTAGTCACGAGCCAGACCTCTTTTATATTAGAACATATTTGGTAGCATGTTTGAATAAAAAAGGATACGTCCCGTTATCCCACTAACCACACGTAAGTTTCTAATTCCTTCATTCCGCAGTCCCCAACATTCGGTCCCAGCTTTGAAGGCTTTACGAGACATTCACGGTTAAAAGGTAAAAATGAAAGCTCGTTATTTGACCCATATTGTATTACCTAAAGCCAACCTAACCGTGAAGTTTTAGCGTTTTAACGAGTAACATAAGAGCATTGGCGATTGATAAATGGACGTATGGAAATATAGGCTTAAATGTTTCATCGGAACATATCAGCATGCCAGTGTAAATGTTTGGTAAAGTAATGAGATTATTTAAATATCTGTACTATTATATAGCGTATATTCTTCTTCTTAAAGTGCCTTTCCGAATAATTTGGCAATCAGTTTACCATAGTTCCTTCTGTATCTTGCAAGGCGAAGCAGGGCGGCATTTAGTGATTAAAAAATTTAATATATTGTAATTGTTTTTAACAACCTTGTGTTTGAAGATTCTAACTATTCCTTCCTGTAAACTTCATTTTATTTAAAGTATAATTATGTCGCGTAATATATTATGATTATGTCATATCTACCCAATTTAAAACGCCAAATTACTTGCATTACCTGATTTTGAATTTGTATATGAAGTAATTGAAAAAAAACAGACTTATTTCACTTAAGTTATATTGTAAGTCTAACGCCTATAACCTTTTTTTTGTTAACGGGGAGGAAATCTTCAAAAAGATACTCCGCCTTCTATATATTTGTTTGTATATATATTGTATATATATTTTTCTATCATATGTGGGGTTTTTACCCACTAAAACCTCCCCGGTGGCCCTTCCTCGGTGCATGGTGAGGGGCTCCGGGATCTCCAGTGGTTCCACTGAGTTCCACCTTAGCCCCTCTGAGTTGTGCTCAAGGAGAGCACTTACCGAGGGGGGAGGTTACTCCCTCCCCGCTTGCGCCTTCGCAGAGCAAGGCGACACGGCCCAGACGATGTCGCCTTCTCCCCGGGTCCACCGGGTCCACCGGTCGGATGACAAAGACCCCCACCCTTGTCGCCCAGTGAACCCGAGGCCCCATTTAGTCGCCTTCTACGACAGGCAGGGGATACCGTAGTCTTATTCTTGAGAGCCCAGAACTACAGGGCTGAACGCCTATACCCTAAGCTATAACGTTCAGTTAATTAATTGTAAACTATCCTACAATAACTTTAACTTATTGCTCAATAAACAGAATCGTATTTGCTTGCATTATCAATGTATCACTCGGAAGACATTGAACCTAAATACTGATAGGGCTTGTGTATTTGCATAATCATTAAGTGTCGAACGCAACAGCCCCGGCGCCAGAAATCCTCGTAATATTGACGCCCTTTGCCTAGTAGTAATAGGGGTCAAATCCAATTGGCAATTGACGCCCGTAGCGATATTTCGCATTAGTTCGAAGGCGAGCGTTTCAGCAAATTACCTCTCTATATGCAGAAAGCGACGAGGCCGATTTTCATTAACTGCTTAAACTTGGTCCTCCGACGGCGGATGAGTGGTCTCCAAAATTATGCTTAAGCAAATGGAATTATCGAGGAAACTTCACAACACCAGAAACCATTGGCTCTCATAAAATTCATTCATTCACAAAGACACGGCGACAAATATAAATAGACCTATTGAAGGTTATTATGTATTATATGTTACAGAGGGCGAGCCCAACGCCATCACTAACGCCATACACAGGGAAGAAATTTTAAGAAACGATTTTTTTTAATTCAAGAAATCAAAAAAACGGATTATACCATATACCATACCATACCCAGCCCCTAAACTAAATTCCTTATTTCATTATAATATAAGCTTTGCAGGGTTTAGGGTTCTAGCAAACATCGCCTAATGAAATTAAAAAGATATCCTAATATTATTATTTATTAACATTATAATAATATTGCATCTAACTAAGCGCATCATTGCAAAACCAACAGTTTATTTATGAGACCACCATCACTTGCGTAAATCGGAACAAAAGTTAATAAATAATATCAGGCGGTAATCGGAAAATATTTAGACAATGGGACATCAAACACTTCCAATACGCACCATTCGCTTAAATATAAAAAAATTATTACTGCTCTTATTCCATCTGGAAGCCATCTTTTGTATAGTTGTAGGTTTGATTGCGTGCTTCCAGAATTTGAGAACAGAGCTCCGTTAAAATCTAACGTAACAAAACAAACGGCAACTTAATACAGAACAGTGGACACCCAAAACAATTGAGTCAACAACGTCACCGATGGAACACTTAATGTTTTAATTAAGAAAATGTGCTCTGGGTGGCCGGCGGTCGGCTGAGAGCATTTGACCGTCGCTTAAACTTGTAAACTGCTCTTAAGCTAATTACCCATGCAAAATTCCTCTCCCTTTAGAGCCGTGAAGTGTGCAAAACGCCAGTAAACTAGAACCTAGGGCGTCTAGAGCCATGTTCAATATTAAATTTTGCCATAATACTGTCTGCTCCACTTAGTTCTGCGACATTGATTTTTATAGTTTCAATTTTATGTTTATGCTATTTCTGTTTCGTTGAGCACAAAATATTTTAACGAAAAAAAGACATAAGCTATCACGTCTTTTGTACATAAAAAGAAGAGAGAGAAATATGGTGAACTGACTGCCAACCATAGCAAGTCGGAGGCACTTGAGGAAGACCTCAAGAAGGAACTTCTTGGAAAATGCGGGAAAAGCAAATGGAAGGCGTTGGTCTCCTTCTGCGAAGCCGTAATGGCTCAGAAGGTGACTGCTGAGATGGAGACGCAGGGTTGGGCACGTAGAATAAGACTACGGTATCCGCTGCTTGTCGTAGAAGGCGACTAAAAGGGGCCACGTGCGATAACGGTGGGGACCTTTGTCGTCCGCTACAGTAGACCCGGGAAGAAGGCGACACTGGTGGTCCCATATCGCCTTAGGACTGAGAAGGTGCTGGGGGAGAGAGTAACCTCCTCCAGTATGTCCTTCAGAGCGCAGTACGGAGGGGCTCCGGAGTGTCATGCTGTCATGCAGTCAACTAGATGTTAAGTGGTCTACGTCTTTGAATTTCTTTTCCTGTGACGTTTCATTGCTACTACAATAGCTGGCTATTTATTATATAATGGCATATTCCAACAACAAAATTAATATATGATATTATTAGCACATAAATATTCTTGTCATAATGAATATTAAATTGTAGTTTGTCGGTTGTTATACTAAAATGTCAGTGACAACAACAAGCTTTGGACTAAGAGTAGTCGCAATTGTGTTGCTAGTTTGTTAGAAGACTATCTGAACAGTAAAGTTAACGCAGAAGAATACATATCTCTACATAACATCGTTGTACACCAATGGTCGGAGGTTATGTTACCTCGATCGCTACACAACTCTCAGATTGTAAAAGGAGATACCACTTCCATTTGTGAAAGGGCTTTGCACCGTGTTATAGACACATTTACCATGTAAAAATGTATACGATATACTATGCAAAAGACTTCGAACAGATTTTTATTACGATACTAAAATAATACAACCAAAAAAATAAGAGCACTTATGTTGCGCGACCCTAACACAACATGGAGGACAAACCGGCTTTACTTCGTGCGCATGAATAAGGTTCGAGTGCTTATGTCACACCTTTCGATACTAATTTCGTCTCATAACATAATACGCCACCCTAAATCATGAATGAACACGAGTGTATAAGCGCATGAAGCTAAAGGGGTGACATAATGACTCGACAAATGTTAGCTCCTTTAATATTTTGCATTTGATTGCCGTGATAGCTTACTGGCTAAGCTTACATACGATCTGATGGTAGGAAGTTCGATTCTCAGTTTGCTTGTAATTTAATTACCGTTTTTCGTATTTAAGTGCATAAAAATCATTTGCTAAAAATGTATGACTGGTGTATGGAAATGGTCTTACTCCGTCGCATAAGGGGCGTAATGATTTTAGTAAAAGATCCAATTTGGGTGAAAAGGACGTGATTAATTACGAGTTCTCGTATATTTATTCATTTGTCTTATTAAAATTTAAAAAAATATTCGGTTTTCTATGTAACGTAATTAGTTATGGAATATTTTTAATAAGATATATGAATAAAAATAAATATTAATAATCACGTCCTTTAACAATATTTTAGTTTTAACAATTGTTTATTTTATATTCCAAAGTTTTCATTGAGACATCACATGACGACTTTTGTAAAGCGACAAATATTTGTCATATATGTTATGCATTTGGAATATATTTCGGTGTATTTATTTATAAAAATGACTAAACGGACACTCCATAATACAAGCCGGTAGTAATTTAAAAAAAAATCTCTTAAGAACTGATTATTTCTGCGACTATGGCTGTGTCCATCAATTGTCTATGAGTTAAATTACATCTTTGTCCACGGACTAATCGATGTGTCGGGAGTAGGCTTTTAAATAACACAGATTATAAATAGGCGCTTACAATAAAGCGTGATAACAGAAAAATCTTCGGAGTTCTTCAGAAGTAATTGGTGCAGCTGTAATACTGTAGTAGAGAAGTGCGTAAGTCATTGTAGTCTTTTCTCTTTATTGTTTTTGTGTTCAAAATACTTCAACTGTCGTCACGTTTTATATGTTTTATATCCTACCCTATCCACTCCGACATATATAATAACCGTATCAATATATGCTTTTCACTCTGCATTGAGTTATTTAATTAGATTAACTCATACAAGACCCTTCTTCCTTACAATTCAAGTTCAGATATCATTAGTCCTACTCTTTGCTACTAGGATATTATATTTACATAAAAGCATTAAATTACAATGAACGTGTCCCCACAACGCGAGATACTAATACAAATGGCTGTTTAAAAATTCAAATACGCACCATAACAGATGTCCAGCCCCTGCAGAGCTCTCGACAGCACGACGCGTTTACAAAACATTGGCAAAAAACACGCGAAGGGCGGGCGACCACCAGCAGTACTCCTAAATCAGTGGAATCCCTCCTTAATCCCCAACCTCGTATATTATGATTGTCGGCCTTAAGTTTAACATATGACTAATACTGTACATGTGGCAGGGATGCGACGGGCCACGGACCCTGGTGCGTTATCAACGAAACTTTCGCTACATACTTACTTTGCTGGTATAATGACACTGTAATCGTTGTGGATTAATCGTTGAAATGCTGTGATATTTATCTGTTAAAATATTCGACGCTGGAAAGCAAAAACTTAGTAAGTGGCACATATGGGCATTTTCACTTTTTTAGGTTGTTGGAATCAGAAAAAAAAGACGGGTCGAAAAATATATGACTTGTAACAATTAGATGAAAAAGCCATACTAGGATTTTCAAGATTGACACTTCTCTTTTATTTTTTGTACCGTAAAACGATTTTCTTTCAGGAAAACTCTAGGTTAATGCCGTGGTACAATACTTATTTAGCAAAAATGATAAATATTGTCTCAAAAAACGACAGCTCTAGGTCCACACACACGAACGTTATAATTGTTTTTTAAAAAGTTAAAATGTTTTTCGGCTATGGTGAACAATTTCATTTATGTGGGTTACTACGTTTTTGTTTTTCAGCGTCGATATATTAATTCCATTGTCCCATGGTATAGGGAAAGAAATAGCGAAAATAAATTTTTCTCGAATTGCATCCTAATAGATCGACTGATAATTCTTTATTTTTCACTAATACTCACAATTATATTACAAGAAAAAACAAAACCCGACTTCAATCGAATCAAACATTACCCACTGTTACGCGCCGACGGTCTCTCTGTTTTAACAATTAGTCCTACTAAATGCTAATTTAGTTTTAATGCATAGATGGGTATTATAATCTGTGGAATGGACTAAGTAGGCTATTGAAATAGATGGCTATACTAGAAATTTAGGATAAAAAAGGGAGGACTCTATCTGTAGACAATCAGTGCACAGTTTAGAATAAGTGTGTTACGCTGGAGGAAAAGCCCTTTACAAGTGAACCTCTGAAACAAAGTCAGTAAGTCTTTATTAAATTACCTTCTAAAACTCTTGATGTTTTGCTAAAATCTGTCAATAATTTGATAAAATATTATATATAGAATATCTTGTATGCAATATTGAGCAAAGAAGCTAACACTATATTCTCATTCTTCTTCCACATTCGTGCTTGTAATCGTTGTGGAGTTAAGTACTCAAGTGCCTAGTCTTGAATTGTCATATCATAATCAACAAAACTTCTTCCATTCGATGTTTAAAATTTCCTTCGCTCTCTTGGAAACCTTAGGTTTGACATTCTCTGACAACAAAATTAAATTGTAACGTAAATTAAACTAATTCTTTTCAAAAAAATGTGGGCGCTATGAGTGCAGAAAAAAATATAGACGATTCGGTTAAAAAATAACATTGCTGTAGCTAAACAATGGTCGGCCTTATCGTTAAAAGCGATCTATTCCAGACAACCGTTTGATGAAGATTTTTTATAAAGTTAGATAGATAGATAAATCCTGTATTGCACCAAATAAAATGTACAAAGGCGAACTTAATGCTAATTAGCATTTTCTTCCAACTAACCTTTCGTGGTTAAGAGCAGGCTAAGGGTAGTGCCGCTAAAAATAGCGTTTTAAAACTATTATATAAATAAATAAATATACATTTACATATACATAAATAGATACTTCTATATAAATATAATAATATACATAAACATGGAGAATATACAACGACAATAAATATACCAGTTTGTAATTTTTCATTGTTTGAGTAGAAAGTATTCAGATACACGCGATTTAAAGACATTAGTTGACGAAGCCTCCCTAATCTCAATCGGCAAACTATTCCATAGTTTCGGTACTTTTAAAGTTGTTTAAAAAGTACCGAGAATTTTAAAACATCCTTATATGGTATTATTGCTATATGTTCACTGTATTCTATTATCCATCGGCTATATTTAAAAATGTATTTAACCTAACTATTGAGCCCAATAAAACAGAAACCAACTTTAAGTCGAATAAAAATATTAAATATATTCTATAGTCTAATATTACAATACGATTCATCGGACCCGCACCAAATTCTCATCAAACTACCTTTTAAAAACACCCTTTCCAATAAAAAAATAATTATTGAAATCAGTTGGCGTGATACTGAGTTATTTGTCCATTTGTGGCGCACATACTTGATGCAAATTTAGGATTGATATGGTTTTTTTATAATGCCATTGGAAGCGCCAGCTTTCAAATAAAAACATAGAGACGAGTTGTGAACCTCTTCCATTTTTAAAGTCGGTCGAAAATAGGCTGTGAGTCGTATAACACAGGTTAGCCGCTATCCGCGTTTTTGCTCTCACCGGTTTTAATAACAATTCCCAAGTTAATAACCGGACAAACAGCGCCGCCCTCTGTACACAATACAGCGGCCATGGAACCGTGCAAAATTAACCAGACACGCGCGTAACGGTCCAGACCGGTGCCTACGTATCCTCTAGGACAAACAAGAAGAGACATTCAACGTCTACGATTTCTTTTGTAGGTTTTAATAAAGTTTTAAATTTCTTCAAACGTATTAATGAATGCGGTTTGAGATAGATAACGTCATAATTCAGTTAAATTTTTTTTAGTAATATTAGTAACGTTCTTGTTAATCATTCCAACTAAGCTTAAGTTTGTGCTAGGAAATGTTTCACGTCAATAGTCGAATGGTGGATTCGAACCGACGACCATACGATTCGCAGACCGTATCCTAAGCCATTAGGCTATTGACGCTTTTCAGTCTATAATTAGATTATAGACGTGAGTCTCGTGACATGCTCATTAACAAATTGAAAATTTTTTAGTTTTTTCTCAAAAAAAAAACAAAAAATATTTTTGGTATTTACAACCAAAGTAAATGTGTTAATGGCATTCCAACAAGAAATATAATTTGATGTAGAAATAATATTTACAGTAGAAAATTTGTAGTGGACATTTTGGACATTTTGGAATATGTCCACATATTCCAAATATGCAATATTATATATATAATTGTTTATTATATATATATAATAAACAATTGATGTAATTGCAAAACATAATTTCTACTAAATATGATTTGTTACATATATAAGAGTTTTAGCATTACATAATATAAGGGGAAGTGAATTTGAAAGAAGTAAGTTTCAGGAACATCGCTATTCTACAAGCGTAAATCAATCTTGTAAACATAAAATTGAATTTTGGCAAATTCCCTAATGTACTTTTAAACTTGCAGCAAGTCACGGAATGCTTTGCGCTGTACTTTGTAACTGCTAAATCAACTTAGACTCATACAAACTCTGTGGTAATTCATTACAAAGCCAGTTATTGCTAAAAAAAAGCAAATTACGCGTATTGCGTATTGTTTGAACGAACCCTTTCGAAGTTTGCTTTTTTAAATTTATGCACCCCTCTCGCCGGAGCGCTGGCATCAATAATAAGTGTAGGTTACATGCCCCATTTGAATCTTTCCTGTTGATTTTGAACATAAAAGATATAATCTACCGCACTGGTGTAAAATAACTGTATTTTTCTTTTGTGTTATGATTCTTTAGCCGCCCTTCCGTGCCAGCGGGCGCCCATTCAGATTTGCTCTCTTGGTCGGACGAAACTTAGTGCGTGGTTATTATAAAAACGTATTCACAACGCCTTTATAAGAGGAATCGTATTAATTCATTGCATAAAGGATTTAAGCCAGTAAAATATGTTTGGTATATTTAAAACATTGTACGGAATCAAAAATATAAGTTTAATCTGTACATAACAATTATCAACCGATTTCAAAAAAAGAGGAAGTTCTCTATTCTATTTTTATGTTTTTACCACACAACTTTGGTTTCGGTGTACCTATTTTAGTGATTCTTTTTTTATTTTAATAGCCATTTGCTTCCCATATGGTTCTTTTTAAAATGGACAGTGGCAAAGGCTTTTCAATTCTGACAATAGCATTCATGAGAAAATCATATGTCTTAAATTAGCATTAAATATGTGTGCGACATATGGTCGAATAACTCAATATCGTGGCAACAGATTTCCATGATTCCTTTTTTACTGGAAAGGATGTATTTCAAAAGTAATTTGGCGAGAGATTTATTAGGTTCTGTTTAATTCTATTTCGTAATATTCCTAAGATTTCGAATCACAAAGAGAGCGTCCGCACGTAATAATGTTGTGTCGGTTTTTTTTTGTGGCAATGAAGATCCACCTTTTTATTTATTTATTTATTTATTAATTTATTTATTTAACAGCAATAAAATTTACAAAAAAAGATATAGTAATAATTAAGAAACAGACTGCCAATAACAGATCTTTGCGAATACGAAAAACTTTAAAATTATTTTATTGTGTGAGCAAGAACATTAGTAATAAAAAAGCCTTCTAACAATTTTTTAATTAAAGAAATTCCGATAGAATGCCTGTCTTATTGCCACAGTTGTACTTTTCGAATAATTATTGAGCGTGTGACCAGCGCGCCACATAATTGAATTTTGACGATAGTTGGAAGATGCCAAAGGGAGATGGATAGGAATATGATAGCGCGCTGATTTCTTGGGCACGTTAAATTTTATTTTCGAGAGAAGAGAGGGACAGTCAATGCCACCATTGATAATATTCAGAAAAAAGGTTATGTCTGCTGCCTCGCGACGAATAAATAGAGGAAGAATATGAAATTGAGCGCAGTATTTCAGGCTTTTTGTGAATAATTGCCATTATTAGCCGTTTTATTGGACGGTATCTGTATTATATATCCATTTTCCGTCACGAGGCACATATCATTTTTTATACTTTCTAAGCTAGTGCTTGACTACGATCCCATCTGATGTTAAGTGGAAATGAAGTCCTGGATGGTAAGGCGCACTAGCTTAGTAAATGCCTATTCACTCTACTCTTGAAAATACCCACATTGAAATCGAAAGGACAGACGCGGACAAACTATTCCAGTCCTTTGCTGTACGACTTATATCGTTAATAAATACCGACGAAAAACGTCTTATCTTCAGTTATTTTATAAAAAATAATTAAGAACAGACGGAGACCGAGATCTACAACAATTATGACAAGCGATGTAAATTAGTCTTTCCCGTAAAGATGACCAAAATATTAATTAATACCATAAGGCCTGTTAGGATTTGAACCCGCACAATTAGATCATACATAAGTGAAGCCATTACTATATTTCAATATCCTTCAACTAATTTTAGTGTAAATATAGAATTTAACAACGAAATAAACACATCTCAGCCCGTAACAAAATAAATTGCCTTAAGTCTCGCTTCCACAAAGTTGAATTCACGAACATAATTACAGCAGTCTTACTTAGGGCTAAGTCCTAAGCCGTTGCTTAAATGCATTCCCTGCACAGTGAACGCACCGTGTACCCAAACACAATAAGTGTGTTACGCGATTATTACGTGTGAAACACTCGCATGGAGTTATGAGCGTCTTAAAACGGCTTGAGATATGCTCGTAGTCTGAATATCGGTACTAGCATGAGGATAACTAAGTATGGAATTATTTCTTTTTCTTTCTTAACATTACGTGAATCAACCTTTATCTTGCTGCTACAGCTGGGAAATAAGCATTCCCCAATGCATCTACATATACCATTTGTAATATATACAACAACAAAAAAATTGTAGAAATAGCCTGTATCGAACATACACACACATGGAGGCGTCTTCGCGTACTATTGTGTGTGTGCAGTATGTGCGTTCGTTTTCAAAAAAAATGCTAACACCAACTCGTGACGACGGCGGATTGTTCACTGTCAATATTACCAATATTGTGGAGTTATTGTACGAGAACTGACTACGCAAATGGACAAATCTAAAATAGGTTTTTAAGTTGTTCCTTAATTTGTATTGTAATCTTATAAAAAAGAATTGCTTCTCCGTCTCCTGCGCGGACTCCATTCCTAGACTTAACCCCCTCATCTGATGTCAATGATTCGCATGCGCATGTGGCCGGTGCACTGCCACGTCAACTTGCTATATCGACCTTTGTTCTCCGCCGAATTTCTTTGTTCCGGATTCTATCCCTTAGAGAAATTCGATCATCGAAGTGTCAATAGCCTAATGGTTTAATGGAATCGTAAGGTCGTAGGTACGAATCCACCATTCGACTATTGAACGTGAACCATCTCCTAGCACAAGCTTAAGCTTAGTTGGAATGATTAAGAAGAATGTTAGGAATGTTTTCTAAAAAAAAAAAGAATTATTGCTAGCTTGCTTTAAAAAATTAAAAATAGCAATTCTCATTGTTCGGCTTTCAGCTTGTGGACCAGCCCAACAGTCAGAGTTCGTCCAAGTCTCTGTTTATAGTTAGAAAGACGCACTGGTTGAAGACTTTATCTATTAGCAGGTCTGCTTTCAAACAGTCTGTTTATCAAATCTCCCTGCAATATAAGCACTGATAGCTCAGTAGCTAGGCAGTTCGCCTTACGATCTGATAGCCGCGAGTTCGAAATTAAGTTTAACTGTAGTTTTATGCCCGGTTTATGGCGATTCGTACATAGTTTAGTGAAAGACAGCGGAACCAGTCTCTGTCTACACCGCTAGGGATGAAAGAACGTAAAAGCTTATTTATATTTCTAAATGTTTGTAATGAATCTAAATATTAACGTTAAATAAATGCCTTTTCCATACTAACATACCACTTAATAGAATGGTTTAGTGTTGTATTAGTAATTATTATACAAATATGTACGTGTATTCGTTGTTCGTTTCCTCCGCGCTGTTAGCGGGGAATCGCTTCATTTCAATTTGCTGTATATAAATGGATGTTTGTCTCTCTGGCACGCCAGACGTCTTTCCCCGTCAAATATCCTATTGCTCTTGGCAAACTCAACCGATGTAACACAGTAGGCTAGTCTTCACGCGTTGTTGAGTTTGAACAACGGCACTGTCTCCGTTGCACTTACTCGTTTTTTAACCGCCTATAAAAAAGATGTTCTGCATTCGTTTGTATTTCTTAATGTTTGAATACTTCTAGTGCCGTGATTAATGAATCGATTTTAAATTGTTTATTTGTTTGAAAGGGTTTGGTTTCCACCAAAATCGTATAGAAGAACTCTAGTTAAATAACATAATGGTAGGTATTAGGTAAATCTAAGACTAGTAAAGTACTTCTAAACGACAACGAAAAAGCACAAGAGACACAGAAGATAGGTGCTTAGTGTTTCCAATATTTTAAATATTGCAATATATAATATAAACTTTATTCATTTAGTATTCATTTTTTTAAATGTTTAAGAAAATCTTTTATTTCAATTTATATAATATACATAATCAATAAAGAGCCGTGGTAGCTCAGTGTCCGGGCGGTTGGCTCAAGTTGCATAGTACGCTACCAACCCGAGTTCGATCCCCGGTGCCGGCACCAATAAATTTGTTGTTGCAATTTTATGTGCTGATTAACCACGCGCTCGGCGGTGAAGGAAAAGATCGTGAGGAAACCTACATGTCTTAGAAAATTTTTCTACGACATGTGAAGTCTGCCAATCCGCATTAGGGCCGCGTGGTGGACTGTGCCCTCATACTCTCTTTACAGAGAAGGCCTCTGCCCAGCAGTGGGACATATTTTCATTATATATATAAAGGCTGTAACTTTAACTTTAACTTTTAACATAAATCTAATAACTATTTATGCATGTGTTATATCCATCTATCGGTCCAAATCCCTTCTATTCATGAATAACCAGAAATCACTTGATAAAATTTGTTTATGGTTATGGGCACATACGTTATCTTTAAAACTAAATTATGTAATTTTTTTTAAGAAAGCTTACAATTTTTTTTTCACAAATATTACTAACATTCTTATTAAACATTTCAAGAAACCAGTCAATAGTGGAATGGTAGATTCGAACCTACGACCTCACGATGAGTAGGCCGCACACTACACCGTTATGCTATGGACAGGAAGAATAAACAACACTAAATAAAGCTTTCAAGTTCTAAGTATGTAGATATTTTAGATATGATAGTAGAGATAGGCGATGAAACTTATTTGCTCTGAGTTTGGCTTATGTAACAGTGGGTGACTTGACTTGACAACACGCAATTTTACGTGATACATTAATGGTATAAGTCGTATACCATTATATCATTAATACATATTGACTTCCCGACGTAGACATGTATACGACGTAGTCAAAGTAAATCGATCGCCACAAAAAAACATCCAAACTCCAAGAAGTCTGTCTAGCAACAGATGTCACGAGCTCTTTATTCGAAACGAGCCAAACGGAAGAAGCACTTGAGTAGTGTTAGGAAAGCACTTGAGATGACGCAATAAATTATGCTGTTAACTGTACGCCAGTTTAATGCGAAATCACTTTTTTATTTCATCCCACTTAAACCGCCACGTGTTAGACTGCCAGTGACACGTGCTTATAAACATTTTTTTTGATGTGCGTGACAAATGAGGATACGGATATAATATGATCCATGCTGCCTAAAAATATATAAATATATACATTAATATCAACGACCCAAGAGGTTCAGGGTAAGCGTAAGAACTATGCCACCTCTCAATCCGATAAAGCAGTAAGGGCCAGCTTCTCTGGCCATCTGTGTTAGTTCGTCCAAAAAAAAATCAACAACCCACTGGTCTGACCAACTCCAAACAATTTGGGACTCGACATTCCGATCGTCATGAGATAAGCCGAGAACAGAGCGGTGTGGAGGCCGCGCTCCCGCGTATGGGAAACAGCTCTTCGAAATATCTGTGACGGCACTTCAAGATAATCATCACAACTTTCAGTAATGAAAAACACGAAGAAAAGGACCCACTAATATGCACTTACCAAGCTAGTGTAGCCTACCATCCAGGACTGCATTTCCACTAAGATCAAGTTCCCACCACATCTTTTCGCTCGTGGTCCCGCACTTGCTTAGAAAGTATTAGAATAAACGAAATAATATAGAGTATATAACTTTCTATTTCTTTTCAAAATACTACAAAAAAGGGAAGATATATCGTAAGTTTCGTAGACGGGTTTAGGCTACCGGGTATCAATTGTAACTTTAGCACGAAGTACAAAGAAGCCAATTTCGTAGCAGGAGCGTAGCGACCCCGTTCTCCGTTTTTGGTTCTTTCTACACTGCACAGCTTCGTAGCAGCTTTTTAGTATTTTGAGGTAATCCGATTGAGGTACGTGCGATAGAGGGGCGGATCAGGCTTCGATTGGAAGTGTCGATATACATTGTAGTAGCTTGTCAGGGCGACCCGCTTTAGGCGAACTGCTGTGTTAAGGGAGAATTGGATCTTCGAATACATATAAATATACTACATTTAATACTTAAAATAAGATCGAAAGACTATTTCATACATATTAAAATTTTTCAAAAAATATCTTAAAATTTTGAATATAATATGGCAAGACTGGAATCTTATTGCAGGACCGTATTACTAAGTTTATGGTACAATAGTGGCAATGTCGGGAATTGCCTTAAGCGGACATTAATCAATCAGATTAGTAATGTTTTAACTTAGTTTTAATATTGGAACATTATTGCAAGTCAGCTTTATTGAATTTATAGTGCAAAGTAAGTGGTAGTGTCGGTAGGGGACGCGATAAGCGTTAATACATTGACTACATCAGTAATTATATATATTATTTTTAAGTATTACATTAGTACTAAGGGATATATTTCGAAACGAAGAAATTCGACGGAGAACAAAGGTAGTCGACATAGCTCTTAAAGCAAGCAAGTTGAAGTGGCAGTGGACCGGCCACATCTGCCAAGTCAGTGATGGTAGATGGGGGAGGAATATCTTGGAATGGAGGCCGCTCATGGGTCGGAGAAGTGTAGGGCGCCTTATCAACTCCCTCCAGATGGACAAGGTTGTCGTTGGTCCATCTGGAGGGAGTTGATAGCCGGAAGTGGCTGGATGCGTAAAGCGGAGGATCGTATATGGTGGAAGGCATTGGGGAAGACCTATATCCAGCAGTGGGTAGACACAGGCTGATGATGATGATGATTAAAAATATAACACTTTTTGACTATATAAAATTATAATTAAAATATAGAAAGCACATTCACATTACAATAAAAATAACACAAAAACCAACAGATGTTCTAATAAAATAATTTTTAGCTGTTTAAAATGTATTATGCGAAACGAGATTTCGCAGTAGAGAGAGCATAACCAAATTATGCACGAGCGTAGCAACAAAGCGTACCACGTGGGCCTCAAGTAACCCTTATTACGAAGTTACATTAACTGCCTTGTTGTACGACACAGTTGGTATATCCGTTGTTTAAGTTGCCTGTTATTCCGCCGCGGGCTGTCTGCGTACTATATCGCTTATTAGCAACTGTTTTAATGAACAAGAAATTCGTAATGTTAAATTTAGGTTACGTCGCAATACACCTTGTAGGTAGACAAACGGAATTCATTATAGTACACAATCATATCATAAGTCCAATGTGAACAGACAGCTTATAGGCTCATGTGCTACATCCTAGGCTTCATCTTCGCCTTCCATCAAACGTGAGCCTATTTAGAATAAAAAAAAATCTTAAAAAGTGTAACATCCCTCAAACCCGAACGAAGCGATTTGCTTCGTCTTTCATTCTTCGTACAGCAAAGGACTGGAATAGTTTGCCCACGTCTGTCTTTCCTTCCGATTACAATGTGGGTATTTTCAAGAGTCAGGACTGCATTTCCACATAACATCAGGTGGGATCGTAGTCAAGCACTTGCTTAGAAATAATAAAAAAAAAACTGTTTCTTTACATTTAAAGAAACAATTTTTTTTTATTTTATTTAAAGAAAAACATATGGGACCTTTTTTCTTACAATTTTTTTTAATTGTTTAGAACGCGTGTCATGGATGACAATTGGAATATTGTATAAAGACGTGATTCATTTTTATTTTGTGCTCTTATAAATGTAATAACTGATTAAATTGAAACATAAAATTTTGTTTCTCTGAAAGGAAGCAACGTTTTTTATTTCGTATATATTTACAATATAATAGATATTTTACAAAAAATATAACTGTGCCAAACGGTCGGAGCTTGGCAGCGAGCCCAAAAAAAAAATTAAAGAAAAGACTTTACCTGTATATAAATAATATATTTTATTTTAAGTTAATTATATTGTTGTGTTTACGAAGGTCTAAACTATAAAAAGTTCACAAAAAGCAAACTTAAAATACTTTATAAAAATATTTCCAAAGCAACCTTTTGATCATAACAATTTGTCTATTCGACTGTATCAATTTATACTCTCAGTAAACTCTATTGTACAATATGAAAACAATATTATTAAACCACGCGGATAACATATCGCCTCGGGACATAAACCGTCACCACGGAGAATACGGTTTAAAGAAAACAAAAAGTTTCGCAACGTTTATTAATCTCAGTCGACGGCGAAATTGTCCCGGTCCTTTGCCCTCGTAAGCGCGATTTAGGCGTATGCCTCACGTTAATACAGCCCTCGGGCACATCTACTCCGTACCGGCGTGTCTGCAAATAAGCTTCAAGTATTCCATTATGTGGAATCCTTGCCTCTGGCGGTAGTGCGTCCGGTTCTAATAAATAAGACAATATTCGAACAACGTGGGTATTGACGCATGCCACTGTTTGTCTAGCCTCTATAAAATCTACGCCATAAGCGAAACGATGAATTGATAAGAAAGCTGTTTATAACAGTAATTGCTTGGGATTTCTTTATTTCATACCCTATAAGCATATGTCGTTGACCACTGAATGAATGAATGAATAAATATAATTTTAATAGATAACAATTATTAAATACATTACAAAAATAATAAATTTTCAATTCTAGACATAAAATGTCGCTATAGTTGCATGCACAATGGGCTTTATTATCGCTAAGAGCGATCTCTTCGAAATAACCTCTATATAGACAGAAATTTGTTCTAGAAAGATTTTAAGTGGATTTGTGATTACATCAATTATTATTTGAATGTAGAAAAATTACACAAAATATACATATACTAAAAAAACATTATGTTAATCGTCAATAGTATAATGGTTTACGGTACGGTCTATGAATCTTAAGGTTGTGGGTTCGAATCTACCTTTCGACTATTGACGTGAACCATCATCTCCTAGCACAAGCATAAGCTTAGTTGGAATGGTTACAAGAATGTTAGTCATATTTAAAAAAAACTACTAGCTTTCTTTTAAAAAAATGTTTACGAATACATACACAGTATTGTGTGTATGACACTATGAGTTAGTGCTTACGTACTTAGTTCTTAAAAGCAGACAAGGATTTTGTGCATCTTTCACTTTGTTGTAGAGCTATATCAGCTGATGTTAATTGGAAAGGCAGACCTAGATGGTAAGGCGCACTAGCTTAGTAAATGTCTATTTACTCTACTCTTTTACCCCTCACTGGGAGGCCCTTGTCACGAGTTACTAAAGAAGCAGTGAAGGCCAGCTTCTCTGGCCAATCTGTGTAGTTCGTCAAAAAAAATATCTCTACTCTTGAGAACACCCACATTGTAGATGGAGGGAAAGACAAACGCGTAATATATTCTAATCTAAATATAACATATATTTATTATTTATATTTAAAAAAATTAAATGTGAAATATATATATATATATATGTATTTAGAAAGTGTGTGGATTTGTTCCATATAGGCTCCGAAACGGCTGGACCGATTTCAATGAAACTTTCAGCGAATCTTCAGATTGACCTGGCGAGTAATCCTGTGATGTTGTGACAGTTAAATTAAATATTTAATGATGTGAGTTTGTTGTTTAAATAAAATAAAGCAATATCTAGCACGGCGAAGCGAGCTGGGTACGCTATTCTATAAGTATTTTGTACAACATTACATTCACACATCAATTTTCTTTCTCTCTAGCAAAGATGACTAAATATTCGAGTTTTACATAAAACAAATTGTTTACTTTGTAATAAACAGTTATATTATTAAAGAAAATATATCTATGTGTATCTTGAACATTAGAAACCAAACAAACTTGTTAATATTAAATTGTGAAACTCTTTTTGCGTAGCGCTTAATTCGTGTCGTGCGAAAAGCATCGGAACGAATGGGTTCAAAACACGTACTCCACTTTCCTTTTCTGTGACATGAGAAAATCATTAAGGTTTTTGCCGCATAAGTTTTACGAAACATTTCGGAGACACGGCATGCGCACATTCGGATGGAGAAACGTAAATTGAACACAATAACGTATCAAAGGACACATCTATGGGATCGGTAAGCTCTTCTATTTCGGTTTATTTTGTTCTATCTTAGAAGGATTTTGTTCTTTGACAATATCTTTGGGGATTTTCTCTTCCGGTTCTATTTTCGTCCTTATACGTTATGATATTACAACACGATATTAATAATCACCCACAGGAGCTCAACGATCGTATTCTTAAATTAAGTCTGGCATTGAATTAAAAAAAACTATGTGATTAAATTGGAAAAAAGTTTTAATATTATCCAAATTTAAAAAAAAAAAAAATATTTACGAATACATACACACTATTAGTAACAATAATACATAATTATATTATATACAATATACATTCATACATACGCCATATAAAAACATATTCGAAAAGAAAGATAATGCTTAAAAGCAGACAAGGATTTTGTGCATCTTTCACTTTGTGGTAGAGCTATATCAGATGATGTTAATTGGAAATGCAGACCTAGATGGTAAGGCGCACTAGCTTAGTAAATGCCTATAGACTCTACCCTTGAAAACACCCACATTGTAGATGGAGGGAAAGACAGAAACTCACAATCTATTCTAATCTAAACTTAACATATGTTTATAATTTATATATATAATAATTAATTTTTTCTCATATCATTAATAACCCACAGCAGCTCAACGATCGTATTCTTATATTAAGACTGGCTTGAATAAAAAAAAACTATATGATTACATTAGAAAAATGTTTTAATGTTATTCGAAAAAATTACACGAAATAGTAAATTTAAAATAAAAAATGATAGCTGAGCAATTACGATGTGATTAGTCGCGTATTTAAATCTCAGTCGGCATTTGCAATTAATTGCCCTTTTTCGATTTTATAAGTGAAAATTTGGGAACTAATAAGCTGTCCGAAAAACGGACGGTGAATCAATCTGTCTGCCCCGTTAGAGTAAAACGATCTTATTATATATTAAAATTATCTTTAAATATCACATCAAAATCATTTATCAATTAAATACACTGATTAAAACGTAACGTAATTAGATTTCTCCCAGTCACGTTTCTCACTCGCTGTAACGTGATACCGATAGCTATTACTGAACTCTCTACTATTTACATTGTTTTACTGAATAATGTTCAGAACAATAATTATAGCCACAACAATTCCTTTTAAGTGAATCGTTTGTATCTCGGCATGTCTATTTCACTGGGGCAGACTAAATTTCGCAACAGTATTATTCATTTGACAGTTGAGTGGTATATTTCGCTATAAGTTATCATCCTTTAGAATATTATTTATGAGTAATTCTATTTTTTCACAGGAAAATGTGCGAACGGGCATACAGCGTACGTTGAGTAATCGAGGCTCTTGAAGAAAACAAACACCAGAAAAATTGCAGGTAAGCTGTTGAACTTATTAAAAAAGAGATAGTGTGTGTATATGACACATTTAAATCTATTTCTAAATGAATGTAGCAACACTGAAGGATGAATTAAATCTATGATGATACCACGTACATTCGTTGACCCGAGCATCAGCTGTTTTTGACATTTTTCATGCTGTTTTTTTAAGTAATGTATTTTTTATGCTATGCTAATGTATTTAGCTATAAAACGTAAATTATGTTGCGTATTGCGTAAATAATATGCGTAATATATGCATAATAACATGCGTAATTAAAACATTTTAAAAATATGATTGTTTTTTAATCAGGATCTATTTATTTTCCGTCCTATCTTCAAAGGTGTAATTAGTACTATCGTCTGTCTTGTTATCGGAAACGGTCTCCTAATACCCTGTATATAAATATGTACAGAAAAACATATATAGGTATAAATAATTTAAAAATATTACCATAATAATTTTATGCCCATATGATCATATTTGCCTTTGCTTAAAGGATTAGGTTGTGATGTGGCTGTCATATCAATTGTTTGGAATCCGAATCGGATAATTACCCAAAAAATTAAGATAAAAAAAATGTTATTGAGTTAATTCTTTTCTGCCACCTATCGCACAAGAAATTCCTAGTTTTGCAACGAAACGTAAATTATATTAATACTCATAGCATTTAAAAAATTGTAATTAGTATTTTCATTGTTATAATTTCTTTATTAAATAAAGAATATTATTATTATTATATATTTTCGGTTCTTGGCGTAACACTCTCTGAGCAAGAAACTGAAGATAAGAGACTACGGAAATCTAGTACGTAGGATATAATTCATCGTGTAAATTTCAAATACCTAACATACTCGTAACATATTTCGAGACTTCCTTCCCGTTTCCGTCGTCGCCTTACTTTGGTAAATCCGCATCGAACCCCGAACAAAGCCTTCTCTTTATTACAATAGCATAGCATTTGATCTAGCAATTACTTTTATAATGTTGTGCTGAAATTTTACATTGTAAACACAAACGTCTACCCTCTATCATGTTATTTCAGCATGACTTTTTGTAATTCATCGGGTCTTAATCTTATTTTTTTATTCCTTACGTTTCGAACACTTTACAGCGGTAATTTTCAGAGGCGTTTAAAATTCCTTGTAATAGCTGTTGTAGCTTACTGTTTGGTCCTAAATGGAAGGCGCTGGTCTCCTTCTGCGAGTCAGTAATGGCCCAGAAGGAGAACTCAAAACGGGATCGGGAGAGGGCCGATCCCGTTCGGAGATGGCGCAGGCGGGCCGGGCCGGTGGCAGACCGGCCCGCAGCCTTGTAGTTCTGGGCTCTCAAGAATAAGACTATGATATCCCCTGCCTGTCGTACATGCCGACTAAAAAGGGCCTCGGATTCACTGGGCGACAAGGGTGGGGGCCTGCGTCGTCCACCAAAGTGGACCCGGGAAGAAGGCGACATCGGCTGGCCTGTGTCGCCTAGCGTTGCGAACGCACAGGGGAGGAGTTACCTCCCCGGGACGTGCTCTCCTTGAGCACAGTGCAAAGGGGCTCCGGTGCGTTCCACGTGAGATCCCGGAGCCCCTCGTCATGCACCGAGGAAAGGGCCAGGGAGGTTTTAGTGGGTAAGAACCCCACATAACCGCCGCTTTCCCCAGAAGGCGGGGTATCTATGTGAAGATTTCCTCCCCGTCAACAAAAAAAGGTTACTATTTGGTTTAGATTATTCTTGAAATACTTTACAACTTTTTATAAGTAAAAATCATTTAATGTCTTTTATATGGTTTAATAAGGATGGATAAAATCGGTAATAGTAGTTTTATTCAATGTAATATTCGGGAAATATGATAAGCATTTCATCATAAGTAAACGAATATTTCAATGGTTTGTTTAAACTGATTGAAAATCTCTTTGAATTGTTAGATCAAATGCTTAGCCTCTTCAAAATTTTTAGATTATTTTACCTTTTGAGACAATTGTTCGTTGCTAGTCGTAGCAGATTTATTGTCGCGTAAATTGTCACACCATCTATGTAAAATAAACAATTAAATTTAAAAAATGTGTAGTGAACAGTCAAATGTCTAATGTGTAGATAAATAAAAATGATTCGCTATCATAAAATCTTCCAGAACTTTAATGGCTATAATTATCAGATTTCTTATCTCCTACTTTTGATTCCGGCCCGTTTTATTCTTCTTCTTTGTCGTTCCCTTATTTCTGTGGATCGTGGTTACTAGAGCACCTCAAGCGGACAATATGCCTTTATCGACTTCGGTTGAGATTAGGAGAGGAGATGGCAGCTTTTACTTGATCAGACCATCGTTTTGGCGACCGGCCTCTTGTTTTTGCCTTCTGTATTGCCAACTATGACCAGCTTTTCAAGGCTGCTATCCTCTCTACGCATTATATCCCGAAATACGGAAGTAAACGCTGTAGACACGCAGTGGACAGTCTGGTCTTTATGGCGAGTTGGGAGAGAACAGATACATTTGTGCGCTAGGCGCTTCTTATATTTTATATGTTTGGTATATATTTCTTAGCATACGAAAGATAGCGTAACACCATTTCAGGCGTTTATGTGGTGATTTTATAGTGGAGCCAATATATTGAAATGAAGTAATTAAAAAAATAACCACGTCATTTAAACCCCTCGGGAAAGCTCGTAACATTTGAATACAGATAAAATAAGTAATATTTTTGTCTTGCGTTATTATGTCTCATCGGTACAAAATGACTAGGTTTGGAGCTTCCGCTATGCGATCCATTCAATTTTAGCTAATCAAGTAAAAAACAATAACACTACAAAATAACGACACAAAACAAAAAGCGATAACCTCCTATCACCCTTTCCTCCGAGCTTTAATTCGCAGACGTAACGCCCAGCAAAATGGTTAAATGTCCAATAAGTCCCGCACTGGATATTAACTGTGGCACAGTTTACTGCAAGCACCGCCTGTTCATTATTGCTGCGCGCAGTTTTATGACATTCGAATTTCAAATTTATGTAATTGACCGGAATATAATAAACAGATTTCATTCTTTTTATTACTTAAAGGCGTATATCTCCATTGGACTTGTAATGGTTATAACTCTATGTTACAACAGGTCATTTATATGTTCCATGCCTTTAAGTAATAAAAGATAAAATCGGTTTATTACATCGAGAATAAATATGTAGTGATATGCCTAGAAAACCTACTTAAAAGATTGCATACCTATATTATGAAAAGTTGGGTCCAAACACAACGGTATAATATACCTTTGCGACGAAATTCTGCAAGGTCGCAAGTCCCATTCTTGCAATCGCAGAATCCACAGCCCTTTTTTTTTTGTTAACGAGGAGGAAATCTTCAGAAAGATACCCCGCCTTCTGGGGAGAAGGCGGCGGTTATGTGGGGTTTTTACCCACTAAAACCTCCTCGGTGGCCCTTTCTCGGTGCATGGGGAGGAGCTCCGGGGTCTCCAGTGGAACGCACGGGAGCCCCTCTGCACTGTGCTCAAGGAGAGCACTTCCCGGGGAGAGGTTGCTCCCTCCCCTGTGCCCTCACAGTGCAAGGCGACACGGGCCAGCCGATGTCGCCTTCTTCCTGGTCCACCTAGACGGACGACAAAGGCCTCCGCCATCGTCGCCCAGTGAACCCGAGGCCCCTTTAGTCGCCTTCTACGACAGGCAGGGGATACCGTAGTCTTTTCTTGAGAGATCAGAACTACAGGGCTGCGGGCCGGTGCGCCATCTCCGAACGGGATCAGCAAACAGCAGACCCTACTAATGTATTTAAACAATGTATTTATTTCTTTATTTGAATTCTTAAGAAATTATCATAAACTTTATTAATATTCTTATTAACCATTACCAAACTAGAATATGCTTTACGTCAACAGTCTTATGCTGAAATAGAACGTTATGTCTTGCAGAGTGTACCTTTAATTAAAAGGCTATTAAAGCATATAATTAAAGACCACATTAGAATGCGCATACTGTTTGTAATATGTGAATATTTAATAGAGTAATTTTACAACAAACTTCTCGTCACAAGAGCCGAGACTTGTTCGCACAATAATAATTAATTAGGCGTGCCAACGTAGCAAGTAACGGGAGAAGGTATCCTTGCTTGTTAGTTACGGAGACATGCCCTTTGAACATCAACTTGCATTTCCCGACGCGTAATAGTCACTATTCTGTCTCGAGGTTTCATTCCATTTTTTCAACCGACTTCAAAAAAGCTTATCAATTCTTTTGTATCTTTTTATGTTTGTTATTTTATAACTTTCGACTGGGGGTAGTGATTATGATGATTCTGTTTTTTGTTTGAAAGCTGGTGATTCCAGTGTGGACCCATATCAATTTGGTCAATTTCTGAAAACCATATCAGTGTTAAATTTTCATCAAGTTTGATACCTCAATATCAATTTGGTTATCCGTCCATTTGTGCAATCCGTCCACGTGTCCAATTTCAATTTGGTTGTAATAGCGTTTAACGTTTGATTCGATTTGAAGCCTTTTTTTGCTCGTAAAATTTTAATTTTTTTTTTAAATATAGAAAGAAGATACCAAAAAATTATTACATACCACATTATTTTATTAGCATTAGGCCTAAGATTATGAAGTATTTTTGTAATTATAAATATACCACAAAATCTGTAGCAGTCGAGAGACCCGTTCCAATTTCAGATCGGTCGAAGTTTTAAATTTCAGGCGATTGTATGTATTGTATGACTGTGGCCATTGCTTCGCAATAGAGGTTCAGACTAGGCGATCTAAGCGAGCTAAGCTATGCCACGTTGAGGCTAATCCAGTAAAACTGTTCCAGTCAGATTCTATATCCAGTACGTCTAAGTCACAAAAAATGCTTCTCCCTCTGTTTCTACATGTTATGGAAACCTAATAGTCTCGACAATAAAAATCGATCCATGTATTTTCATTAAATGCATTGTGTAAGCTTCCATGCTCACATTCGCACACAACAATTATTGTTGACAAACATCATAAGTTTTAGATGTAATTTAAAAGATTTACTGACTTTCTTTCAGATGTTCACTTGTAGAGGTTTTCCTGCTTATTCTAAACTGTGCATTGCTCGTCTACAGAGAGAGTCCTCCCATTTTTATCCTAAATTTCTAGTATAGGCTTCTCTTTCAAAAACAGAGGCGGAAGATCGTGTTACGATCGGACCTAATCAACTAAAGTAGTTTTATATTAGTCAGTCCATTAACTTATTCTAATTAATAAGTATATTAATAGATTATAATACTTTTTATGCATTAATTAAATTCGCATATAGTAGAACTAACTCTTGCTAACAATTGCATGTCGGGCGAGTTGCTATACTACGTGAAACTATAAGCTTATTCACATTTGCTCGGTTCTCGTTGAAATTTCCGCAGAGTTCGAGGATATAAATAAGTATTTTGTTTGAAAGCTCTTGTAAAGCACATGATGTTTTGTGAAATTCTCACATCATGTTCAGTACAAAGTTTACACGTTCACAAACAGACAAGGAAATGATGAATCTCGTGGTTGAATTAAAATAAGTAACTAAGAATTACTTCATGAAATTGAAATTATTAATTCTTGTGATGTGATAACAACGTGATAGATGTATAATCTTCATTTTATTACCATTAGAGCGGGAACAAAAAAATAAGCTTCTTTCTAACCCTAGGGGAGTAGACAGAGACAGGTTTCGCTGTCACACGAGGTAAGCCCATTGCTTTTCACCGGGCACAATTTTTATGTTAACAAATGTTTTTACGGTAGCAAATGGTTTTAATTACTATTTATTAAAACCATTTCCTACCTATTACCAATGATTATATGAAAAAAGCTTATATATATTTCTTAGCAGATTTTACGAGAACTGAGGTATTTTTCAGAGCTATTGTAACGGGAAATATGTCTTTTTATTGTTGAATGTGCCTTTAAAAAAATGGTTCTTATTAAGATATTTATTATTCTGTTTTATATCAAATTACAAGTATATTATTTGACATTCAAGTATGTCGCCAAAATACAGAATAGTTTGATGTCGACAAAAACACTCAGTAAACTATTTATACCTAATATATGGCTTGTTGTTTCCAATATTCTCAATATTTCATTATATAATTTAAACTTTATACGTTTAATTATTATATTATTTATTTTAGTTTATTTTTGTCTTAATAATATATTTATTTATGAAATTTTTTCATCTATTATTTTATTGTATAAAGTATATTTTAATCTCATAACTGTTTTATTTATGTATCATATTTATTATACTCTTATTGCCTGTATAAATTCCATATAAAAGTAGTATAGCGCGCGCACGTCTTTGCGTCTTTAGGTAGTCCGGGCACCGCTGAAAATCAGCGCTGTCGCATCCTTGCGACAGCATGCACATGCTGAGACGGTGGCCGATATTGGCATCATATATTTTGTCCGTGTAACTTTAACTGTGTTTTGTCTATTTTTCATTCTTTTTTAATATGTGTTAAATTCTGTCTGTGATGTGTTTTTGTATTGTGATGCCAATAAATAAATGTCTATGTTTATTATGTTTTACTGACGTAGTCTAACTATCTATTATCTTTAGACGGGCAATACTTGTATATATATAATGTGATTCTCAGAAATGACTGTAACGATTTTCATGAAATTTGAAAATTGAAAAATGCAAATTTTGGGGACGATAAATCTATCTGGATAGGATTTAAAAAAAAATCTTTTTAACTGCTAAGCAACAATAAATCAATGACTGTTTGATCTAAGACCAAGAAAATATTTATTTAATTATATTATCGATAAAATCGTGTCCATTTAAAAATGGCTAAAAGATCTTTAAACAAATAAACGCTTATAAACAATGTAAAATTACATTGTTTATAAGCGTACTTAAATATCATTTCCAATAAACACGATTCGGAGTCGGTCATCTAGATACCTTTAAATACTAAATGCACCTTGCATTGCTAATTACTACTACTATTCAATTAAAGTTCTAGGTTTTTCCGTCTTTTGATTCTACTCTACGATCGGTTCCTAGTCATTTGCTGTCATTAAATTGGTACATATATCCTCGTAACAGTAAGTCGCTGATACCATTACATTTTGCCACTCTACGATCCATTCTGTATTAACAACACTAAAAAAATGTTGGGAATAGAACATGAGTCAAGCTCCTCGACATTACTTCCAATCTCATATACCATTCTTTGTACGCATGAGTAAAATATTTATTGCTACAAGCATTAAAGGCACGATATCAAAGGATTGCGAATGCTTTGTACTTTGTGAATTACTCAAATTCAACATTCCTAATAAAGTTTGCCGTTCACAAACGACCAATTCACAAATTTCGTGCCCGACTCATGAATATAAGAAAACACAAGGAAACTTTACATTTCGTAAAGTAAATGGACGTTCGGCTTATTCCGACGCGGAGTGTTCCCTCTTAATAAGTAATTACTTCCATACTCAATGTGAAGTTGAATTACAAATAATTTCGGTGTAACTAAGACCCAAAATAAAATTGGTTCCCCCTCCTCCTTGCGTCGTCTTCCTCATGTCTGAGGGTCGTGACCTCCACGAATTATATGGCATCGTTTTCCACCTGTTGCGGTCTTTAGTGGTGTGAAATGCCTCGTGGACTCTCGTGTTGTTGTTGTTGCTGATTTGGTCTGTTCAACGCATAGGGCTCCTCCCTCCTAGTCGTCTTCCCTGTGATTAGGAATGTTTCCAGTGTATCGTTTTACCTGGCTATGTGACCGAAGAATTCGAAAACCTTACGGAATCAACGTCAGGCTGACAATTGTCTGTCCGTTGACAGCATGACGTTGACTCCCACTTCTAGAACAATTGCCACATGAATTTGGTTATGACGTCCATTTTTTGTGTGATATAATTGTCCGCTTTTCACCAAGCGTATTAGGCCATGTATGTGACAGGTGGAGATGTAACTTTATTGTACACCAAAATCAAACAAAAAGTACATTACGGAACTAAAGTACATTTTAAAATTCGTTGTGCAATGGGCGTACTTATACGCGACCTCTATAAGCGATCTGCCAGGCAACCTTTGTATGTACAGGTTATATACGGAGTTAACAGAACAATCGCATACATATAGAAATATTATAACTATACTATATATATACGATGGAATTTACACTAATTACACGTACATAAATAAGTTATTAATATTCCGTAAGTATAAGTTATTAATAGTTATATCATAGTTCCGACGGTATTGATTGATAAAGCCGATTTAACAGGTTTTTAAAAGCTAACAACTTTAACAATTGAAACATTATTCAAGCGTTAACGGTTCACTATCGGAACTGTAGTGTCGCAATTCAACTAGCAGATTACCTAAATTAGTATATTTTGAGTTATTGCAAATATCTCCTGCGAAACAGCCGTGAAAAGGAAAAGCGTGATATTGAAAACAAATCTGGGCTTTATTTACCATCTAACATCAAAGAACAAACATTTCACATGATCCTTTATATAAATACAACGCAATAACACAGGATAGGACTCGCTACAACTATAGAATATGCAACCTCATACGACCCCGCCTATCCCACTGGATCCCAAAGAGATTTTGCTGTAATAATATAGTTTCAGAATTTGCCCTGTTATCTGAGCTGTCGCTGAGTCTTGTGTCATCACACAAGACACAGCGGGCCATCATGTTGAGGATGACAATGTATATGTTGAATTAACATCCCTATTTATAGTCTCGCTTATCAGAAATACATGATTTGAGCACAATATGTTCGACTATTGACGTGAATCATCGCTGAAAAATTGTTAGCATTTCTAATTCCCCCATCCCCTTTGCACCATCGGACTTCTAGACGCACTGCGGGATTTCATCCTTTTGTTGTGAACATCCCTCAAACCCGAACGATGCGATTTGCAAAGGACTGGAATAGTTTGCCCGCGTCTGTCTTTCCTTTTGATTACAATGTGGGTATTTTCAAGAGTACAGTTAATAGGCATTTACTAAGCTAGTGCGCCTTACCATCCAGGACTGCATTTCCACTTAACATCAGGTGGGATCGTAGTCAAGCACTTGCTTAGAAATTAAAAAAAATAAAAAAGCAAGTGAAAACTTCTAACTCAAAATTGTAGTATTACAATTTGAAATTTCACCTTTTCGCCTTCCCTACAGAGACGGAGAGAGTATCTTCTTTAAGTTTTCCCCGTCAAAAAAAGGTTGTCCCTTGCAATCCATTTAAAAGAGTACAATAGTTTACTGATTTTGTTTATCACTGATTTAGCTAGCGAGTTTTATTTCGATTATAATTGTAACAGGAGAGGCACGAATTGAAAAGTAAAATCAATATGTACATTAAGAATTTCTCAGCGCTGCAGTAAAAGATATGCTTGCCACCATTTGAGAAAAATATTAAGTTAAATTAAATTCTTCTCAAGTCACAAATCAAAATTTCCTCACGTATGGAAATGTAGTGAGTCCTAATGTGTCTCCATAAAGCTAGGGAATAAGCTATGATAGTGTTAATATCCCGGGTAGCATGACTTATTGGTCGTTTGCCGTTTTCACGAAATAAATGGGTGTATCGAACAGTCGCCGTGCGTCGTTGAGTTTCGATAATCTGTTCCGACATATTAACAAATTGAGAGAAAAATGCGACAGCTGGCGCCGTTGCCGCTATTTTAATAATACAATTTTTTTCGTTAAACAAAGCGACAAGCGCAGGACGATAACCTTATCAATACAGCATTACCTAAAATTTATAAGCACTATAATAGTATATATATATAATACAAGAATGAGATGAGAAATGAGAATGATATGCCGTGAATTCATATGTTTTGATACGATTAACCGTATAAATTCGATATTTTATATATACAAATATGAATAGTATAGGATTACTTTTTTAAAATCGCTTTCATTGGAACTATTTCCTGGAGTACATAGTAGTAGTAGTGGATTCAAACTTTAAGTCCCTCTTCAATGTCCAATATTTTAATTTATTTAATGAAATAAAAGAAATAAAAACTCTTGGAGCAAGCCATTTTTTTTTTTTTTTTTTTTTAATGACGAACTACACAGATTGGCCAGAGAAGCTGGCCTTGACTGCTTCACCGGATTGAGAGGTGGCATAGCTCTTAGGTCGCTTAGCCTGAACCTCTATTGCTAGTAACTCGACACAAGGGTCCCCGGTGAGGGGTAACCTCGGCTTGACGGTTACTATGTTACGCGTAAGCATGCCGATCCGAGGGCGCCCGAGAGGGCCGAACCACGACTCGGTCGGTTGCTATTTCACGGATAATCTAAGAGACATTCAAAAGCTAAACTAACTTTGAGTGCCACTTCGGGAAGCGTTGGCGCTGGGAGAAGAAGTGGCCGAAGAAACTCCAGCAACGCTCCTAACATCTAAGGGTGGGGCCTGCCCATAAAATAGCGGTAACGCGCAAGGATTATTCGCAACCTCCGATGGTCGCGAATGGACGCTTTGTGGATTTGTAGAGATCTAGCCTGTGCAATGGTAATCGCGTCGTCCGGATCGTCAAGAACGTGTCTCGGCCTCCGGGCGACGCGACGGAATTTATTATAGGAAGGCTTATAAGTGGCGGCACTTACAAGAAGTTTGTTAGAATGTTTGGTGGCAGTCTCGAAAAACCGTCGAGATGCCTGCTTAAAGAATTGGGCTATTGTCGGTAACCCTGTATCAACGTGGAGCTCGCGATTACGTACGAACCACGGCGCACCCGTGGCTCGTCGCAGAAAACGATTCTGAATTACTTGTAACCTATGGATATGTTTATGGGCGGCATGCGCGAAGACCGGGCTCGCGTACGTCATAACGGGACGTATAACTGCTTTGTAAAGTGTCACCTTATTACGGAGGGACATTTTACTTTTCTTATTAATGAGGTGATATAGGCGACCCATAACGTAGGCCGCCCGGTTCCTAACTTGATCTACGTGAGGGCCGAAGCAGAGTTTGGGATCTAATACGACACCAAGTTATTTGGTTTGTGTAACCCATGGAATAGGGGTACCTAGAAGTTGGACGCAACGAGGTGGAGACTGAAGACGCCTCGTGAAGTACATGGCTGCGCTCTTGGCCGGGTTGATTTCTATTCTCCATTTCCGAAACCAATCCCCTAGGGCATCGGCCGCGGTCTGGAGTTTTTTAAGAATGACTTCGGGAGAACGCCCGGAAGCATAAATGCCGGTATCGTCGGCGAAAGGGCTAGCTCTGCTCTACGTGAGCGCGGAATATCGTTAGTGTAGAGCGTGTATAGGACGGGACCGAGTACGGAGCCTTGTGGTACTCCGGCTCGAACGGGACGGGGGGTGGAGCGCACTCCCTCGACGCGGTACCTGAAGGTTCGACCGGTAAGAAAATCGCGCACTATGCGCACTAGATGATCAGGCACCCCAAGCTTGTATAGTTTGTATACAAGCCTGGCGTGCCAGACTTTGTCGAATGCCTTCGCCACGTCTAGGAAGATTGCTCCCGTATGCATGCCAATAAAGGATTTGGCGTGAATGTGCTCCGTGATGCGGAGCACCTGTTGAAATACATGAGTGTTTGGCGCGGAAGCCAAACTGCTCGGGTATGGGAAGCTCTCGCGAGTCCATGAAGGCGCGTAATCGAACTAAGATAAGCCGTTCGTATACTTTCCCTAAAACGGAAAGAAGACTAATAGGTCTATATGAAGAGGGTTCTGTGCGCGGTTTACCGGGTTTGAAGAACCCTACGACGTCGGCCTCCTTCCACTCGTTGGGAAAGATGCCGTGAGTCATGGCCGCGTTAAATATTATAGCCAGGAGGCGTACGATGTTATCGGGGAAACGTCTGGCAACCAAGTTAGGTATGCCGTCTATACCGGGGGCTTTGCGGGGACGCAGATTTTTAATACATCCTCAACCTCGGTGCACGTAATCGTTGGAACGGGATCGCGGATTGGTTTTCGCCCTACGATGGACCTCGCTCTCTACCTTCAGGAGGTGAGCGGGGTCGACGGAAGGGTGCTGGGGGAGCATTGAGCCTCGAGACTGTCAGCCAGACACTCGGCCTTCTCCTCGTCCAGTGAAGCTGGTGGGAGATTAGGACGATTGAGGGGTGGCATCCCCGGATCGGGGTCGCGTTTAAGCGATTTTGGTAAGCTCCAAAATGCCAGATGTGATGGGCGGATGTCGCTTAGCGTATTGTTCCACCGTTCGTTCCTATAAGCGGCTATGCGTGATTTAACTTCACGCTGCAATTTATGTAGCCGCCTACGGTGACGCTCGGTAGGATACAAGTCGTAAGCCCTAGTGGCGGCGTTTTTACGTCTCATGAGATCACGAATTTCAGAAGGCAGGACCCATCTGTGGTCGTCCACAACAGGTACCTCCTTGGAGCAGTCTTTGATGACCGTCTGAATGTGTCTCGAGAGCGCGTGCGCTGCGAGATTTGTTTTGAGAGGAGAATCTACGTTCTCAGGAAACGCTTCTAGATGAGGGAGCTGGCATCTTTCAATTGGGACTCAAGTTTGTGCCAGTCGATGATGGATTTGGTCTGAGGGGCGGTTTGGGCTGAAGGCCCTAGCCGCAGAATTACAGGGCGGTGATCCGAGTGAAGCTCGTGTATCACGCACGGGTTACTTACTGTAAGGGTGATATGGCGAAGGATAGCAATGTCTAAGACATCCGGTGTATGTTCCACTTGATGCGGAAAATGGGTGGGCTCTTGTGGTCCCACGATCTCGAAGTCGAGGGATCGACCAGAGATTCGAGGGCCAGCCCTCGCGGGTTAGTCTTATAGGAGAACCACCGAGGATGCTTGCTATTAAAATCACCGGCTAGAATCGTAGCGTCTCCGAGAGAGGAGAGCTTCGAAGTCAGATCTGAGTACTTCTTTGCTACGGTGACACGGAAGGTATACCGAAGCAATGGTTATAGGGAGTGACCTGTCATGGCTAACTGGCAGACCGAGGCCTCAAAGGTGCTTTAGTCGCGGCGTGTCAATCGGAACGCAATGCAAAGACCTCCTATAGTAAATGAGGGTGCCGCCGCCTCTGGCGCCGGCTCTATCATTTCTAACGATGTTATAATTCGCGATCTTCGGATCGCGCATAGACGGTTTGAGAAAAGTCTCTTGCACTAACATAACGTCGACCTGATATTCGCGTACGAAGTTCGCGACTTCGTCTTTGTTCCTAAGCCCGTTCGCATTAAAAAACGCGACGGTAAGCGAACGTGGCTTTATCCTAGCAGTACTACTCATTGTAACGCCTTAAGGACGTGCTGGTATCGGTGTATGACATCTAGACGTGCGGCTGCATTCGTTTTCGACGCATATTCGTTCGCGATGGCGATGAGTTCGTCGATGTTGAACGAATTAAGGACTGCACTTAGTCCCTCGAAAGCCGTGGGAGAATCCGAGTTAGGTGCCGTGGGCGCCGACGGTGGCGCTGGAGCGGATGGAGGTTCCGCCGGGCGGGCGGGCGCGGACCCGTTCGCCGCGGGGGGTGCCGCTCGCGGAGAAGTTGAGCGGTGTTAACCACGCGGGGGCGCAGCGGTGGAAAGGCCGACGGTGGCGGCAATGTCGGGCGTTTTGGGGCGGACGCGGTTTCAACGGCCGGCCGTTTACGTTTTGGAGCATTCGGGCATCCTTTATAGTTGGCCGTATGGCCTATCTGTCTGCATAAGACGCAGGAGGGCTCTTCCGTTTGGAGGGCTTTGTCCTTAGGACGAGGACAGTCGCGAGTGCCGTGGTCTTCAAGGCACTTAACACAACGGGGGCGCGCGAAACAATTGCGTGCGGAATGGCCATAGAGTTGGCACTTATGGCATTGCCCGGGCAAGCCTGTTTTACGCGGAGTTTCTACTAAGATTCGGGTAAACCTACACAGGGACTTAATGTCGAAAATGCGCTTTCCCTCGGGGGTGCGCGCTAGCGTCACTTGGACCATATCTAGGGGGGTCTTGTCCCTCTGCCTACGCATGCGGTGCACGGATATGACCGGGAGGCCCTGCTCTTTGAGGTCAGCTATGACCTCTTCTTCTGAGATCTCTGCGGGGATCCTTTTGACGACCGCCCGCAGAGTGCGCTCTTCCGGGAGCGCATAGGTAAAAAAGTAAATACCTTTCTGGTGCATGTAACCAGTAAGTTTGCGGAAGGTGTCGGCATCCTCCGCCTGAATACGTATTTTGGTGCCCGCTAATGTTGGCACCAACTTAAAATGAGGCATTGCGGATTGGACGCGGGCCCACTGCGATCTATCAGTCAAATAGACCGGAGGAGGCTTCGCGTTCGACGCGGTAGGTCCTGAAAGAGGCGCGGCGGGAGCGCGGGTCGCGGCGGTAGATTGAGGCGCAGGTATATTACGCGAGGTGGAAGGTAAAGGGAGGGCGGCCGAGTTTGCGACGCTGCGGAATCGGCGGGCCCTTTTGAGCCTTAGCCGGTGGAACAGGACTAGTGGAGGGCGATGGTACGGCTGACGCACGCTTCTTCCGTTTATTTTTCCGTTTACGGGTGACCTCCGTAAAGAGGCCGCCCGCTTCGGAGTCGGACGCGGAGGCGCTCTCGGCGACCAAGTTTTCGACCTCCATGTCGGAGGCCGAGCCGGCGCGCGGAGAGGGACGTTTATATCTGAGCCCGACGGCGAGCTTTCATCTATGACAACCACGACCACGGGGTCGGGGTTAGAGCCCTTGAAGAGGGCCGACGCATGGCTTCTTGAGCCTCCGCTACTAGAATTTTATACATCTCCGGGTGTTTCTCCCGGAGACCATTTGCCAGAAAGTCGTTTAGACTTCCCATTTTAAAACCGCGGGGGGACTTAATAAAACAAGCCTATCACAGGGGAGCAAGCCAATTCACCAATGTTTGTACCAATGTCTATACTCCAATGAACAATTACTGTTCTTAAGCGGAACTGTATATTTTCTTAAATAGTTCTATTTTCAAATTCTGCAATTGTTTCTTCTGTCATAAGTGGCCAGTTGCAGAAGGTTTCATATGCACCGTATATTGAATTATAATCAAAGAAAAAAATCTTGAAGAACTATTTTTACGTAATTATTAATAATTAACGTGATCTTCGTTTGTTTCAGGTACTCTGAACATGTTCATATTTTTGTACACGGTATGTTCGCAATAGCTCTCAAGAAGCACCCTGTGAATAGTTTGTTCATACATTCGATCACTCGTTCATTCATAGTTTGCACAATTTCGGACTGTTTGTTTGATAGATTGTCAACACTGTGAAATAATTTTTTTGATCGACCAGAAAAATACGTTATAAATAAATCCACTGTCAAATCTAATTAGTAAAAATCGACAAATGTTCCGCCAAAGCGTAAAACCGGATGTTCGCTAAAGTTGTCCAAGTGACCGGATCAACGGGATCTGACTCTATAATATTGAATAAGTTTTAATTAAAAAGCCCAAGTGCCGACGAACTTCGGACGCAATTAGCGGGATTGGGCCGCGAATTCCGCGAATCACTGCGACCGGGCGACTCTCGTAATATATGAACTATTTGGTACAACCCTAACTATTTATCGCATACTTATAGATTGTAATTACATTCATATCAAATAAAAAATTCAACAACTGTATTATCGCATGGTGTTATTTTGTTTGATTATAGTAAATTTGATATTACAAGTATAGTACATACATACAAGTTGCCAGCGTTAGTTTTTCCGTCCAAGTACGTCGTGGGAGCTTTCAAGAGTAGAGTGAATAGGCACTTACTAAACTAGCGCGTACCATCTTTCGACTATTTCACCACTGAATGTCAGGTGGGATCATGGTCAAGCATTAGTTTATCCCATATAAAAAAATTACTACTAAAAAATCAAATCAAATAAAAAAAGCAACTCGAGTTCGATCCCCGGTACTGGCACCAATAAATTTGCAATTTTATGTGGTGATTTACTCGGCGGTGAAGGAATCAAATAAAAGAAATCTTGTTATAAGCTAAAATAACTACAATTTACATCTATACAACTGCCACTTACAGAAATAAAATAGTGCTTTTTTATTTATTAAGGGCAAGTGCTTGACTATGATCCCGCCTGATGTTATAATACAGTCCTGGATAGATAGCTTAGTAAATGCCTATTCACTCTACTCTCACACACAATGTAATCGCAGGGGAAGACAGACGCAGGCAAACTATTACTAAACTTGTTAACTAAAACAACAACTAAACTATGCTTCTTGGCTGTATGAATAATGAAAGACGAAGTAAAGCGCTTCGTTCGTGTACAGTTTACAACAAAAGAAATCTTGTTATAAGCTAAAATAACTACAATTTACATCTATACAACTGCCACTTACAGAAATAATTTAGTGCTTTTTTTTTCCTTAAACGCAAGTGCTTGACCATGATCCCGCCTGATGTTATAATACAGTCCTGGATAGATAGCTTAGTAAATGCCTATTCACTCTACTCTCACACACAATGTAATCGCAGGGGAAGACAGACGCAGGCAAACTATTACTAAACTTGTTAACTAAAACAACAACTAAACTATGCTTCTTGGCTGTATGAATAATGAAAGACGAAGTAAAGCGCTTCGTTCGTGTACAGTTTACAACAAAAGAATGATCGAATATATAGAATTTAGAAAAGAAAAATTAATAGAATTTTGCAGCGCGGAAGTTTGATGGTCGAAGTGATTTTAGAAGAATGTTAAGATATGAAGTTATCTCATAAATATTTGGCTTGCGTTTATTTCTAGTAATATTTCCTGTCACTGCATCTATAATTCCAACAACCAATCTTGTGAGGCTTGTTAACTTTTAATGGGTTAAGCAGGGTGAGAGCCGTTGTTATCCCAGAGGTTTTTAAAACTTGATCTGGTTGAAAGGTTGACTGAGCTATTAGGATACTTAATTTCTTTTATTGCTGCTTACAGCTTATCTTTCGAATTAATTTCTACGATATAATATCAAATACTGACTGCCGGTAAATGTTACGCTTAATTAAGACCTTGTTCTAACGAGTGTTATAACGAGAACGTGCGTCCTAATAATGTGGTCCCAAACATTTAATTACATACGAATAGATAGGCTTACACATATATATTTAACTCACAAAAGTCGAATTTCAGTAACGCTCAACCGCTAACGAATAAATTGGCCTTGAAACACCATCGAGTAATTATTGTCAGACGTCGTCCTTAGATCTGTGGGTACCTTTGCTCGTGTCATTTAGTTTCAAACATAAGCTCTCACGTTCTTGTAATCTAAGTAGGGTAGATAGCAACAGCTTTCGCTTTCCGTTCTTCACCAATCCTTATTTTGTAGCCATCGATATACCTACACATCTCACGAGAATTTTTTGGATTTATAACCGGAAATGGCAAATCATTGGTCAAGTCAAAGATTCGAAATCGTAATTATCGTACCTCTTCTTTACATTAAACAAATGTAACATTAAGAAATATATGAATTTTATTATGTAAAAAAAATATAAGCTCTTACGTCACTTAACCATCTAGGGTAGACAGAAATAGCAATGTGCTTTTACTGCTTTTAGGTTAAAAGTCACGGAATAGTCCAATAACAAATGACTGATTGTCTTCTTATGTCTTACAGTTCTTGCATTTCATATATTAATGTACAAAACATCGCATGGACAGAACTAAATAGATGCTACGTGTGCATCACATTACAGATTTACTCACCAGAAAAGGTAGTATTCGGTTCTCGACGCTAATTAAGCATTTCAATACTAATTTGCCTTCAAGTTGCTTGAATGCTGGAATTCTTCAGGTGCGGTAGAACGCCAGAGATGTCAGTTATACAGTCGTATCTTTGGATGTGGCAATTTTAGCAAATATGATAAGAAAAAAATGCTCTCTCGTTCGTACCTGTTTATATTATCTTTCAAGACGCACTTTTCCCCAATCCTTGCCATTCAGATATTGGAGAAGATTAATTTCTTTTAAACTTTTTTTTAAAGATAAGAAAGCTAGCAATATTCGTTGTTTTTTTCAGAAATATTACTAATATTCTTGTTAACCAAACTAACTAAGCTCAAGCTTGTGCTAGGAGATGGTTCATGTCAATTAGTCGAATGGTGGATTCGACCGTACCCTAAATCATTAGGCTATTGAAGCTTAATATTAATTTCAATAAGATATTTTCTTACTAAATAATCCCATTGGTATAATCCTGTGAGCTATTTGCTCGAGAAAAAGCCTCGTTTTGATAACTACATGTTGTCATTTACCTACAATTACATATACATTTGTTAAGTAACAAATTGGGTAACTTAATAACTCTAAGCAACTTGAATAACCCCAAGATAACACTGGCTGAAAATACCTTTTTACATTAAGTCCGCCTTTTTGTACACTTTGTGCAAAAACATTAAATTAGTAAATAGTAAACAATACAATTTTTTTAATGTACACTATTTTTTTTATTATTTCTAAGCAAGTGTTTGACTACGATCCCACCTGATGTTAAAAGGAAATGCAGTCCTGGATGGTAAGGCGCACAAGCTTAGTAAATGCCTATTCACTCTACTCTTGAAAATACCCACATTGTAATCGGAAGGAAAGACAGACGCGGGCAAACTATTCCAGTCCTTTGCTGTACGAAGAATGAAAGACGAAGCTAATCGCTTCGTTCGGGTTTGAGGGATGTTCACGACAAAAGGATGAAATCCCGCAGTGCGTCTAGAAGTCCGATGGTGGAAAGGGGATGGGGGAATTAGATCATGTAGTTCCTGAGCACACTCTCCAATGCAACGTTACTCGATTTTTTTTTCGTTTTTTTATTATACTCGTACTCGTATTTTAATCCAAATAAAATTCTAAATTTCCAAAGTTCTTAATAGATAGACAAATACTTTATTACACTAAAATATATGTATATGTACAAAGGCGAACTTAATGATATTTAGTATATGGCTATCGTTTGGTGGTTTACTGCAAAAATAAAGCCGCTAAAAATAGTGTTTTAAAAATTTTAGAGAAATAAATATAAATTTAAGCATATAACGGTACGTCTATACAAGTAAACGTATGGTACAGTTTAACATTTTTACTGTTTGAATAGAAACTGATTTACAAAAAAAAATTTCTCATTCATTAATACTGATTTACTTCCTCTTTTCAACTGACTTCAAAAAGGATGAGGTTCTCAATTCGAATGTATTTCTTTTGTTACCTCAGAACTTTCGACTGGGTGTTAGGTTGATGATTCTTGTTATATTTAAAAGCTGTTGCTGTCCCATTTCCATTTGGTATTGTCAATGGCATCCATGAGAAAAACATATAAGTCTTAAAAGAGATCTCGCACATTGTAGCCGTAAATGTTAAATCCAACAAGAAGTACGCGATAAATTAAATATGGGAGAGGATAATTTCTTACATCTCGAACAAGTAGTCAGTCTCCGTTGGTCTGTACCGTGTTGTGTAGCGTCGGGTAAGACAAAGCTTCCGTTGAGGGAAGCCGACGGCGCGGAAAACCAGAGACCGCCGAGGTACGTTGATGAAGACAATCCCATCAAATCGAGCCCTGTTCCAGCTGTAGGTGCTCACGAATATTAATTATTGTCCCTGCTTTAATGAATGTTGAAGGCATTTTTAAGCAATTTGAAATATAATTTCTAAATTTACATAAAAAGCTTATGCTTCAACACAAAGCACCAGTTTAATGGTCTAAAGAAGACTAAAGAAAAGAAGGCATAGAAAGATAATAGTTTTGTTAAATAATTATGAATAGAAATAAATGAAAATATAATTATATAAAGTAGAATAGGAATAAGAGAAGGGAGATAAGATTACGAGAGAGAAAAGGTATATAGTATGTCAACAGCCACACGTGCTCCACAAGTCGAGGGAGCCAGAAATGACTGGCAATTACGGTATCTCGATTAGAGCAAAATGCAAGAATTAACGACTCTGATAATGACCAGATAATCAAAATTGCCTTGTAACAAAAGGCTTGGTCTAAAGAATCAGAGAGATCCGAACCGACTCGTGCTTTTGAGTTAATGCTGTTCGGTTTATTACGTTAAAAAAAATTACATACTAAAATTTACAACATAAATCGGCACAAAGACGGTATTCGGACCTCAAACAATTAATAAATAACACATTGTAGAGTACGAAAATAATACAAGTGACATCTTGGCATAGAGCAGTCAATAACTGACTTTGTCTATTGCTTCTCTTATGTCTCTGTAATAGTCTATGTCGGATAGGTGTAGGGTCATGCAAACAATAATGAAAATAAATAAGGTGTCCAACATAACATGATAATGTTAGTGTGTGGAGCTCCTCCGTTTTTTTTGTTAACCGGTAGGAAATCTTCAAATACAAAGGCCCCCACCCTTGTCGTCCAGTGAACCCGAGGCCCCTTTTAGTCGCCTTATACGACAGGCAGGGTAGTCGTAGTCTTATTCTTGAGAGCCCAGAACTACAGGGCTGGTGTGGAGCTCCTCTGTGCTGACAAGAGCAGAACGACGTCGCGAATCTCTGATGGAATTACTTGTTGCAGTCGTAATGCTGCACGACGGCCGAGCCGCGTAAGCTATATGTTATTGATACTCTTTACATGATGTTGTGTTGATATAGCGTTTTCTAACGTCACTCACTCGTTCTCACTGCCAGAGCCATAGGGAAACATATTGCACTGCCTGCTGAGACACCAATCGATATACTCGTACCCACATTCTATTCAAAATGCGGTAATATTAATAAATATTAATCTCATTTTTTTTTATATGAAAAGTGGCAAACGAGCATACGGCTCACCTTATCTTAAGTGATCACCGTCGCCCATGAACATCCACAGCACCAGAGGAGCTGTAGGTGCGTTGCCGACCTTTGAGATAGGAATAGGCTCGTTTCTTGAAGGTCCCTAAATCGTAAACGTTCGGAAACAACGCTGGCGACAGTTGATTCCACAAGATGACAGTGCGTGGGAGAAAGTTAATCATTAATCGCTCATATTTATCCGTCTTTTTTTATGGGGTATAAACTAGTGCTTGATCACGATCCCAACTGATGTTAAGTGATACAGCCGAAAGATGGTACGCGCTACTTTAGTAAGTGCCTACTCTTGAAGGACGTCGTACTTGGACGGAAATACAGACGCCGGCAACTAATTCCAGGCCTGATGAATGCCTAGACGTCCGAAGGTAGAATGGGGGTGGGGGAATTAACTCGTGTAACTCCTGTGCACACTCTGCAAAATGTAATCTGTAAAACACCGAACCGCTGGCCACGTTGCGCCGGTGCTCAAGACTATCTATATGTAGATCTTCGTCACATATCAACTTTTTGGTCCGCCTCCGGTGTCGCGAGATAATATTTGGCTGCACTTGCCCAGACATGTCTATTCAGACTTACACAACAACTTACAAGGTATTTAACCTTGCAAAAATCTATCTATTATATATATCAAATATGAAACCTTGATTGCTATTTCTATCTCCTAAAAGCCCTAAGAGATAGAATAAAAAATGTAATACCTACGAATGAAGTACAATGTAACCAACATTGTGTAAGCACATTTAAAAATTTAAAACATACACGTTTTTGACACATTTTCGTGTAAGGCTTTGCAAAAATTTTACTCGACAAACATAATTCGAAGTTCGTTAAGAAAGTTAACGCGATGAATGTTTAAGAAGTCGGAAAATTATAATCAAAGAAAGCAATTCGTTAATTAAGTTGCGGCTAGATTATAAAGCAGGGTCAGTTCTCCCGTTACATGCTAAAGAGCCAAACTTTCGAATTAAATCTGGAATAATCTTTTACATGCACCCGCCGAGTGCACTTCAAGGACTAAAGCACGTTCAACATTTAGCGACAGTTGCCGAGTTGAAGTGTACTGCAGGTGAACTGAGATTGAGTTATTTGGAGAAACAGCTAATTTACTAAGCTTCTCTTAACAAGAGTACGATGGATCATTCTTTAATTTTTTTTTTTTGTTGACGGGGAGCAAATCTTCAAAAAGATACCCCGCCTTCTGGGCGGAAGGCGGCGGTAATGTGGGGTTTTTACCCACTAAAACCTCCCCGGTGGCCCTTTCCTCGGTGCATGACGAGGGGCTCGGGATCTCCAGTGGAACGCCCTCTGCACTGTGCTCAGGAGAGCACGTCCCGGGGAGGTTACTCCCTCCCCCTGTGCCCTCATAGTGCAAGGCTACACGGGCCAGCCGATGTCGCCTTCTTCCCGGAGTCCACCTTAGCGGACGACAAAGGCCCCGACCCTTGTCGCCCAGTGAACCCGAGGCCCCTTTTAGTCGCCTTATACGACAGGCAGGGGATACCGTAGTCTTATTCTTGAGAGCCCAGAACTACAGGGCTGAAATCTTTAATTTGCTATTACCTTACACGCTTCATTGCTTGTGTATGACTTTTTGGACGAACTAACACAGTTGGCACAGAGAAGCTGGCCTTTACTGCTTCACCGGATTGAGAGGTGGCATAGCTCTTAGGTCGCTTAGCCTGAACCTCTTTTTTGGTGGTAACTCGACACAAGGGTCCTCCTGGTGAGGGGTAACCTCGGCTTGGACAGTCGCCATTATTACGCGTTAGCAGTCGCAGGGAACCACGACTCGTTTGGTAGCTATTTTATTAACAAAAATCTATTGGGACATTCTAAGCTAAACTAACTTATATGCCACTTCGGGAAGCGTTAGCGTTGGGAGAAGAAGTGGCCGAAGAAACTCCAGCAACGCTCCTAATCCTATCGAGGGGGTAACGTGTGTGTATGACTTCGATTAACTTAACAAGACAGACATTATTAGGCCCTCAACTCTATATGGGATTACACAGTTCGAATGAAGCAATAGATCTGATGCTATGAATCCATTTAAATGGTTAAAAGATATTTTAACTTAAATTTTTATTTGCTATGCACTCATATTTTTACCAAATTCAAAAAAGTAATGCTTTTAGATGAAATTTAACTTTCTAACTTAACTCTTATGTAAACCTTAGCTTAAAATATTTTTTTGTTTTTAAAACCACAAAAATTAAGTATAAAACCCTTAAAGTTCTATTTTCAAATTCTCTCAGAGTGTATCATTTGCGTAAATATCTATAATTTTGTTGTTACGTATATTGGTGACGTCACTTTATTATCTTTCATTTTTTCACTCCATTTCTCTTAACATCTTAATTTAGAATGACAAAGTAGTTTGCATAAGTGTGAAGAACCGTATAAATAATTTATAAGCGAGTCGGGCCATGTTTACACCGCCCGTAGATTAGTGGAGCAACAGGTCCATTCGAACTCTGTGGGTGAGCTGTAGTTGGCTGTGACGTCGCAGTCTGGCAGATTGTCACTCTCCTATGGACTGTATCATTTTATTATCACGTGCGGTACACTTTTTACAGCTATAATTAGACATTTTTTTTGCCTTTCACCCAGGAGGCTCGGGTTCAATTCCGTGAAACGGGAAAGTTATTTGCGATAGAAGTTCAGGCTATCTAAGAGCTATGCCACCTATCAATCCGGTAAAGCAGTCAAGGCAAGCGTCATAAAAAAAATCATCATGCTTTTAAATTTAATTCTATAATATAATATTTTTTTAATTTTATAATATTAATAGTTCTAGATAGTACTGTGGTATACTTTATTCTCTGGACTTATAGCATATAAGTTAAGAACTTAATTGTTATTTTATTTTGTTTAACCAAAATGTCTTTGTGACAACTGAAAACAAATAAAACTAAGTTGTGAAACCAAGTAGTAGTCATGTTTTTTTTAAAAATGCCATTTGGTTTTGTTTTAAACTAAACTCACTCTTTAATATTCATTTAATAAATAGACATAACTTTTTACAGAAATGCTTTTTAGAATTATTTTATTTACCATGATTTCTTTTACATTAATGTTACAGCCTATATTTTACTTTTGGGCAGTTATATTTTATTTACCTGTTGGGCACCTTCCAAAAAAAGTATAAGAGCATAGTCCGCCACTCGCCCCTAGTACGGACTAGCAGACTTCACATGTTATAGAAAATTTTATATATCTATAGGATTCCTCACGATGTTTCCCTCACCGCCGACCTCACCAATTAAAAATTTCATTGGTGACGGCAGCGGTTTGAAGTCAGGTTGTGCAGCGTACTGTGCAACTTGAGGAGACTGCCCAGACACAGCTACCGCGGCTCGCGTTTTGCTTTAGATATGTATTATTTTATTTCTTTTAAATAGTTGACGTTTCAACTAGACAAAATAACACGGCTAAAAGAAGCTGGTCTTCTATAAATCAAAAGCTTATGTGGTGATTATCATATATGTACATTGTACATCTCCTTATTCTTGTAACATCATCTCTGTCGTTGCCTCAGCGGTGAGGGTCGTGACCACTGAGCTGTTCTTAACCAGCACTCTCCACTCTCTTCTATTTTGGGCCATGTGGATAGAGGCCTGGAGTTCAAGTCCGGTAACTACTGCAATAGAGCCCGTCCACCTTGTGAGCGCTCTGCCCCTGCTTCTTGTTCCCTCGACACTACCAACCAGGATTAGTTTTCAAGGCTGTCCAGTTGGCGAAGAGCTATGTGGACGAAGAAAGAAAGCATTCGAAGACGAGTAATACCTTTTGAAAATTCGAATATTGAATTTCTTTTGGCCATTCGTTAACGTTAAAAAGCAGTTTTAAATAAGTATATATTTAAATAAGGAACGCTTAAGACTTATGAAGTTCTCAATAGAAACTATCGTTAGAGGCTCGTCAACTATAATCCGAATGCGTCATCTCGAAGCAATTAATCTAATACGTCTGTGATCATTGAGTCTTTGGCGACGACTAACAAACCTCAAGGGGGAGCGTTTAATACTTTAACTTAATCCCACGTAATATCACGTCATGTAATGTGTTATTAGCATTCCCTCACTATTAACTCGATAGAACTCTAATTTTGTTTCGGCTTCTGGTTTAAAAATATGCTTTTATCATGCTTAAAACTTATCATCATAGTTATAAATTAGCGTCAATAGCCTAATGGGTACGGTCTGAGAAACTTTAGGTTGTAGGTTCGAATCCACTATTCGACTATTGACCATAGTTGAAATGGTTAAGAAGAATGAATGATTAAATCGTAAGGTCGTAGGTTCGAATTCACCATTCGACTATTGCCGTGAACCATGTCCTAGCACAAGCTTAAGCTTAGTTGGAATGGTTAACAAGATTGTTAGTAATATTTCTGAAAAAAAAAAATATTGCTAGCTTTCTTTTATAAAAAAAAATTATAGTAATATTTGTGAGAAAAAGCTAGCATTTTTTTCAAAAAACACAAAAGTGAAAATATGAAACAACACAAATTTTTTAACTGTAAAGTGTTATAAGTTAAGTGATACATGATGCATTCATAATTCTTTAGGTGGAGCACTGTATATCGCACTAACCCATTTATAGGCCGTAAAAGCTATGAACTCAATTTAACAAAAAATGTGAGACTAAACCCGTAAGAAAAATATATAACGGAAGTACTATAGTCGTATACATCGCCGATAGCGTAACTATTAAGCATGCAGTTCAACCCTTTAATCAAAGAAATACACCGTATTTGCGAATTATTAATAAGGTATTATTTAAATATATATGTTATTTTATTCAATCAAAAAGAGTATAAACAGAGATAATTCACTTTATTGGTTATATTCTTAAATACCAAATTTCCTAAATAGTTTTATGTGCTTAAATAAAAACCTATTAGCAAAATTTTAAAAGAAAACAACAAAATATATATGAAATTAAGCAATTTATTTTCCAAATTGTGTTACTTTTAATTATCCGAAGAAACTCCGTTCCGTCTGGTCTCTCATGATACCACATTTTTTTTTATTGATGTTTATACCATCAAATACATTTAAAAATAATTCTACAATACCCTTGTATGGTAATTCTAAGGAATTGTTATGATGTGCAAATCATCCCTCATGTTCGTAATCATAATTAAATGTTGAAGGGAGATCATCTTGGTGCGGCTCACTTAATTTGTTACTTGTCTGACAAGTTAAATCGCTAGGGTGGCGTGATAGTCAGAATTCATAAGACACCGTGCTTACAAACGCTTAATCTATCTGTACATACGGTGATATATTAATAGAGACTACATGGTAATATAACAGCTTGAAATAAATATTAGACTGAATTATTAAAAAGTGTGAATCAATTATATCCTAACGACTTGGTACCTTACGATCGTATTGGAATCCCAATTGGCTTATACCAACGAATTGCTGCTTTTTCGGTACAGGATTGTTGTAAGGATCACTAATGATTGTTAGAAAAATACGATACTCAAAACAATTCACGAATTCACCCAGTCGAAATTCATGAGGTTAACAAACTTAAAAAATAACCTGAACCCTGAAGTCGGTTGAAAATACACTATAAAAAGCGTCAATAGCCTAATGATTTAGGGTACGGCCTGCGAATCGTAAGGTCGTGGAATCGAATCCACCATTCGACTATTGCCGTAAACCATGTCTTAGCACAAGCTTAAGCTTAGTTGGAATGGTTAACAAGATTGTTAGTAATATTTCTGTAAAAAACAAAGAAATATTGCTAGCTTTTTTTAAAAAAAAAGAAAAAATTAACACACTTGTGAGCAAATATAAACGGTCGGTTAAGAAAGTTTGAATATCTCGGAAGATAAAGTCGCCACATGGAGGCAACACTAAGTACTAAAATTGAAATAAAAATAAAATTTATTGAAAAATACTGTATTCACCAAGATTACGCAAGATAACCTTTTTTGTTTAAGTTTATGTTTTTTAATAATAATAATAATCGACTCGCTGGTGTCAGGCGGCGTGACGACCTGGCCACCCAACGATGTTGGCGAGGAGCTAGACGACGCAGAGGTGGTGGGCGTGCGTTTTCGTTTGCTTTCTTCTTTCTTAGGCGTGTCAACATTTCATGTCATGTTCGTTTTGAGAACAAGATTTTTTTTCCGATATAATTTTTCATTTTGGCTGTTTTTTTTGGTGAATGTTTTTTCCTTTTATTTTTCCAAATGGGCCGAAAACATATTAACTGAATTTTAAACGTATATATATATGATAAATATTGCATTTTTTCATTTTAATGTTGACAGACATGACTTGACACGCCAACGTCAAGAAATAATAATTTATTTATTCAATCAAGTAACTTAGACTCATAATTACATTATACTATTTATAAAATTTATAACAGAAATAACTACAACTTAATGAAATATAAATAAATTAATACAAATATTTTATTTTATTTTAAGGATATTTAATTGTCTATCATGCACAATTTATTTCAGTTAGTGATAGTTAACTACCCTTTATTTTTGCTCACGGCTAAATTTCAAACATTAGACTGGGAAAGAAAAAAAATAGACACTTTATCGCATCCATCCATGTTCACTATATACGTGTTTTCGTTTAACGATATTCCTATGAAGGCGCCCAGGATACAATATATTGCGTTGGAAGTATTACGTGATCGTCTGATGATGTCTTGGAGGTAACCGTAATGAATTCTCATCTGAATTAATGACACAAATACCTCGGCTAGATTAACGTGTTATCCTCCGCGATGCTCCCTTCTTATATGTATACGAGGGTAGGATACATAATTGTGTGTGTTAAGAACTTCTATTGTTGTCATATAATTATTTAAAATAATTATGTAGACAAAACAAACACTCGCATCTTTTAAGGGTTTTTTTTATGACGAACTACACAGATTGGCCAGAGTGGCTGGCCTTGACAACTTCACCGGATTGAAAGGTGGCACAGCTCTTTGGTAGTTTAGCCTGAACAACTATTGCTAGTAACTCGACACAAGTGTCCCCCTGTGAGGGGTCACCTCGGCTTGGACGGTTACTACTCGTATGTTACGCGTAAGCATTCCGATCCGAGGGTGCCCGAGAGGGCCGAACCACGACTTGTTCGGTTGCTATTTCACGGATAATCTAAGGGACATTCAAAAGCTAAACTAACTTTGAGTGCCACTCCGGGAAGCATTGGCGCTGGGAGAAGAAGTGGTCGAAGAAACTCCAGCAACGCTCCTAACATCTAAGGGGTGGGGCCTGCCCATAAAATAGCGATAACGCGCAAGGATTATTCGCAACCTCCGACGGTCGCGAATGGACGCTTTGTAGATTTGTAGAGATCTAGCCTGTGCAATGGTAATAGCGTCGTCTGGATCGTCAAGAACGTGTCTCGGCCTCCGGGCGACGCGACGGAATTTATTATAGGAAGGCTTATAAGTGGCGGCACTTACAAGAAGTTTGTTAGAATGAAACTTTTAAGGGTAGACACAGAGCTTTCGGTGTCCATTTTTACCAATCATATTAATGGAGCTTCTGTCTCCACTGAACGGTAATTTTCACTGCATTAAATGCGATTTCATTGAACGCCTACGTTCTGTAAATACAACGAGCAAGTTTTCACATGAAGCGTGTTGTACGAGTCTGTAAATTTTATCACAATATACCGTGTACATCTCATCGCAAACCAATCAACATAAATATTGTTTTAATTAAAAATTCACAATTTTCTCCCACTCATTTACTGTCCGCGTATAAGCTAACTAAATTTATTGCACAAAACGTAACACGTTTTCAACAAATTGTCATGTAAATTCGACGATTTTGAATCCGGCGAGCAATTAATCCACAATTATACGTCGCTATAGCGTTTAATTAAACGGACTGATTTTGGGTGTGCTTTAATTTTGTTTTGTACGTATTCTATTGTCGTGCGCACCGCCGGACGTACATATTGTTATGATTTCATCTACATAATATATACTATTACAAAATAGTATACACAATAAAGTATATTAATGCGACTAATAAGGCACGCTCAATATGCAATGTTTGTTAATTATTTTCAAATATTTTTTAAATTTTTGAATCGAAGTTCCTTACGACTTAGAGGAGATACGAATGAATGTTGCGCGAACTGAAAAAATTTGATAGTGAATCTGTAAGAAAAATATATAATTAATAATATCCTCTTAATCACTATTCAAAATAATTCATAACACTTAAAAAAAAAACAAAACTCGTTCATAGCAGTAATTAAATTTTACCCTTTCTATTATTATCTTGAGTAATTGTGTCGTACATTTAATAACGGAACTTGAACTGGCTAGAAGTTATTCGGATATTTTATTAAAAAAAAACACAAAGTACCCAACAAAAGCTGCGCTAAGCCCACCGTGAATTTAGCAGATAAAAACTGGCAGTAATTTTAATTTTCAATAGCCCGAAGGCGGCGCAAACACAGTCGTAGAGATACAATGTTTTTTGCTGTAAAAATTTTTCGTTGGAACAATTTACGGGTGATAGCGATTTATAAGCTTTCGAATATATTAATTGTGACCTAATCCAAGACTAGGCACTAGAGTACATAACTCCACAGCGATAATAAGCACGAATGTGGAAGAAGAAAGAGAATATAGTGTGAGCTTCTTTGCTCAACATCGCACACAACATAATTTAAATATTATATTCTATAATATTATTGTCAGACTTTAGCAACACATCAAGAGTTTTAAAGATAATTTAGTAAAGACTTACTGACTTTGTTTCAGAGGTTCACTTGTAAAGAGCTTTTCCTCCAGCATAACTCTCTTATTCTAAACTTTGCACTGATTGTCTACAGAGAGAGTCCTCTCCTTTTTATCCTAAATTTCTAGTATAGTCTAGTATTCATCTCTTTCAAAAACAAAAGCGAAAACGGTCTTGGTTACTGACGACCGATAAAAGTACTTTAGTTGACTAAACTAACGTACTTTTGTATTAGTCATTCCATTAACTTATTCTAATTCATAAGTATATTTTACAGATTATAATATTTATTTATGCATTAAAATTAAAATAGCATTTAGTAGAATTAACTGTCGCTAACAGAATAGAACCTTTTTTATCCAGAGACAGCGATAGTTTTCTCTATCTACCACGCCAACTGAAAGAAGTAGTCATTGGTCAGCTGGATTCCGAACCAACGTCAGATCAGAATTCGAATCCTTAGCTACAACTAATTCCTGATTCACCACGTGATCTCAATCTCTGTCCTTAAAGAAGCAAGCACAGAGCAAATGGTACGTATTAATAACTCATCAGGCAGTTTTATGAGGGGTCCAAGTACTATGTGGGAAATATAGGTGAATGAAAGACTTAGTAAAGACGAGGTCAGGGTGACTGGTAATGATAAACTCTTACGTGCGTATTTTCAAGGGGTGAAGACAGAAATTGTAATATGCTGTCCGCAATTTATCAAGATTTTTAGGTCATACTATTTGTGGCACTGTTAACACTTCGTCATCGGGACTTCCCTAATCGCTGGAGAAGTCCCCCCCCCCCCCTTCCTAGAGGGAGAAGTCCGGTCTTGCCGGAACCGGCCGGTCATTGCGGTGCCCTGTTGCTGACAGATCCAGGGCACTCCAGTTATAACGGCTGATGGCTTTCGCGGTTGGGTTTAGTGGGTAGAGGCCACCCAGGCCGAGACACATCCTTCCGGTCCTACCCAGGGCACCGGCGGACGTTCCGTAAAAGGATTCCCCTACGTTAACAAAAAAAAGGTGGTATACACGTGCCATGCAGGCACAAGTTTTAACCAGTGATTTTTTATACATTAGAAATATGGAACCCCTTTTGAGAGCGTAAAGGTATTCACTTAGCAATTAGGCTATAACAGGTTTTAAAATAATCTGTATAATTTTTAATATTAGAAAAAAAATACTGTTAACAAAATCTTTTTAAACGCAAATATTAGCTCATTAGCTTTATAATACTGATTTTACTCGTATTATTTTATATTATCTATACTACATATTAGATTAATATCGCCTGCACGTGAAATTTATGGCGGATACAAGAATCTAACAAAACCCAACGTTACCTTATATTGTGCGATACAAAACTCTGACTTTATTGTAACGTTTTTAAAGCTTTCTTTCTTTACGAGCTTAACTGTCCCTACTACACTTGTTGCTCGAGGGCATTGCTCTTTTGTCATACATTAGAAAATAGCAAAGGGCTAAAAATCAAAGCAATTTTTACTAAACACCTAAAATAACATGAATCATTTTCGCTACTCTATTATTTAAAAAAAGGGCTTTTTAAGGTTATTAATATAAATGGTAGCTTTGTGGATATGCGTATCTTACACATATCAACTAAGCTACGATTTCGAGGTCGGCTTAACTTCCAGAAAAGTTTTTTTTATACTTTCTAAGCAAGTGCAACTTAAAATTTTATATTCTTGTGAATTTTTTACAATTGTTATAATCTGTAGGTCTCGTAGAATAAAATAGTCCAACAACTAATACACTCGCTTTATTGAGACAGCGTAACGTTGTACAAAGAATTATTTATATCGAGTCAAACGTCACAACTGCGCGTCCTCACCATCTTTTACAAAATTAATTAGAAGTCAGATTAGGAACTAATAAAGTTAAACTATTGTTTACAATGCCAAGTTCATGTGACGATCAACTAAATTATTAATTATGAATTAAAGATACAATAAGGTTCAGGTAAATCATTAAGATATCATTGGAAGTAGTTATTATGCGTAACAATCGCTGGGTGTCAGGTGTTGCCAGCTAACACAATATATGACGTTGTAGTTTATTTGTAAAATATAAAATCTAAAATTATATCAATCAATTATGATTTCATTGCAAACAATTTAATGTTATTATAATAGTACTAGTTTTTATTTCAATAATAGGTACTATTTATAAATAAAGCTGTCTCTGTCTACCCCGCTAGGGTTAATAGAGGTTATAATCCAACAGCCCTGTAGTTCTGGGCTCTCAAGAATAAGACTACGGTATCCCCTGCCTGTCGTACAAGACGATTAAAAGGGGCCTCGGGTTCACTGGGCGATAAGGGCCCCACCTTTCGTCGTCCGCCAAAGTGGACCCGGGAAGAAGGCGACATCGGCTGGCCCGTGTCGCCGTCTGCGAGGGCACAGAGGGGGAGGGAGTAACCTCCCCCCCCCCCGGGACGTACTCTCCTTGATCATAGTGCAGAGGGGCTCCGGTGCGTTCCACGTGAGATCCCGGAGCCCCTCGTCATGCACCGAGGAAAGGGCCACCGGGGAGGTTTTAGTGGGTAAGAACCCCACATAACCGCCGCCTTCCAGAAGGCGGGGTATCCTTGTGAAGATTTCCTCGCCGTCAACAAAAAAAAAGGTTATAATCCAAACCCGGTGAACGTTGATCACCTGTTTGATTTTGTTTGTCGAGCCCCTCAAGGTTGGAAAGGTCATGAGAGTGTATATGTTGTTTTTTAAATACGCCGTTCCGCTTAAGACATGGACATTGGAAAATATTGGTTAAAAAAATTACGTCAACGTTACTTGTATCAATTTTATCCACCCTTTTAATAAAGCATTTTCCTAAAACCGCAGGTTTTCTTTTCATATTTTTATTAACCTAAATGTGTAATGCCACGTATTTCTCGTAAATTACAATACACTTTTCGTTTTGTTGTCATAACTTTTTTCGCAGTCTATTACATTCATAATTTTTTTAAATAACATATGATATGACAATTAATAAATTACAATGGAATTAATGTATGTTGATAAGACAGTTCCTCTTTATTTGGTGCCATCTTCTATCGAAGGTTGGCGACCATAATGGCGATTTGGACCCTCGACACAGCAGAACGAAAAAAAGGACGTGTGCTCTTATTGTACCATTGGCGTAGATTTTTAAGCCAAGATGTTCTTCTCCTTCCCGAATTTCTTTTCCCTTGTATCTTTCCCTGGAATATAAGCTGTAACAAATCGTATTTGGGATTGCGCATTATATGCCCTAAGTATTTCAGCTTTCGCCTATTAATTGCGTGATGAACTTCAACCTTCTTTCCAAGTCTTTGCAGCACTACTTCGTTGCGTACTTTGTCTCTCCAGGATATCCTTAACATTATATTATAACATTATAAGACAGTAATATACCTGAGACCTATACCATCGCAGCACCTGGGACCCCAAATATACTATAGATTTAGGGTCCAAGATGCTACTTTCTCCGTTATTCACAGCAAAACCTGAATATTCAACTATTAATTCGTAATATAATCATACAAAATTGCTGCGAATTTAGGGCTTAGTACAAATTTTTTGTGAGCTCCATTCATGCTCGTTTACATAGATTTGAAAATATTTTTCCATAATGTTCTTCGCCTTTTTCGAGTTTGTTTTTAAAATTTACCGCAATGCATATAAAGCCGTCCCATACAGTTTATTTAAATGAAATCCGAATAGAATCCGCCAGTATTTTAATTTTGCAAAATTACAGCTTTAATTATAACATCGCGAAAGGGAATACTTTAAAAACTAATAATGTAACATTATTAATGCACATTACTACCAATAGCCGAATTATTAAAATATATGCAAAGAAATTAATTTTCTCAAAAAATAAACAATATTCTCGATATATATCTCGAATATTCCTCGAAACATCTAACATGTCGTCTACTAGTACAAGTTTTATTTATCCTACCGTACAAGTTGACAATAGAAAATAATTATATCTTTTCTTATGTATTGAGAAATTATAATATTTTCTTGCTAAATAAATCGAGTTCATTTTTAATCTACTTTCTATTTCAAACCACTTAGCATAACATATACTGTTAATTAATTTGAAATTTGCATGCCTGTTGGTTATTTTCGTTTTGAACAAAGGAAAATTCCGAGTTTCACGTAGCAATAACCCATTTCATATCTTTAACGTTAAGATAATATAAAATTCTACGAGTTCGACCTCAAAAATAAGTTGAAATAAAGATAAACAAAAAGCTTTCATTTTCTTTAACCATTCAAGAATATGAAGTAATAATATTTCGTTCTTATTTTTATATAAAACTAGTTTATTGCTTATATCACCTAGACTAGATTCAATTGCGTCAATAGCCTAATAGTTTGGGGTGCGGTCTGCGAATCGTAAGGTTCGATTCGAATCCACCATTCGATTATTGTTGTATTTTATTAAGCTTAGTAGGAATGGTTAACAAGAATGTTAGTAATATTTCTAAAAAAAAGAAATATTGTTAGCTTTCTTTTCAAAAAAAAAGGAATTAGAAATACTAAGTATCATAAATATTTTTTCCGGTTTTATCTTGCTGTGGTATACTAGAAATCGAAAGTTTATTTTTTTCAAAATAAAATATGAAATAACTCTTACGAAGTTTACAATAGAGCCAACCAAAATAATAATTAATAGAAAATATATAAACCGAGAATTATTTTTAAAGTAAAAAAGCTTACAGAGCAGCTTAAAGCCCCATGTGACAGCCAACCAACACGTGCCTAACGCGTCTAATTCATGATTTATAAAGCATTAGCCTAAAAGCTTTGAGAAATACGATCTTATAGTCACACAATTGTACCCATGGGATTGGTACAGGGGATTGTGATTCCTTGATCTCAGAAGTGGGTTTCAAATCAAAGAAATAAAATACAGTTGTATCATTAATCAACCATACCTATTTATAGCAGTTTTTTTAAATTAGTCAGCTTAGAGTATAAATTAGCAGACTAAATTTTGTTTTATAACAGATGTTTACCTTGGCAAGTACGCTATACAATTTATAATTCTTTAGTAACATCGCATTTGTGATATTTAATCGAAGTCTGGTCTGCTACGAAAACCAAACTTAATGAATTACAGATCAAACAAAATAAAGGGGTAAAAAGTTTTTTCCAATATCCATATTTGACGAGCACTGACAAGATCTACAATGAAACCAAAATGATGACTAACTATATACCTACAGTACATGCATCATAATTAGAAAAATTATAAACAAACAAATTATCACTAACATATCATTTGCAAAGATGTCACAGATGAATAAACGCAGTACTCGGCGAGCACGTTTACTTGTTCTGCCAAAAGTACGAACAAACTATGGTTCAAAAAACATTACATTCAAAGGAGCGCAACTTTACAACAAGTTGCCTCCTGCTATTAAAAATGTGAGCTCATTTATTATATTTAAATCTTTGTTAGCACAATATATTTTGGAAAACTGTGTTAAAATTAGTAAATAATGAATACGCGGCGACTAGTTATAGTTATAAGTTAATATTATTCTTATATATAATATTATAAAAATCTTTAAACATTTTTTTTTTATAAAAAGAAGGAATCGAAGAAACCAGATATAAATTTAATTGAAGGAGAGAAAAAATTGTATGTCTAAGGTATATACAATCGTCAGTGAAAATAAAGGGTCGGTTAAGAAAGTTTGAATATCTCGGAAGATAAAGATAATTGAAATAAATTGTGTATGGTAGACAGTTAAATATCCTTAAAATAAAATATTTATTAATTTATTTATATTTCATTAAAAAAACATAAACTTAAACGATGACGCCACATGATAAAATTAAATGAAAAATACTGTATTATCCAAATTTACGTAAGATATAATTTTTTGTTTGAGGCGAGTTCATCCCTAGTGCAGGCACCAATGAATTTATTTGTTTGCAATTTTAAGTGCTGATTTATAATTCGCTCTTCGGTGATGGAAAATGTCGTAAGGAAAGCTAGATGTCTTAGAAAATATTCTAGTGAAGTCTGCTATCCGCACTAGGGCCGCGTGGTGGACTATGCCCTTATACTCTCTTTACAGAAGGCCTGTGCCCAGCAGTGGGACATATATATTATATATATAAAGGCTGTAACTTTAACGTAAGATATAATTTTTGTTTGAGGCGACTTCATCCCTAGTACAGGCACCAATGAATTTATATGTTTGCAATTTTAAGTGCTGATTTATAACGCGGTCGTCGGTGAAGGAAAACGTCGTAAGGAAAGCTACATGTCTTAGAAAATTTTCTAAGGCATGTGAAGTCTACCAATCCGCACTAGGGCCGCGTGGTGGACTATGCCCTTATACTCTCTTTACAGAGAAGGCCTGTGCCCAGCAGTGGGACATATATATTATATATATAAAGGCTGTAACTTTAACGTAAGATATAATTTTTCGTTTGAGGCGAGTTCATCCCTAGTGCAATGAATTTATTTGTTTGCAATTTTAAGTGCTGATTTATAACGCGGTCGTCGGTGAAGGAAAACGTCGTGCGGAAAGCTACATGTCTTAGAAAATATTCTAAGACATGTGAAGCACTAGGGCCGCGTGGAGGACTGTGACCGTAAATATTAACGTTGCAATATTTCTTTTTTTTATCAGAAATATTTGTAACATTCTTGTTAACCATTCCAACTAAGCTTAAGCTTGTGCTAGAAGATCTTTACGTCAATAGTCGAATGGAATTCAAACCTATGATCTTACGATTCGCAGATCGTACTCAAAATTATTAGGCGATTGACGTTTCAAATATAAATAATTGTGTACCACATTTAGTGTTTATGGTGGCAACTTGTATAAGTAAACATGTAAGCTAAACAAGCATTCATCTCTTAACCTGAAATTCGTGCATTTAAATTAAGCTTTAGCTAACGACGGCTGAAAGGGAACTTCTCTTCTATTCAATAGACGTTTTCATGCCGTCGTGAAATCTTTTCAGCCATGCATGAGAGCTCTGAAAGTTCCTTAGAATGTTTTTTTTTCTTTCAACAGTAAATAAACAAGTGAAATTAGAAACTCTCCGGTGAGATAGCATCAATGTACTTCAGTTAGTACGTAAAACACCTCTCTCTATACCTACGCCACTAAATAAGCTAATTAAGCTAAGTTTACAAAGTCATTAAACAACAATTTTCTTATTTCCTTTTTGCAGTGAATTCCGAATTCAAAAAATAAGGAGGTTCTTATTTCATTTTTATGTTTTTTTTGTTATCTTATAACTTTCGACCGGGTGAACCGATTTTGATGATTCTTTTTGTTTGAATGTTGGTGTATCGCAGATTTCATTATTTGTCAAAATTGGATAAAATTGAAATGGTGGTACCATTTCAATCTGATCCAATTTTGACAAATTCGGCCACTTCTTCTCCGAGCGCCAACGCTTCCCGAAGTGGCACTCAAAGTTAGTTGGTTTTTGAGTGTCCCTTAGATTATCCGAGAAATAGCAACCGACCGAGCTTACGCGTAACATCATAACTGTCCAAGCCGAGGTTACCCCTCACCGGGAAGACCCTTGTGTCGAGTTACTAGCGATAGAGGTTCAGGCTAAGCGACCTAAGAGCTATGCCACCTCTCAATTCGGTGAAACAGTCAAGGCCAGCTTCTCTGGCCAATATCTGTAGTTCGTCACCAAACTTTACAGTATTACTCGCCAGGTCAATATGAAGATTCCCTGAATGTATCATTGAGATCGGTGGAGCTGTTTCGGAGCCTATATGGAACAAACCCACACACTTTTTATTTTATTTACATAGATTTTGAAAGCTTACCAAATACCAACATAATTGGAGATGCCTTCAGTTAATTACCGGGCAAAGTACCACCAAGGAGGCAGAAGTGGTTATTGATATACGTATTACTATAAAATTAATTTAAAAGCACGGCCAAATACCATAAACCTTCACTCGCCCCTATCAAGTTTCCATCCCGATTCCCCCCATCGAACAATGGACTAGAAAATTAAAGTTAGCAAAGAGACCTCGTGCGCAATAAGTCGTTTATCATTAAAATTAATTTGACTTCATGTTACTAAACGTTCCTTATTCATTTTGTTTCCTTAATTAAGCAATCTGTTTACAACGAAGCAATTAATTGCTATTTCGAAAACGTTCGAAATGCGAGTGAATTTTAACAGCCCTTGATTGGAACAACTTTTTAAGAGTTGGTCATTTTGAAGTGTTAATTTCTTAACCGACCTACAAAAGGAGTAGGTATCCAATTTTTGAAGTTCCTTAACAGTGTGACACACGTGTATATATAAGCTGTAACTTTAACAATATTCGTGACTGTTCCATTTAGGGCCTTAATTTTAAAAATGCATTAGCATATTTTATCTTTCAACGAATAACGAAAAAAAATAACGTGTTAGATAAAGAAATAAAGCAACTTAAAATAATTTCCCTTTCGCCGACCTCTTATCAATTAATAAAAGCCTGGAATAGGAAACGAGGTGCAAATAAAATTGTATTATTTAAGGTCTTACCCGTCGGGGCAATTTTTCCGGGCCATAACTGCGCTCGCATGCGAGGTGGCCATTTATAAAACGCTGGGTGAGAGCCCTTAATAGACTGACGACAACCAAATGTCAGCTCGTGTTTATTTGCTTATATTTGCGGCATTATTGTCACGTGACTTATTGTATAGTCTAAATAGAATAATATATAATAGAAAGAATATAGATATATAATTGTTACGTGTCATGTGTGTGATAAATATTTAGGTAATTCACCGTCACCCATGAATATTCACAAGCACAGGGGTTGCAAGTGAGTTGCCGGCCGTTGAGAGATGAGCTTCTTCGAAAGTTCGTATCGTAATGGATCGGAAACACCGCTAGTGATCCGTTCAATAATTGGACTCCTTACACAATTAATTATCTAATAGTATTACGTCACAAGATAAGGACTCTTCAAATAATTATATTTGTTCAGCAAAGAGCAAGTTCGCGTGCCGATGTTTAATTTAAACGCGGCGTAAACTGTACCTACGCATTCGTTGTTAAGCCAATTAGAGTGATCTACTGCCGTTGCGTTCGTATTAAGTACTTATAAATGCCCGCTATGTAATAAAACGACTGAAAGTGTTATTATTAATGAGGTGAAAATGTCCGTTTTAAGTCATGCATTTATGTTGTTACTTTTCCATGCACTTGTATTAACTCTATTACTGCATGAATAATGAAAGCCAAAGTATGTAAATGTCGTCTAATTTTTTTTAAGAATGCCAACAATATCTTTTTTCACGTGACAACGTCTTATAAATTGATGAATACTGGATGTCATTCGCGCAAAATGTCCCGTTACGCTCGAGCCGAGAGTTCCCGAGAACTGCCGGCAAATGCCGCATCGTACAAAGTGTGTAAACGAGAGCGCGGTATGAGAGAAAGAGAACGCAAATTTGTGCTCACTGAAGTAGAAAAAATATAGTTATCATTTCTTAAATAAATACTTCAATTTTTGAAATAACATATGATATGTGGTCACGAATTTAACGGCCGAGCGCCTTGCGCCCAGACAGCTGTGATTTTATTTTTCAAATGTTATTAACATTCTTGTTAACCGTAAATAAACTTAGGCTGTTAGGAGATGATTCACGTCAATAGTCGAATGCCGGATTCGAACCCACGACCTTACGATTCGCAGCCCTAAGCCTAAACTATTAGGCTATTGACGCTTATACTTATACACATGTATATTTTGCATCTGTATAAAGTATACTTCTGGAAGAGGCTATCGTCTACGATACAGGAATGGCCTAGTTTAGACGTTACAATATCCAAAGAAATAGGTTTCGATTACATATTATTCTATAATCATATTGTCTTAAAGAGTAAAATGTAATTATTGTTGGTTCAATAATTTTTTTTTTGCCACAGCGGTGATTATCAGCGGTGGCCAGGACTTCTTAATGTTGTGCGCATCGCAATACAGGAATTGTATTTCTTTAACTTAAAATTAGTATTATTGTTTTTTTTTTTTTATGACGAACTACACAGATTGGCCAGAGAAGCTGGCCTAGACTGCTTCACCGCATTGAGAGGTGGCATAGCTCTTAGGTCGCTTAGCCTGAACCTCTATCGCTAGTAACTCGACACAAGGGTCCCCCCGGTGCATTATGTATATAACATAAATCGTAATATACGAGTAGGCATCATAATAATTGAGATACAACGGAGACCGGTGTCGGGCTAATATTGAAACCGGCCTCCGTTCGCCACGATTACTGTGAAATACTTGATACCTAAATACTTTCTATATATAATGTCTCAAAACCAAGGAATATTACACTAAGACGTAAACCATCTCTATCAAATGCTATTTCAACAGCTTTACGTCCCTTTTAATTTATGAGCAGGATCAATATATCCGGTCGGTGTTGATTCTAACTTTCACAGGCGCCATTGCAGCACAACGATGTTTTTGTAAGTGTTAGAGGCACGCTCAGCGACTAAAGCAAATTAGCATATTGGTATGATTGCAATGAAAATCACACCCTATTTTCTTACTGATAAAGTTCACGGATATGTTTACTATAAAGCACACATTGAAATCATTCGATTGAACGTCCGAACTGTTGAGCGGTTCAAATCATAAGCTTTTTGGGGGTTTCGCCAAGTTTCTTAGGCCCTACATGTGACTATGTTCTTTTCAATAATTAAACGTCGTCCCTGTTTTGCCGCTTTATTACATATAAAAACGTCAATAGCCTAATGGTAAAGGTGTACGGTCGGCGAATCGTAAGGCCGTAGTTTCAATTCAACTATTGACGTGCACCATCTGCTAGCACAAGCTTAAGTATTATTAGTAATATTTGTGTATTTCTAACACCTTATCTCTAATGCGTCAATCTTCTCTATCACACGAAACTTCTACGTCGAGGTTTCAGAAGCATGGTAACATAAAGTTAGACAGCAATAAATACATAGAAAAAACTTAAATAGACTTTGCGACGTTTCCTACAATTTATGTTTTCTAAATAATTACGTAACCCAAGTTGTTATCAGACGCTTCAGCTGATCACTTGAGCTATAACAAGATAAACTCCTAGTCCTATGGCCGTCATTAAATTTAACCAAATTAATGTCAATCACGTTTATTGGCGGATACGTAAAACGGTAGCAACGCGTCCTTACCAGCGTTCAACTATAAATCTCAACTCTCGGAGGGCACTGATAGTAATCGGCTATCACACGACCCTTAATTTACTAACTTTCTTCGCTCTGTGGTTTCATTGAAGTATTTTTGGGTTAATTAAAATAACTTCTTTTACATTGTATAAACTTTGTTCCCTGTTATGCTTGAGAAGTTGAGAGTCGGCGGAAAGTTTTCAGATGTTATTAATACCACTAATGTTAATCAAATTCTCTGTGGAGAGTTTTGTGTGTTAGCTTTAGTGGTTTTATAAATTCTATAGGACACAAAATAAACTGGCATAGAATGTTACACATACTTTAAACTGCTCTCGCATCTTTGTAACCTTATAGGGGTAGACAGCAAAAGCTGTACTCTTTACACCGAGTCACAATTTAAATAATTTTTTAAACATAAGAAACAATTTAAAAATAAAACTGAAAAAAATATTGGTACAAGCGGACTGAAATTCAAACGTGCGGCAGACATCACTCCCTAAATTATGTTACATTCATATCCTGTAGTTGAACCTTTTTTTTGTTTTACCTACTAAAACCTCCCCGGTGGCACGGGCCAGCCGATGTCGCATTCTTCCCGGGTCCACCTTAGCGGACGACAAAGGCCCCCACCCTTGTCGCCCAGTGAACCCGAGGCCCCTTTTAGTCGCCTTATACAACAGGCAGGGGATAACGTAGTCTTAATCTTGAGTGCCCAGAACTACAGGGCTGTATCCTGTTGTTGAACCTGCAGTATGCCTACACATTTGGATAAACAAAGAAGTGAAAAATTTTTAGAAAAATAAACGTAGAAATCTTATCCCAATTAGAATACTTTATACGTTAATAGGAGCTTCTTATTTCCTAAGAGTATCATGCAATTGTTTTAAGTTCACCACTAGTATGAGCTGCTCAGAATAATATATTATAATAACATACGAGTATGTTGATACACTTCCGTTGTCAGCTGAATTTTCCAACTAAACACTCTTTAAACGCCTTTGATAAATTATTTCATATACAATAGATATTACATACACATTCTATGAAATCTGCGATCTAATTTAGGACAATCTTCTCCATTAGTCGTCGCAAAATACCACAGTTTCTTCAGCGAAGATCTTCTGTCACGCTTTTGGAAAAAAAAAACTAATTTTAATAAAGATCAACGTCACAACCCACATTTAAAATCACTCCACTGGAAGACTTAAATATACTGGGAGCTTATTTTATGTATATCGGAACAATTAATAAGATAAACAAAGTTCAAACGGTAACGTACAACTGTGACAGTAGGATGTCATCCTCAGTCTTCGTGAACGTGGCCGCTGTACATTGTTACTAACGCCGAGAATTTAAAATTAAGTGTTATAATTTGTAGGTTTCGTGGAATAAAATAGTCCAACAACTAATACACTCACTTTATTGAGACAGCGTAACGTTGTACAAAGAATTATTTACAATGAATACCGTCACAACTACGCGTCCCCACAATCTTTATACAAAATTAATTAGAAGTCAGATTTCGAACTAATAAAGTTATGTTTACAATGCCAAGTTCATGTGACGATCAACTTAATTATTAATTATGAATTAAAGATACAATAAGGTTCAGGTAAATCATTAAGATATCATTGGAAGTAGTTATTATGCGTAACAATCGCTGGGTGTCATGTGTTGCCAGCTATCGTAAGATAAAATCCGTAACTGTATCTAAACATATGTAAAATTGTATTTATAATAATTTAAATTATAATAGAATATGTTTAAAGTCTATATTCGAATTTAGGATATGAACCTTAAGACCTAAAGAAATAATTTACCAAGAAAAAAATTATATTATTATAGGTATAGTATAAAAAAATTTATACTAAGCCTTGCCATATTTATTTTGTATCCTATTATATATCTTAACTTGGGACGAAATCTCCTGTGATGCACATCGTATGTGAATCGTAAATAATTTAAAATCGTATCCAAGGCAACGACAAGCCGTTCACGTCGAGTAAATCAAGATTAAGTACGGACATACGGGTCGTACCTCAAAATCTGTCTGCTATAAATCAACAGTTAAATAAGAAATTCGCCCCAACTAATTTACGGTGACTTCAAAGTGATATCTGAAAGTAACATTAAGAGTAAATGAAGGTTGGGCTTATAGTTGTAATCTCGACGACGTATTAAGGGTCATTTTAGAATACATCCCTTTTTAGCAAATTACATGACAGGTATTTTTCGAACGTCTTCAATATTTTCAAAATATTTAATAAATTTCTATATTAACAGAAAGACTAAAATGTCCCCTTCTCAAGGGCCATTGCATTATTAGTTAGATGCAGAAATAAAAAGCTCTCGGTTACTTTAACGCTTTCTAGTGGGGTAGACAGTGATAGAAACCGCTTTTAACCAAGATTATAAGGACCCATACTAGACAGTCAGACACAAACACAGCGTCTATGGAAATACAACAGGCAAAAATGTTATCAGATGGTTTTATTCGCAATGTGTGACACGCATTACACACCTATTTAAGTATATTGGTGAGCTCAGTATATTTGCTGTCACTTTACTTTTTTGTAGACTTTGTAATTGACATTTTCTATATTTTTGCTACTACTATTTTTGTTGTGACCATGTATTTTATTAAGTTAATTACATTGCTTTTGTCAAAGCAGAGAAAGATACTGGCCGGATGCTATCATTTCAAAGGCTAGAAAAATAAAATTATTCAAGTAGAATAGACTTCTTAGCGAATTGGTGTGTGACCAAGCTTTGTCAAGTTGTGATTGTGTGATGTGATTTTGAATGTGTTTTTTAAGGCTAGTATTTCTATATGAACTTCGTGTTTTCTTAAAGTTATAGACGTATCCATGTTTAAAAATAATAACCTAGATGATAACCGTTTCTACGATTTTGCGGTCGGGGATTTGAATCCCAGTTGGCTTGTATCGATACATTTCTGATTTTCGGTTTCTCAAATACTAAAATCACTTACGTTAAGTATCTTATCACATTGGAAATAAGCCTAAAAAGCTTGGTGGAACACTAACAATGATCGACCCAATTTTAATTAGTCTGTAGTCATCTTTTCCTATGTTAACTGTTTTCGCCGTATAATTACATTATAAATAATCACAATCATAGAACTTCACGTTCACACATATGTCGTTTAAATGTTAACCAATCGACATACTTAAGAAGCATTGCGCGTGTACTATCAAAACCAAAGAATATTAAATATGTAAAGCATTTACGAGGAGTCGTGTTGTTGACTCCCAATGGTATAAGAGCAGTGGTACAGTTCATAAGACTTGATGAAAAGAAGAGTTGTTCTCCGTTAGCGCCGCTTAGTGTTGTTAGTGTTGTTCGTCGGTAGCGCCTCAGTAGATAAATTTTGTACTATCTAGTTATTTACCTTGTTTTATATATCGTGTTTTATTATATACTACCCGACCTACTTACCATATCTATCTGCTAGTGTTATTATTTATCTATGTAGTACCCGATCGGATGTGTTATTTTACTAAAATATATCTATATAGTAAATATATGACTACAATTCTGACACGTGCATGCAAAATAGCGTAATCAACAAGTAGAAATGATTTCCGAGCAGATGGGATTATTTAAAAGCTCAGTAATCTCCCCGAGAGAGAGACTCAAAACTTTCTTTATCAAATAGAAACTCCTTAGGCAGTAAACTTTAGCGAAAGCGTTCGAGGAACAAACTCAGCAGATAGAGCAGTTTTCTAACTTCTACAGTTAAGCATTAACGTAAAATTTGTATCTCTCAGTTTTCAGCTATTAACGATAGTCGCCGTACAAGTTTTTTTGAATATCTTGATAGTTTTGCGATCTATATCTTGAAAGCTGGCGACTGAGTCATGGTCAACTATGTATATGAATTGAGTAACTGCCCAAGCTGAGGTCTACTCTCGGGGGTCCTTGCGCCCAGTTACTCTCTAAAGACGTTCAGGCTAAGTGACCTAAGAGCTGTCAAAACCCGTTGAAACTTTCGTGCTTGGTTTTGTATAAATTTTTATCTCTAATATTTAATATTCTATTAATTTTGTACAAAAAATATCTAAAAATAGATTTCTCGATTGGACTGTAATTGAATCAAAATCATATATTACAAATTATTTACATAAGTAAATAATACGGTCAATCGATTATTATTACCTAACGATGCATAAAAAATCGATTCCATAAATAATAATGTCGTTTATTCGACTCAACAGCGACCGGTATCTTGTAATGGATCACTTAATTTCGATTACCGCAGCGGACGCGCTCCGAGAACAATAAGTCGCCGGAAATTACCCGTTTTCGCTTTTTTTGTTCGTTTTTCAGTTTATGTCCGATATGCCCGGACAAGTCATGAACAAATAACACTACCAGCTAACGAAGATCTTCCAAAACATTCTTAAAACCTCATTTTAAAATGTGAATACAGAGAGCGCGGGAGATGGGGTAGATGAATGGTTACTGGTCATCGTATTTGCCGTAGAATGGCCCTTTTACCAAACAGCGATGACGCGTATCGTACAAGCTTGCACCCATTATTTTAATGGGCAATCAATATATTCCCCGTAGTTAGAGAACATATTTCACTCCGTTTGCTCCGGGTATAAACTAATTAAGTTTGTTTGACTATTTGGATTGTAAATTGTTTGAGTTGGATCATTATTAAGACGCAGTTCGGGGAGTTCCCTATTTCCCATGAGCATATTGCTTTGTCACGCATAATGATTTTAATGACATCCGAACATTCATAATTCAACTTTAATGATGTATGTCTGTTTGATGAGACTTAATTGGGAAGTGTGTAAACGATAAAGAAATTTGATTAAATTTTTTAGAACATTTTTAAGTGTAAATAGTCTTGTATTGCATTTCTTTCGAAAACAAAAACAGTGATAATCAATTTGCTAAAGCGTTCTATCAACCTGTGAAATCAACTATCGGTGGTAACTAACCAACGGTGTTTCCAACCTGTAAGACCTAAACGGGCCTACTTGTTTCTCAAAGCCCGGCAACACACCTGCTGCTTCTCCTGTATTGTGTATGTTCTTGGGCGACAGTGATCACTTAAGACCAGTCATAACCTCAATTGCTGCTTATTTATTTATACTTACATATGAAGGTTGTTAGAGATAGATCTGAAGCAGAAACTGCTCATTGTTTTGTGATACAGTCTACGAGACGTAACGTAGGTTTTAGGTTATCGTAGGTTTTTTAAAAAGCCCTGTAGTTTTGGGCTCGTAGAATAGGGCTACCGTATTCTCTGCCTGTCGTAGATGGCCTCGAGTTGACTGGGAGATAAGGGTGGGAGCCTTTGTGGATCCGGGAAGAGGTCCAGGTATCTTGTTGAATGAAGATTTCGCCTCCGTCCAAAAAAAAGGTTTTTTAAAAAGAGATAATATAAATTTAGATAAATTGCATTAAAAAATCCATCATTAGTAGGACCTCTACCGCAGCTTTACTATTACACGAATGGGTCGTCACGGTCGGCAAATTATTACTTTCTCCCAGAATAGTCCTGTGAAGTCGAAGTCTATTAAACTTCTTCCTTCCACATGATGTGGTAAGGCATTTAAAACAAACAGTTACGGTGACCATTAACATCATAACCAGATAAAACCAATTCTAAAATAATTTTAATAACAAAATAAACTATAGTGAATTTATACAAAAGCAGAATAAACCCATTACAGTATTTATTATGACTTTTTTCTTTCTTCTTTCTTTTGAATTAGTAATTAGTAGTGACAGCGCAGCGGCTAATTGATTCGACTTACGATCTGATGGGCGTAGGTTCGAACCTTACTCGGCTTGTACGAATGAATTCGGTTTTTTAAGTACAAAAAATCACTTGTTAAAAAATACCTGTCGCAAATGGGATCTAATAAAATTGGTAAAAGAAAATACCCAACTGTCTCTGTTTACTCCGCTAGTGATAAATGGGGTGAGAGCTTATCATATTTTTTAAAAATAAAAAAAGTTTATATAAAGAATTTCAAAATATATTCTCGTAATGGGAACCTTTTATTATTGTTTTCATTAAGTGGTGCTTAAACAATAAATTCTCTAGGTGAGTATTTTTCAAGACGTTTTTTGGTTCTTCAAAACCACAAATGGAGTTTCCCAGTCAATCTTCCTTGTGACAATATTATTTTATCCCCTGAATTGAAATGTCCCCGCTGTCATCTAGACTAAGTTTCAGTAGCAGCGTTTTTGTTTACCTATTGCGGGAATGAGGAAAAATACGGTTTTATATAAGCTTTATTTATTTTACAAAAGTTACTAAGCACTTCACAACACAGGCGAGGGAAAATTGTACACTGAACATTTTTAGAAACGAGACTACTGTGGAAGCTATACTTTAAGCTCTCGAGTTTTCTTTACCAACCCTGATAGGAATAGGATGGTAATCACGTTTTACTGTACATACTCCATAGAACGTCAATACAATCACAACCACACATAGACGTGTGTTGTTAGCTCGAAAACTTTACAACTTCACCGTTTTGAATGGTGGCTAAGCAGTTCGAACGCTAAGCTCGAACCTATACTGTGAGTAGCTTAGCGTTCGAACTCCTGAGAACTTCTACAAATGCAATATTAGAGTACAAAATTATTTTCGATTAAAAACAAAAACCGACATTCGAATAGAATAAGGAATATTATCGAAATAGGATTAATGAGAACCTCACCAAACTACATATTTATTTATTGCAAGAGGTCATTTATTATACATGGACATTTATTCATTACAAGTATGTAACTTGTACAAAAATGAATTATCAAAATCCGTTGACGTGATATTGAGTTATTCGTCCATTTGTCGCGCAAATACTTTATGCAAATTTAAGACTTATTTGGAATACTCATAGATGTCATTGCAAAAACTGGACTAGATTTAAATTGAACCACGAACTGAGGGTACCAGTTTTAATATAAAAAAAATCTTCAAAATCGATTCACTCAGTCAAAGGTTATAATTTTATAAATTTAAAAAAACACCTTTTGAAGTCGGTTGAAAAGGTACATTGGGGGGTTTATTTTTTTGGAAACTTAGGAAAAATATCACATCATTGTAAGGAGAATCATTCTGTACCGCTTCTATCCCCTGTTATATTGAAGATTTTTATTTACAGAAATATATAAATATTTTTTTAACGTCTGAATAATTTCAAAGTCCTTCGAGCCGGACAATCAGCCTTATATGTGCATGATTATAATATGTCCCACAGGTTCTTGTATAACAACATTAATTGTTTTTTTAACAACAGACAAACGCACTGTACGCAATAAAAGTGCAGTGAGAACTCCCATAGAATGTTTCGTCCTTAGGAGATTATCGTACATCTCTGGCATGTGCATGCAGCGCGCTACGCTCTACTGAAACCCTACTACATGTAATTTCAAACACAGCCTACACTCTGTATGCGAATAACGACCCTATTCTTGCATTTTAAATGCGAGAGTGCTGTAACATAATTTTTAACCGTATTGAGTTAGCAATGTCCAGTGGACAAGAGAAAAAAGTAAGATTCCACCATGTCTGACCATTTCCGACGGCTATTATTCTGTCTCCCTCTATATCCGTTTCCGCCTGTCGCGAAAACAAAATACGGGTGCGGGCGAAACGGAGGAGGCTTTGCGTTGTTTTTTTGTGTGTCTTGCTTCATTAAAATCGACAATGATCCCACTTGTATGCACAATGAGATATCAAAAGCGGCTTTGTAGTTAGCTTTCACAGAAGAGGCAAAAAAAGTTGAGTGAAAAATAAGAAAAAAGAACATGTTTTTTCTATTCCAGAAATACAAACAACCAAGAATTAATCGTATCATTTGAGGTAATTATTACGCATTGTTTTCATTGGTCTTGTTATCGAGTCGTGGTAGTTCAGTGTCTCAAATTGCAAAGTAGCTCGAGTTCGACACCAATTAATTTTTTTTGTTGCAATTTTAAGTGCTCGCGGTGCAGGAAAACTTCGTTAGAAAACCTACATGTCTTAAAAAAATTGACATGAGACACGTAAAGGCTGCCAATCCGTACTAGGGCTGCGTGGTGAACTTTGCTCTTATATTCTCTCAGCAAAGAAGGCCCGTGGCCAACATTGGGATGCAGGGCCGGATTTAGAGGAGGGTATCGGGGCCACAGTCCTGTGCCACCATAACAGAGGGCACCACAAAATAGAGACTCGAAGTCTCTATTTTGTGGTGCCCTCTGTTCAAAAAATATGCACTGTTGGAGTTTGTTTCAACTGTTATCTTTATTCATTGAAGTAATTTGAGGATTTCTTGACATTGCGTTTACAAACAAAATAAGCAATGATTTTGTTTTCCACTCGTGGTTTATGCCCGGGGCCTCCAGACCTATAAATCCGGCCCTGAGGATATATTTGTAGGCTTTTACTTTTTCTTTTTTTAAGCATTGATATGCTATGAACAGACAGTGTTTGTGTTATTTTATATGATTAAATAAATTGAAATTTAATAGAAAATTCTAGATCTGCCTAGCATTAATGGTACTAAGTGGCCTAAGAAAGTCCATTTCTCTTGTACAGTCACTGTTTTATTGTAACATTATATGCTAGTATCGAGTAAAACATACAAAACCAAACATCTTAAAACGCATGTAACATTATTCCCCCGTGTACGTTAGCAACAAACAGGAAGCAGTGAGCGGAAAGTTAACGTTGTTTGTGTTTTCGAACGTCGCCCCTGAAAACCGCAAAAAGTTGGTATTCGAAACGATTTATCCTTTTATTTGAGATAAAAAACGCTGAACGAGTTAACAAGTTCAGGAAGCATTTTTGTATACAGTCCGAGTGTGTGTAGACAATATCGTACAAGCGTCACGTAACTTTTGTTACCAATTACTCAAAGATTTGGGGACGAATTTTATGTTTGTAACCCAGAGGCTTCTACAAATGAGGTTGATTTTTAAACTTTTATTTTTTGTAACTCGAACAATTTCTCCACGACGCACGGTAGCGTTCCGACTCGCGAGAGTCCGAAAGAGCCGAACCACGGCTCGGTCTGTTGCTTAATTTAGAATACCCTATGCCACATTCTAGACCCATCCTAGCGCTAATAGTCTCCTAGTCTAATAACAATTTTATTATTTACAATATTAGTGAAGAAACAATAATATTGGTAGACTAGCATATTAATGAATGTTTCTCCTTTGTATTTTCGAATTATCGTAGGAATATAACGAAATAGAATTAATCAGAAGCTAACTAAACTAACATCAAACAACCCTTGTAGTACATCCTTTGCAATAAAAAATTAATCCAGTAATAAACTGATATAACCCGTTTTGGTATTCATTCCTAGCATGGACAATTTCAGGTAACAAAATATAAGTTATAATTGACATTTCCCCGAGTTCTGTGAACAACATTATGCCATCTAAAACAGCTTACAACTTAAATCTAAATATAAGCAAACGTGCTACAATTTTCTAACCTCGTCTAAGAAACGAGGTCTCAAAGGAACGAAACTCTCTAATTGCCACATAAAACAGTCCTCACCCTTTTAATCATATCGAAAGAGCAATCTTCCGGTCGGATGAACGGTGAACGTGAACTGGGAATTCATTCATAGCAATTAAGCCCTTATTCATTGTATATAACGACTAAAATTCCTTGATATAAATCTTATCCGCTATCAAGAGTAATTTCTAAACTGCCACGAATAACGACGCTCTATCATATTACAAATTCGTTCTTGATTCGTAAAAATCAAACGCCTCCGACTTGAGACTTAATCTCTTACGCGAACTGTAGCCCATTTATAATGTGTATTTTGGATGACTTCCTTTGAAATTATGTTATGTTTAGACACCATCTTTATTTTCAAACACATTTTTGTTTGATAGTGGTATGGCCACTGGAGCGCATTGCATAATACCGGCATAAATTAGTGGATAATTATTCTGTTTTACCCGGTGAGAGAGGCTGCTAATCCAGCTCTTCGTATTATATGTTCACAACGCTCTTGTCTGTCTCCGGGTTTTCGAATTCTTCTGTCACATAGCCAGGAAAAACGATACACTGGAAGACGACCAAGAGGGAGGGGCCCTATGCGTTGAACAGACCAAATCAGCAACAACACCAACACGAGAGTCCAGGCTCTCTGGTCAATCTGTGTAGTTTGTCAAAAAAAAGCGTCATTGCCACCAACGGAACGTAAACGGCACTACGCTCAGTTTTATATCCATAGTATGACAGTTATATTAAGAAGTTCTGACCTGTAATATCTTTCTTCTCACACATTGTCGTTAAAGTGCACATAAGCTTATGTTGTCTTAAACTTACTAATAATAACAATAACATTTTATACACATACAGTCTTACAAATAAAAAGGAGTTATAACATATTTATTCCACCCTTAAACTAAGTTTAGTTAAACCAGGAATAAATTAAGAATAAGCTGAGAATAGTTTACCACAAATAAATCCGGAATAACTATGGTTTATCTATTCTTCCTTTAAGTCAAAATGCACGAGTTGGCAACAGCGCAATCAAAGAGAAACCATACTTAAAAAATAATTGCAGTCTATGTAGTAGTGTAGTAATGTATCTGTCAATGTGTGGCGGTTATAAAATATTCTATACTCTATATATAGATAGAAGATAATCCACTTCCGCGTTTGTGCATAGTAAGACACCTTTCAAATAAATGGTCTAGAAATATTACACCACTTTTAGAAAACCGATATTTTAATCGAAACTAATCATCGACATATTAATCAAAAGGGTTTTACCATCTTTTAAATATTTTTACTTTTTTTGGCGTTTGAATGATATTTATTAAGTCATTTACTGTTTCTACTTACCTCCATTGCCCTTAATTCCATAATAAGTTAATTTAAATGAGCGAACACAAACACAAATCGTGGTATTTTAAATGTTATACTGGACTTAAACAAGGGTGTACGTCGTTATAACTTCGGAATAACGATTGTATGAACAAAAACGTCAACGTTATACCAGGTATAACGTATTCTTGGTTTATTAGTACAAATTTTGCTTATTCTTAATTTATTCCTAAGTTTATCTTTATACCACGTTTATTTGTAAGGCTGTTAGTGGAGTTCTTTGGTATATCTTCAGAATCCAAAGTGCAAAGACAACAAAATGAAGATAACCTAACTAAAATCAAATAAGGATTTGAAAATTAAAACATAAAAAAAATCGAAATTGTTTTATAAAATGTTAAAAAAATTATACAAAATCGTTTGTATAATACTTTTTGGTTACTGTTACTAGTTAAAAACGCCCTGGACACCCACTACTGGTAAATCTTAAACAATAACCATTTTAAAATGAAAATTACCTAGCTAATAGAGATTTTTCATATCAATAATCGAATAGTGGGTTTGAAATTTTAACCACTGTGGTAGTGATTGGACAAGCTTAGTGAAAATCAGGTAGTGATTGTTAATATTTCCCCCGGTTAGTTAAATAGGACGTAAGAAATTATTTCGTGTAATATATAATTACCCTATATCGTTATCAAAATGTAGGACAGCGTGCCGCACAATTATATTGCAAGTGTAATTCTGAACGGGAGTCATTTTGAAGATAAATGCGGATGCGACATACATTGATAACCAAACGGTTAGTAAAACTATCGTGCCTTTGTTGAAATTGTATTTACTCTAATTATTATAGCATCGCTCTAGTTACTGTGATTGACTAATTTTAACGAACTGTTAATTATTCTTCTTCTTCTGCCTAGCGTTTTCCCGGCCTACAACCAGGGTCCGCTTTCATACTTAGTCTCCTCCACTTTGCCCGATCTTCGGCATCCTCGTTTGTTAGGTGGTTCACTAACATGTCCGCTTTAACGACGTCCAGCCAGCGTTTCTTGGGCCTGCCACGGGGTCTTGGGCCTTGTACATTGAGGGCTAGGCATCTATTGCCGACATAGTCAGACGGCCTGCGGTATATGTGGCCATACCATCGGAGACGACTTTCCTGCAGTTTGTCTGCTACGTCGCGGACTCCAAGGCTGCCCCGGATGTGTTCGTTACTTATACGATCTAATCGCGTAACGCCACACATCCAGCGCAGCATCTTCATCTCTGCAACGTGCAGCTGCTGGACATGTCTTCCGAGGGCTGGCCACGTCTCACTACCATACAGCAGGACTGGTCGGATGATGCACTTGTACACAAGGCCCTTTAGCTTCACCGGTATCCTGCGATCACAGAGGACACCGGTTACTTCCCGCCATTTTGTCCAAGCGGCGCTTATCCGGGCTTGGACGTCGTGGTCTATTGAACCAGACTCGTGTAGCACAGATCCAAGGTATTTAAAATAACTGGTCTTTACGACGCATTCGTTATCTACTTTTATAGGTTAATTATTAATTACGTTAAATTATGGGCTAGAATATCAATTGTCATTATATAATGTATTTTAGATTGATTTTTATTTACATGGCAGGGAATGGTTTTATTCATACGTGCCGCTAAAGCGGGCAAGTTATGTGAGCCGACGTCCGCCATGATGGTTTTATGTCAACTAGTGGCAGGTTAGGTTTCCTTAACGAAATTATTAGGTATGTATGTATGCAAATGTAGTATTCCGATTTTAGGAGCATTGTAGCCAGTGTAATTACTGTGTTAATAACAACGACATGCGTTAAGTACATCTGCAGTCTTGAACTCAGACTTAAAGTGATTGGCCTTTTGTTATTACTTATTATTAAATAAAAAGACACAAGAGTGTACAAGGGTTACAAATACAGGAATAGTGTTATTATTTTAGTCTTAATGAGATCTTAACCATGCAACTACAAAACTGTGATTATGTGTTTGTATGTTTTTAAACGATTAATCGCTTAAAAACATAAACATGTAACACTAAATTTTCATATATCGTTTGAATCTAGATTAAATATATACCGCAGTGTATTATCTTTTATTTTGTTGTATTAAATAACAAAATCGGAATACTACATTTTGAAGAATAAATGATACTTAACAATTTCGTTTAGGAAACCTAACCTGCCACCAGTTGACATAAAGCCATCATGGCGGACGCCGGCTAACATAACTTGCCTGCCTCGCCAGCGGCACGTATGAATAACGACACGGGCCAGCCGATGTTGCCTTATTCCCGGGTCCTTCTTGTCAGACGACAAAGGCCCCCACCCTTGTCGCCCAGTGAACCCGAGGCCCCTTTTAGTCGCCTTCTACGACAGGCAGGGGACACCGTAGTCTTATTCTTGAGAGCCCAGAACTACAGGGCTGAGATTCAGATTGACCTGGCGAGTAATCCTGTAAAGTTGGTGACGATCGGAGCACTCTTTATGAACTGTAAAACAAGCCATACGTCGTACTTTTATTTCTGACATTAACTTGAGCCCGATATGTTTTTGTATAAATGATAAGAATGATATTTACACACGATCGAGAAGAGAATAGAAAAGAATGAATAATTTAATATATTGTGTGTGTGAAATGAAATATTTAATGATGTACGCTTATTGTTTAAATAAAATAAAGCAAAATCTAGCCCGGCGAAGCGGTCTGGGTACGCTAGTCTAAAATAAAAATAAACTTATCTATTTTAAGTCGTTCACATTTAAAATAACAAAAGTGAGACATCTATAAAGGGGCGATGAAAGTTTCGCGTCGAACTTCGAAAGAATAACGCTGATATCCATAACTCAGGCGGGACGAGAGAAAAGTAAACTAAACAAAAATAAAAGACGGTGCTTGTGAATCGACTACGAAGTTTATATTTAAAGGGCCATAATCATCGAGAGGCGAACTTTATTGCGCTTTACGGGCGCCGTTATACTTGAAACGTAAACAATAAAATGGGGGGCATAAATACTAAATATAAACAAATTAAAGTACACCAGCCAATCTCAAAAGAGATCCGGCGAGTTGTTTTTCTATTCGAAATTTACATCTAGGGATATCCATTTTGTTTTCATTATATGTTTATAGTACAAGTACTAATAGGATATGGAAAGCTGACTCACCGAACTGTCTGATTTGCCAAATGGTGGATGATGTGCACCACATAATGGGGATGTGCTAAACATGAAGCGGAAAGAAATATAGACAGCCTTAAATTGAGGGAACATCATGTGGCTGCTTTTTTAATGTTGTTATCTGACCCGACCTCAGAGGGAGCGAGGAAACTGGTGACTATGGCTTTGCAACATTGATGTCTTTCTTTCTCGCTTTATGCGATCGATGAGTGTGGAATCAAGGTTAGAGCATGATGGGGCTGACATGCCTAAAAGTCCCAAAAAAAATAAAGAAAAATAAATACTAATATTTACTGTTGTGATCGCACGCACTGTGAAAATCGCACACATATTTTATATATTATTAACAGCAATACATCAAGAGCCTTAGAGGTAATTTAATAAAGACTTACTGACTTTGTTTCAGAGATTCACTTAAAAAGGGCTTTTCCTCCAGCGTAAACTGTACACTGATTGTCTACAGAGAGAGTCCTCTCCTTTTTATCCTAAATTCTCAAAAAACAATGTGGGTATTTTCAAGAGTAGACTGAATACGCATTTACTTAGTGCGCCTTACCATCCAGGACTGCATTTCCACTTAACATCAGGTAGGAGCGTAGTCAAGCACTTGTTAAAAAAGTATAAAAAACACTAAAGGATTCGAAGAGCGAGTTGAATCTTGAGTTAGAATCTAGAGCCATATAACAAAAATTACCGGTCATCCAGGCACTTTATACTTATACGTATATACTTTAACTTTTAGCTTTAATAGTAATTGTTACCTATATGAATTGTATACTTAAGATCGCGAGACTAATTGTCAGATATTAGGGTATGACCTAATACCCCCCTCCCTTTCCATCACCGAACGACTCGGCGCGGCGAGCAGTACCACCCTTAGGTCGTAGACGTTCTATCAATACGCACGAAGCGGTTTGCCTCTACCTTCCTTATGCGGACGGCTAAGGAATGGAACTCTCTGCCGCGTTCAGTCTTTCCTAACGGGTACAATCTGGACACTTTTAAGTCCAATGTACACCTTATAGGTTCACGTGCTCCATCCTAGGCATCATCTTTGCCTTCCATCAAGCAAGATAGAAGCCAAACGTGAGCCTATTTAGTATAAAAAAAAAGATCGCCACGCACACGCGACTACTATCTTACCAAAAAAGTTGGCATAGCTCTTAGGTCGCTCAGCTTGAATCTCAATAACTGTTTGTTATCTCATGGAATAAATAAATAAACCAACAATCTAACACTTGTCAGATTGTTGGTTATAAACTGGTCTCAAAAATAAAATAAGACAACGGCACATTTAACATCTTCATCCGCGTGTCGAGTAATGGGCCTGAAGGCGTCTTAAGATATGCAGATGTGTCTTGTAATTACACTTTTTTTATTTTATGAGGCGAAATATACAAAGCCCCTGATGTAATTATGCTAAAACATGAAGATGTAGTCATTAGTAATTTTCATTGTAATCAAAAGACGTCTCTTGCTTTTAAATGGCGATCGTAACTCTGATGCTCTTAGTAAGTACAGTGAATATTATTAGAATTTATCTATTAACAACTTAATCAAGCATTCAAGTTGATATTTGCATTTTTTATTAATGAATCCATAGTTTACCATGTTTTCTCGAATGTCATTGATAAATGAAACTAGTGATAGAGTTGGTATCGGAGGATAGGTTCGCAGCCAATAAACACTAAAGGACAGTAAATACCTCAAAATTAAACCGTTGTCCTAAGTCCAGCAAAGCTTGCGGGAATCAGCTAATCTATATATATAAAAGAGAATGTGGGTGTGTTTGATCCGTATAGGCTCCGAAACGGCTTGACCGATTTCAATGAAACTTTCAGGAAATCTTCAGATTGACCTGAGGAGTGTAAGTGGTGACGATCGGAGCATTTCTCTTTTTGAACTGTCAAATACAAATTTTATTTACTATGATGATATTCTATCATTTTAAAACCCAAATTTGTAATGACATATGCGTTGTGTATATTTATGTAATTGTGAATGATATTGAAGTACAATGGAGTATAATGAAGTATAATAAAGTATACAAAATTATATTAAACATAATAATTAAGGATTTTGAAGTATTAAAGGTAAGCTATAGCCGCGAATGTATCCGTTTACTGATGCTGTTGATATGTGGGTGTAGATCGTCTTCACCCGCTCGAGAATAAAAGAATAGAAGAATAAAATAGAGAAGTGAATAATTTAATATATTGTGACAGTTAAATTAAATATTTAATGATGTAATTTTATTGTTTAAATAAAATCAAGCAAAACCTAGCTCGACGAAGCGGGCTGGGTACGCTAGTACTGAATAAATCCATAACGTTTTAATAATTCTAGAGGTACAGGCTAAGCGATCTAAGAGCTATGCCACCTCTCAAACTGGTGAAGCAGTAAAGGCCAGCTTCTCTGTGCCAACTGTGTTAGTTCGTCAAAAAAATTAATAATTACTAAGCTATATTTACTTGTTTAGTGTTTGGCATTCCAATTTTTTAATTTGTATAATATAGATTTGTGGTGTGGTGAAGAAATATTCAAAAAATACGTTTATTACGAGTATATAAAAATACACTCGTAAGCAAAAATAAAGCAAAAAAATATATTTTATTTAATTTTAAGGATATTTAATTGTCTATCATGCACAATTTATTTCATTTAGCGAGCGTCTTTATCTTCCGAGATATTCAATCTTTCTTAACTGACACTCACGACTATATTGTTTTATAGTCTGCTTAAAACATAACATGTTAAGGATTATTTTATATATCCCCATAATGATTTACGAGTGAGGAGAAAAAAATTGAGCCACATTAAAAATGGACTCATTTTTCTCTCACGCGACCGCAGCATTTCATATTATTTTTGTTCCTGTCACTTACGCCGGGTGTATTTTCGGCTACTCATTGTTATTCTAACATCCCCGGCGCATGACGACGTGCTCTTCATTTCCAGCAATGCGAGGTACTCGGCTGCGATGGCCCGCATCTGAATAAACACTCAACGAGACCGTGATTAAAGACCAATGGAGATTTGCGACATATTCATAATTTAATATCACATCAATTAGTGCACTAATTCAGAATTCCTACAGTAATTTAACTAAAGAAATTGTTTTGAAGGGCGTATACGATTACAGAGTGAATTCGTGATGAAGATTTTGGTCTGAATCTCTATTAGTAACGCGCCATAAAAGCTCGGACAACTTTTTAAAAGACGAACTACACAGTTTGGCCAGGGAAGCTCGCCTTGACTGCTTCACCGGATTGAGAGGTGGCATAGCTCTTAAGTCGCTTAGCCTGAACTTCTATCGCTTGTAACTCCACACAAGGGTCCCGCCAGTGAAGGGTAACCTCGGCTTGGACGGTTATTATGTTACACGTAAGGGTTCCGATCCGAGGGCGCCCAAGAGGGCTACCGAACTACATAATTTTAATTCACGGATAATCTAAGGGACATTCAAAAGCTAAACTAACTTTGAGTGCCACTTCGGGAAGCGTTGGCGCTGGGAGAAGTGGCCGAAGAAAACATAGTGAACATTTCATAAAATAACTTGTTCAAATTTAAAATTATGTAATCTGTAATAAATTCTTGTTTGGTGTGTAATAATGAGTATAGAAGCTGATAACATAATTATCTGGTGACTAATAACTGACTCATAGGTTCGCCGCGTTAATGCATTTTTTCAGATTAAGACATTGTATGGAGTAATGTATACGCTCATTCTATCAGTAACATTAGGGCGATATGCGATAAAAAGTTAGGCTTTTTGTCTGGAAAATTATATGTACTAATTTTGCTATTTTTAGACTTTATTTATTTGCTAAAATAATAACCAATAATAAGTAATAATCTGTAATGTCCTTTTAACGTTAGAAGGGTAGACTGAGACAGGCTTCGGTGTCGATTTTTTATCAATCTTATATAGAGGTTCAGGCTAGGTGATCTAAAAGCTATGCCACATCTCTATAAGGTAGTAAAAGTCAGCTTCTCTACTAATCTGTATAGTTTGTTATAAAAAAAAACAACTTTAACAGGTCACATATGTGACAGGTGGGGCCAGATAGGATTATAAAATCGTTTGGCCACTACGATATCATTGATAATATGAATAATGTTACATACAATAAGCCTTCTTATTTCGTTTCGAACTGACCGTTTCTTTATTATATAGTAAGAACGAAAGTAATTTATATTTATCTTGTACTCTTCACCGTACGCTTGTGCCTATACAATGGATTCATACCCTCGCACCTTACTTTTGCAGTAGCAGTCTTGGCCATCCTAGGCCCCAGGGCATATAGTAAGTACCAGTAGAGAAGTACCCCTTTCCCAGCACCCATCATACTGTGCTCCTAAAGGCTCGCGCCTTTGGAATATTTATTATTATTATCAATAAATGTAAATAACTTACCCTTAATTTATACAAATAACACCTATAATATAATAGCAGTGTAATTAGTGTTACAAATAATTGTGTATTTTAACTAAACTTTTGTATTCGCGTTTAGTGTAGGGTAGGGTGTAAGTGTTTGCAGGAAGACTTTAACTGTCCGAAACGCGTTAACAACAAAAATAACACTATATTTTGTATTGTCTTAAATTCTCTTAAAGATTAAAAGTCTTAAAGTCTCAAATTGTATTTGTATAATCTTCGTTCAGTCTTTCCTCGCGGGTACAATCTGGACACCTTTAAGTCCAATGTGAACAGATACCTTATAGGCTCACGTGCTCCATCCTAGGCTTTATCTTCGCCTTCCATCAAGCAAGATAGAAGCCAAACGTGAGCCTATTTACTATAAAAAAAAAAAAATTACAATTTGAATATATTATTAAAAATTGAATTTATTTTAATTGAAATTGGAAAAAATTAATACAAAAATTTGTATCAGAAGTTTAAGGTGAAAATGGCGGTAGGCTCTCATTGAAAAACATTTCATTGGCCTATTAAAGTTTATGTTTCTTTCGTAAGGCACAACTATTGTTCCTTAAGCATGCAATTTATTTAAGTGTCTGTTAAGTCAGTTCCAATGTTGTTTATCATGGGAATGTCTCGGCAATGTCCTCGAAATGAGTTTCTGTTATCTAATCATACTTTCCTGTACCTCTTCCACGCAGACTTTAATGAAATCGGTCATTACTTAAAGTGCTCGAGACATTAACGCTTAGACAACAAAGGATATTTTTAAAGGTCTCCCTACTTACAGGGATGTATTTACATACAATTAAAATAATTTGTTTTCTATCCTAAACAAAAATAAATTGGATGAATATTTTAAGTGGCATTTCAATTAACATTATTTGATTAATTTTTTGAGAAAGCAAACATTTAGATTAACCTGGTATTTCAATTGAATATTCAATCTCCATGACAGGATCGCCCATCGCCATAATTTGAGCACAGGTTTAACTAAGTAATTTTTGTGTATGCAAGAAACTATAACTTATCGTATCAGTCTCTTTATATAGAAATAATCATCTTTTTCGATACAAATAATCCGTTTTTTTTTTAATTTCAAATTTAGTTTAATTTTTGTGTTCATTTAGTTATAACTTAACATTGTCACTCGCCATTATATTGCTTGCCGTCTACACCATTAAGTTTACAACATTTCACTGTTTCATGCATTGTTTGTTAAAAATGTTCATTGTGTTGGTGTTCAATAAATAAATAATTAGAAAAGCAAGTTGAAGTGGCAATAGACAGTGCTCATAGTGAACAGATGGCCGATGGGCCCGAAAATCCGTCGACATGTCCACGGACCGGCAAGCACAGCGTAGGACGTCCACCCGCCGGCCCTGTAGTTCTCGGTATCCCCTGCCTGTCGTAGAAGGCGACTAGAAGGAGCCTCGGGTTCACTGGACGACAAGGGGCCTATCACTGGAGATCCCGGAGCCCCTCGTCATGCACCGAGCGAAAGGGCCACCGGGGTGGTTTTAGTGGGCCTTCGCCCCAGAAGGCGGGGTACAAAAAACAAAAAAGGACGTCCACCCGCAAGGTGGTCTGACGACCTCATGAAGGCCGTAGGACGCAGCTGGATGCGGGCCGCTTACAACCGGTCCTTTTGGAAATCGTTGGGGGAGGCCTATGTTCAGCAGTGGATGTTCTACGGCTGAAATTATTATCAAGAAAAATTAGAAAACTATTTTACTCAAATATATGGTTGGTATGGGTAATGGTCCTATTTGTTGTAAAATTCATTTTTCAAAAATACCTCGAAATAGCCAGCTTATGTAGCTTATGAAGTGAACGTCAAAATATTTTTAAAAAATGTGCCGGAACGCGACTGAACCTCAGCATTGCAGCTTTTATGTGAAAATTAATGTTGCATATTTAACTGCGATGTTAGTGCTGTAACCGCGTCACTTGATATAATTTAGAACATTGCCGCGACATATTCAAACACAAGTTTTTTGTATTATTATTTTCAATTTACAGAACACAAAGCGACGATGTTCAAAGCTATTTATAGGGTAAGAATTTATAAGATTATGGAGTAATGAACTTGTCTATTTATGAGTTAAATCATAAATCGACTTCAAATATATAACGAATATTACGAAATAGAATTAATCAGAACCCAACCAAACTGCCATCAAACTACCCTACAAGTACTTCTTCTTCTTTGTCGTTACCCCATTTCTGAGGTTCGTAGTCAGTAGATCCAACAGAGGCAAGTGAACAATATGCCTCCCATCGGCTTCGGTCCGAGGCAGCCCTCACCAGCTGGTAGAGATTAAGGGAGGAGATGGCACCTTTTACTTGATCAGACCATCGTGTTGGCGACCGGCCTCTCGTTCTCTTGCCAACGATGACCTTTACGATATTTATATTTCACTGATTTGTCGCGTACACACTTAATGCAAATTTAAGAACATGAACTACAAATAACTATGAATTTATGACTATAAGTAAGAATTTTTAAATTTACTAAACAGTCGCTTTCAAATAAAAAAAAAGAATTATCAGAATCGGTTTATCCAGTCGAAACTTGAAACATGAAAAAAACTACAGATGAAAATGAAAGTCGGTTGAAAATATTTATACCGTTTCTACTTCCAAGCACCTAAGAGTAACACGGTCGCGAGAGCGTCATAATGTAATAACAATCACAATGGAAGTGTAATTACAAGGGAACACATTAGTAGAGAGCTTCCCTTGTTTAAACGTTAATGGAAGGAAATGTGGAACAACAAGAAATCCGATATAAGTGGACTGGACGTATGTTATTTCAATAGAAGCGCGGGGCCGCTGTCTGTTTGTCTTGCTCTACGTGTGAAGCGGCGCGATATGAGACAACAGCGCGTTTCTCTTGATTTCGCTCCAATGCGCGAGTGCGAAAAAATACAGGAAATTGGAGAAATATTAGAACAGACCCCGGGGCTTGGGCAAATATTAGAAGCACTTTTTTTTCGTTTATTCGCTTTATTCCAATGTCTACTGTGGGATATGTTTACAAATCTTTTGTGTGCTTATTTGGCTTGTGTATTCAGACAATGTAATAGTTAAAAGCGGTGGGATCGTATACTTAATTGCGAAATTGAAATCGTCACAATATCTCATCAAATTTCAACTCTTTCATCCCGCGATTTTTTAATCGTTTCTATACATTTCAAAATCTATGAAACGTTAAAAGGTATATATATCTTTTTTTTTTCTTATAAAATTACTCACGTGTTAGACGTTGAGATACTATAATCTACTTTCAAACATTTACTATGGAAGCTTTACCTAAGCAAGAAATAGTTTGACAATTGCTGTCCCCGTCTATAATTATATATATATGTATTTATATATGTATCTATTTATTATTACATATAATTATTATGTTTATATATTTAATATATTTGTAAGTAGGAATGTATATTATATATATGCATGCATTTATTATAGTTTTCTTTTATTTATTATTTTCTCACATAGCTTGCACCCGTTACTTTGTCTCTACACAACCCCAAGGTAGACTGGTAGAGAATGCCTACTGGAATTAAGTCCGCCTATTTGTACCTTTTTTTGTATTGTGTGCAAATAAAGAATAAATAAATAAATACTAGATTTTCATTTTCCACGCACCATTCGCGACCATAGATAAGAACACTGACATAGACATGGCCGGCTGAGGCCATAGACAAAGCTGAATGCCATTAAACTGAATGTTCATATATTAATATCGTTTACCTATCAGTCGGTTTTCAATGCTCTTTGAATTCACAATTTTCTGCTACTTAATTTGTATGATCTGTCATGTCCTTTTAAACCTTTTTTTAGTTCAGACAAAGACAACTATTGCTATTACGTCCATGAAGTGAAAGATTGTTACCCTATCACCATACATCGGGCATAAACTTTTGTAAGCAATTGGTTTGTATAATATCGAAAAACCGGAAATACATTGGTACACACCGTGTGGGATTACACTCCGACTGGGACAGTAAAGAACGCTTAACCAATAGCTTATCTCTGCTTGTTAAGTCTATTCCACTAACATTTGACTATAACGAATAACTATGTATTTATGTCCCACTATTGGATACAGGCCTTATCTATAAAGAACGTATAAGGGTCTTCCATGCTAGAGGTTCAGGCTAAGCGACCTAAGATATGCCACCTATCAACCCGGTGAAGCAGTCTAGTTCAGCTTCTCTAGCCAATTTGTGTAGCTTGTTATACAAAAAAAGTCCTCAACGCGGCTCTAATGTATATTGGCAGTGTTAGAAAACGTGACGAAACGAAAAGTGTTATGTGTGAGCATGTATCAATACAAATTTTGGTATTAAAAACAATAGAATATCGCCATAGTAAATAAAAGCTGTATTTGACAGTTCAAAATAGCAGTGCTAGATTTTTAATTACTTCAGCCCTGTAGCACAGCGCAGACGGGCTCCGGTGCGTTCCACTGAAGGATATCGTCGTTAACAAAAAAAAAATTCATTACTCGCCAGGTCAATCTGAATATTCCTTGAAAGTTTCATTGAAATCGGTCCAGCCGTTTCGGAGCCCATACGGAACAAACCCACACACTTTCTCTTTTATATATATACTCGTATTTATATAGATATATTTTGTCAGAAAAATTGAAGCGACTGTTTTTATCCGCACTTCGCGACTAGAGTAGCTCGGCAAGGAGCCGACAGCGCGACAGATTTAGCGTGCCCCGCGGTCGCTTGACTTCTGCAATTATGCTGTCAATTTTTTTGCGATTCCGCCGGCGCGCGGACGTCGCTGGCGGCTGAATATAAATAGCACTGCAATCGCCTGCGACCACTCCTTGAGGGATTGCTGATGTCGACAAATTACAATGATAGCTCGGTATGTGTTCGCGCGAGATTGATCGACTTGAAATTGATGTTTCCTTTTTTAACCGTCTGGAGTGACGTTAAAAGTTAAAGTTACAGCCTCTATATATATAATATATATGTCCCACAGCGAAGGCCTTCTCTGTAAAGAGAGTATAAGGACATAGTCCACCATGCGGCCCTAGTGGACTGGCAGACTTAACATGCCTTAGCATTTTTTCTAAAGCATGTAGGTTTCCTCACGATGTTTTCCTTCACCGCCCAACGCGTGGTAAATCAGCACATAAAATTGCAACAGCAAATTTATTAGTGCCGGCACCGGGGATCGAACTCGGGTAGCGTACTAAGCATTGAGCCAACCGCCCGGACACTGAGCTGCCACGGCTCAGTGATGGCTAAGTCACGGCTGGAGTGATGTTACTTCATTATTCGGTTGGTTGTTCAATCATTTGGTTTTAAAGTATGTTTTTGTGTACCCGGCCGCACATATTCAACAGAGTTTAAGAGGTCATGGAGCTCTTAGGTCCCTCAGCCTGATCCTCTATTAGGAACAATTCGACGAATCAGATGGAACCTTAGCTTGCGTGTGCACTTCGATCCGAGAGCTCGACACACTCGAGATAAACACAAATAATCAATTCACAAATAATAATTTCTGAAGAAAATTAACATACATTGTAATAATGTCTATAACATGAATCATAATGACAATTAGAGAAAGGAAATAAGATATATTTGATGGAAATTCTAAAACAATCAACCAAAATACAAAAATATAGAAATACAAGATTATCGTGGACTCACGTTACTCGTAATACCATGTTAGAATAACGAACAAATGATCCGCCAAAATTTTTAATTAAACCATTTGATACTCCCGGCGGAGTTGATTGTGCGACCTATTTTCAGATAAACACCGCCCACATTGCGCCTTGAAAGTAGACCGTGTATTTAGATTTGACAATAACATCAATAATTCAATCTATTTATTAATACAGTTGGCGAAAATTTATTTACCCCCTATTTTAATAATACCGTGTCTATGGAGGGATTGTTTAAGATTTCGTTACTGAAAAAGTTTGTTTAATACCTATTATATTGTAAATATTTATAATTATTTATAATAAGTTGTAATTAAATTAATCAAAAATTAAATAAAAAAAAAATAGTAAGAAAAAAGTTTTTTTTTTTAAAAAAAAGAATGTATTTTTATGACGGATTTATTCACCGGATTGAGAGGTGGCATAGCTCTTAGGTCGCTTAGCCTGAACCTCTATCGCTAGTAATTCGACACCTCGGCTTAGACGGTCACTATGTTACGCGTAAGCATTCCGATCCGAGGGCGCCCGAGAGGGCCGAACCACGACTCGGTCGGTAGCTATTTTACGGAAAAAAGAATGCTTACAATCTTTTATGCTTAAGTTTGGGCTGATTCAAATCAATAATCAAATCAGTATGAACTTACAAGATTACGTTTCAGGCCATAACGTAAACCATTAGTCTATTGACACTTTAATGTATCAAATAATTCAGGAAGAAAAGGAAGATTTTATTCCATAAATCGTAATTTATGGAATAAGATTCAAAATATAATTCAAAACTTTCTAGTTCATTTATTTATAGCTTTTACAACCATATATTTTGTTTAAATTCAATAATTAATTATGAATAAATTTGATAAAATAAAAGCATTATTAAGTATGTAATAAATGATGTCTGGACTTACGACACTATTACAAAATATTTTTATGGAATATAACATGGAAATAATTTTATAAATTTACATTACATTTCATTTAAATTATAAATTATAATTGCAACTATTAAAAATAAACGCTTGTAAAAACTAAATTTATGTGGTATTATTATATTGTATTAGTGTGAAGTGTACTTTTAGCAAGTGATTTGATGGACATAATGAACGGGACAATTATCGTCGAATTCACATCCTACATGGCGGTCACCTCGTGAGCCAAGTCGAGGTACTTCCCAATTCCTTATCCAGGCATCTCGACGGTTTTGAGACTGCCACCAAGCATTCTAACAAACTTCTTGTAAGTGCCGCCACTCATAAGCCTTCCTATACTAAATTCCGTCGCGTCGCCCGGAGGCCGAGACACGTTCTTGACGATCTAGACGACGCGATAACCATTGCACAGGCTAGTCAAATCCACAAAGCATCCATACTCGACCATCGGAGGTTGCGAATCATCCTCGCGCGTTACCGCTATTTTATGGGCAGGTCCCACCCCTTAGATGCTAGGAGCGATGCTGGAGTTTCTTCGGCCACTTCTTCTCCCAGCGCCAACGCTTCCCGAAGTGGCACTCAAAATTAGTTTAGCTTTCGAATGTCCCTTAGATTATCCGTGAAATAGCTACCGACCGTATCGTGGTTCGGCCCTTTCAGGCGCCCTCGGATCGGAATGCTTACGCGTAACATAGTAACCATCCAAGCCGAGGTTACCCCCACCAGGGAGACCCTTATGTCGAGTTACTAGAAATAGAGGTTCAGGCTAAGCGACCTAAGAGCTATGCCACCTCTAAATCCGGTGAAGTAGTCAAGGCCAGCTTCTCTGGCCAATCTGTGTATTTCGTCATAAAAAATCGAGGTACTTAGTTTACTATTTTATTATATTATTTATAATTTAAATTAAAAACAATTCGAACACACGACCATCAAACCGCTTTGGTTATCTAATATAAATAAAATTATTGCCAATTAACTCGTGTGTTATTTTCATAAATCAAATCTATCACAACTTATTCGACACTAGATCGTTTTTTCGAATTATATTTATGACCCAAGATTAATACGTTAGCTCAAGTTATCTCCCCGGAAGGTTTTAACAAGGAAATTATGGGTCATTTTATATAAAGTTCACGGGCCCACCTACGAGCATAATGAATCAAATTGTCGGCCACCCGCGATATCGAAACGGTCGAATTAGAGTTACGAGTACGTTGTGCTGTGACTGATACACTTTTAATTCTTTAAAAGAACTGTGACTTTACTTAGCCATGTTAATTCAGTGATTTATAAAGTTCGTTTCTTTATTATATAAAGTCACGCTTGTATTGAGTTATAAAAACGTAACGATTATTGTTATAAAGAAGTTAGAACAGTGGTCAAAAATGTTTTTAACTTTTTGTAAAAATCTAAGTTTTAGTTTACCGATCGTCTGTGTACTCGGGAGTTTTAATAATATCTTTATTGGCCTGATTATCGAGTTTTGTTTAAAAATATATAAATTGAAAATGTCTGTAATTTGTTCGAAACATCTGTAATTCAAAAATAATATTAAAATTCTATAAATAATAGTTACATTCGATGAGTAAATAATATGAGTGTGAATTTGGGAGTCGGTGTATCTTTTGTCTTTTTAACCGACATCAAAAAGGTGGTTAGATACCTTCATTTTTGAAGTCGGTACTTGTCTGCATTTTTTAATGCTTGTGCATTCATTGCGCTATACAAGCGAATATGAACGAATAAGAACCGATTTTAATTTTTGTTTGAGAGGGTTTGCTTTCTACTAGATAACATAATAGGACCTTGGGGTCTAAAGATATACCACGGAACTCCTGAAACTCGTGTGGAAGAATGAATAATGTAAGTTTATTGTACAAACTTTCCCGCATTTCGCTTTTTATATTAATCTTTAGCTCTTACAAAAAAACTTTAAAAAGAAACTGGATATAGATAGATAGACATATTTTGAACATCATTATAATGTGGATAACATATTTAGTACTCTTTTTACTGAATGTATATTTATGTATTTTTTATCTTAAGCTCTTAATATTTATTCGTTTTTTGTTCGAAATAAAATAAAAAAAAAACCTAAAAAAAAATCACCACCCATCACAATATGAGACCTGTTACCACAACGATTACAGTCTACCCCTTTTAAAAGAGATAAAAGTCCGTTATAGCTTTTGTATATACACTGACAGCTTAAACCCGTAATGAATTTATTATAACACAATTTATAAGCTTTCCGGAAATTTAGCCCGATCGGATTTACCCCGTGTAACATAAGCCACGTGACTCGGTCACGCTGCCACTATTACAGTACAAAACGAAACAATGAACAGTTATAAAGCAACAATATAAAAGAAAGAAAACTTATCTTTATTTATTTATCGTAAAAGTTGCTTTTTAATTGCTGACATTTACCACATACGACCATTAAGAATCGACCGAGGAAGCAAGTCGTGACGCGTGACGTACGTAATATCGGCTTCGAAGGCAAGCTTGAAAGTTTTGATGTGGCGTATTAGCTTGCAAATATAGAACCCATACAAAACACTTATTGATCGAATGTTATATTGGTGCAAGTTGCAAACTGAAATTTATGAGCACGGAGTAAGTAAGAGCTCTTGGATCGTTGGCTTGAGTTCGCTTCACTTGGGCGCGCTTTGTTTATAGCCTGGCTTCCCCTTAGAACCTTCTTGTGCTTTATGAATATTGATAACAGAACCCCTCTCCGTTCGAAACTTTTTAAAACTGTGCCAGGCCAATATCGTAGAGCTAAAGAGTACTTGATTTAACATTTGATAAGGAAAACTTTTAAACAGCTCTTCCATAATGTAATCAATGATTTATTAAGTTTAGTTTCAAATTTGTATAATAATAACTATCTATCTACACTCGTGGGCAAAAATAAAGGGTCGGTTATGAAAGTTTGAATATCTCGGAAGATAAAGATGCTAGCCAACTGAAATAAATTGTGCAAGGTAGTCAATTAAATATCTTTAAAATAAAATATTTATATCGCCACATGGAGGCAACACTAAGTACTAAAATTTAATGAAAAATACTGTAAGATCTATTAACTTGTTTCGACTATTTCACCACTTAATATCAGGTGGGATCGTGGTCAAGCACTAGTTTACACCCCATAAAACAATATTTTCTATGAAGTAGTCAAAATAATCCGTCTAACAGTTAAATATTTGTACGTAGTATGTACGTACACTCAGTACTAATTCTATCTATTGATCGTGGAATTATATATTCTGTTACAAGCACCCTTGTTAAAGTTAGTAGATACTCTGACTCTCTATCCTTGACGTATCCCGTTCATTGCTATTTCATTTGATCTGGTTGGTCTCATCAAATATTTAGGACGATTAAACTTGAGTGAGATATGTGGATATGCGCTCGCCGAACTTAAGAACTTGCAGTGACTCTCAAACGTGACTTGATCTCGTCTATTTCTTAAGACATTAACTATTTATTTTTAAACTGTTTCGCTTCGATCTGAGAAACTTTAGAACGTGGTTAGCAGTTCTGCAAACTGTTTCGTATAATCCGGCGTAATTCTATGTGTATTAATACAAATAGCAAATTAGCTGGTAACCTTTTTCTTCCACGTACAACAAACTGTTGAAATGCAAAAAGTCTATAAAGAGAAAGACAAATTTAAAGTAACAGCATATCCTACTGTTGGGCACAAGCTTTCACGATAAAAATCGTAAAGGGGCATAGACCAACATTTATTTGAATGGGCGGACTTCACATGGGTTGCCGGAGTTTCTTAAGCCACTTCTTCTTCCAGCGCCAACGCTTTTCGAAGTGGCATATACTGCCATAATGGTATAACTAACTTAGTTTAGCTTAGATTGTCTCAATTAGTTTAATTAGTAAATAGCTACCGACCGAGTTGTGGTTCCGCCTTCTCAGATGGTTAGTTAGGTTAATGCTTACGCTTAACATAGTAACCGTCCAAGCCGAGGTTACCACTCACCGGGGATCCTTGTGTCGAGTTACTAGCTAATAGAGGTTCAGGCTAAGCGACCTAAGAGCTATGCCACCTCTCAATCCGGTGAAGCTGTATAGGCCAGCCTCTATGGCCAACTGAGTAGTTCATAAAAAAAAATTCTAACATGTGAAGTACATGACGTGGTAAAGTACAGAATAATAGGTAGGCACGTGGTAAGAGAAAAGTATTGTAAGACAAAATAAGACTTAAGTGACATAAACGCATAAACAAGGATGAATTAAAGTAAAATGAATTTGGGCTGATTCAATATACACATGGACAGACAAACCCAGGTGGTTATATTAAGCATGCAAGTAAAAATAATCATGGTAAATAAAGATATCACGATTTTAGTAAGACGTTTACCCAAGAGGATTTCCATAATCTTCAAAAGATACCCCGCCTTCTGCCTACCGAAGGCGGCGATTATGTGGGGTTTTTGCCCACTAAAACCTCCCCGGTGGCCCTTTCCTCGATGCATGACGAGGGGATCTCCAGTGGAACGCACCAGAGCCTTTCTGCACTGTGCTCAAGGAAAGCACTTCCCGGGGAAAGGTTACTCCCTCCCCCCTATGCCCTCGCAATGCAAGACGACACGGGCTAGCCGATGTTGCCTTCTTCCCGGGTCGACCTTGACGATACACGATCCTTCGCTTTTCGCATGCAACAACTTCCGCCTATTATTATAAGATATGGTCGGCTTACAGGCACTTCAACGTATTGACGTTAAGAGCTATGTCGAACCTTCATTCTCCGTCGATTTTTCCTTATTTGTTTGTTTACATTCTTGTGAAGAGAGACTAATTATCTTACCCATTAACTGATTGACGTAATAGTCAAAAGATAGTCCATTGATTTAGACCAATGGACTGTCTATTGTTTCAATCAATTCTTTCAATCTTAGGAACAAAATGTTAATGTAAGCAAAACAGAGTGTTGTTATCCCTGAGTCAAGAGGTGAAATCTGATTATAACACGTGGACACACGAGCCTGAGCCTGTAAGCCTTCGTTAAACTTCTGTAACCATCAAAGTGGTTTTATTTTTTTGGACGAACTAACACAGTTGGCACAGAGAAGCTGGCCTTTACTGCTTCACCGGATGTGAGAGGTGGCACAGCTCTTAGATCGCTTAGCCTGAACCTCTAGATCAAAGTGGTGTCGTTCCGATTTTAATAGCTACATTTGCATAGCATTGTCCGTGTGAGGCCCAATTACCGTATCATCACTGCTTCGATTATATTTTAAAACAAATAGAGGGTCCGGCCAATTTGGCCCGGGGCTTATTAAACCTGTTTTGAACAACTTGTTTCCACAGAGCCTCCTAATTATCTTATCCAATTTCGAGCCGACTAAAATCGATTATCTCCACTATTTTAAGCTTTCCTGATTATATAGTTAGATTAGAGGCGTATTTAACGACTGCTCTTTGAATAACGGCACCATCTCTCAATTTGAAATAATCTGAGGATAAACAGACAACTCTCGTCTTCGAATAGTCTAGTTTGTCAGTTTTTTTCTTAAGTTAAGTGATCATCGCAGCGCACTATACGTTCGAACGAATTGCAGATGTGTTGCCGGCTTTCGAGTGCTAGGCAGTTGGAATCTTTTGCGCCTGTATTCTGTGAATTCGTGCTTATTCTTCGATGGTCTTCTATCGGCCCATTAATGCTAACCCCAAGGTATAATCCCAAAGGACTACTCGATACAATCTATAAGATTTCACGTTACCATGCAGAATCCTGGACGTATTTATTATACTTCTGCGTGGTGGTTGTGGCTAAGACGCTGGCCAATTGTTTGACTAAAAATTATAACACTAAAAATTAGGTAAGTGGCATGGCGTGTTCTTTTGTCTACTTCTCCCCCAAAAAAGACCCAGCTTAGGCGCATACATTCATTTATAACTTTAATTTTTTTAATATCCTTTCAAAGCAAGTGCGTGAATACAATCCCACCTAATATTAAGTGGAAGATGAATACAGCACTAGAGATAAGAAAAATTACGCAGCAAAATATTATTAAGACTTAATTAAAAGTTAAAGTGTAAATAAGATTTTCTTAAAATATCGTCAAAAAATAGTAAATAAATAGATAATAAGGAAGCATCTATATACATATGAAAATACGTGCCAAGAACGCCAAATAAATGTAAAAATAAGTAAATATATGTAATAGAATAGACAGCAAATAGAATTAATAAAAATAACAAAATTTATATTGTTAATATAGGATATATAGTATGAATATATACATGTAATTGTATGTAAAATGTAATTAATAAAGGTCCCTCACCATACACGTTGGGGCAACGGAAAAAATATGAGGTGGAAGTGAAGTCATGTATGGTAAGGCGCACTAGCTTAGTAAATGCATATTCCACCTTCTTTAAAACACCCACATTGTCATTGGAGGGAAAGACTAAGTAATATCCCAGCCCTTTGCAGTACGAATAATGAAAGACGAAGGAAAGCGCTTCGTTCGGGTTTAGGTATTGTACAAAAAAAAAATCTGGAGTGTAACCCTAAATTCTTATGGTAATAGAAAGAGGAACATGTAATGGTACCAGTAGAACTGGCGGTATTTTTCTACAATTCCAAATTTAAAAGTAATTTGAAGTTTCACGTCGAGTCTTATAGGTCAAGTACACACGAACATATAGAAGGCGAGTAATTTTACGTGCTTTGTACCACCTAATGCCTTTAAAAAAGTTAATAAAAGGTGCAGTTGGGCCATTCAGTTACCTCATTAAAAATATCACACGGGGAATAAAAATAAGGCCGGCCGGTATAAATTACTACGAGCTCCATATAAATCTTGGTTTGCAGTCGGCAGGGTTGCCAAATAAACGCTTAATAATTTCTGTTTTTTTTAAGCTACACGTATTTAAAACATTTTCTTCGTTTTTTTTTTAATGACGAACTACACAGATTGGCCAGAGAAGCTGGCCTTGACTGCTTCACCGGATTGAGTGGTGACATAGCTCTTAGGTCGCTTAGCCTGAACCTCTATCACTAGTAACTCGACACAAGGGTCCCCCCGGTGAGGGATAATTGCGGCTTGGACGGCTACTATGTTACGCGTAAGCATTCCAAACCGAGGCCAAACCACGACTCGGTCGGTAGCTATTTATCGGATAGCCAGTGGGTTCATCTGTCCGATGAACACGGGGATTAGCGGCCCTGGACTCCACAGCTGTCACCATTTATTCCCATCATCCTCTCCGAATGGTGACAACCCCATCCCTCAGATCCTTTCTTGTTCAGTGGGTTCATCTGTCCGATGAATGCGGGATTAGCGACCCTGGACTCCACAGCTGTCACCATTTATTCCCCTCACCCTCTCCGAATGGTGACAATCCATCCCTCAGGTCCTTTCTGTTCAGTGGGTTCATCTGTCCGATGATTACGGGGATTAGCGGCCCTGGACTCCACAGCTGTCACCATTTATTCCCCTCACCCTCTCCGAATGGTGACAATCCCATCCCTCAGGTCCTTTCCGTTCAGTGGTTCATCTGTCCGATGAATACGGGGATTAGCGGCCCTGAACTCCATAGCTGTCACCATTTATTCCTCTTATCCCTCCGAATGGTGACAATCCCATCCCACAGGTCCTTTCTCCTCCAAATTTCGTTTCCTAATTCCCAAAACAGTGGTAGGCCACCGCAGCAGCTTTTGCTGCTGTACGAATGGGTCGGCACAATCGGGGAAGTACCACGACCTCACAGAATACTGGCGTAAAGTGGAGGATTTTATTCCTCCGCGTTTCGCAAGGTGAGTGAGTGTGCCGGCGGCCCAACTCCTCCCCTCAGCAACATGGCAGCGGCAATTCAAAATCATTTACCCCAGGGGGTACCAGTACGGTTGGTGCTGGAGAATCCCCGTGCGTCAATGGTTGGGTCACCAAGTGTTACCTAAACATGGATGTACGGGCTGCCCTACGTATTCTGGGGCAAAATTCCGCTCTGTTCTGCTGTCCGAGGCAAACGAGGCAAAGCATCAATGGCTCTTCCTGACCCATTTACTGTGGACCTTTGCAACATCAGGGGCCTCCATTCCAACTTGAGTGCCGTCCATTACCATCTTGAGACGGCAAAGCCGGCCTTACTCTTTCTTACCGAGACGCAGATATCTTCTCCATCTGACGTCTCGTATCTTTCTTACCCGGGGTACAAACTGGAACATTGCTTTGTGCCTCGCGCGGGAGTTTGCGTACGTCAGAAAAGATATCTGCTCTCGACGCCTCGACAGCCTTGAAGGCAGGGACCTCTCCAACCTATGGCTACGCGTAGACATCGGCGACCATCCTCGTGTTTATGCGTGCCTGTATAGGTCCCATAGCGGTAACACTGAAGTCGATCGACTCATCAGCCACATCCAGGTGGCTGCAGATTCCGTGCTCGAACGTATCCCTCCGCAGAGATCGTGATTCTTGGTGATTTTAATGCCCACCACTCCGAATGGCTTGGTTCACGCACTACCGATCATGCGGGAGATCTGTGTACGATTTTGCTTTGGCATATGATCTTACACAATTGGTCACATCGCCTACGCGAATCCCAGATGTGGAAGATCATACACCTTCCTGTTGGATCTTCTGCTGACCTCCCATCCGGACAGATATGTCATTTCAGTTGAAGCCCCTCTAGGCTCCTCTGATCACTGTCTGATCCGGAGTGCTGTGCCACCTTTAAATCCACTGCGGCCGCGCATTGCAGGCCGCCGACGCGTGGCACTACAGGTCAGCGGATTGGGATGGAATGCGGTCTTTTCGCATCTTACCCATGGGGAAGTTTGCTTCTCGCCGGTGGATCCCAACGCCGTTGCAGACTCTGTTGCCGATGTAATACTTCAGGAATGGAACTTTTGTTCCATCGTCTGTGGTGCCCGTCGGTAGCAGATCGCGGCCTTGGTTTGGTCGCTCTTGCAAAATGGCTTCACGCCATAAGCGGGAGTGCTATCGAGCTTGGGCTGCGGCATCGGCATTGAGGATCCAAAACCAGCGCACTGAAAAAGAAGTTCAACTCTGCCTCCAGGTACTTCAAAAGCGTAATTGCCAAGGCAAGGTCGGAGCATGTGTGCAGAATTGGCGAGAAACTGGTTCGCCTCCCTTCGGGAACACGTGCGTTCTGGTCGCTCGCCAAGGCTGTTCAAGGGAATTTCTGTCAGCCATCCCTTCCACCTCTGCACAAAAAGGATGACTCGTTGGCCCATGACGCAAAGGAGAAGGCCGATCTTCTGGGCGCACTCTTTGCGTCCAACTCGACTCTGGATGATAAGGGTAACTCACTGCCGACCATCCCGCGGAACGAGTACTCTATGCCGGAAGTAAAGTTTCTGCAGACTACAGTACGCAGAACACTTTTCTCTCTAGACATCCACAAGTCGAGTGGACCTGACGGGATCCCTCCTATTGTGCTGAAGATGTGTGCTCCGGAGTTGACACCGGTGTTGACTCGACTTTTCCGGTACTCCTACTCCCAAGGCGTTGTCCCGTGTTCTTGGAAGACTGCTTTAGTGCACCCGATCCCAAAAAAGGGCAATAGCTCTGATCCATCTAACTACAGGCCTATTGCCATCACTTCTTTGCTCTCAAAATAATGGAATCCATTATAAACAGCCAGCTCCTAAGGTATCTGGAGGATCACCAGCTGATTAGCGACCGCCAGTACGGTTTTCGTCACGGTCGCTCAACTGGTGACCTTTGGTTTATCTTACACACCGATGGGCTGAGGCAGTTGAGAGCAAGGGGAGGCCCTGGCAGTTAGTTTGATGTGGCGAAGGCTTTGATCGGGTTTGGCACGGAGCGCTTCTTTCAAAGCTTCCATCGTACGGGCTTCCCGAGAGGTTATGCAAATGGATCACCAGCTTCCTCGAAGGCCGTAGCATCAAGGTCGCTGTTGACGGTGCATGCTCGACTCCAAACCAGTGAACGCTGGTGTTCCGCAAGGCTGTGTACTGTCTCCTACCTTGTTTCTTTTGCACATCAATGATATGCTGCAAATCAGCAACATTCACTGCTATGCAGACGATAGCACAGGTGATGCAATGTACACAGGCCGTGCCAATACTTCTCGGGAAAGCATCGAAGAGTGCCGGAACAAACTTGTGTCCGAAGTCGAAACTCTTCTCGATAGGGTCTCAGATTGGGGAAGACTAAATCTAGTCCAATTTAACCCCACAAAGACACAAGTATGCGTGTTTACCGCTAAAACTCCTTTATCGTCTCCCCTCAGTTCGAGGGCACTCCCTTGGTCGCATCCTCCAGCATTGGAATCCTTGGCGTCGATATATCGAGTGTCGTTCAGTTTCGTGGTCACTTGGAAGGCAAAGCCAAATTGGCCTCAAAACTTGGCATACTCAGTAGAGCAAGACAGTATTTCACGCCTGCCCACCGTCTGCAACTTTACAAGGCACAAGTACGGCCTCACATGGAATACTGTTCGCATATCTAGGCCGGGGATCCCCAATACCAACTTCTTCCGTTTGACCGTGTACAACGTAGAGCTGCTCGAATAGTCGAAGATCAGGGTCTTTCCGATCGACTCGACCCTCTGAGTCTGCGAAGAGATGTCGGTTCTCTTTGCATCCTGTATCGCATTTACCATGGGGAGTGTTCTGAGGAATTGTTCGGAATCATCCCAGCTACCGATTTCCATTACCGCACATCTCGGCAGAATTCCAATTCCACCGCCACCATCTTGATGGTTGGCGTTCAACGACTGTACGTTTTCGCGTAACTTTCTCCCACGCACTGTCAACTTGTGGAATCAACTGTCGCCAGCGGTGTTTCCGAACGTTTACGATTTAGGACCTTCAAGAAACGAGCCTATTCCTATCTCAAAGGTCGGCAACGCACCTACAGCTCCTCTGGTGCTGTGGATGTTCATGGGCGACGGTGATCACTTAAGATCAGGTGAGCCGTATGCTCGTTTGCCACTTGCCAAAAAAAAAAAAAAAAAATCTAAGGGACATTTAAAAAGCAAAACTAACTTTGAGTGCCGCTTTAGTAAGCGTGGGCGCTAGGAGAAGAAGTGGCCGAAGAAACTCCAGCAACACTCCTAACATCTAAGGGGTGGGGTTTCTTCGTATTTTATTTTAAATAAGGCCAGTGCGGTATTACTTTTGAATATTTTAATTTACAATCAATGATATCCTAGTGACTAAGCGGTTTGATTTGCGATGTGTTGGTAATGCGTTTAAATCCCAATCATAATCAGGCATTATCATTTACAAATATTGTTTATTATCCCCCAATAATTAAATTAGTAACCAAATAGACATTTATTTATTTATTTATTTAAATCAACAACATAACACCGTTACAGATAATACCAATATGATGTTATAAAACTTAGTTAAATATATATTATTAAAATTAAAACAAATAAAAAGATGCTTTATGTATTGACAATAATATATAAATATAATAGAGTTAAACACCTTCTACGCATTTGTAGGCAGCTTCGATAAACACAGCTTTGTTGTAAAAAGTTTGTAATGAGTTATGATTTGTATCGCTTTGTATAGTACATTTAGAAAAATGATTTATTTTAATATGTTATACAATAATCAGCTAAATGCACGACAACAGGAAACCACAAAACAGAACTAATACGATAAAAGTATACAAATACCGTTTGTGTTTTTATCACTATTATCATATACCGGTCAACTGTAGCCGCTTCTACTGTGACATGTATGTGTGACAAGATAAGGGCACCACTATTACCTCGCGAAACGGCGTGAAGTGAGAACGTACCATAAATTGTACTTCTCCTTTTGCCTTGATATAAGCTGCTAAATGCTTAACTGCTCCTAAAAGCACAGTTGCAAAATTCCTATGGATTATAGAACTGAAATTAACATAATGAGACCCGCATCCCCCTTATTAAATAAAAAAAATCGACCAATTAGTTCTATATATCGCTTAGTAAGAAGCTAAGTAATTAGCTTTCAAATCCCTGTAATCTTTTCGAGTTAGTTACAGCAATCTGTGTCCGCTTTTCACTTTGTTTATAAAGTCCAAGGAAAAAGCCCACCACCATAATTCTTTTTTTTCGGTATCATTCTTGACAACGGCATCAGTCTGACGCAAGACGCAAGTACGGCCTCACATGAAGTACTGTTCATATCTAGGCCGGGGATCCCCAATACCAGCCAATTTATTTCGTTTGACCATGTACAACGTAGAGCTGCTCAAATCGTCGACGATTAGGGTCTTCCCGATCGACTTGACCCTCTGGATCTGCGAAGTTATGTCGAGGCTCTTTACATTCTCTATAGCATTGGCGATAGGGAGTGTTGCCATCTTGATGTTTTGCGTTCCACAACTGCCCTTCTTTCGCGTAACTTTCTTCCTCGCACTATCAACCTTGTGGTGTTTCCAAACCTTTACGATTTTGAGACCCTCAAGAAACTAGCCTACTTCTCAAAGGCCATGAAAGCATCTGCAGCTCCTGGCGTGTTGTGGGTGTTCATGGGATACGGTGATCACTTATGATCAGGTGAGCAACTTCAGATCTTGGTAGCAAGCTCCACAATACGCCGCCACTCGTCTCTGATGATGAACTATTTACTGCCGCTTTTATCTAGTCAGTTCACCTCATACACATTTTCCATACACTCTCTCACACAATCTCATCGCCATCTACGGAGCACAAAAAATCATGGGTAATTATTTTGTAAGTTAACAACCGCAAAATAGAAACTTGTTGATACAAGTCGACCGTCATTCGAATACCCGACAACATACAAAAGATCTAAAAGTCGAAAAAAACTAGCTGTTAGACTGTAACTATATTTATTTTGTATCATTTTTGGACATATTTTAAATAGTTACGAACGACATGAGTGTTACTATAAAAGCTTTGCATTATTAATAAGTCGGCCGAGATTTTTTTTAAAAGCCGAGTAAAGTTAGGCTCTATAAATTAAACATAATTTTATTTTAATAAATGCCATACATTATAATACGATAAGACAACTTAAATTGTTATTATTGGTAGCTCTAAGTACTATACCCGACGCTGCCATCCCTCAACTAGTCCGGCTACCCGCAATGAATACTCGAGTTTCCTGCCCCAACTGTGGGGTGGAAATGTACGGCGATATGGGAATAAAATCCTGGATTTAATCTTCTCGCAAGTCGCCGTTTAATCTTGCAACAGATATGGCAACGGTAAATAATAAATGTATAATTCGCAATCACGCTAAATTGCAATTGTAGGGGTGCGACGCGACTGGACCTTGTAGGTGAGGGCTACGTGACTGGGAATGGGACCACAAGCATTTATTATATTATATGTGCTTTTACCGATTTGCACGTAAGTGTTATAAGTGACCATAGCGGTTATTTTAAGATAAAAATATAATATTTTATACTTTTTAATAGAGTCGTGACCAAGGAAAGTTTGTACTAATGAGATTTTTTTTCAGTTTTTAACATGTATAAGAACAAAAATTCTTGGTAGAGTGAACGTCTCGAACATCGTTCATTTCTACGTTTTATAAAACACTATCTGACTCCACAAACATTGTTTTGCCATATAAATTGTTTCTATCAATATAATAACAATAATAAATAACACAAGGATAAACCTCTCAACGCAAACACTATTTGAAAAACTGTTTTTTTGTTGTGAAAGAAGCAGTTATTGAAATATGATTGACATTTATGATATGACGTATAGTCTGTTTGAAGTTGTCATTCGTTGGAAGAACGACTGAACGTCATTCCGGTCAACCATAGTTTTGTAAATTTTAATTTTATTTTACATACAATCAACAGAACTACAACCAACAAACTGTCAGTACCAACTCAGAAACCTTCGGAGTCTCATCCATAACACTTTGTTGAAGATCGTCACATGATCAAATGCATAGTTTACGATTTCATAAAGGACATACAGACAAGCATTCATGTTCATATAGAGATATGCTGATATAGTTTGAAAATACAAGAACGGCGATAAAGTCAATAATCAAATACTTATCATCGAAATTGTCGACACTCTTTCATGATTATGGTATATTGGTGTTCCTGTATTTAAGGCACCAAATCTATATATAAGACGAGCTTAAAAATTAGACATTCGGTAGGTCTCCCACCCTTTCATAGTCGATGTTCAGCGCGTCCGAGCGAAGCGATTTGAGTCATCGTTCATCGTGCGTACAGCAAAGGAGTGAAATAAGTTGCCGGCGTCAGTCTATCCGTCCAAGTACGACGTGGGAGCCCTCAAGAGTAGAGTGAATAGGCACTTACTAAACTAGCGCGTACCATCTTTCAACTATAACCCGGTTAACATCTTCACCAACTTAACATCAGGTGGGATCGTGGTCAAGCACTAGTTTACACTCCATAAAAAAATACGAACGAATGAATCAATGCATGATAACGATTATTAAACACAATGATTTCCTAGCTTTTGTTTAAAAGACTATTTTATTTCTTTTTTTCTCCTAATGCACACGTAACAAGATCTCCCGTATTTTATTCCAGGACACTTCTTCATTAAGAGGCTAAAGGCTCATTATTTAGACAAGTTAATAAGAATTCCTAAGTCGTATTTATGTCAAGGGAGGGACTCGAGCAGACCTCTTACGCACCGGGCTTACAAAAAAGAGATTAGACTCGGGCCAACAATATGTGTGTAATTTGTTGAGTTTATTTACACAATCAAGTATATCAGATAAGATCATTTACTAAAAATGTTAAGAATTTTACAGATTCTCATAATAGTTATTGAAATTGCAAGTTACAAATCCCACTCGGAACCTACTCTTCAAAGGCACTCCAAGCATAGCTGCTTCCAAAGCTCCCATTTCGATTCTTATTTTATGAAGCAGCATTTTTTCACAATTTCCACCTTTCCACTCCATATATCATGATGATAAGGCGTAGTTTAAACCTTAGTTTTTCGTTTTTGGAATCACCAAAATATATGGAAATCAAATCCATTACCCAAGACGATTTGAAGTAAAGACCACTAGGCGACTAAACCATCATATTCATCTATATATATATAAAATAAATCTGTGTGGGTATGTTCCATGTAGGCTGCGAAACGGCTCAAACGATTTCAATGAAACTTTCTGGGACTCTTCAGATTGATCTGGCGAGTAATCCTGTAGAGTTTGGTGACGATCTGAGCACTCCTCTTTTTGAACTGTCAAAATAGTCATACTTCGTACTTTTTTTTCTGACATTAACTTGAGCTCGATATGTTTTTGTATAACTGATAAGAATTATATTGTATTTATTGATATTTACATGGGTGTAGTTGTTGTGTAGAAATGATCTTCACCCTCTCGAGACGGGAATGAATACGGAGAGAAATGAATAATTTAATATATAGTGAGAGTTAAATTAAACATTTAATGATGTAAGTTTATTGTTTATATAAAATAAAGCAAAATCTAGACCGGCTTAGCGGGCTGGGTACGTTAGCTTCTTATAAAAATGTATTAATTGTGTATAAACTATTAGCATAACTAACAAATGCGTATCAAAAAACACAAGAAAGAAACGTAGCAACATCGCTTAGTAACGATAGTTATTTCAATCATTTTCGACTTACAAAAATGAGAAGATAAGAAAAACGTAGATACGAAGATTTATCTCCCACCTTTAGATAATTTCGAACGTCGTTGTCCACGCTACAAGACTCTAAAAGCGCGTAGTGTTAAAAAAAACAACATCAAATTCAAGGATCACATTACAGAAATCCATTAGGGTGATCAATAAAAATAGATTTCAAACCGCCTTCTAGTACGGCCGCCTCTAAATTCAGTCATACGAAATAAAACGCCGATAAAAAGATTGTAGTGATAACGAAACACGTGAAGGGAAGAACAATACTAAAAAAATGTGATGTCCAACAAAAACATGATTTGCTGGGGCCTGTCGGAGTCAATTTAAAAATAAAAATTTTGTGTAACCCTTTCGGAACAGAGCTTTTAAAGTAATATAAGTTATAGTAAACTAAAAGCGGCATGATCACGTTAAATATTCAATAATGTAGTTTTTTTTTTCAGAATTATTACTAACAATCTTGTTAACCATTCCAACTAAGCTTAAGCTTGTGATAGGACATGGTTCACGGCAATAGTCCAATGGTGGATTCGAACCCACGACCTTACGATTCGCAGACCGTACCCTAAACCATTAGGCTATTGACGCTTCGAAGTTAAGATTAAAGTTTATTTACTAAAATTAGGCGTGACTAGCTTATAAATTATATATTATAGCCAAATAGCTTCTTTGGATACATTATACGGTCTTCATTGGATTCTTTTGTAAAATGGAGTGCAAACGTGTTTATGGAGGGGCGCATTCAAAATGGTCTCACACCAATCATAACGCCTATATATATAATTACGTATGTATGTATTTATGTCCCACTGTTGGGCTAGGCAAGCTCTTTAAAGAGAGTCTCAGAGCATAGTAGGTACACGTCCGCGCCAATTGGTAGAATTATATAACATTCGAACTCGTACTACTAACGAACACACGGACACTGAGCTACCACGGTGTTAGAGTGCTTTTATTTACTTATAAATAAGTTCATTAAACTTTAAAGTGAAACTCACAAGTGTATCAACATTAAGTCGTAAGTCGCTTGAATGCTTAGGTAACTACACAATTTAAAAACTTACATTACTTTTAAATAACACGATTAATTAACACAATGTTGCATGACGAATGTACCTTATCTCAACTTAACAGTAACTTAAAGTTACACTTTTAATTGTTAACACTTAGAAATATGGAATAAATAATTGTTTAAAATGCTAAAGAATTATGAAATTGTGGTAAAACTTAGATCCTTTTAAAACTTTGAATGCATTCTACGCTAACGACTTGACACATAAATACGATTTCTTTTATTTGCTTTTTAGCTGTACACATGTGTCAACGACATTTGAACGTTTCTGTAACGTTATTATGCCGCCGAGTTTAGAATGCAGTTTGAAATAAAATAAATCAGAAGCTACAATAAACGGTAAAAAGCTCGTAAAATTAATAAATTATTCATGATAGCTATACGAGGAAATATTTACAATTTATTGTGATTGGTTAACCTTCAGAGACAGTAAACGAGACGGTGATAGTTTTTATGTATGTTTATGTTCTCGGACAATATATTTTTTAATCGGAGAAGGGATTTGAAAACTTGAGGCTTACTTTTGAATTTTCGCCTACTATGGATCACAATAACAAAAGAGAGGTGTTTTGATGGACTCAAGGAAGGTAGTCGAAGGATCTCTAATTGGTAGTGCTTCGTAAACAACGCTGATAACATCTTGTTCCACAAATTGGTAGTGAGTAGAGAAAAATACGTGAAAGTCGCACAGATTACTAATGGGAAACATCAATACAATCAGTATATAAACGTAATTCAATATTAGACGTTTAATACCTTGGCGTTGTCTGTACCAATGGTCAATTTAATAGAATTGATCCTATTTTTTTATAACTGAAGTTGTTTGGCATAATTCTTTTTCCAAAGCGGCAGTAATAGCACGTAAAGCGTTAATAGCCTAATGGTTTAGGGTACGGCTTGAGAATCGTAAGGTCGTGGGTTCGAATCCACCATTGGACTATTGCCGTGAACCATGTCCTAGCACAAGCTTAAGCTTAGTTGGAAAGGTTAACAAGATTGTTAGTAATATTTCAGGAGAAAAAAAAGAAATATTGCTAGCTTTCTTAAAAAAAAAAACCTCATAGAAGATGCGCAAAATCTTTTGCTGCTGTAACATTAAAATGTATTTGCATGTTCGTCTTCTAAAATGTTACATTTGTCCCATCCTTCTTTATGCATGCGAATGACCTTGGGAAACGTATTGAAGCGTTCGAGATGTGGGCGCATGTTGGGTATTGATTGGACTTCGAAAGTGATAAATGAGATGGTTCTACGACGAGTCAACGTGGAACGTCAACTATTGCAGACTATCAAGATAAGAAAATAGGCAAAGTCGCTGGCAAAAGAAGTGTTGGTTGAACAAGGAAATCATGGCTGCGATACATGAGAGAGTGGACCGAAATTGCGAGTGCCGTCCATATGTTTCACCTCGCAAGAGACAGAAAGACATATGGTGAAGTCTTAGAAACGTTTTGTAAAATTTATTTCGCAAAGGAAGTTATATTTATACCGAAGACTGTTATATTCCTCTCAGGTTAAAGCTCCGAGACGGCATGATGCATTCATTCATTCATTCTTAAAAGATTTCAATTGTATACGTTTTTAAGTAAGAACTAGGCGGTCCTCTACCAATGAGATTTCCGTTTTTTCGTTTCTTAAGTTCATAAAATCATCTTCTTCAATCAAACCATCTTCTTTCGTTCTTGATTTTTCGAAAAATAGAAAGTCATTGCAATCTGGCTGATATTCGAACTCACGTCCATATAAATCGTAACATGGAACACGTAAATACTAGACTACACCTGCTTTATTTTTAAATAAAAAAAAACGAATGCTATCCATTAATATAAACCATAATAAATGACTGTTGCAACTGGCATTACACAGAGTCATTGCTCGTTTTCTAAAAATAGTGCACCAACAAATGATTCAAACACAATTGAATATATGACAGGTTTGATTGCAAAGATGTGTCGAGTCGTAAATACCGATGTCCATTTATAAGGCATGACACGGTATCTTGCAAGTGAACTCGGCGACGCCCACAATAGGTATGATGACCCGAACAAGGTCCAGTGAGGCACTAAATTAACCGTGGAGACGTATACGGACTGTAGTTCGTGAACGTTAGCAGTTAACATCGAAGTTTAAAAAGAACACGACAGCAAATAGATGTCGAGCGCTCAATGGATGTGATTAGCGACACAATAACAATCAACTTTTTCATTTATTTTATCATATGTTATGTGTGCTATAGTCGTGGCCACAGACGTAACACGGCTAACCTTTCGACCTTCTGCAGTATGGATTTTGAAGTGTGCTCAGGTATTTTATGGTCTAATTCCCCCATCCCCGTTCCACCTTGGGACTTCAATACACATTCAAGGATGGTGGATTTCGTCTTTTCGGTGCAGACATGATTCAAAACCGAACAAAGCTACTTTCTTCGTCATTCATTATTCGTACAGGAAAGGACTAGAATAGTTTGCCCGCGTCTGTCTTTCTCCCGCAATTACATTGTGGGTGTTTCCAGGAGTAGAGTGAATAGACATTGACTGAGCTAGTGCGTTTTACCATCCTGGACTGCATGTCCACTTAATATCAGGTGGGATTGTGTTCAAGCACTTGCTTAGAGAGTATAAAAAAGTTGTTCACGTGGCATGATGTAAGAGCGCGCCTCCGGTGATACTAAAGCATCACCTATTGCTTTAGGGTTAAGTCTGTGAATCGTAAATTCGTAGATTCAAATCCACCATTCGCTATTGATGGAATCATCTCCTAGTACCAGTTTAAGCTCAGTTGGAATGGTTAACGCAGAGGCGACGAAAGTCTAGATAAACTGATCGTAGTTGGGAACACCGCAGGAAAAAGATCTCGCGGCCGTTCACCTACAAGGTGTTCCGATCAGGTAAAAGACTCGTCGTCCTCCAAATTTTACAGTACTATAAGAGACGAGCTGGACAGAAGCCGGTGGAGGCAAATCATCCGCTCCAGGTGCAACTCTGATGGTGACCACGATCCTCAGACATGAGGGACCGACACTAGAGAGAGAGGAATGGTTAACAAGATGTCAGTAGTATTTGTGTTATTGACAATCTCCTAGCACAAGCTTTTGAAAGAATGTTAGTAAAAAATTACTAGCTTTGTTTTTAAAAATTAGAACATAAAAATATATTTTACCAGTTTTGTATATCGTGCTATTTATTTACCTTTAAGTAAAATTTACCGGTGAGACGAAATCCATTTTATTTCTGTACATTGATGTATATTGGGGCGATACGAGCTGAACCGCGTCTAGATAATACATGCTTCAATAGGTAGTCGTATTTACGACTAAATGAATTTTAATTGTCTCTTCCTGTTTTTCCGTCATTGTGTATGCAAGGCATAGCTTTGTAGCATACCCTTTCGCTTTGTTGGTTCTAATGAATTATTCATTGTTTTAAATCCGATTGACGACTCGCGACCTGTCGGTCTGGGGTTCTTACCCCGCTAGCACTAATGAGTATTTGTTTTCAATTTGCAAAATACGAAATTCACAAGCATATATATCATGAGAGAGAGAGACATGAGACATCTTTGAGTAGATAGTATTTATGAGAGTGTGAAGCTCGTGCAATATTGAAATCCGTTTTGCGTACTTCTCTGGCTCTCTCTGGTAGACAGAGATCACAGACATACCTACGTCTTGTTCTTTTAAACGTTCCTGGAACGGCTTTTGCCATCCATCGGGTATTTTTGGAATGAAACACGCTCATCAGCCAGAAAACCTTTACAGTTTCAATGGAGCCAACGCTTCTCGAAGTGGCACTTAAAGCTAGTTAGCTAATGTACTCGTATTTCTTAATACTTTTCCGATAAAAGCTATCGACCGAATCGTGGTTTGGCGCCCTCGATATCGGAATGCTATCGCGAATAGAGTAGCCGCCCAAGCCGAAGTCCCGTCTCAGGGGCCCTCGCGCAGTGTTGCTCCCAATGGAGGCTAAGTCTGCCATCTCGCAAACTGGTAAAACTATTGGGGTCAACTTCACTCGTCACAAAAAATGGGTGCCATTACTTTTACGTACACGCATGAGAAGTCATACTTCTTTGGCATTATTATATAAAAAAATAGTTTTTAGTTGACGCTAATAAATAATTACAATAAAATAATAAAAGGACTAAGGATACTCAACACTATAATATTTTATATTTTATAATAAGCACAATTTTTTCACTGCAGCCTCAAACTATTCTGTCTGTCACTTCACTATAACGCGCCTAAAGTAGTATAACATCGAAAACAGAAATGTGGCGTTCATTTAGATTATAAAACAATTCATAGAGGGAAACAGGTCAACTGTTAAATGTTACGACGTTGATTGCTTCGTATAACAACAAATAATCGAAAATAACGATGTCTTTCTCGTAATCGTTTGATGTAGACGCTCTCATGCGTTAAAGTTAAAGGGCCAAATTGGTAGAAAAATGTTTTATTACAGCAACAACGGATATATTGATAGGAAGCCATTGTCTGAATTGTTGCTTTAATTTGTGACAAAAATCTAATCTAATTAATTTTTATGTTCAGCATTTTGTAATAAAATCTAATGTTCTCTTCCTAAAATCGGATTTTATCGCGGCTTTCTTTTGATTTGTAATTGCTGGCTTTACAGTTCTCATGGTCACGAGGTAATTGAAATGATTAACGTCCCATTGACATAATTATTTGAAGGCTATCTTTCAATTGAAATTATTAATTAAATTTTAAATTTTCCGTTCTGCGCATTCTCAGCATTTATGCATTCTGAATATTTATCAAAATTAATTTATATCTTCAACGTTTTGTAATAAAAACTAACTTCAAGGATTTTATCGCGGCTTACTTTTAATTTATAGGCTGGCTTTATAGTTCTATCTAGATCTAGACAGGCAGGCTAATTTTTTTGTATGAAGCTTTGATAAAATTATTAAACTTGAATAAAATAATATGTGAGTATATAACGACAAATTAGCGTGTTATAGTTTTTTTAAAAAAAAGATAAATATTATATATCAGTTTTTAAAGAAAAAATCAACACTTTTAGATATACAAGTGCTGGTAGGATATCTAAAAATTTATTTCAATACCTAACATTCGCATAAAAGATAAGAAATAATTTTATTCAACACCTATTCAAATAAGTTCAAAGTTCAAATTGTTTGAATCCATGACAAAAGCTTGTAAGACTTTCGATGACTCATTAAAATAAAAATAGAGATATATTTTTATATTAACAAGTCAATAAATATGCGCGCGGGCATAAGAAAACAAGATGGCCGCGGTGGGTGTGGTAACTATAAGAACAGCTGCCGATTGGTTCCCATCTTCTGTTATCAATTTTAATTTAATAGATCAACGATCAAGATAGCTTGATTACTACAACAGCCGTTTATACGTTCACAGCTCCCCTAATTTTTATATTCACTCCAATTACTAAGTAAAATTTGAACAATGGATCTCGCTTATGATCAGATGACGGAGCGAAAAAGATAAATAATCTATTGACTCTTCTACAGCTACGGTTAATATTTAGATCAAGTTTATCTTATCTTCTGTGCATATTATGAAGCGTCAATAGCCTAATGGTTTAGGATACGGCCTGCGAATCGTAAGGTCGTGGGTTCGAATACACCATTCGACTATTGCCGTGAACCATGTCCTGGCACAAGCTTAAACTTAGTTGGAATGGTTAACAAGATTGTTAGTAATATTTCTGAAAAAAAAAGAAATATTGCTAGCTTTATTTAAAAAAAAAAATATGAACGTTGTATGGATGTGAGACCAAGCTTGCTAAACGCAACGTACGCGCTCCCTACATTAGCTGCATGAGAGTAGGCTGTTATAGTAAGGACCTAACCAACAACTTTCCCTCCCCGGTCAAAGTTCATGAGATGAATACTTTTGTTTTTTTTGTTTAGGGGGGGAAATCTTCAACAAGATACCCGGCCTTCTAGGGGGAAGGCGGGTATCTTGACGGATGGCAAAGGCCCCCACCCTTGTCGGTTAGTGAACCCGAGACTCCTTTTAGTCGCCTTCTACGACAGGCAGGGGATACTGTAGTCGTATTCTACGAGCCCAGAACTACAGTGCTAAACAGAAGAATACCTAATACACAAGGTGGGAAATTGTAGTATGTAAAGATAAGAGAGAGAAGAAGATTTCAAGAATATAGAAATTACTATTGCTATCACAAAGGCTTTTACAATCTTAGTACATTTGGGCAATCAGTACACGGAGAGCCCTGGTAGCTCAGTGTCCGGGCGGTCGCCTCTAATTGTATAGTACGATAGCAACCTGACTTCGACACCCTGTGCCGTCACTAATGAATTTGTTTGGTGCAATTTTAAGTGCTGATTTACCACGCGCTTATGGGCGAAATAAAACATTGTGGGGACACGGACAATTGAATTCTGACCCGGGGCCATGTGGCGTATAGTAAGCCACACCACCTTTGTACACTCTTCACAGAAAAAGCCTGTGTCAAGCAGTGGGATATTACATACTAGTACAGGATGTAACTTTAACCACACCTTTTTTTTTTGTTGACGGGGAGGAATTCTTCAGAAAGATACCCCGCCTTCTGGGGGGAAGGCGGCGGTTATGTGGGGTTCTTACCCATTAAAACCTCCCCGGTGGCCCTTTCCTCGGTGCATGACGAGGGGCTCCGGGATCTCCAGTGGAACCTCCCTCTGCACTCAAGGAGAGCACGTCCCGGGGGGGAGGTTACTCTCTCCCCCCCCATGTGCCCTCGCAGCGCAAGGCGACACGGGCCAGCCGATGTCTCCTTCTTCCCGGGTCCACTTTGGTAGACGACTTAGGCCCGCACCCTTGTCGCCCCGTGAACCCGAGGCCCCTATTAGTCGCCTTGCAGGCAGGGGATACCGTAGTCTTATTCTTGAGAGCCCAGAACTACAGGGCTGCAACTTTAACCACACCTACCCTATATGCAAGGGAGACAATGATTCACATCAAAGTTCTTTATCATTATACTTTTTATCTGTAAAAACCAGACGAAATATAATAAAACTCCTGCAATACGAAACTATCTGCGCAAAAGTTGTAAAATTTGTTGCAAATACTTAGCCAATTTGAGAACGACACGGCTCGGAAAGTTGGTCCCTTACATGCAAATATTCATGCAGTTCTTAGAATACACTTCGCGATAGCTCTGCCAAACTAACACGCAACAACTGCTAACTAGAAATTTCACGTTTCTTTCTCCTTGCCCTAAATAACCGTTATTAAGTTTTTGTACCTTTTTACCCTTTTTTAATTAAAAATCGATTTTTTGATACACGGTAATAATAAACAGCGAAGTTAATTTTAAACTGATATTCATAGATAAAGTAACAGCCTAAATTTGTCCCACTGGTAGCCACTGGTCTTACTCTCTGTATTACAAAGAAGACTCTTTTGGCAGTCTCCATACCGCCGTAGACCTATCCTAGGATTACGAGTCTACGAATCTATGGACAGAGAAGTGGTAATAATGAATTTACAATTGTCAAATTTAATCATTCAACAAAATCAAATCAAAATTAACCTTTTTCATAGATTTTATCACGTTTAAATTTTCGATGATTTTCAACCGAGTTCAAAAAAGGCTGAGGTTCTCAATACGTGCGTATGTTTATTACTTCATAACTTTCGTGTGGGTGAACCAATTTTGATGATTTTTTCTTTCATTTAAATACCAATTCTGCCAATGGCATCCCTGAGATAACCATATAAGGCTTAAATTTTCATAAAGTATGGTTTCATTATTGTAAAGTTATGTATTTCATGGGACTACACGAGAAGCACTAGGTTTTTAGCTATACTTTCTAAGCAAGTGCTTGACCGATCCCACATGATGTTAAATGGAAATGCATTGAGGATAGTAAGGCACACTAGCAGCTAGCTTTCAAGTAAAAAAAAGAATCATCAAAATCGATTCACCCAGTGGAAAGATATGCGGTAACAAACATTAAAACACATACAGACGAATTGAGTACATCCTCCTTTTTGAAGTCGGTTTAAATTACATAAGGGATTTGAAACTTCTAGTCTTGAGAAGAAAAACACAACAGGTCAACGTTTCTTTAAACAATGAACTAAAATCTTGATGGTTTAGTATTCTTAAACATCGTTAAGCGAACATGATCTTAATCTTAACATGTCATTAAGGTCATAACAGTACATCAAATGGTGATGACTGTAAGGTAGATGATATGCTTGTTACTGCAGCTTTCCAAAAAAACGAGGTCCGAACCCTCCGGGCAGAATTGATAATTTACTCGTTCGAAGGGCTATCATTAAGTACGTCGTGTGGAATGATTGTCAGTTAGTTCGTGTTTACAGTTGGGCCCGACTGTGTCGGGTTTTGGTAGAACAAACAATAACTCGGGTCGTTAACAACGAAAATTATGTCCAGACGTATTATTATTATGACATACCTTGATCCGGTCTGGCGATCAATGCCCTTACGCAGCTCTAATTTAGTACAGACAAAATAATAAAAACATACCTATTATCTCTGAAGCAGAAAATAGTAGTATAGTTTTATTTTTAAGTTGTACGATCATTTAGGACGTAAAGTATAGAAGAATAATTAGCGAATTTATAACAGTCTTCGGTATAAAAGTTAAAAAGAAAGTAACTGCCTACATATATACCAGTGTTGGGAACAGTCTATGTTAATAGTCTAGTTACTAAGCTTTTCGATTTGTAAATGCCGTTTTTTTCATTAGGCATAAAAATTATTTTCTAAAAGTTTGTGCCTTTTGCTAAAATAGTTTATGGCCTCTGCATCTAGCACATTTGGGAGCTAATAAGCTCTGTCTACCCTGCTAGGGTTGAAAGAAAGTGAGAAGATATATTTAATTTAGTATAAGGGCATAGTCCACCACGCGGCCCTAGTACAGATCGACAGACTTCACAAAATGTAGAAAATTTTTGTAAGACTCCTTTCTCCCGATGTTTTCCTTCAACGCCGTTGTAAAGCAGATCTTAAAAATGCAACATACATTTTCATCGATTTTGGCAGCACGCGGTGATCACTTACGATCAGGTGAGCCGTATGCTCGTTTGCCACTTTTCATATAAAAAAAAAAACTTAGTAAATTTAGAATAAAGTCCGTGAATTTTATTCGATAAGAAATCAAAATATCAGTATAAGAAAAAAATTTATTGGCATTTATTAATATAATATATTTCCAGGTACAAAAGAATGTTGACCACCGTTTATAAGGCAATTTGCAACAAAATTTATAGCTAGACAAAAATTTGCCTCAATTTTTTGCCTACCCTAATTACTGATCATAGCTGAGTCTACCGCCGGTTATTATAACCGTAATTTTAGAAGACACACTCTTGTTAACCTTTATTGGAGTGGTGGCCTATTAGTGGCTAATCGGCTCGACTTGTTTTCGAATCCCAGTCGACTGAAATAACCGATGGACTGCCGTTTTTTAAGTGAAAAAATTATTTGCAAAAAAATTGCACAAACATCTTGGTGAAACGTGTACGATGCTTTCTCTAGCCCGCTAAGGTTAAAAGACGCGAGAGCTTAAATTTTATTTATTTAAGTAATTTAGGCATATTCGTTTTTCAACCGACCAATCGGTTTTGCCCCGGTCCATGTTAACCCTATCGTGCGAACTGTCAGATATGCTAAGTGGATGATGTGCCACAAAATGGGGGAATGTGCCAAACATGAAGCGGAAAGAAAGTCATTAATAGATATTTTAAAACTGAGAGAGCAACAAGTAGGTGCCTTCTTAATGCTGCTGTCTGACCCGACCTCAGAGGGAGCGAGGACGCTGGTGAATATGGCCATGCAACATTGATGAGTTTCACGCTTCCTGCGACTGATGTTTGTATACCTAGGTTAGGGTATGATGGGGCTAGCCCTGTAGTTCTGGGCTCTCAAGAATAAGACTAAGGTATCCCCTGCCTCTCGTAGAAGGCGACTAAAAGGGGCCTCGGGTTGATTGGGCGACAAGGGGGGCCTTTGTCGTCCGTTATGGTGGTCCCGGGAAGAAGGCGACATGGGATGGCCCGTCCCGGGACGTGCTCTTAGGAGAGCACAGCGCAGAGGAGCTCCGGTGCGTTCCACTGGAGGTCGAGGAGCCCCTCGTCATGCACCGAGAAAAAGGCCACCGGGGAAATTTTAGTGGGTAAAAACCCTAAATAGCCGCCGCCTTCCTCCCGAAGAAGAAGAAGGCGGTATATCTTTTTGAATATTTTCTTCCCCGTTAACAAAAAAAAGAGTATGATGGGGCTGACATGCCCAAAAGGGCAAAAGTAAGTAAACAAAGAAAAAAAAACCCAATCCTCTATTGTGTATATGGTGTATGTAAATTGTATTTAATACATTATATAGTTTATATAATAATATGTAGTTTTACGTCATAAATAAATAATTTAAAGTATATAAATATTATATATAATAGCAAGAACCAGACGGAGAATATTGAAATACCCAATAATAATGTATTTTAATTATACTGAAAGGAAAGATAACCCAGAAACGTGAAACTTGTCAATACAGATTCAAAAAAATCTAAGGAACACGTCCCGTTTCCCCCACTTTTGTATAGCACTTTTTACTGCCATATTTCTATCATTCTGTGGTCTCACCTTTATTCTATCTTCCGGATTTGGTAATATCAAATCAACAATCTTAAATCGTTTATCATAACGTTCAATTTCGGTTACCTATGATAATCGAATTTCTTTCGTACGCGATGAATGGACACAATTGTTGCAACCGCCGGTTTCCTGTAAAGCGATACTCGGATCAATACGTGGGTGGTTACAAAATATATATCGAGTTCCTGACAGAGGATTACCAATTTTAAACTATTCGACAAATATGCGTGCGATACGTATATATGCTATTTACAAGAAAAAACAAAAACTGACTTGACGTTAACATTAACGATTTAATTTGAAGTCAGCATACGCTAATACGAGCGGAAGCTCTTTTTTATTTCTAGTATTATAATTTTATTACAAAGCTTATTTAGCTACAAAGTCCATATAGTGAATTCTATTTCATCTTCCACATTCATACATGCTGTCATTCAGGAGTCTTCGATTGTCATAAACCTTTTTTCTTTACTTGGACTTTTTCAGTTTCGCTTATTCCAAAATCTGAGTATTGCTCATGTGTTGCTAGTCCGCTTGCCCTTCGGCAAGTTTTCGTCAATCAATGTCTTCGCCGCTTCCTCGGTATCTACTGGACCGAGAAAATGCCCAATGAACATCTTCTGGAGCGTTGTCGTGAAAGTCCGATCGACCTCCTAATAAGGCGCCGTAAATGGCACACCCTCTAAAGAGATGCTGATCACATACCCAAGCAGGCCTTTGATTGGAATCCGCAAGGAAAGCGCAAGCGCGGCAGTCCTCAACAGACCTGGCGCCGCACGAGGCAAAAAACATCGGAGATAAAGCGTGAAGCCCAAGATAGAACGCGATGGAGAATCACTGTGGACGCCCTCTGCCCCACCTAGGGTATATATATATATTGTAGAATGTACATGTAATCAAAGATTCTATTGAGAGAATTAATTAGGTTTTAATCTTACCCATAAACTTGTTTAAAATTAAACATTGTACCATTGTAACAGCGAATGTATAATCAAAAGTTCCTTTAGCACATGCAGCGGCACAATGGCCTAGTCATATAATATTACTCCTTATTGTTCCATTTGACAATCGCAAGAACTTGCCATGTTAAAGTCGCCTGTTACTGTTCGATTTCTGATACTTGTATAATACTTATGACAAATTGTTGCAAGAGTTCCAAAATGCTAATTTATCCAATTTGAACCATATGACAAAGAATTTAGAAGCTAATTTTGAAATTAAACTCAACTGTGTCAAAGGCTTTACTAAGTTTGCCGTGCAACAGTAGAGCTCGGAAGTGGTCATTAAATTATGTACTTCTAGAAATTTGCACCAGAACTTTATAGACGTCATTTCTATTGCATTTAAATAATGAAATAAAAGAACAATTAGGCTTTCATTTTCTCTCGGCAAATTAGTATGGAAAAAGTTTTATCTTTGCAATATAATTTTTTTAATTATAGCAGATTGAATCGCAGTTTTCCATTCTATTTCTCTACCTGTCCCATTGCTTTATATAGCTGTATTTGTTTTTATTAACACTGCTGATAATAAGACTTGATTAGAATTGAAGTAAACTCTATAACTTAAACGGAGTTTATATTGTGTATATATATTTATTGATTGGCAAATTTACCAAAGCATCGCTTATTTTACACTATATTAAAGTTACAGCCTTTTATATATATAATATATATGTCCCACTGCTGGACAGAGGCCTTCTCTGTAAAGAGAGTATAAGGGCATAGTCCGCCACGCGGCCCTAATGCGGATTGGCAGACTTCACATGTCGTAGAAAAATTTTCTAAGACATGTAGGTTTCCTCACGATGTTTTCCTTCACCGCCGAGCGCGTGGTTAATCAGCACATAAAATTGCAACAACAAATTTATTGGTGCCGGCACCGGGGATCGAACTCGGGTTGCTAGCGTGCTATGCAACTTGAGGCGACCGCCCGGACACTGAGTTACCACGGCTCATAATCATTACACTATATTGTTCATTAATAAATATTAATTAGATAAAACCTTATATAGAAAACACTAAAACTTTGACTAGATTCAAATAAATGCGTTAGGCTCGTCAGTCGTTGTAAAAGTAGTGTCATAAATTTTCATAGTTTTCTGATCTATGCAGTCGTAAAAGAAATAATTCTGATATGCCCCTTTTTAGGACCTATTTTGTGGTTCCTCTTCACCAGAACTTCTATAAATACAAGATGGGGGTCTTCGCTTATTTTCCTTTCTACAACTTCTTAATAAAATGTAGAATATGTAAAAAGAAATGGCCTAGTAAATAGTTATAATTATTTATTTATTATTATTGTATTATTTATTTATTCGGAAATAAGTGGTGAGGTCGATAGAGGGTTCCCTATAAACACGTAGCTATGTGAATGTGATTTTTTTTGATTATCTTTTTTTACTAGAATCTGTCTCCTTCTGTTGGTATATTTAGTAGCTAGTGGAGTGTTCTTTGTCCATCAATGCCTATGCTAGTATTTAATGTGAATAATGCGAAAAATCTTTCAATTGTTCCCTCTTTTTGGTCTAATTATGGCTACTTCTAGCCTAATGAAAAATATGACGACGTAGAAGTGACTACCTTTGCCCGTAGCAAGGATCATTTCAATTATAGTAGATTCAAATTTAAGAGTAAAAAAGTAACTCTGTAAAATCAAAACTGTGAAAATCCTGGTCCACAAATTTCGAGGCCGTAAAATTGGATCTGTCAATCGTAAACCTTATCTTATTCATTCTAATGTGCCGTGTGCACTACTATCAAGTTTTACAACAAAGTTTCAAATACAATAGCACATTAAAATCAATACTTTAAATGAACTTACGCAACTTAATCTATATGCTTGTCAACATGACACTAAGCTAGAGCGAGTATTCCATTTGACACACTATGATGAATCTCGTTAAGGGCAACTTAAAAGGACCTGGATGATTGCATGTTTTTTTGTTATTATGAAATGAAAATGAAATGAAATATTTGATTTATATTTTACACACACACACACACAATTTGCACACATTATGTACATACACAAATTTTTTACATACATATTATTTTTCCATACATTTTTCCTTTTCAGATCCTCAGCACACATCTCCCTGCTAGACTTATACATGGCTTGAATTAGGGAGATTAACAACTCCGAGTTTATCTTATGAATTAAATTTTAATCATTTATGCGATACTAATAATTTGTGTGAGTGTATTTGTGGAGAGAATAGGGTGCGTTCGAGTGTGTACATGAGCGTGAAAGAACCTATATTAATGAGAGTGTTTTTATGTTGTACCAAAGTTTTTTTTTATGGAGAAACGATCCTTATTATATCTATATATATAGTTAGATTTATTTATATAGTTATCCGGTCTTGTGTGTATCGATCTGTCACTATCTGTCTGTCACGATGCTGTTGTTGTACTTTAGTAATGATTTGCAAAAAACAAACTTGCTCTCAGTGAGACAACATGAAGGAAACATTTGTAATACTTTTTGTATTCCCTAAGTGTTGTATCTATTATCTTTTGTTTCTGTTTGTCTCCAAAAAATAAATAAAATGAAAACAATTCTGATATATCATATACGAATATGGCAATGAGCTCACATTCTTTCATTTGGTGATGTTTGGTCTACTTTGCTACGGTAAAACGCATTTATAGAGTACTATTATAAAAAATCCTTAGTAAACAAACACAAGTTAGAAAATAAGTGTGATTTAAATGGAAACCATTCAAAACGCAGCACACATAAAATACACGTGTAATGTGTCACAACGCTAAACATGAACGACGACGATGTTCTTTATGACACAAAGGCATTGTAATAATATTTTGAAAGCGCGATGTTAAGAACTGCATTCAATAGAATAGCACAATGTCTGTCATTCAGCGCGTAAGCCTCGCTTCCTTGTGACGTGTGGAAACGGAAGTTGACAATACTCCGCGGCCTTATCTCAGTATAAGCCTTTGTTCCCATATAACACTTGCTTTATTCCGTAAAATGGTTATAAAACATCAGAAAGTTCAAACTCTTAAGATCCTTCTTCAATTCTTCAATTTTCAATATACAAATTATCGTTGAAGTGAAGCCTCTATCTAGCAGCGGATGTCCTACGGAAATGATGATAATAATGAATCTAGACATTGATAATGGGTTTTAAAATTCTATTAATTTTTAACACAATTTTCCCACCAGTTAAACACGAGAACACGAGCGAGCATCTATAGACTATATCACCACTTAACATCAGGTGGGATCGTGATCAAGCACTAGTTTATACCCCATAAAAAATAAAATAACTACATACAAATATAGAATTCACTATGACAAGTACAAAAAACTGGACGTCAATTTGTAGTTTACAGAAGTCTAACAACCATATCACATTTTACACTGAATATCCTTCTATATAAAGAAAAATGAATGTTTGTCCGTATGTCCTTTATGGAATCGTAAACTATGCATTTGATCATGTGCTCATTTTCAGCAAAAGTGTTGTGCATGCACGAAGGTTTCTGAGTTAGTACTGATAGATGGGATAGATCCGTTATAATTGAATTGAAATCAGCAAACGTGATGTATTTCCATAAAATTTATTTTAGTTAGTGGAATAGCAACGCGCACAGGTACAAAGATACATACCCTACAAAAATACATTTTGGTTCGCAAATGTAGATAGAACACCTTTTCATGAACTGAACGACAGAAGCGGTTTGGACTCAGAAGGATGACACTACGACGACCACCAACTGGCATCTATTCTGGCTGCCAAATGAAAGAAAATATCTGGGCCATGTAAAATAAATATGTATTCTCAACCCGTCCCTTAGGCCTATGACTTATTTCATCTGTATTTCGTAAGAAGTGAATGTCATTTTAGCGATTTTGTTTCGGTTTAATATGAAGAAGATTGCTTACGTTACGATTTTCCGTGATCATGTTTGACCGGGTTACACTATTGCCTGTAACAGATCGCTAATAGCGATAAGGCCGCCCTTGCACATTTACAGTCTTACAAATAAAAATGAGTTATAACATATTTATTCCACCCTTAAACTAAGTTTAGTTAAACCAGGAATAAATTAAGAATGAGCTGAGAATAGTTTACCACAAATAAATCCGGGATAACTATGGTTTATCTATTCTTCCTTGACGTCAAAATGCACGAGTTGGCAACAGCGCAATCAAAGAGAAACCATACTAAAAAATAATTGCAGTCTATGTAGTAGTGTAGTAATGTATCTGTCAATGTGTGGCGGTTATAAAAATATTTTATACTCTATATATAGATAGAAGATAATCCACTTCCACGATTGTGCACAGTAAGAGACCTTTCAAATAAATGGTCTAGAAATATTATACCACTTTTAGAAAACCGATATTTTAATCGAAACTAATCATCGACATAAATCAAAAGGGTTTTCCCATCTTTTAAATATTTTATTTTTTGGAGTCTGAATGATATGTATCAAGTCATTTACTGTTTCTACTTCCTCCACTGCGCTTAATTCCATAATAAGTTAATTTAAATGAGCGAACACAAACACAAATTATGGTATTTTAAATGATATACTGGACTTAAACAAGGGTGTACGTCGTTGTAACTTCGGACTACCGATTGTATGAACAAAACGTCAACGTCATACCAGGTACAACGTATTCTTGGTTTATTAGTACAAATTTTGCTTATTCTTAATTTATTCCTAAGTTTATCTTTATACCACGTTTATTTGTAAGGCTGTAAGGGTATATTTTAATTTTTACTCAATTCACTGTATTGTGCTTTAGTGGAGAGATAAAGTGTATGTCTGTCTATTAGATAAATAGATAGTTATACACTTTAATGTTAAGAGGAGAGTAATGTAAAAAGCAATTACAAAATATTCTTAGATTTGCAAAGAAATCTATAAAGAGAAAAAAATAAGTGATACAGACACATATAACAGAAGAAACAATAGTTAAAATCAACTAGCTGTCCAGTGCCTGTCAAATTGAGAAACCCCAGCGCACCCAATTCGAAACACCTATCGGCCATATCATCTCTCCAACAGTACAAGTATATAATAAACGTTGAAGCAATCGAAATTAACCCTTATCACATCGTAATAAAAATCAAACGGCCAATTTGCAGTAAAATGTACACAGTCATATACGGGCGCGTTCATTCACAAGATACGTTCTGAGATTGTGATCCATCCATCAAGCCGAATGTCAAAACTAATACGAATTCGGTCCCGTGAGAGACTTCCCATCGTATACGTAATTATGCGTTCAATGCAGCGAATGTCATCCGATTAAAATTGGCGGCCGATAGGGGAACGTGATCGATAAATAGATACATTGAAGATACGTCGCATCAGAATAACTGCACTGACGGTCCAATTCAATTAATTCAGTTCTATCGTAGAAGGGATAGATTTTAACCCGACTTCAAAAAAGAACCTATACATACTTTTAAGACGCGTCAAAATGATTAATTTATCTGTATTTCTTTAATATGCACCTAGAGATTCATTTATGATTTTCTTTTTCAACCGACTTCAAAAAAGGAATTGTAATTCGTCTATATACTTTTTACGTTTGTTACATAATAACTTTCGACTGGGTGCACCGATTTTGGTAATTCTTTTTTATTTCATAAGCTGATAGTTCCCGTATGGTCGTTTGGTCCAATTCTGACGATAAATCTAAAGTCAAATCAATGCCCGAGAATAATCTATCAGACCCGGTAATGAAGTACATATAACAGGTCGCGCTCTCAAGTTGTAGATTAATGCTATGTACATATAATTGTGGTAGCTCAGTGCCCGGGCGGTCTGCTCAAATTACATAGTACGCTAGCAACGCGAGTTCGATCGCCCGGTGCCGGCATCAATATTTGCTGTTGCAATTTTATGTGCTGATTTACCACTTGCTCGGCGATGAAGGAAAACATCGTGAGGAAACCTACATGTCTTTTTTTTAAGCTTAGTTTTCTAAGGCATATGAAGTCTGCCAATATAATAATATAGAGTCGCGTGGCAGACTATGCCGTTATATTCTCTTTACAGAAAAGGCCTGCGTCCAACAGTGTGACATATATCATATATATAAAGGCTGTAACTACTAATAACTACTAAAATAATAGCTCTTAACCACAGGCAATAAGTAAGGTGTATAAAAGATTTGTGTCAGTTTTATAGAGACAATGACATGTCTTAGAATTTTTTTTTAAAAAAAAGCTCTACAGTGGGACATATATGGGCTGACTTTATTTTCAAATATATCATTAACGTAAACTAGATCGTTACATATAACTATGTCACTGTTAAAGTTATAAAAAGATAACAGTAGCAAAAATCTAGTTCATTCCTATGTTAAAATATGAATTGTATATTTCTACACGTGACATATGTTTAGCATTGCACCAGCTATTTTTTACAAAAGAGAAACGAGTTCAAAGGAATAGATAATGAGGGAAGAGACCGTTGTTCTGTGAACTGATATCTGTGTCACATTGATTCACACTCGCCTAAAGTTCTTGTTCGTGTTTTAAAAATATTGTTATAGTAATACGCCATCGTTTTGCATCATTAGTTAAATTTTCACGTGTGTTAGAGATGACTCATGTCGTAACTGCTTCTTTAAAAGTGTGTACGCTATACTTCTATGTATTTTTAACGTCCATTCACGTTCTGCAAAAGGTGTTATGTTGAAAGTTGGTAATTGAATATACAAACACGTTTAAGTTGTTTCGAAAAACGACAATATATTTCTCAATTTATTACCTTAGTACCTTAGTAGTTTGTTATGTATGTTATTGGGTCTTACATAGTATTTTACAGTTTAAAATAAACTTAAATGCCACTCAGTTCACATCACTGGGAATTCACTTTTTTTTCTTTTTTTTGGACTAACACAGTTGGCACAGAGACACTGGCCTATACTGCTTCACCGGATTGTGAGGTGGCATAGCTCTTAGGTCGCTTAGCCTGAATCTCGAAGGGAAGTCACTCACACTTTTTTTGTGAGAATGAAAAAGAAAACATAGGTCCCTTAACGTGAACCTGTTTCGAAAGTAAGTTGGTTCACAGGCTTCTAGGAGAACTCAGCTTTTTTTAAAATTTTTTTCTTTCATAAAAGAAAGCTAGCAATGTTTCTTTTTTTGCAGAAATATTACAAACAATCTTGTTAACTTTTTTTTTAGTTAACGGGGAGGAAATCTTCAAAAAGATACCCCGCCTTCTGAGGCGGGGTATCTTAGCGGAAGGCGGCGGTTATGTGGGGTTTTTACCCACTAAAACCTCCCTAGTGGCCCTTTCCTCGGTGCATGACGAGGGGCTCCGGGATCTGTCGCATCATCCCAGTGGAACGCACCGGAGCCCCTCTGCACTGTGCTCAAGGAGAGCACGTCCCGAGGGGGGAGGTTACTCCCCCCCCCCCCTGTGCCGTCACAGTGCAATGCTACACGGGCCAGCCGGTGTCGCCTTCTTCCCGGGTCCACCTTAGCGGACGACAAAGGCCCCCACCCTTGTCGCCCAGTGAACGCCCGGTTCAGCTAGTATTACTATAAAATTGTAAATTTAAATTCTTTTTTTTTGCGAAATCGGTTTATTTTGGGTAATAGCAGTATTAACAAAACCATGTCAAAACACAAAATTTAATTCAAATCTTTAGAGCCGTTTTTGAACTACGAAATATACACAATAATTACTAGTTTAATGTTATGAGATAACAGAACAAAAGCGTAACCAAAGTCTACTGTCACGATAATGTTTGGATTAGGAAAACAAATATCCACTAATGATTAATTCATTATTGACAGGCATCATAGGGACTTGTTTATAATAATATAATTACAGAATCAAAACAAAGTCCATTGTTCTACCGCATTGCCTAGATGATTCAAAACGTCCATGAACTTGAGTACCAATAAGGTAAATATATGGCGTTATATTGAAAATAGCATATACCTTTCTACTGAAGCATGATGTCAAAGGTAAAAGGTAAATATTAAAGAGTTTAACTAAGATTATCGTAAACGTGAAGGTGAAAGTAGATCCGTCTTTCCCTCCGATTGCAATGTGGGTGTTTCCAAAAGAAGCATGAATTTTCACGAAGCTAGTACTTTACCATAGAAACAAAAAATAGAAAGTAAATAGATAGAAAATAAAACAGATAATTAACAATTGGTTAAAGTATTTCGAATACGAAATGTGTGACAAGTTTCTAATAGGATTTGTGATAATGATAAACAACACATAGAAATGCCCCTACTCACATACTATAAAATAGACAAAAAATAATATACAAAAAATTATATTTATTAGTATTTGTGTTATACTGATTTGTGCACAATGGCAATATAACGGGACATTACTCGTATATTGCCATTATGCACGACAAGACATTACTAATTATTTAATATTTTATTTAATACACGATAACCAAGGAGACAGGAGATCACCATTCCATGTGTGATAGCTTTGTTGAATAAAGCCTATATTATATTACATTAACTATATATAATTAGGCTATGTTATCCTCTGCTTGTCGTAGGAGGCGACTCAAAGGGGCCTCGGGTACACTGGGCGACAAGGGGGGAGGCCTTTGTCGTCCGCTGAAGTGGACTAGGGAAGAAGGCGATATCGGCTGGCCGAAGAGTACAGTGCAGAGGGGCACCGGTGCGTTCCACTGGGGATCCCGGAACCCTTCACCATGCACTGAGGAAGGGCCATGAGGGTTTTAGTGGAAGATTTCCTCCCGTCAATAAAAAAAGGAAATGGTTCGCGTTAAAAAAAATAGTTAGTTCGAACTTACGACGTTATGTTTCGAAACGGTAGCGTAAACCATTAGGCTATTAATGCTTCAACTATATAAAATATCTACATGAAGTGCCAACTATTAACCTTGTTACTTATTTTCTTTATTAGAGCTTTGCGCTTGTTTGAAAAAAACAAGCGTAGTATTTGCCATTTGATATCAACGCAAAAGCGTGGAAGGCGAGATGATTTGTCTAAACGTGATGCAATTTTTCACTCTACCCTCGCTGACAGTACACGATCCCTTCCAGTATCTCAATTGAATATCTGCGTGCAAGATTTACCGCTGCTGTACATGTGTCGGGTAGGATTTAGATCATGCCTTTTTACACCTTCATCGTACTACTGTGATAATGTTTTTACCTAAGATGCTTTCAAAAAAGGAGAGTGTACTTTAGACTACACGATTGAAGTAAAACTTCTTTAGCTCCATCTATATGTATATAAGAATAATATTAAATATAACTAACCTATCAAAATTTAATCGAAAACAAAAATATTAAATGGCTTTTGGAAATTGATTACGAGGAAACAGACGAATTTCTACAATTACAAAGATAGATGTACAAACTATTTTGTTCTGCCTAATTGTCCAAGAGGAGAGGGAGGGGGCAGGAGACATATAAGACAAGTTTACTTAGTTTGAACTCCTGACTCCCACATCCACCTATTGTGTCATGTAATTGTATTAAAACTGTACTATTACTATTTATTACTATTTACTATTCATTATTATTATTAAACACGCTTGCTTAAGACAGAAAGAATTTATGTACTCGCACCTCTCTACCTTGCCCTTACAGTAATATACGCAACCTAGGTCCCTCTCTTTCTATCACTAACTTATATCTCCCTCCCAACTTCCAACCGCCTAACCTGGTCACACTTTTCGTTACGCATTTACCAGTTTATTCCCCAAATCAAGCGGGCGTAAAGAAGTTTTACTTTACAAACCTTAAATAATGAACGACAAGCCACTAGTAGTGCCTGCCACTGGCGTTTGCGGTTGGGTTCTGTGGCACCAGCATTGTGCCAACCTTGGCGAAAAGCTGACATTGCTATTTTCTTCTCATCTTATTTTTCTTTCTTCTCATATCTTTATTTACTTCTTCTCCCTGCGCCATCGCTTCCCGAAGTGGCACTCAAAGTTAATTTAGTTTTTTAATGTCTTTTAGGTTACCCGTGAAATAGCAACCGATCGGGTCGCGGTTCGGTCCTCTCGGTCGCCCTAGGATTGGAATGCTTATGCGTAACATAGTACCCGTCCAAGCTGTGGTTACCCCTCACCGGGGAACCGTTGTGTCGAGTTACTAGCGATAGAGATTCAGGCTAAGCGACCTAAGAGCTATGCTACCCCTCAATTCGGTGAAGTAGTCAAGGCCAGCTAAAGTTAACGGATTTTTTTTTAAATTACATAACCTTAATATTTGAGTGAGAGACAAAAGCAATAAATTATTAAAATTGCTATAACAAACAAACAAACATTTTATGTTCCCACAATAATTTCAATAACGACTTACTTAAATATAGTTTATAGTTAACTATAGTTAATTTAAAGTATATTCTTAGAATTAGTCGAATTCTAATGAGATTTTTTGATTCAGAGGTTATTACTATAGTCTAATGAGATAAACGGCACTTAAAATTGCTATAACTTTTTGGTTCAATGAGCTAAGTGCTACTTATCCCGGTGTTCAATTTGGAAGGATTTTAAAAATGGGCATGATTGATGACGAAAACAAATGATAGTTTGAAACAATTGATGTTACAACCTAATTAGAACTTGTGGATTCCAATTACAAAGCAAGTTAGCTAAACTTGAACCGTGGTAGCTCAGTGTCCGGGTGATCACCTAAAGTGACATAGAATGGTAGCAAACCAAGTTCGATCCCCATCAGTCATCAGTGTAATTTTTTTTTTTTTATAATTTCTAAGCGAGTGCTTGACTACGACCCCACCTGATGTTAAGTGGAAATGCAGTCCTGGATGGTAAGGCGCACTGGCTTAGTAAATGCCTATTCACTCTACTCTTGAAAATATTTTTTTTGCCAAAATTTTTAAGTAATTGTTTAATTTTTAAAAGTAATTGTTTATTAAAATTTTAAATGGCAATTTTTGTGCATTAGTGTATTTCAGGTTCCGTTTATTTTTTTAACCTTAACCTCTGCTTCAAAGTAATATATGTTATATGTTAATACCATAACATATAACCCGGGAATGTTTTCCTATTGAATTTATAAAACATCATCTAAGATTACATCTCTATTGAATCCGTTCTTACAAGACTATTGAAACAATAGTCTTATAAGAACTATCTATTCTTAGAATATAGTATATATATAGTGGACGACTATTGTATATGTTTAATAATAGTTAATTTTTAATTTCAAATTTAGTTTAATTTTAATTTTTGTGTTCTTTTAGTTATAACTTAACATTGTCTCGCCATTAAATTGCTCCTATAACTGCGATGGCATTAACTTAACAACTTTTTACTGATATATGAATTGTTTCTGAAAAATGTTCATTGTGTTTGTGTTCAATAAATAAATAAATATAAAAATGAATGTTTGTCTTGTCTTTATAGAATTGTAAACTATGCATTTGATCATGTGATGATCTTCGGTAAAGTATTGGGTATGAGTCTACGAAGGTTTTCGAGTTGGTACTGACAGATGGGAGCACTATCATTCGGATGAATTTCATATATTGCCGTGACAGTTGAATTGAAACGCAAAACAGCAAACGAACAGCGAATGTCCCCCCTATATTTGTGTAATATCTTTCCTTCAAATTGATTTTAGTAGCAACGCGCGCAGGTACAGCTAGTATGAATATAAATGTGTACCGATCTCAAAATCGTTTTTTTTTAATTTTATCATTATTAGTAAAGATTTTGCAATGGATATAAACTATGCAGGTAAAAAAAGCTTTCACGTCCTTTTAACCTAGAGGGTAGACAGAGGCTATCCACCGGGTACAAAAATAACTGTACCAAAAATCGGAAAAAGCAGCAATTAATTCCTACAAGCCGTCTGCGATTCGAACCCCGGACAATCAAATTGTAAGTCGACCCGCTTAGCCGCTTTGCTAACAGTGGACAGGACAAACCAATATAATATGGGGCTATGGGTTTTTTTAACCCTTATATGCATTATGCAAAAGTGAACCATTTTTATTATAATTTTTAACTTTTTTCCAAATAAGTAAAATGCGAAATAATCCTGTGTATTGTCCTTTATTTGTTAAATGTACAGGTATGTCTAATCTATTGTTTATTTATATGTTATCTGTGTATGTATAATAATAAAAAAATTATTTATACAAATAAATATTTTTTAATGATTTTAAAACGCTATTTTAGTGACACTACTGTAATCTGTCCTCTTAAAAGGTAAACTGGATAAAAATGCTAAATAGCATTAAGTTCGCCTTTGTGCATGTATCTTGGTTCTCTAAAGAATTTATCGATCTATCTATGCTATCACTGCAGGTGATGTGAATGTTAGTTGCTAACCTCTAATCATGCTAATCATTCTAAATAGAATATATTGAAGGCAACGCCTGTTAAAGAAACATTTAAGTTTTATAGCAGAGTTCCTAGTTAAGTAAGTCCCATGCACTGCTAATTGCGTAGCGCTATACAATACAGTATCGCATACAATCAAAATTAATTACACTTTAGAAGTAATTTTATAACGAGTACCTGAGAGTACTATATTTATTTAAGAATCGTTAAACGTCGTTAACGGCAAATAGGTGAACAGTTTTATATTAAGTTGTATACTGTTTGTTTGTTAATAGTTATTTGACGTTGTTAGCCCGGAGTCTTTTATAACTACATCAACGGATTGTAACGCCGTATTTGCTCGGAAATATACTCGAATGTTTAACGTTTGTCTCAACATTACCGACTACGTTAGATAACAAAGTCATGTCATATGAACACAATATTGTAAAGGAAACCGCAGGCACCCGTTGCGGGAACTACAATGATAAAGGAACGCATCGTTGGTAATTTCTTGCACAAAGGCAGCGAAGGTTGCATTTAGCTAAGGTAGCCTGGTAGCTGTTTGAGGATCTCATAGCAGACGTTGTAACTGTGTACGGAAACCGCAAACTTACTTCATATAGCACGAAGTAATTTTAGTAAAAAGCATTTCTTCAACTCAATAAAAAGCTTACAAATCTTTTTTTCTGTTTTGTAAATATTATAGGTTTTTTGACTTCTTGCAGCCCTGTAGTTCTGGGCTCTCAAGAAAAAGACTACGGAATCCCCTGCCTGTCGTAGAAGGCAACTAAAAGAGGCCTCGGGTTTACTGGGCGACAAGGATGGGGGCCTTTGTCGTCATCCAAGGTGGACCCGGGAAGAAGGCGATATCGGTTGGCTCGTGTCGCCTTCTTCCCGGGTTGCACTGCGAGGGCACAGGGAGGGAGTAACCTCGCCTCCTCCCCCCTCTTCCCCCGGGAAGTGCTCCTTGAGCACAGTGGAGAGTAGCTCCGGTGCGTTTCTCTGGAGATCCCGGAGCCCCTCACCATGCACCGAGGAAGGGCCACCGTGTAGCCTTTAGAAAAACCCCACATAACTGCCGCCTTCCCCAGAAGGCGGGGTATATTTTTGAAGATTATCTCCCCGTTAACAAGAAAAGTTTTTTGACTTAATTTGACTTGAACTTTCAGGTTGTCTAAAATACCTACGTATTGCTACCAATATGGTGACACTGGATCACATAAATTCTGATAAAAAAATGGGTTGATGTGACTTACGTTATTTCTACTTGTAGACCCTTCCATTACGGTAATACGGTTTTGAGAACCTGCAAACCGACCTCTACTATGTTTATTTATGTATAGAATATATTATACCTATTTATTTATAAAATACTAACTCGAAGTGCATTTCTAAAATTGCTTTTTTTTTAATTCTTGTTAGTTTGGAGAAATTGTTTCACCCCAGCCCGAGCGCGCGAATATAATATGTATTATTTAAACTCTAAAACATGATACTATTGTAATAAGATGGTCTGAAAGCTTATGAAAACATTATTACATACATAAACATCAGAAAAACCACCGCTAAAAGATTTTCTCCCAACCGCGAGACGTGTTCGAGGCGTGTCGGTGCTTTGTGAATTGTTTCTACTTTGACTGCAACAGTAAACCTGTTATTTTTATGTCCCACGTCTATATAACGCGAACGTTAAACGTTTCTTGTGGAAATTTAGAATTTGTGTAACGGCAATGAAAGCAAACAAATTAAAGTACATTACACAAACCGGGCATTAAGTCTGCTATCACATTGGTCACAAATATTTTCAGTGACATAATATGTTGGTCTGGTCTGGTTTTAGTAACCTATATATATATATACAGTTGTCCACACCGTGACCGGTGACGGCGATCTTAACTAGCTTCGGGCATGAGCCCTGATATGGCTTGCGAAGCTGAGCTTGTTCTCAAATTTTCGGTTGCAAGTGGCACAATATAGCTGACCGGTGACATTGTAGGTGTAGTTGTAGGAGGACTTAGGCGAGATTTCCTTTCGTGGCGTTTTGCGTCTAGATCAATGAGACGATTCTTTTTAAAATCCGTCACATCTGCTTTAACAAGAGACTGCGCCACTCTGGTCGCATTGACGCAAAGCTCTCCCACCTGTCGGTATGTTACAGGCAGCTAGATGATGCTGGAGCACGTCTTTGCAATTGCGTTTTCCGAAAGCTCGGAATATAAAGTAATAATAGTAGTATAAGTGTTTAGTAATCTAGTAGTCCAGACGTACTACTTTAGTGTTCCTGTGGATAATCCACTGATATTTAAATATTGTATCAATTGATGGTATTTTGGTAATTTCGTATATAACGACATTTAAAAACAGTGTCCTTACCATTTAATCATTTATAATATCAAACAATTTAATAACCATAACTATATTAGTTTACGGTTATTGATAAGATGACAAATCAATTGTAGTTGGTCGGTTGTCATAGTGAAAATTCAGATTAATCAGGAAATCAGAGTTCGCTGTCTAGTAGTAAAATAGCCTCGGGAAGGTGCGCGTGCTCTTGTGCGCTAGAGGTTCAGGCTAAGCGACCTAAGAGCTAAGCCACCTCTCAATCCGGTGAAGCAGTCAAGGCCAGCCTCTCTGGCCAATCTGTGTAGTTCGTCATAAAAAAAAAATCTTGTGCGCTTCGTATGTAAAAGTGGAGGAGAGCTCCAACTCTAAGAGACGAGGTTCGGCTAGAGCTTAGTCGGTGCGAGTCCAACATATTCCGTCCTTGGGACGATGCGTAGGCATTTCCCTACAAAAAAAAGTGAAAATTCAGATAACGACTTTAAAACTCTACGACTAAAAATATCAAATTATTTTTCTCTCTTTTATATATAGACAAGAAAACCTATACACCCGTAAGAGTAGAGTGACACTCTTAAAGTAGTGTATGACTCTATGCAGCAACGTTATATTGGCTTCCTCACAAATTACATTTTTTTTCTTATAGTTTGTATAATTATTGTTATGATTTAAAAATGTGCTTTCCAAAATTTTCCAAAGAATATTAATAATAATTACAAAGGCGCAGAGACTCAGCACGATTTTCTTCACAGTAAAGCACGTGACTGTTTAGTACTTAAAATTCCAATAAGCAATTTCATTGATGCCGTCATCGAGGATCAAATTTAGGTGAACAAAACTTAAATTTCAGTAGGCTAGCAGCCTGTACTGAGATTTAAGTCGAGAACCTATATACTGCACTACCGCGGTTCTCGGATACGAACACAAAACCAGTCTTTCACTAACATTTGATTACATTTCATTACTACACATTGTATTTAAAACAATCATTAAGAGTGTGTGCTTCAATCTATCTATAATATGTGGGGTAATCTATTAATCAGGTTGATCGCTCCGGAAACATTTTCACATTTATAAGGCTTCATTGCACCATATGGATAGAGCAGATGGTAAACAATTTTTCCAATATAAAATAGAATACAATATACTTAAAAGAATGAATTTTATACTAAAATAAGAACTGTATTCTTGTTTGATATCTTTTGTTTTTGAAAATAAAGTTTTTTTTATTTATTATTATTATTTAATATAATTTTTTCAGTTTCTTTTGTCTTCTCCATTGTTTTCTTTAAAAAAACTGAAAATCAGACTCATTATCTCAACTGCCTCTACTAACCGGAATAAGAACCCTTAATCATCAGATCGCAAATAGAAAACTTAGCCGCTAAGCAATCTAGATAGTGGTTTCATTAGAATTGTTAATATAGGAAAAGTGGTAAACGAGCTCACGTCTCACTTAATCTTAAGTGATCACTGCCAGCCCCATGAACATCCACTACATCAGAGGAACTACAATTATGTTGCCTACCTTTAAGATAAGAGTTGGTTCTACCATTTCAAAACATGCTAAGAGGTGGTTCACGTCAATAGTAGAATGGTGATTTTAAACCCTATTGTTTTGCAGACCGTATTTCAAATAAAGAAGAAAGAAGCAAGCAAGTAAGTGATTACCATAAAAGCAGCACCTCTAGCAGTGTGCCTCCTGTACTATCTTTATGAAGGAACTTACAAATGATCTGTAAAGGTACAATGAAGCTTCCATAACGTGAAAATATTCTCATGACTATGACACCCAACTCCCAATCATCATCATCAACAGCTCTTCCGAAATTCGAAAATAGACCTTCCCCAATGCCTTCTACGATATAAGATTATTCGCTTTCCACATTAGCCACTTCCGGCTATTCTTATCATGTCGGTCCATCTGGAGGGATGGCACCCTAATACTTCTCCGAACCATGGGCGGCCTCCGTCACAGACAGATGTGGTCTCAATTCCATTCATTAAATTGGACACCAAACAACGCAAGAGGCAAGTACGCTTAACACACGATGTGTTCATTCTGTTTTCTGCATCTCTATGGAAGTTGTACTTGTTAAATGAACATAATGACAACACACCTAAGCATTGGAATATTTCTTTGTCATCCTTAGGAGTCGGTGACTAAAGTAGTCACTTTGATGCGGGTCTCGCAACTCGTTAACTGCGGATTTTATAACGGTGTTATAAAGGAAACATAGAAATAGTTGCGGTAAAACAACACAGCGAGGGTTGAAGCACAATAAATTTAAATTGAATCTATGAAATGATTTCTTATTTTTTAGCGAATGTTGCGGATAAAATAAAACTATAGCCAACTATATACCATGAGCAAAAATAAAGGGTCGGTTAAGAAAGTTTCAATATCTCGGAAGATGAAAACGCTAGCTAACTGAGATAAATTGTGCATGATAGACAATTAAATATCCCTAAAATAAAATGTTTTTATAAATTTATTTATATTTCATTAAAAAAACATAAACTTAAACGAAAAAGGATATCTTACGAAAACCTGAATAATACAGTATTTTTCATTATTTTTTTTTTAAATTTAAATTTTAGTGTTTAGTGTCGCCACATGGAGCTTTATTCCGACCCTTTATTTTTGCTCACGAGTTATACACTCGTGTAATATTGGTTTTACCGTGGTTTAACTTTTAACCAACTTCAAGAATACCTTGGGTTCGGAAGATTTTTGTTGTTGTTTGTGATTCAGGACTAGTTCATACATTTCAACCGACTTAAAAAAAGGAGGAGGTTTCTCTCTGGCAATCTGTATGTTTTTCTTTACCTCATAACTTCGGACTGGGTGAACCAATGCTTACTCTTTTTTTTTTATTTAAAAGCTAATGCTTCCCGTGTGGTCCCAATTTTGACATCCATGAGAAAACAAGATAAGTTTTAAATTTGCATCAAGTATGTGCGCCACAAATGGACGAACAACTCAATATGGTTCGAACCGACTCCATAGGTTACAAGTAATTCAGAATCGTTAATAGCCCAATTCTTTAAGCAGGCATCTCGACGGTTTTTCGAGACTGCCACCAAACATTCTAACAAACTTCTTGTAAGTGCCGCCACTTATAAGCCTTCCTATAATAAATCCGTCGCGTCGCCCGGAGGCCGAGACACGTTCTTGACGATCCGGACGACGCGATTACCATTGCACAGGCTAGATCTATACAAATCCACAAAGCGTCCATTCGCGACCGTCGGAGGTTGCGAATAATCCTTGCGCGTTACCGCTATTTTATGGGCAGGCCCCACCCCTTAGATGTTAGGAGCGTTGCTGGAGTTTCTTCGGCCACTTCTTCTCCTAGCGCCAACGCTTCCCGAAGTGACACTCATAGTTAGTTCAGCTTTTGAATGTCTCTTAGATTATCCGTGAAATAGCAACCGACCGAGTCGTGGTTCGGCCCACTCGGGCGCCCTCGGATCGGCATGCTTACGCGTAACATAGTAACCGTCCAAGCCGAGGTTACCCCTCACCGGGGGGACCCTTGTGTCGAGTTACTAGCAATAAAGGTTCAGGCTAAGCGACCTAAGAGCTATGCCACCTCTCAATCCGGTGAAGCAGTCAAGGCCAGCTTCTCTGGCCAATCTGTGTAGTTCGTCATAAAAAAAAAGCGAACCGATTTCGATGATTCATTTTGTTATTCGATATATACTTTAAGAGTAGTTTGATGAAAGTTTAGTTATGTTATGAATAATTATATTTCATAATAGTCCTACGATAATTCGGAAATACAAGGCGGTCGTCCGCGTAACGTTTGATTCGATTTGAAGTCGGTTTTGTTTTTGCTCGTAAATGTACTTGTTAAGTAATTTAAGTTCTCCATAACGACAATAAGCAAAAATGAGAAAAAATAAGGGAAATCGTAAAATAACTTTGATTTTCGGGAAAAACAAAAAACTACAACAAAGACGCCAAATACTTAAGTACCCTCGTGTCTATGAGCATTGAAAATTACTTGAAATATCGAACATTTAAAATCAAAATTAAACTGTCCCAGTTTCATTTTCATCAGAATTTCATAAAATCTATTTTATTAATAGAGACCAATAGAACCTTTACGTTCAGTTTATGCGAAAAACAAAGAATCAATTGTATTAAAATCTTTTCTTATTATCCACTGGTCATTTCTTTTTATATATTTCGACCTCGTTTAATTATATATTATATAACTTACAAAGCAATGACTGCTTTTAATTAAACACAGAAAAGCTAACAATTTTCCTTTGTAATAATTTCTATCAAAAATTTTGTTTTAACGTAATGAGACATAATTAAAATTACTTAGAAAAGAAGCTAGAAATAAAAATCGTAATGAGTATAAAAACGTCGGTATAATTTATTACGGCTTCAAGATATCTTTGTACATTTTTATACAAAACAATAATTTTCATTAAGACTAATAATTACAATCCAAAAATTACATTTATTTTCAAATTTATAATTATTACATCTAATATCACGATTTAGCTTAATTATATTATTAAATAGGTACTCAAGCGACACATCTATGCCCATATAAACGATAACAATGCAAAACTTTTTCTTATATACACTTTTATTATACGTTTTCGAAAGCACATTAATAAATGCAGTAATTACATGTATTCATATTTTTATAACATAAGTAAATAAAGAAGATATAACAACAAAACACATCAGAAATATAAATGCACAAAAACGACTATTCTTTAGCAAAAACATATAAATAATATAAATAGAAATAATTTTCAAATAAAATCATAATTGAAAAGATTAATTTTACTTGGAAATTACTGTTTTTTTTTACAATTTACCTTATATCATTTTCTTGAAATTGAAATATTTATAGTTATATTATTTTGATCTTACATTATTTGGTGTTGTTTTACACTGAATAAACATGTTCATACAAATAAACTATATAAATACAATGAATAGTAATTTTATTTTTAAAAAAGTGTTCCTTATAGTCAGACTCAACATTGTGACCTTTGTACAAAATATTGTATCATTAAAATTTATTCGTAATTACAATCGATCCATCGTAGGCCTTATTACGTATGTAAAAATTGACAAATATTCATATTTAATTCGCTTATATTTACAAAGTGAATGATCACTTAGTGATCTTTATTATGAGAATTGTGCATTATATTTATAAGAAACGCTAAACGTAAAATGAAAAAGCATGGAACATGACATTTCATTTTTCTCAAACGAAGTACGTGCGTCCTTTAGCCGAACAAGAGCCCGTTAAAGAGCGGGGTGCGGTTGGAGAAATATCCTCCACTCTAGAATATACGTGACCACTACTAGGAGATAGCCTGAGGTCATAATTAAAACGTGAACATGTCCTGTTGTCGATCGACATGTAACTATTGTTAGAATTGTTCCCTTCACCGTACGTGTTATTATCGGAGGAAGGGGAACTTTCATTCTGTGACGACTCTCCGTCGTTCCTTTTACAATATTGCAACGAGTTCGTAAAGTTTGAATTTGAGCAAGTATCGTTTGAAACCGGCATTGTTGTATACCTCAACGTCGGAGTGTGGCGAAGTGATTTCTTAAATACACTCTTTTCGGAACCTTTGACGGTTATAATTGTATCAGTGGAATTAAGTAAAGCTATGAATCTATCCCAAAACCGTGGGTCATTCCACGATATATTCTTAAACTTATCTAATAAAAATCCTAGCTCATCGTTTATTTGGTTGTTATCTACAGTCTTGATGAATATGACCTTATTCAAATCACTACGGTTTAATGATTTCAAATAGCTATAAAACATGTTCTTAAAATGTATGTCACATAAATCGTTACATATGAAATTGGTTGTTAGGACAACTAAGAGGCGTTTAGTTAATTTCGATGACTTGGAGAAACTATCCAAAGTTAATATGTTCAACGAGGGCTCGTTAAATGAAAGTTTTTTTGCAGTCATTTTTCTGAACTCTATTTCTGACATAATATTATGATAAATAAACTGTGTATCTTTGGTATTGCATATCACGTAGTAGTCGTACATATGATTTGGATTGCCTTCAAGCATATCCACGTTGGGGCACGACTGTTCTTTGAACAAAGGCACGCCATACTTTGTATACAACCAATCGCTGACATCGTATCTGAAAGCGTAGAAAATTGCTCCGATCAGACATACTAGAACAACAATGATTATAACGCCGCAAATAATCGCAAAATAGTTGTCAGGAAGAAATAATGACGTCGAAACAATTTCGTTTTTAGATACCGTTAGATCGTTCATTGACCCCATGTACTCTTTACAATGACTTAATACTGAACCTATAGTTATTTTAGTGGGTTTCCCTTCATTATCTGTGCATAACATTTTCTCGGGATCCCCGGGATCTCTTCGCAACCATGAATCTAGTTCGGCGATACTTTTACAATCACATGAATACTGATTACCTTCTATAGAAACATGAGCTAAGCTTTTAGAAGAAGAAGCCAACAATTTCCAAGGGAAAAAATTCACCAGCTTGTTATCGTCGATTCTAAGAACGGAGAGTGATTTTAACGATGAAAAAGTATTATTAGCAACGTGTACAATTGCATTATGGTCTAAGTACAGTTCATTTAAATTATTAAGATGTAAAAATTCATCGCCTTTTAATTCGACTAATTTATTATTTTCCAAATGCAACACTCTTAAAGAATCAACACCTTTGAATGTTTGATTATTAACTTCTTTCAATTTCGTATTGTTTAAATATAGAACTTCCAATTTCTTTTTACCTATAAAAACATGATTTCCCAAATTAGTTATGTGATTTCCGTCCAAATATATTTCAGTGGCATCCATGGGGATACGTTCCGGTACTTCTGTATAGCCCGCGTTCGAGCAATCAACAACATTCGCGTTCCATGTTATGTCATGATAACATTTACAATTATTCGGGCAAATCATTTCACAATCGCAAGCAACAAAATCACAACAATGACAAAGGGCGAAACAATGACTTTCGTAGGGACAGAGAAAATCAGAAGGCGACATGTCTATAATCATCTTTTTCTGTTTCGTGCGTGAGTGTACGAGTGAACAATACGCTTTGTCCAAATCTAATACACGCGGGTACTGTCGACTGTGGCTCAAATAATTAATGCGTTGAATCCATTCCATTGAACAGTCACAAACAAATGGGTTCCCACTTATAAAGAACTCAGGTAAATCACTATCTTCATCAATTTGATCTAACCTGAAGGCGTTCATATCAAGTTGAACGAGTTTATTATTATTTAATGTCACTGTTATTAGTTTTTGTAACTTGGAAAACGTAGCGACTTGAATGTGTTCGATATTATTGTCGTTTAAATACAACTTTTCAACTGTTTTTGGGATTGAAGTTACCGTAAGTTGACTTATGTTATTGTGACTCAAATCCAATAATTTTATATTGCCATTAGAGTACAAATCGTCATTGAAGAAACTTTCAATATTATTCATATGCAAGTCTAACCATTCCAGACTATTAGGAAAACTTCTAAAATCAAATGACACTATTTTGTTCGCAGACATATTGAGCCATACTAAACTATTTAGAGTCGAAAATATTCCATCAAATGTTGTTATATCGTTTCCATCCATGCGTAATAATTTCAAATTAATATTTTTACGAAAACATCCAGGCGTTACGTGTTTTATTTTATTCGAAGCCAAATTAAGCACTTGCAACTGAGGTAAATGTTCAAAAGTATCTTCATTTAAATAAGTAACTTTGTTATCTACTAGACGCAAGCCGAATAGTTCAGACAAGCCGCGAAAATTATCTCGGCTTAGGTGGCTTATGTTGTTATTTCCAATGTCTAGTGACCTTAGTGACCGCAATTTGCGTATAGACGAGGGAATCGTCGACATTAAATTATCATTTAAGCCTAAATCCTCTATAGTGGTCATGTTATCAAAAGCATTTTCATCAATATACCTTATCTTATTATTATCAATAAACAATTCATGTAGAACATGCAAATCAGTGAACAGGTGCGTATGTATGTGTGACAGTTTATTATGTGACAGCGCAAGTGAATGCAAATTTCTTAACTCTTCAAAAGAATGCTCCTCGATAGTAACTATGTCATTATGTTCCAAATTCAACTTTTGTAGACTATACAAATCTTGAAACATGAAACGATCTATCTTTGTGAGCCTATTATATGATAAGCTTAAAATTACCATACGCAATAATCCTACAAATGAGCCCTTGTTAATCCACTGACTAGTTAGGTCGTTATGTGAAAGATCTAATGTTTGAAGTTGGTCTAAGCCTTCGAAAAGACCCGGCGGGAGTACGTTTATTGTATTGTTGCTTAAAATAATCTCCTTTAACGATTTAGTATCGGAAAACAGATCGGGTGGAATTGTATTAATATAATTACTAGATATATTTAAAACGTGTAAACTGAGTAATCCTTCAAAGGCGCCCACTTCAAGACTCGAGATCGCATTGTTTTGAAGAAACAATCTCGATAACGAGCGAAGCTTCGAAAGACTGTTATCAGTAACAACAATCAAATCATTGTAGGAAAAATCGAGTGTCTCCAAAACTAAATTACAACTTCTTATGCTCAAATTTTGTTCTCTTAACGAGTCAGAGAAACCAACAGTTTTTATATTCTGCAAATGATTCTTACTCAAGTTCAAAGTTTTTAAACTGTACAATAAACAGAAAGTCTCCGTTTTAGTGCTCCAAATATTGTTATCACTTAAATCGAGTTCGATAAGTTCGTTCAAACCTGAAAACGCTTGTTCGTGTATCTCCATCGTCATAGCAGACCATTCGCTGTTGTGTGTTGTAACGTGCAACCGCTTCAGGTCCTTGAAGTTTTCAAATGCACGCGCCGGTATTTGACGTATCTTACACTTGTCGACGACGAGGTCTCGAAGTTTGCTCAAGTTGGTACTCCTCGCGGATGTTTTGTCCGTGTGAGCCGCGAGCGTGCTCTCGAAGAACAGAATTTCACTGCACTGGACGTGCAATGAAATCAGATCGTCGAAGTGCGTCCGACTTATGTTCTGCAATAAATGCTCCAAGCTGCTTATGGTCCGGATCTTGCAGAAGAGTACCGCGTTCTCTGGCGCCTCCGCCTCGAGACTACGGTAGGCACATTCATGCGGCATCTCAGCCGCGGTGCTCCTTTCGACAACATGACAATAGAATAACACATACACAATAATACGATTGAAATTTCGGCGTTCGAGTCCATTCACAATAGTTTCTTTTATTGGCATTTTACGGTCTTTAGGAAGCTACGGTGAGACATCGACGTCGGCTTTGCCATTTATAACGAGGCGGTGTAGTCGTAGTAGTTCGCGTCATAAATATTCACGCGGTGGTAACGACATCGTGAATCGCGTGGCATAGTTGGTGCGCGTTACTAGCGAGCGTGCAGCTCGGATGGCGGTTGATCACCGACTGAGCGGCGCTCCGTGACTCCGCCCCACGACGCCCGCCGACGTCCCGCCGCCGCTACCCGCCGGGCGTCTAAGGAAACTTCATCTCATAGGTATTATCAAGGGTGCATAAGCCGTTGAATTATTCTCGTGCGGGTGTATCGAGCGTTAATTATAAACAAAGGTCGCATTAAAGTACTAATTTTTGTACCATGCTTTGTAAAAGACGTGTTCTTGATGCGTATTATGTTTTACAAGTTCGAAGTCTGTTGTTCACAAGAAAATTTAAATCCAAAGCGAGCTATGTTACTTTTAACAGCATCCACACATAATTTAGTTTAAAATTAAAAAAAGAATATTTTAACTACAGTGTTACCCTGTAATCTATGTATACATAGTATTATTGCCCTAATGTATTTCATAATATACTTATTTCTGAATGATGATTTGCCAAATATAAATAAAAAATATTTTATTTAAAAAAAAAACAAATAAATGTAACTTTTATAAGACACAGAAACAGCCAACGAACAGATATACGTAATAAAAGCGTTAATGAATAAGTTGGAAGCAATAAACTCACATCTCACTTTTACAGGGTAGGCAGAGATTACAATGGCAGCCCGCTTTTCACCAAATTCACCATAGGATTGTAATATTAGATCCTAAGCTGTGGTAGTTTAATGTCCTCCTCGAGTTTTTCTCATTCTCCTCAAATTGTTTGTTGCAATTTTATATCCTGATATACCAAGCGCTGTGGGGCCTATAATATACAGGCTGTAACTTTAACATGTTCATTTTTTTAAAGAGTAAACGAAACTTTTTTAAAAATTAAACTCCGCCGTACAAATAAAAATAAGTTTGCCTCGCAAAACACTTTTTACGTAACTTTGGAACGTAAAAATATCGCACATTGAGTGCGAAGCTGTATTCTCGGGTATTTTTTTAAGACTAATACGTCGACATCAACAGCACCTGTTGTGTTGCTCAACTTTACAAAACTTTTACTCGGCCACCCGCGAAAACGAGATAAAAGCCGCGCGTAATAGTTTTCTACGACACCATATGCTACCAAAGTTAGCGTATTCACTTACATTAAGGGCCATAAAAACGATTAACGTAACTTTTTTCTCTTTTGCCATTTTACATACAGACCAGTGTTGTGCTTAGTGAATATATTTTAATAACAATACCATCGTTTGTAGTCAATATTACATAATCAAAGTGTTTTAATGTCTCCCGAATCTTATAATGTCTTATATAGGTTGTCAAATATCTCCCTTCCGCCTTTTGTCCTATGAATTTCGCGGCTATGTACAAAGCGCTACAGAGCTCGTATCTAGCAATACTATACATAATTTGAAAGGTCTTGACATAACCTACAAAACGACGCTATGCATAATTAGTTTGGATATTGCGTTCAACAGTTATAGACGTGTAAACATGAAGTTCACTAACGCCGAAATTCGCGTTATTTTAAAGTTTTCCTTCGTTAAAGGCAAATCCGCTAGAGAAACGTTCCGTGAGATTAATGGTGTTTTGGGGATGGTACTCTATAACTTCGAACCACGGAGGAATGGTTTCGACGATTCAGAGCCGGTGAAAACGACACCATGGATAAGCCAGCCGGCGGAAGACCTGTGACGACAAATACCGATCAAATCATGGACTACATCGAGTTAGCACCGGCATGTGGCATCTCGTGACATCGCCCAGGAGATGGGAGTTAGTCACCAAACCATTTTAAACCATCTGCAGAAGGCTGGATACAAAAAAGCTTGATGTTTGGGTGCCGCATGATTTGACGCAAAACCTTCTGGACCGAATCAACGCCTGCGATATGCTGCTGTAACGGAACGAACTCGACCCATTCTTGAAGCGGATGGTGACTGGCGACGAAAAATGGATCACATACGACAATATCAAGCGAAAACGGTCGTGGTCGAAGGCCGGTGAATCGTCCCAAACAGTGGCCAAGCCGCGAATTTCGGCGTTAGTGAACTTCATGTTTATACGTCTATAACTGTTGAACGCAATATCCAAACTAATTATGCATAGCGTCGTTTTGTAGGTTATGTCAAGACCTTTCAAATTATGTATAGTATTGCTAGATACGAGCTCTGTAGCGCTTTGTACATAGCCGCGAAATTCAAAAGACAAAAAGGCGGAAGGGAGATATTTGACAACCTTTATATGAATAATCGTTCAGTCTATCTCTTACCAAGTATTGAAGTCGTGGTACATTTTTTTTGCGAAATGACCTATTTCATTATTGTGTCGTCCAATTAAAGGTAAAAGAAACAGTTACACTTTTATCGTAAGCCAGAGATATTAGTTTATATATTTTCATTTCAACTACATTTTTAATCTAATAATTTATATTTGTTATCCTGCCCATGCTAACACGATGCTGCTGTACTGTATCGATGATTTTCGAAAAACAAATTTGTTATTAGTGAGACAACTTGAAGGAAGCATTTGTAATAACTTTTGTATGTCGTAATCGTTAAAATATGTCTGCTATCTTTTGTATCTGTTGGTCTTCAATAAATAAACAAATATATATGAATAATCTTATATATATGATTAATCTTTCAGTCTATCGCTTACCAAGTATTGAAAGTATTGGTACATTTTTTGGGAAATGACCTAGTTCATTATTCTGTCGTCCAATTAAAGGTAAAAGAAACAGTTACACTTTTATCGTAAGCCAAAGATATTAGTTTATATATTTTCATTTCAACTACATTTTTAATCTAATAATTTATATTTGTTATCCTGCCCATGCTAACACGATGCTGCTGTACTGTATCGATGATTTTCGAAAAACAAATTTGTTCTTAATGAGACAACTTGAAGGAAGCATTTGTAATAACTTTGTATGTCGTAATCGTTAAAATATGTCTGCTATCTTTTGTATCTGTTGGTCTTCAATAAATAAACAAATATATATGAATAATCTTATATATATGATTAATCTTTCAGTCTATCGCTTACCAAGTATTGAAAGTATTGGTACATTTTTTGGGAAATGACCTAGTTCATTATTCTGTCGTCCAATTAAAGGTAAAATAAACAGTTACACTTTTATCGTAAGCCAAAGATATTAGTTTATATATTTTCATTTCAATTATGTTTTTAATCTAATAATTTATATTTGTTATCCTGCCCATGCTAACACGATGCTGCTGTACTGTATCGATGATTTTCGAAAAACAAATTTGTTCTTAATGAGACAACTTGAAGGAAGCATTTGTAATAACTTTTGTATGTCGTAATTGTTAAAATATGTCTGTTATCTTTTGTATGTGTTGGTCTTCAATAAATAAACAAATATTGGATTTTAGTCGTGCTGAAATAATCCTGTAAAAATTTGATTATTACTAAAAGGAGCATACTGTTAACAAATATTTTTTTATGAATAAAAGACACTTTAAGAAATTTAACGTGAAGCTCACTAGATGTGACAAGAAAGTGTCTTTCCATATAAAAATACCGCCAACAGTAGGCTCTTTTTAGTAATAATCCAACGCTTTGAAAATTTTGAAAGATGACACGTTTCCATTAATCGACGATATATATATATATATTCTTATAACGCTATTTCTAACGGCACTACTTAGTCTGCTCTTAACCACCAAAGGTTAGCTGGAAGACATTAAATTCACATTTGTACATGTATCTTAGCGAAATTAAGAATTAATCTAGCTTCTTTGCTAATAATCCCTTATGGTGGTGGATTATTGGATTATTGATTTGGACACTTGGATAATTCTGCATTCCTTCATGCCTCTGGTCACTCTTCTAACTCGTCTAGGGCAAGAGTTGTAGTGTTCAGGTTCCTTAAGTAGCTCGGAGGCCTCACGTGCCCATAGAAAACAGGAAACTGCTTACATAAAATATCCACGACCACTTATACGTTTGTCGTTTATATATTTCAACGAGGACCGATTAAAATTTATCGTATTCAGTCAATAGTCTGTGATATAGCCTGCTTAACATACTTTGAAACTAGTTGGTTGTTTAACTTATCATAATATCTCGCCGGGCCTATAAAACAAGTCGAAAATGAATACACTTTATAGGACCGGATCCCAATCTCATTGTTTCAACGGCCACCATTACCAAGCCTATAAATAATTCAATAGCATTAAAAAAAACTAAACAACGCCTATTCAAAAACGAGCGTAATTACTGAGTGAGGATCGGAGATGGTATAGAAGTAGTCACCTTAGAGTCGCTCGTCCATGGGAACAGACTGCCTTGTAATTGGTCGGCGTGTGTAATTGAGATACGCCGAGCCTAAACAAGTATACGGCAATTTGTAGCCCGTCATATCCCGATCGTTCCACCGACGTCGACCACCCACTAAACTGCTAATGTTTATTTATTTACAATCAATTGAATCAATCCTTTTTTTTTGTTAACGGGGAGGAAATATTCAAAAAGGTACCCCGCCTTTACTCGCAGTGCAAGGCGACACGGGCCAGCCGATGTCGCCCTTCCCGGGTCCACCTTGGCGGCCGACAAAGGCCACCCTTGTCGCCCAGTGAACCCGAGGCCGCGTTTAGTCTTCTACGGCAGGCTACAGGTAGGGGAGACCGTAGTCTTATTCTTGAGAGCCCAGAACTACAGGGCAGAATTGTCAATCAAATTGGCAATTGTCAATCCTAGGTGATGATGAATAATATATACCGAAATGTAAACATAAATACATCTCTTTAACTAAAAATATTAAAAAAAACGCAGCAACCGACTCGCTAGATTTCTTGTCATACCGAAACTTAGAACAAATTACGGAAAAAGATCGATTTGTTTTGAAGGAGCACAACTGTACAACAAAATATCCGCACACGTCAAGAGGCACACACTTGGCGCATTCTAAATGCAACTTGCTAAATTCCTCAACAATAGCTAATCGTCTCCAAGCAAATGAATGCGTTAGGTGACTCCTTTGGACCTTATGGACGCTTTGTGAAGTTTTTGGTGCTCTAGATTCTCTGTTTTGTCTAGCTAAAAGCGTACTATAAAAATTAGTACCATAATCATTAACTTATATATAATGATCGTATCCGATGTAAGCATTATTTATATCTCACATAATAAGCGCATAGTCGGGTAGATGATTTATTATCGTGCAAGTTGGTTTTAACGTAATTGTATCCGCCGCTAGAGACCATTCCCGGGTGATTACCGTGTGGGCTCGCACCGCCCCCGGCAATAATCACCTTGTTGACTGCAATCAGGTAAGAGAACTGCTTTATCGATTATATTTAATATGTTTCAATTGTTTGAATATTAGCGTATAATATAGATCTACGTTTGTTTTAGGCATTTAAAGTTAAAGTAACAGCCTGTATATATGTCCCACTGCTGGGCACAGACTTTCTCTGTAAAGAGAGCAAAGGGCTTAGTCCGCCACGTGACCCTAATGCGTATTGGCAGACTTTAAATGTCTTAGAATTTTTTTCTAAGATATGTAGGTTTTCTCACAAGGTTTTCAGTGTGTAAATTGCAACAACAAATTTATTGGTGCCGGCACCGGGGATCGAACTCAGGTGGCTACCCCGGCTCTTATGCAATTACGAACTTTGAATTAACTGTGTCACAAGTATATTTTTCGAGTAAAAACAAAAACCGACTTCAAATAGAATGAGAATATTTATTTTTATAAATGATGAAATAGAATTAATCAGACCGTAATTAAACTACCCTTCAAGTACATCCTTTCCAATAAATAATGAATCATCAAAATCGGTAGGCGTGACATTGAATTATTTTTGCATAATGCAAATTTAAGACATATCGTTTTCTCATGTAGGGCATTGTCAGAATTGGACAAAAAAAAATTATCATCAAAATCGGTTTACCCAGTCGAGTTTTGAGGTAACTAACAAAAAAAACATATAGACGAATTGAGAACTTCCTCTTTTTGAAGTCGGTTAAAAAGTAGGTTCTCCATTCGACAGAATTTTGGTAAATGTTTGTGCATTGAACGCGCAATCATTTATGAATCGATCTTAAGTTTTTTTTTCTCTAAAAGGATTTAGTCTCAAATACGTCCCATATTGGTTTTGTTGACATTGAATTCCATAGATATACCACGAAATTTCTAAAAATCGTATTAAAGAATTCTTGTTGATTGAGATGAGAATGTTTATGACAATCTAAGATTAGGTAAGTACTACTAGAAGCCAGATGTTCATTTATTTTTAGATCCTCAATAACACCGTGCTTAGAAAAAAAATGACAATCACGCAGCATGTTCCCGAAATTATAGCGAAACTTCCTCGCTCAGAAATCGTTCCTCGATCAGAGAATGAACGTACAATGATATTACAGCTCACAAAGCTACAGCAGAGTCACTCACGATGGTTTCGCCTCTGATGAAATAGAGGTACATACAGGCGTCCGACAAGGATGTCTACTCTCGCCTCTCCTGTTTCTCGTTGTTCTTGACGAGGTCATGCACCGCACAAACGACAAGAAGCAGCGCGGGATATAGTGGGGGACAAACAATGTCTTAGAAGACTTGGACTATACCCATAATCTCTGCCTGCTAAGTCATACCCACCGATACATGCGCAAGTTGGACGACCTTTGCTGAGAGGCTGACATTACGGGATTGAAGATTAACATCCGGAAGACCCAAGAGATGCGATCTGGAGTGGGATACCAGACGCCATTACGCATTGGTGCTGTGGACGTAGAAAGCGTCTACGAATTCACTTACCTCGGAAGTGTCGAGTCAGAAACTGGGGGCACTGAAGAGGACATTACCTCACGCACTGCCAAGGCCCGAGCAAGGAGTAAACTGATCAACGAGAATACTATTTGTGGTTTAGCATACTCGTAGGACATCCTAGGATGTGCACATAAGTGAGAGAGTAGAGAGTAAGTGAGAGTGTGGTATCCCTGTTTAGCATACTCTGTGGGGCAGCAGCGCTTTCTCTCGCTCTCGTTAGACTGCTCACGCGGGAAGATGGCGTATGCGCATTTTGTACAATCGTGAGTCGTTCGTAACTAAGTTTTAAAAAAATATAATTAATTACCAAGGTCTGTTCATACATGACACTATTCCCTAAAAAATATGATCATAATTTTCTATATGTAAAAAACCAATTGGAACAAGCCTGATGCATTATTGGTAATTGCTAAGTTTTTTTCTAATCTGCAGATAAGGGCAAAAAAGATTTACATTGCCTTAACTATCAACCGCAATGAACTTCAATTATAAGCCTCTACGGCCGATACACTCGTAGTCTAAAATAATAAATTATATTAAATTCAATTAAATTATAAGTTTGTCGACATCGTTAAGCGCTACGGCGTGTCACAACACTATATACAAGAGGCTAAAAGGCATGCATATTAAATTTGATTCGCGTGCTGAAACGGTTTATTTTTTGGTTAGCACCGGGAAGTGGGGCGGCCCCGGCGCTTGTCGTTATTAACCGTCGCCAACCTAAACTTTTGATGCTATGGTTTGTTATATCACTAAGCTTACGTAAGAAAATCATAGATATACTTCAAATCTTATTTTCCTCCTAACCTTCTTTCATCTAACGTAATTTTGAAATCATACTTACCTCTCACGTTTAAATCTTTTTCATCGGGTTAGATATACAGCTATTTTCTCAAACACCAACTCATTGGATACAATATACGACAATTGGTAAGCTTATCGTTATTGACACCAACATTAGAAACAAACTTTTTTTAATCCCGCTGCAATTTGGAACACGACAGGCCACAAGGTCGTGCATTTTTCTTTAATTGCGTTATCGTAAACAAAATACCCAGTTACTAGTGATGAAATATGGCACAGAAACGTAGTCTCTCACTATGGGCCTCATAAACAAGCTCAAAGTCGCACAACGAGCTATGCTCGGAGTATCTCTACGAGATCAAATCAGGATTGGGGAGATCCGTAGACGAACGAAGGTAACCGACATATCTCGCCGGATAAGCAAGTTGAAGTGGCAATGGGCAGGGCACATAGCGCGTAGAACAAATGGCCGATGGGGCCGAAAAGTTCTCGATTGAAGACCACGGACCAGCAGCAAGGTGGACGTAGCTGGTTGCAAGCCGCTTACAACCGGTCCTTTTGGAAATCGTTAGGCCTATGTCCACCAGTGGATGTTTTACGGCTGAAATGATATTTATATAATGAAATTAACAATCAATCGAACCCAGTTTATTACAGTCGGTGCAAATCGACCGATACTTAACGAACTGACGAAGAGAAATATTTAGATACAGCCTTGTTATTAATCTAAAATATTATGTAAAATCGTGTCCGATAACACTCAAAAATTAAGAAGTTACATAGCATGAAGGTAGCAGGGGAACGTTGAAACTAAATCACATTGCGAGTACGTATGTTCGTTTTGACACCAAATAATGAAAACAATTGAGAGGCGTACATGAAACACTTTTTTTATGTACGCCTTTCAATTGTTTCTAACAAAAGAATGCGAAGAATTTCTATACGTCTCATAGTCATTGTTGAACGCTCCATATAAAACCGTCAGGTTGAGAGTTCTCACAGTGCCAGAGCATTTCGAAGTGGCTATAATATTAGTTATGGTATTTCTTGTTATGAGAATGATGAACTTACCGAGCCATTGTTTACGCAATAGAACGATTAATTCAATTCAATTGTTTTTGTTGGTGGCGTTTACATATAGATTTCGCCAATGTCGAAATGCGTATGTTAAACTGCTGAAAATAGCAGGCTTCGTAGACGGACAGGACGTAGTCTAACAAAAAAGAAAATCACAGTATATACATTAGGTTAGTTGACAAACAAACTAATGTTTAATGTTATTTTCGTTATGAATGAACATAAAATATATACAAAAGAAGAGTTAACAAGGAAGACTGGGGATTTGAAGTTTGTGGGGCGCGGATGGATAACATGAGGAAGGAGATCGTAGATAGAAGAGGAGAGTAGGGGACAATTGAAAAAAATGTGATTTGTAGTTCCTTTGCCAAGTTAATGTGACTATTAACTTAATTATTAATTAAAGATACAATAAGGTTCAGGTAAATCACTAAGATATCATTGGAACTTGTTATTATGCATAACAATCGCTGGGTGGCATGTGTTGCCAGCTAACAAAAGACGTACTCGTCACGCGCTGCAGCGCTTTACACTGTATACGCAAAGCATATGCAGTTATAAAATAAAAAAACAACATCGCGATGGCGTTACGGAACAGGGACCCGAAGGCGATAGATCACGCCAATCAAGTAAAGTGTTGACGCTTTAAGCAAACTCTTTTATAAACGGAGCAAATATAACAAATAAAAATCCAAAAAAAAAGGCACGGAGGATCCGTGGAAAAGCAGTTAAAATTAAAAAAAATATAAATTTTATTATTTTAAGTATATCCATACTTTTCCAACGTCAATGTATCACGAAGTGAAGCCATTTCTTAAACAATATGCATTTTTAAATAGAACTCAGAACTTTTGTACTTCAGATATGCATGAGATCTTGTCTCTTTAAAACGAATTTTTTACTTCTTTCACGCCGAGTTTTTAAGATCGTAGAAAATTTCAGTAACTACGTAACTAATAGAAATAACTTCATACGAAGAAAGTGGAACTACCCTTAATTTCAGAACACGATGACGTCAATAGGAGTTCAAATAGTAGGTGAAAGTATAAAATTCACGAAGTTTCGACCGCTTTTTGAAGTAAAACGCACGCTTGACTCGGTGAATAAGATACTGAATGTTACGAAAAGTGTAATCGAGCGAGGCGAACGTAAGTTGAAAGAGGGAGGATAAGTTAAATTGTTAAAGTAAAAGAAAATAAAATAAAAATAATTTTTATAGATAAGTTATTTACTCGACGAATCGAACTTCGCTTCGTCGCAAACCGCACCGCTACTGAGCTTCTACGGATCTTCCTAGCTTCTTTGTAATCGCTATTTTTTTCACATATCTTTAATGATCTTAAGCTAATTCTCATGTTGGCAAGTAAACACAAAATGGCGTCGCACCTTCCTTCGCTAAATTAAACGCTAATAGCGCGATGTAACACGTTGTTTCTATTTATGAACTGTCACTTGTGATATTGTGATGGCAACCAACCGCTTCTCATATATCAGAGTCTACGATCTACAAATATTCTGCTAAATCATCGCACTTCGTCGCCATTTAATACGTGAGATGCATTGCTTCCGTTTCAATTAATTAAATTAAGTGACATTTCCTTTCGTTCTGTCTATAAATTTTATTTTATTATTTTAATTATTACAATGAATTATTGAGAAGCAGCAGAAGTAGTTATTAAAAGCGAACGCTGTAAATTACAATATGTTCTGTTGTTAATTTTAAACGCGACAAATTCCGTTTCATCCAAAAATTTTCAATTAAAATTTGTAATATTAAAAACCAAATTATTACAACAAATAAGACCTTAGATGTCTAATATATGTCTAAGTTTACTAGGAATTACTGTTAGCTATATTTTAAGATACTGTTTATTATTATAGATAAAACTAATTGTTTTTTTTAAATGACGAACTACACAGTTGGCCAGAGAGGCCTTTACTGCTTCACTGGATCGAGAGGTGACATATGGTATACAATTATATTTACTAGTAGAAACAAAAAATATTTTCAAAAGCAGTCAAACGTGACGAATTCAAACATTAAACTCTGCTACTCTCTCTCTCTCGCTCTGCTTTATTTCCAAAGTTTCATATTATGAAATTCTGGCGCCTATATTTTCTCTCTTCTTCCACATTTGTGCTCGCTGTCTTACCTAGTCTTAGATAATCATAAACCTACCAATACCTCAATCATCATGCATGCTTTGCATACTGTAAAATTTTTACATTAGACTACCACTGACATTGATAAATAAAAAGGGAAGTTAGTTGCAGCCTATATAAAACTTACTGTTGGGGCACAGGCCTTCTCTGTAAAGAGAGTATAACACACATATGGTACACACACACACACACATAGTCCGTCACGCGGTCCTAGTACGGATTGGCAGACTTCACATGTCTCAGATTTAATTTTCTAACACATGTCGGTTACCTCACATGTATTCAGCACTTAAAATTGCAATAAACAATTCATTGGTGCCGGCACTGGGGATCAAACAAAAGTTCCAGCGTACTATGCATCTTGAGACTACCCGGACCCTGAACTACCACGGCCATCACCATATTATAGTCTTCTTCTTCTGTCCTTCTCATAACATCGCGAAGGCGATAGACCACGCCAATCAAGTAAAGGCGTTGGCGGCCTCTGCGAAGACGAAGTGTTAACTACCACGGCTCTGAATAAGCTTGTTTGTAAATTTGGTACAAAGGTAAATATTACCTACCTCTGACCACCCCATTACTGTTATACAGTCGTGCAATTTTCCTCTCATTATTATCATCGGCTGACGTCACCGGGAAATAGAAATGATCTACACAAATAAGGCACCTCCCTATTTCGTTTTTGTTTACTCAGATCCCATCAAGATGAAAAATTAAATCGTCTGTCAAAATCGTATCTGAAATGACAACTTAACGTGTAGAGAATCTTTGTTTGAGTGCACCACGGCCAATTTAACATTGACAACATTAAAACATACTTTAGAACGTAAGGGAAAATATAATTAAGAACTAAATTTGGCTCCACGTCGTTTCGATAACCGCAAAGTTATGTTGGTATGTTATAAAATAAACAGTGTAAATTAGAGTTGGGAGCAGTCGGTACAATTAACATATAGAATAGAGGCGAATGGAATCCGACAAGTCATTAGTCATGTTCAGGCGATAATCTTCGAATAACAACGTCTGTTCTGGTTCGAGTCTTGTCACTGTTGTAGTTAATTCTGGAATCATGTTCCGGTGGACTAGCTTGTAGTTTATTTTTAACGTTTATTTTTACTTAATATGCAAAAATTAATTGGTTTCTATAATGACTAAATAAGCAATGTTGGCTACATTGTTGTTGTCGGAAAGTTGCTGGCGTCAGTCTTTCCGTCCATTACGACGTGGGAGCCGTCAAGAGTAGAGTAGGCACTTACTTACATCAGGTGGGATCGTGGTCAAGCACTAGTTTATACTCCTTAAAAAAGAAAAACAAATTGTAAACTTTTTACATTTACCTATTAATGATTTTGTTTCTTCAAGACCAGGATACAATTTATCAATTTGTAATCTCTTTAGTGCCATAATTTTTTATAAATTGTTATTGTAAGCTGTAAGTTCTAAAGAAATATACAAAGTCGTGTAAGCTGCAGTCGTATCTTTAGAGAGAAGGACTGTGCCCAGTATTGGGACAAATAGCTTAGCATTTTTTTTTGTTGAGAGAAACTGACCGCAACAGTTTCACCGGACTTGAGAGGTGACAGAGCTCTTAGTTCGCTTAGCCTGAACTTGTATTGAGAGAAACACGGCGCCGGGTGCCCCAAGAGGGAACCTCGGCTTGGACGGTTACTATAGCTTAACAAACTTATTCCGTAAGTAATAGTAGTACAGCTCTACCACAAACGATTTATAAAATAAAATTTCTATTTAATTTCACGATGTCATGTTTTACACACAAGTTTGCATAAACTTTCAAAAGCGCGGTAGCATTGTCACGCTTGAAATGCAGAAAACACATTGGACCACGAGCCGATCGTTAGATGTCCCATATAAATAAACACAATTAACGTAACACAGTAGCTTATTCGAGCGATAAAGTCAAATTGTTACACGACATGCTTATCGTTGACAAAACAACAAATTACAGTTACGGCTGCACGCTGCATTATTCTGTCATTGCGCTCGTTTACATATAGTTCATGTAGTGAAGGTTTAAAATTATTTGTCTGTTTATATATATATATACATATATCCTTGGGCGACTCAATACGCGGAGAGGCTGAGATTAATAACTCTTTAAAATCATCGAATGAGATATTAGTAGGACAATAAAAGCGTCAATAGCCTAAATGTTTAGGGTACGGTTTGCAAATCGTACCGTCGTAGGTTGGAATCCACCATTCGACTATTAACGTGAACCATCTCCTAGCACAAGCTTAAGCTTAGTTGGCCATTCCAACAAGAATATTAGTAATATTTATGGAAAAAAAGTAATATTGCTAGCTTTCGTTTAAAAAAGACTAGGTGAGTATTCCATGACGACTCATGGTCGCAGGAATATGGAAGTAGAAATAGTAAGTTGGCACCAGAATTTCTTAGTACAAGTGCGATACCTGCGTCATTGCGAAAATAAAAAAAAATATTTTAAAGAAAATAAAGACGCGAATAAAATTTAAAAACCTGCAAACGTTCATTTTATGTAATTACTTAAATAAAAGGCGTTTAGACTTCGGTAATTGCCTAAAATTCTAAATATTATTCGAAAATACTAGGGCACAATAAAGTCGTTACCGGTCCTCGGTCTTAAATTAACGATATTAAAACAAGCTTCTCTTATTCAAGATAAGACTTTTGTTAGGGGAACAAATTGGACGAGCATATGCCTCAGTGAAGTAAGAATTGATGTATTCGACCAATTCATTCAATTTTGTTATTTTAGACATATACAACTTTTAGAAAAAGACGAGTACCGCCAGTGATGTTTCGTAATGAAACCGATCTATTACAATCTTATCAATTATCATTCTATCATTACCAAATACATCAAATACTACACACACATTATTAATATGCCAGTAGTACGCCACTGGTAAACCGTAGTGGCAGAAATTAACTAAAAGAGTCCTTAAAATATCGACCATTTTTTTAAAGAAAGCTAGCAATTTTTATTTTTTTTTTCAGAAACATTACTAAAATTCTTTTTAACCATTCCAACTAAGCTTAAGATTGTGGTAGGAGATGGTTCACGTCAATAGTTGAATGGTGGATTCGAAGCTACGACCTTACGATTTGCAAACCCTACCCTAAACCATTAGGCTATTGACGCTTCCCGATAATTGTGGCAATGAACCATCATTTCGTCACCACAACCAGGTCTTACGTTAAATGTTGTTATATGAACAGTTATTATATGTGAAACGTAATTTTAGTAGTAGTAATATATAAATATTTGAACCACCGATACGAATGAGTGTTATTTACCAAATCTGAAGTGAAAAAAAAACAACTTTTTAAATGTGCATGTATTACGCTCAATGACTGCAGAGGAAATCTGAAAGTCATAGTATCGATTTTCGGCGCCAGAGTTAAAGGGCGTGAGAGTTTGCTTTTTTAACCGACTTCTTATTAGGAGGTTCTCAATTCATCTGTATTTTTTTTTCTTTTTTATGATTGTTACCTCATAACTTTGGACTGGGTGAACCGATTTTGATAATTCTTTTATTATTTGAAAGCTGGTGCTGTTACTAACCATGTGGCTCTATTTCAATTTGATTAAATTATGAAACCATATTAGCTTTAAATGTATAATTGTAATATTTCTACGATAATTGGTAAATACGAAAAGGGCGCCGCGTGTAACAGCTTTTAATGTTTGATTCGATTTGAAGTTGGTTTTTGTTTTTGCTCGTAAATGTACTTGTTTATTTTTTTCTTAATTACTGTGGCATAACCCCATTCACATTGTTGGTGTATGATATTCTTCAAGTCCTCTAGCAAAATTGCCCTCTAACTCGAGTCACGTTTCGGCTATTAGTCCGCAGTACTTATATTAAAGTTTCATCGCGAAACGATCAATGGACCACTTACCGTTCTGCGTGGAAAATATTTTATGGACTATGAAAGTGGACCGTGACTTCTGACTGTTGCGGTGCCCCAGACAGCTGGATTAATGAGGAATAGGCGAACGATATTGAAGTGTTTGATGCTCGAAGTTGCAATCAGAGCGGGCAAGCCGGTCGTGGCGCATTAAGCGCCTCTCGTGTAGGTCAAAAGCTTCGGGGTCAATAATGTGTTCAGAGTTAGGAATTGTATCGTAGATGGGAAATAACTCCGACTTGATATTTCGCTACGGTTTCGGCGGAATTTAGGACTTGATGCATTTTTTTGTTTAAATGTTATCTAATTTAAAATTCTAATGATGGAGCAAGGACTATCTTTCATTATCCTTAGGTGCAAAAATCTTTGATAAAACACCTAAAAAGGGTCGCTACGTTCATTTAAACGTATACTTAAATTTCACATTCTCAAAAATCATGTCTTGGTTCAGTAGAGCCGTGGTAGCTCAGTGTCCGTGTGGTTGGCTCAAGTTGCTAAGTACGCTAGCAACCCGAGTTGGATCCCCGGTGCCGGCACCAATACATTTGCTGTTGCAATTTTGTGCTGATTTACCACGCGTACGGCGGTGAAGGAAATCATCGTGAGGAAAACCTACATGTCTTAGAAAATTTTTCTATGGCTTGTTCACAAGCCATAGAAAATTTTCAGACTTCAGTCTGCCAATCCGCACTAGGGCCGCGTGGCGGACTATGCCCTTATACTCTCTTTACAGAGAAGGCCTGCGTCCAACAGTGGGACATATATAAAGGCTGTAACTTTAACTTTAACTTTATGTGTTGGTTTAAAGTAAAATATTTACTAGGAACATTGGTTGGGTACATATTGTTTTATCAACCGACTTTCAGAGGACATTCTCAACTCTTTTTTTTGGAAAGGATGTATTTTGAGAATAGTTTGAATAGGTTCGGATTAACTTTGTTTAATTCTGATTAGGCTGTGAGGGGTGGTAGTTGAGCCCTAGCAAACCAAGTTCGATCCCCGGTGCCGGCACCAATAAATTTGCTGTTGCAATTTTGTGCTGATTTACCACGCGTACGGTGGTGAAGGAAAACATCGTGAGGAAACCTACATGCCTTAGAAATTTTTTTAAGACATGTGAAGTCTGCCAGATCGCACTAGGGTCGTGTGGCAGCCCTGTAGTTCTGGGCTCTCAAGAATAAGACTACGGTATCCCCTGCCTATCGTAGAAGGCGACTAAAAGGGGCGTCGGGTTCATTGGGCGACAAGGGTGGGGGCCTTTGTCGTCCGCCAAGGTGGACCCGGGAAGAAGGCGCGAAGGAGAGGCTGGCCCGTGTCGCCTTGCACTGCGAGGGCACAGGGGGGGGAGGAAGTAACCTCCCCCCGGGAAGTGCTCTCCCTGAGCACAGTGCGTTCCACTGGTTTTAGTGGGTAAAAACCCCCCATAACCACCGCCTTCCCCCCAGAAGGCGGGGTATCTTTCTGAAGATTTCCTCCTCGTTAAGAAAAAAAAAAGGGCCGTGTGGCGGACTATGCCCTTATACTCTCTTTACAGAGAATGCCTGCGCTCAACAATGGGACATATTATATATATATATATATACATAAATGCTGTAACTTTAACTTAACTTTAAGGAAGTTCGTTCATATCTGGTGTCCCACGACACTAAACAGTTTTTGTATCAAACCGAAAAACCCTTTGGGTTGAGGTTTCGATATCTTTATCTAGATATCATAAAGTTGATCTTTTAGCTATAAGGTATGACAGCCCAATACTATATCAAATCGATTAAACATTCACACACATGTGAAATGCTAATAGTACAGTGTAAGCATCAATTACCGATTCGTTGTTTGAATTATTAATATGATAGTCAAACAAGACGTAAACTCTTAACTAGTTACCTTGTTAAACAGTTCGCAACGGGATCCCTTCAAAGGTCCTTTATCAGACTAAAGTTCATACCAAATCTCTCGCTAATAAAGCATATTCGCCCCAATTACGTCTGACATTTCGTAGTATCAAAATTGAACTTCACCGTGTAATCTACTTTAGCCTCTTTTGTACATATTAAATAACATTAACGACCTATGATTTATTTACTTTTACACTCATTAGATATTTTGCACCTATGTACAAAAGATTACATATTATTACATCATTAAATACTTAATTTAACTCTCACAATGAATATTACTAAATTATTCATTTCTCTCCGTATTCATTATCTTCTATTCACTTATCAAGCGATTCAAGATCATTACCTACACCCATGTACATATCAGTAAATACAATATCATTCTTATCATTTATACAAACCATATCGGGCCCAAGTTAATGTCAGAAACAAAAGTCGACGTATGGCTTGTTTGAAAGTTCAAAAAGAGGAGTGCTCCAATCGTCACCAAACTTTACAGAATTATTCGCCAGATCAATCTGAAGATTCCCTGACATTTTCATTGAAATCAGTCCAGCCGTTTCGGAGTCTATATGGAAATTACCCACACACTTACTCTTTTATATATATCTTTGTAACACCCTATAATAAGGTTCATAAAAGCTTAGCCTTGAAGTCCTGGGCTTATAGAATTAGTCAATGTTATCCACTGCCTGTAGTAAAGGCGACTAAATGGTCCCATTTATTTGAAGTCATTTGAAAAGATTTTTGTCAAACCCAATAGCAAAGCTATGACCGAGAAAAATTTAAATCTGTGGCTGATCACAGATCAACAAAGTTAGCGATTTTATTTAATATTAGCTATGCTTCTATTTTCCAGAAGAATATACAAGAATCCTATAACAAGTAATCCAGTATTATGTCACTGGATTTATATAAGTACATCGTCCGAATTTGTTTTGTCACAAGAATTCGGGTCGCGTCGAAATTTTACTGCTTATTACGCACCATAATACCTCACGCCACGCACCTTGTCAAAACAACGTGCTATCCGAAAGGAATACGTTAGTTAAATGAAGCCTGGGAATTGGATATCCTTGATGCTTGATTTAAGCAAAATGATAAAAGTCAAAACATCACACAGTCAAGCCAACAATTGTTGAAATTCAAGCTCGCTTAGCGAGTTGTCACCTCGTAATCGGGTGAAGCAAAAGTCAGGTTCTCTGGGTAAATATTATAAGCTAAATATTATATACGTTTTATACATAATATAAATTAATATCAACCGGAGCGTGTGTGACATCACAATTTTATTTTTGCTCATCAAGTTAGCACAGTGTTCCATGCACTGACACTGTATCCTTATTAATTATATATTTGAAGCGCCAATAGCCTAATTGGTTTGGGTACGGTACGGTCTGCGAATCAAATACGTCTATTGACGAGAACCATCTCCTAGCACAAGCTTAAGCTTAGTTGGAATGGTTAACAAGAATGTTAGTAATATTTTTTGAAAAAAAAAAAAGGAATACTCGTAACTTTCTTTTTAAAAAAATTATTAGATTTTGTTATTAACACTCATAATTGAATGAAGTTATCAGAAATGTAAAATCTTAAAATTACCCTACCTTTTTAAGTACTATAATATAAACCAAATCTCAAAAATGTGTTCAAATGTAGCACAAAATGATAGATTAATGTCGAACCAGTGGCTTCACTCAATGCAACGACACCTTAATACGTCAATTGTTAATGCTGATTGCATTAACAACACCAGCCAAACGTGAACTATGCTTTCTCCGGAGACCACGTTTTTGCGTAGCTTTCTTGGCATCAGCGGTTTTCAAAACGGGTTGGGGACCTCGGAATGGGAAATGAGTCTACTCCTTTCTCTAAGGCAACGACAAAGCACCTCTGGTGTTTAAGATGTGATCACTTAAGATAAGGTGAGACTTAAGCTGATTTGTTCCTGATATGGACCAGGCAACGACGACCAGGCTAAGACGAAATAAGTCCTTAAAATTAAATCACACTCTAATGTAGTTAGATATCGTTTCCTCTACGTTGTCTAACTACCGTATTTATTTCTGTTAATACGTTAATTATAAATATAACACCCAGGAACAAAAATGACATATGAGCTTTCGCACACAGAATGCATTTAACAGCATTGCGATATTTTGCGTGTGCAGCCGTCACTTCACATAACAGCTTTTCACGGTTGCGCAATTCGTAATGGACGACTGAACAAAAAATAGAGATGACACCGAACTCTGGGTGACGTTCAACTCGAGGCTGACATTCATTTTATATTGCAGAATTTTCTTTTACGCTCTACTCATGAATACTCCATTTTTATCATCATTCAGAACAAATGAGAGTGAATAATTACTTACATGCGACGATAATCGCCCATTGGTTAAGTTTACAATTCACGATATCCGACTTTTACAAATTCAAGCGTTACTAATTACTTAATGGAACAGGGTACGTTCTTCGAAACGTGAACCATCTCCTTTTCTTGGGGGGGCCCACCCCTCCGTCAACAAAAGAAAAGAAGATGGTGGGTAAATCTTCGACAAGATACCCTGTCTTCTGGGGGGATATATATGTTCGGTTTTTACCCAATAAAACCCCCTCGGTGCACGGTGAGGAGCTCCGTGATCTCTAGAGGAACGCAACGGAGCCCCTCTGCACCCTCTGCCCAGAGCACGTCCCGAGAATGTTTATCCCTTCCTCCCTGTGCCCTCGCAGTGCAAGGCGCCACGGGCCAGCCGATGTCACCTTCTTCCCGGTCCACTTTGGCGGACGACAAATGCCCCCACCCTAGTTGCCCAGTGAACCTGAGGCCCCTTTTAGCCGCCTTCTACGACAGATAGGAGATACCGTAGTCTTATTCTATTAGCCCAGAACTACAAGACTGAAGGTGAAGCATCTCCTAGCACAAGCTTAAGCTTAGTTGGAATGTTAAATATTTATAATATTTGTGAAAAAAATATTGTCAGTTTAAAATTATGGTTAAAAGAATTTAAAAAAATATAGACAGTTCTTGTCTAAAGAATTCAAGTCGAAAAAAATCAATTACTTCGAGTAAAATTGATGATGTTTTGAATTTTTCCGACTATGTTCCTCAAACAAACCTCTTTAAAAACCAACATATTGTTTGACACAATTTTGCAAACGACATTTACAATATAATAATTTCTAACGATTATAATGAAATAAGGTAATATTTATTATCGTTTTTACATATATCTATTAATCTGTTAGCATATGCTAATGACCGCTGTCTTACGCTTATCTTGCATTCGGTTTGCTCAGTCGGTGGATACGTCATGTTATCTCACAGTCGATAGCACAGAGTTAGTCTGCGTTGACAGAGTAGTATACGTTCAGAAAAGATTTTATTTCACCTTTCGTATAATCACAATCTGGCAAAACCATTAGAGCTATGAAAATTAAAAAAATTGAAGACGCTTTAGACGATACGACTGGAGTATAAATTCTTTAGCTCCATCTATATGTATGCATATATGTATAATATATGCACGGTTGTTCAAAAGCGAAAGAAAATGTGCACGCTCAGTCCTCTCTCTTGCTCCTAGAGTGACATATAGACAATAGCTGTGGCTTAGATATATGAAAACGTAACTACGTATATACAGCTATGAGAGGGAGAGAATGAAAACGTGTACTCGCACCTCTCTCTTTTCCCTCTACAGTAATTTACAAAATGTACCTCTCTCGTTTGTCTTTCCTAACATAAATCTGCCTCTCAACTTCCCCTCGCCTAGAGCGATCACACTTTTCATATCGCTCTAGTCACACACTCACCAACTTACTCCATCAGTGAAACATTTCCGTATGCAGTCGAACGAATTAAAGCTTAGAATGTAATGGCTCACCGATTTCGAACACTTAGATACTAAGATTTTACAATATATAACGCCTGATAATGGCCGGTTTTTTAAACAATACATAATTTAAAAGAACAAATAATAAATTATACAAAACCTAAGCAAGCACCTGATGTATTCTGCTTATATCATAATAAGCAGATTGCATCATTAAGTCGCTTACACGTGCAGTCTTCGTAAAAAGAAGTCTTAAGTCCTACAATGACTTAATTATATTAGAAGCTTTATTGGGGATTAAATTCCAATCCTGTAACGTAAAGAGAGATGGCCATGTGGCAAGTAGCTGTACACAGAAAGTATACTTCCGTTGATTTACTGCCGTATGTAAGTGTTGTGAAGTACTAAGAATATATGGGGATTATTACACATGAGTCGTAGGAGTATAACATGGATCGTAAAAGAATAACTGCCAGAGAAGACAGTTCTTTTTAAAATTTCGATCGTCTGGTCATGTTTGGATCAGAGTCGTTTAATACTTATGCTTTGTTCTATTCAAGTTATCGAAATTGCTAGTCATATCTCGCTCCCACATTTTGTGTAGGCCGTGACTGATGCATTACTAGCATACTTCTATCTCTATCTCTAACAATACAATATCTTTTAATTAAGTATAACGTTCATTCTCTTTCTTACTTCCCTCTTAATTCTATTCTTATGACAATTTTCATTCTACCTTCGGACGTTAAGACACTCGGCGAGTCTCCACCCTTTCATAGTCGATGTTCTGCGCGTCCGAACGAAGCGATTTGAGTCATCGTTCATCGTGCGTACAGTAGAGTGGAACAAGTTACCGGCGTCAGTCTTTCCGTCCAAATACGACGTAGCCTGCAAGAGTAGAGTGAATAGGCACTTACTAAACTAGCACGGACCACTTAACACCAGGTGGAATCGTGGTCAAGCACTGGTTTATAACCATAAAAAATCTTACTGTATTATTATTATTACTTATCTTTACAGTATATAATACTTAACTTATGATCTAACTCGTTAGCAAAAATAAAAGGTCGATTAAGAAAGTTTGAATATCTGGGTAGATAAAGACTTTAGCTAACTGAAATAAATTGTGCATGATCAAAGTCAGGTGCAAAAAGGATATCTTACGTAAACTTGGATAATATATTATTTTTCATTAAATTTTGTTTTATTAAAATTTTAGTACTTAGTGTCGCCACACGGAGGCAACACTAAGTAAAATATAGCCGTGGGCAAAAATAAAGCCCACGGCTATGTTTTTATATTCATATTAAAAACAGGGCTTACAGTTAGGCTATGGTACCTGTTGTAAAAGAGATCGTTGGATTTATAGGCACCAAACGTGGGACCTGAAAAGATGGACGTCAAAGTACACACGGGTAGAAGCCAATAAGGAGTGGTTCCGTGTTGCTTTAGTTTAAGCGAAGTTTAAGTAAATGAAAACCTCACACAACCATCGCCTTCCGCACAAAAGGCAGGGTATCTTTTTAAAAAACTCTCCCTGCATAGCAAAATAATTAGGCAGCCACGTACTGTTATAGTTTAACAATCGCCTGCGTTATTGGTTTTTATTAGGAAAGATCTTAAAAATGGATCATGTAGTAATAAATAATTATACAAATACCGTTATCAATGAAAATGGGTCTACAATAAAGGCGACGCTACACATAATTAAACTGTCTCCCGAGGGAAGCCACTCTTTGAAACTACTTTGTTAATTTATCTAAAACAATTAGAGGAGTGCGCCGCAACACTGGGGAAAGGCAATTCTATTATTTTACGCTCAACTGAAACGCAGACGATAAATAGTGAATGGCATAATGAATACATTAAAATAAATCTAACACGTGTACAAATTGGGCAGCCGCTATTATCTCGACATATCAAGTTTTAAGCATAACCCTTATTCGTAACATTAAAAAACGATAGAGACGTCTGCGCGAAATAGCCAGATAGCGTATTAATTAACTTGTTACTCTCATTTTTAAACGTACCTACGTAGTTTCCAAATCCTTTCAACAAAAGGCAATTTTTTTTTGGAAAATCATTGGTAACACCAATGATTTTCCAAAAAAACAGGCTTGGATTCCGATAATCGTTTCAATTTTCAGCATAGAATAACCGAAGTCCTGTAGTTCTGGGCTCTCAAGAATTAGACTGCGGTATCCCCTGCCTGTCGTATAAGGCGACTAAAAGGGGCCTCGGGTTCACTGGGCGACAAGGGTGGGGGCCTGAGTCGTCCACCAAAGTGGACCCGGGATGAAAGCGACACGGGCCAGCCGATGTCCTCGACAGGGCACAGGGGGGGAGGGAGTAACCTCCCCCCCGGGACGTGCTCTCCTTGAGCACAGTGCAGAGGGGCTCCGGTGCGTTCCACTGGAGATCTTGGAGCCCCTCGTCATGCGCCGAGGAAAGGGCCACCGGGGAGGTTTTAATGGGTAAGAACCCCACATAACCGCCGCCTTCCCCCCAGAAGGCGGGGTATCTTTCTGAAGATTTCCTCCCCGTCAACAAAAAAAAAAACGGAGCATTTTTTTTTGTTGACGAGGGGGAAAAACCTTCCTCGGTTCATGGTGAGGGGCTGCAGGATTCCAGTGGAACGCACCGGAGCCCCTGTGCACTATGCTTTCGGAGATCACGTCCCGGGGAGGTGGTTAATTCCTCCCCCCTATGCCCTTGCAGTGCAAGGTATCACAGGCCAGCCGATGTTGCCTTCTTCCCTGGTCCATTTTAGCGGATGACAAAGACCCTTGTCGCCCAGTGAACCCGACGCCCTTTAGTCACCTTCTACGATAGCCTTATTCTACAAGTCCAGGACTAAAGGGCTGAGAATAACCGAAGCATTTTTTTTTATTGTTGACGGGGAGGAAATCTTCACAAAGATACCCCGCCTTCTGGGGGGAAGGCGGCGGTTATGTGGGGATCTTACCCACTAAAACAATTAGAGGAGTGCGCCGCAACACTGGGGAAAGGCAATTCTATTATTTTACGCTCAACTGAAACGCAGACGATAAATAGTGAATGGCATAATGAATACATTAAAATAAATCTAACACGTGTACAAATTGGGCAGCCACTATTATCTCGACATATCAAATTTTATACATAACCCATATTCGTAACATTCAAAACGATAAAGACGTCTGAAATAGCCAAGATAGCGTAATTAACTTGGATAATATATTATTTTCATTAAATTTTGTTTTATTAAAATTTTAGTACTTAGTGTCGCCACATGGAGGCAACACTAAGTAAAATATAGCCGTGGGCAAAATAAAGCCCACGGCTATGTTTTTATTCATATTAAAAACAGGGCTTACAGTTAGGCTATGGTACCTGTTGTAAAGAGATCGTTGATTTATAGGCACCAAACGTGGGACCTGAAAGATGGACGTAAAAGTACACACGGGTAGAAGCCAATAAGGAGTGGATCCGTGTTGCTTTAGCTTAAGCGAAGTTTAAGTAAATGAAAACCTCACACAACCACCGCCTTCCGCACAAAAGGCAGGGTATCTTTTAAAAAAATTCTCCCTGCATAGCCAAATAATTAGGCAGCCACGTACTGTCATAGTTTAACAATCGCCTGCGTTATTGGTTTTTATTAGGAAAGATCTTAAAAATGGATCATGTAGTAATAAATAATTATACAAATACCGTTATCAATGAAAATGGGTCTACAACAAAGGCGACGCTACACATAATTAAACTGTCTCCCGAGGGAAGCTACTCTTTGAAACTACTTTGTTAATTTATCTAAAACAATTAGAGGAGTGCGCCGCAACACTGGGGAAAGGCAATTCTATTATTTTACGCTCAACTGAAACGCAGACGATAAATAGTGAATGGCATAATGAATACATTAAAATAAATCTAACACGTGTACAAATTGGGCAGCCACTATTATCTCGACATATCAAATTTAATACGTAACCCTCATTCGTAACATTAAAAAACGATAGAGACGTCTGCGCGAAATACCCAGATAGCGTATTAATTACTTGTTACTCTCATTTTAAACGTACCTACGTAGTTTGCAAATCCTTTCAACAAAAGGCAAATTTGTTTTGGAAAATAGGCTTGGATTCCAATAATAGTCCAAAATACACGCAAAATCGTTTCAATTATCAGCATAGAATAACCGAAGCATAACCCAACCCATCATTGTGGATATTAAACATAACGACGACCACTGGAGACACTTCCTATATTACTCTGCCAAATTGACTGTACTAATATGCCCCTAACAAGTTATTTATTTAAAGAAAATATTAATTAGCCCGACCACTGCTGCCCCAAGATTGGGATTCTTTACAAAATAAACCCCGACAATAAAGTCTAACTCTTGGGTATTATGCATGTACTGTATTTAGAATGATACATAACAAAAAAAAGGCATACATGTAATACCTTTTTATTTAGGATAAGTGCTTACGAGAATCTTAGAGCTTATTAATGTCACTCTTTATTAGTAAGTATGCTATATGGTTTCCCACCGATACTAACTTCACCTTTTTTCCTCTTTCTTTCCTTATTTCCCTCCACTTCCTTATACACCATTGTACAACACAGAATACTGTATTACCATACCCGCCAACTTATATAACATTATTATTTCAATTACACATAGTTTGGTGGTTACATGAATTATTTATAACATATACTTATTCATTTTATTTTATCTTTTACATAAAAGGGTCATGGGTTGTGTTTGAACAATTATTAATGCGTAAGAAAACACTCCCACGAGGTCTACAGTAAATATAGGCAATATTTACTAAAAGGTCTAAAGGGTATTCACTAATATGAACACGAGATGCTCGATAAAAAAACACAATCTCTTTACACTATTTACTTTATTATTTAATGATAATGATGCTAAAGTACATAATATAGAAAAGTATATAATGTACACTTAAAAAAAATCCCAAATGGGATCTAATAAAAGATCGATGCGTCAATAGCCTAATGGTTTAAGGTATGGTCTGCGAATCGTAAGGTCGTGGGTTCGAATCCACCATTGGACTATTGACGTCAACCATCTTCTAGCACAAGCATAAGCTTAGTTGGAATGGTTAACAAGAATACTATATATATAATGATTTAAATATTATATATATATTTATATAATATTATTATATTAATCATCATCCTCCCCCAACGTTTTCCAAAATGAGCGGTTGTAAGCGGCCCGCATCCAGCTGCGACCTTTATGAGGTCGTTAGACCACCTTGCGTCTGTGACGTCGGTTGACGTCCCACACTGCGCTTGCTGGTCCGTGGTCTCCAATCGAGAACCTTTCGGCCCCATCGGCCATCTGTTCTACGCGCTATGTGCCCTGCCCATTGCCACTTCAACTTCGTTGGAGTTACCTTACAACGGCTACCTTCGTTCGTCTACGGATCTCCTCATTCCTGATTTGATCTCGTAGAAATACTCCGAGCATAGTCCTCTCCATAGCTCGTTGTGCGATTTTGAGCTTGCTTATGAGGCCCATATTTAAATATAAAATATTAAATATTATATATGTATATAATATTTCTGAAAAAAAAGAAATATTGTTAGCTCTCTTTAAAAAAACCTGCCTACCGCGTTTGTGTTAAAAAGGCGTGAGAACTTGTTTTAATTATTAATAAATGTCTTTGTATTAATATGGCTGCCGCCCAATTAGTATCCTGGTTAATGGAAATATAAATCTAACACTAACCTTGAAACCTGAGGAATTTAAAAGTAAGATTAAGTAATGGTTTTATTTAATGAGTAATATTTGCGTACAAATAAGAAAGAATCTAAAAAGTCGTTGTAATAGACGGGCAAATGTAATAGTGTCCCTTTCTCCTGGGGAAGCTTTTTGGGTAAAGACCTGACCTCACAAATAATCTACCATTAAACGTCTATCAGTACATCATTTTCACGAATTGCCATAATAACTTTTCTAACTATACTACTAGAAATTCACATCAAATATTTACCTAATCATGGACATGGTACTACGACGAGTTTGTTATCTAATCTATGTAATACTATGCTTTATTTTATTTAAACAATAAACTTACATCATTAAATATTGAATTTAGCTCTCACAATATATTAAATTATTCATTTCTCTCCGTATTCATTCTCTTCTCGAGCGGGTGAAGATCATTACCTACATGTACATATCAGTAAATACAATATCATTCTTATTTATTATACTTCAATATACTCCATTGTACTTCAATATTTATAATGACATAAATATACACAACGCATATGTCAATATAAATTTGGGTTATAAAACAATAGAATATCATCATAGTAAATATCTCAACCAAACCGTCACTTTACAGGATTACTCGCAATCGGAAGATTTCCTGAAAGTTTCATTTTTATCGGTCCAGCCGTTTCGGAGCCTATATGGAATATAATGGAATACCCACACACTTTCTCTTTTATATATATATATATGACTTTAAACACTATCAAGAAAATTGTTGCAACGAGTTGTAACAATGTAATAAATAATTCACAAACAAAACTAATTTACGAGTCGCTGCCGAGATGCTCATGAAATCCATTGGAAAGCACAAAACGGACGTCGTTTGGGAATTTTCTAATTACGTTTTCAAAGACACCTCGTTTGTTGAACATGTGACATCCGAGTGAAAAAGGTCACGTGCGGGAAATTGGAAATTCAGTTGGGATTGTAAGCTGGAGGGATGCTATGGTGGTCAGAATTTGCCTTCTGATTTTCCCATTAACGGTTTTCATTTGTGTGCCCGGCTTCAAATTGTCGCAACTTACGTATGTTTAGATTTTGACTGTCGATTTAAGATAACTTTGTAGGTTCCGAAAACCTGATATTTCTATAGACAGCTCTCTAACGTTTGATCACGTAGTTAATATGAAAAGCGAGTAACGCGAAGCGTAAAAAAAACGCGATACCTTATGTTAGTCTTGGCTACTTCATCGATACTGTAGAAGTTTCGTAACCGGACTTTTTTTCCCAAGTCGAGTTGGTCCTGCGATGAACCCTTTTCATTTTGATCCGGATTTGGGGACGGGCAACGTATTTGGTTTCCTTTGTTGTTTGTTGTTTTCATATATTTTATACATTATTTTAAATTTAAAGATTTAATAATTATAGTTATTTATAAGAAATTAAATCAAATTTAAAAGTTCCCAAATATATATAAATAATTCAACGTTTTTTTTACGTCAAAAACGTGGCATATTTATTTCGTTTATTTACTATCAGTCGTTAATCCCATATATTATCAATATATAGTCAGATAAAAAAGAAATTTTTCGAAAAACTAACAGGGGAATATGGGTATCCCTTTTTTTTCTCTTTATTTGGGAAAATAAATAGCACAATTGATATTATAAAAGACATAATAGAAATAAAATATGTAACTGCACTACCAACAACATTATCCGCAAATTATTATCATTATTATTTTAACGTGCAACACATAAAAAACAAAAACACTATCAACAAAATTTAAATTAAGAAGAAGAATACGGAAATAAATGAACCAATCAATACTTATTAACTAAATTAACTAAATAAGCTGTCTTTAATACATTTTCTAAATTTAGTAGTAGGCAATGAAAACAAATCAATCTTTTAAGGAGTTGAGAGCTTTTTAAATTGTTATTATGGTGGTATATTTACTGTTTTATCGTCACCTAGTCAGTTGTAGGGTAGTGCCACCTTCTGTTTAAATAGATAAATTACCATAATTGCGTCGCAACGTAAAACAGTTTAATTAAACAACGCCCGTCCTTTAAATTTTCTTTAAATCTTAATTTCGATACGACATCTGCGTAACCCTATGGCAAAATAATTACCCTTAAGTAAGTTATGCACCCTTCAAACTGCATCCAATTTGAGCAAATAAAGTCTTGTTAAAATATATATTATAGGGAAGGATCCACATGGCGAATGTACGAAGACAATTTCCTATGAGTGGATGACGCCTTTGTCATAGGGGAGACGAAAATATGACATTACGCTGAACTGGGTAATGTCATATTTTCTATACGACTCTACAGCACAGATATTTAAATTATTTCTGATATTATTAAACATATTAATCGACTTCAAAAATAAGGATGTTCTCAATTCGGTTATATTTTCTAATAATAATTTAGGTTTTCATAACAACGTCATAAAAATTTCATAGTAGTAAAACACTGCTTGAGCTCTTCAACAATAACCAGAACAGTGTGTGCTGGAACTTCGTTGTATAAAGCATTCGAAATGGCTTTATGGCTGCCTTCCCACAGGCGCAGGAGGCCGGGGCGACATGGTGAATGCTAACGCGACCCTAACTCAGCGAAGGACTGCTCACCCTGGAAGGGTTTAGTTGGTCCTCTAGTAGTTCGAGCCCATATGAATAACAGCATTTCCTTCAATGAAAAAAAGCATTCGAAAATAAAAGAAAGCGCTTAATCTGTCAGTGACGTTTACAATTTTCACCTACCACCAGACAGGACAACTACGTGAGTCTTTTTGTTTGTCTTTTTCTTTATATTATATATAAATGTTTAATTTACGTTTCAAATATGTTATCGTTAATTGTGCTAACGTGGTAATGACCACTTGGTGCACAATAAAAAATTCAACGAAGACCTTCTCTTACACTTATCCCAGCGTTTCTTACTTTTTAATTCACTCTTAGCATAGATTTTTTTTAAATCAGTTTTTGTTCTCTTAATATGCTTGTGTGGAAGTAACCTTAAGCCGTTTGAAATATATATTTTTACTGTACCCATAAGTTTATATAGAAAACTATTGACGCATGGCATATAATAATTCAGAATCCCAAGTGGTATGAATTGCATTGCGTTATGTGGTTCAGAAAGCCGTCAATGAAAACACTTGAAACGCCACGCGTCGTTACAACACACAAATGGGAACAATTATTCCGCCTGCGGAAATAGCAGAGCCGGCGACGAATAAACGAGAAATAAAGAAATATTTATTTACAAAAATCAATCGTTACGTATAAAAACGATTAGGCATTTCACAGCAATGGATGCCCGGATAAAAGTTATAAAATTTTAGACACAATTGCCGATAGTTAAAATTGAAACTGCGCAATATAGGATTGTTTCCGACACGACTTGAATGCAAAAAGCTTATCTGAATTTGGTAACTTTTATTGTTTCTACGTTTAAATACTATTAACGATGATTTTAGATATCTGTATGGGTGGCAGATTTACTTTTTTTATTATTATTATTTCTATGCAAGGACATGCAGTCCTGGATGGTAAGGCGCACTAGCTTAGTAAGTGCCTATTCACTCTACTCTTGAAAACACCCACATTGTAATCGGAAGGAAAAACAGACGCGGGAAAACTATTCCAGTCCTTTGCTTTACGAAGAATGAAAGACGGAGCAAATCGCTTCGTTTCGTTCGTTCGGGTTTGAGGGATGTTCACAACAAAAGGATGAAATCCCTCAATGCGTCTAGAAGTCCCATGGTGGAAAAGGGATGAGGGAATTAGATCATGTAGTTCTTGAGCACACTCCCCTAAATGCAATCTGTAGAAAACCGAAAGGCTAGCTACCTTACGCCTGTGCTCAAGACTGAGCAGATTGGTGACGCAGCTGAACGTGACCAAAAAGCCTCTTAGCCCGTCTCTCCACCGAGTCCAAAGCTGCGAGATGGCATTTAGCAGCGCCTGCCCAAATGTGACAGCAGTATTCTACACACGACCGGACTTAAGACTTATATTGCTTTTTGTGTGCATTTAATAGAGAGCTCAGTCCGGGTGGTGGCCTCAAGTTGCATAGTACGCTAGCAACCTGAATTCGATCCTCGATTGCACTAATGAATTTGGTTATTGCAACATTAAATTTACTAAGCGAACCTATTCGACCAGAGAAACTGACCGCTAAAGATATAAGAGTTGGCAGAGCTCTTAGGTCGGCGTGAACCTCTATTGGGACTCGGCGCAAGAGATGAGTTTAGTTTAGGAGGTCAACAGGGTCGAACTTCGACTCGGTCGGCAGCTTTATAAAAAACGTAAATAAACCTTCATGTCTTATAAAATTAAAGGAATTGCTTGATCATGGTCTCACCTGATGTTAAGAGGAAATGCAGCCATGGATGGTAAGACTTACTAGATTAGTAAATGCCTATTCACTCTATTCTTGACAAAACATCTGCTAAATTGCATTAACAAGAATTTTCCAATTCAACTGACAATTATGTATTCTGAAAACTCTGATCGATACTAAATTTTGTAATTAGTCACCAACCCTCCGCGAAGGCATAGAGGGGAGGAAACTTTATGCGGAACCGAGTGTGAATTTTCTTGCCAATACCAATCCCCAAGGCTCACACGAGAATCGAATCGTATCTAAGGCAATTACTTTCCTTTTAGGCGAATTAACAAGCTGGCTGTTACAATTGAAATTCAATCCAACCAAATCTGTATGTAAATGTATTGTAATTACTGGGCCGATATTCGTATTACAATTTCTATGTTGATTAGCTGTGTAACAGTGAAATTTACGTTCACTAACCGATGTTTCTATAGTATAATTTACTCTGGGTGTAACGCTAGTGGCGTTGTTAGGAATTGGACCGTTTAAAATAATATTACTTGCAATTCATAATTTGTTTATATAATATACTTCCTAATTTGAAATCAATATTATTTTATTTGCTTATTTTTAGAGATAGAAATCCACTATAACCTAATACCTAAAGCAGTTTTTTATTAAAGTAAGCATCAGATCAGCGTTTTCAGACAATATCCGGCTACTGAATCAAGTCTAGCATTATGTCAAGGCCATTCAAAAAACAATTACTATCCAAAATGATGGATTTACTTACTATATTTTTTTTTTTATTTTAAAATGCAATGATTTATTTAATGTAACAATTGAATTTCTAATGAAGTAAACATAACATATACTAACTAATAAAGAAATATTTACAATTTAATAGATATTACAAAATATTAAAAAAATATATAACTGTGCCAAACCGTCATCGCTTGGCAGCGTGCCCAGAGAGCTGGTAGCGTTGCCACGTTGTATGGCAATGCTTAGCCTCTGTGTCAAGGTATAAGCCAGCGCTCTGGTCACCAGATGTGTCGACCAACTTCTTAGCTAACACATTAAAAAGGTGTTGTGCACTAGGACCCCACGGACCCAAAGTTTCTACCCCAAACGGCTCAAATATGAAAACCGTATGTGTCCACTTATATATATAACGTACACAGATCATACATAAAACACTCGTAACCACTATTTATAAACATTATGAAAATAAACATGACTAATATTAATAATGAAAAAATATGACATAAAAAAGTACTCCAAATATGATATTTATTTTTTATAAAAATGAAATTGCGTAAAGCCTTTCAACGTTTGTGCAATCTCCAATATTCACACAAAGGCGAAGTGAACTCACATAACCGTTATTCTTTGTTGCGAAACCTTTCGTCCGTCACACTTAAAATAAATTACTAACCCTCGCGCAATTTCACACCCCTTGCAGGCTCACTAATTGGACCAAAATACACTTAAATTTTCTTTGTATCTAGCGTAATTTTAGCTTCAGATGGGGTCAACAGACCACCCAGTGACAATTAATGGGTTAGGAACCCGGTGGTGTCAAATTTACTTTCTTAATGAGTTAGATATTTGGTGTGGTATTTGCACTCCTTTGAATATTTGCTGTGTACATTCCGAAATAGTTCATTAAACTTAAAATGTAGTTGTATAAAGTTGGACTACGTTTGGTATAGAGATGTTTCCTCGTCTTGCACGCATCGCATGTACTACGTTTTTATCTTTTTTAACCGACTTGGAGGAATTCAGAAAGGAAAATATCGGTCTATTTAAACGTATCATATATGTATTCACTCGTGGCGTCATAATCAACTATTTTTATTTTTTTTTTGTTGGAAAGAGTTTGCTTTAAATCAGGTGTCAAATTAATTTTGTTATAAATGTGTTGATTTACCAATGAATTCCTAATTCTAATTCTGTTAAGTAGTATTTATCTAGGCTTGGATTTTATTTAAAAAAAAGGAGTACTTGTTAAAGACAATGAGCTGTAATGAGTATAAGAGAATATTCGTATAAATAAAAAGGAAGCGAACGTAAGAGAGCGTTGTAGAAAAATTTCTAAGACATGTAGGTTTCCTCATGAAGTTTTCCTTCACCGCCGCGCACCGCAATCATCTTGGCACTTAAAATTGCAAACAGATATATTGGTACACTGGGCATCAAACTCGGGTTGCTAACGTACTACGCTCATCTTCTCCCAGCGCCAACGCTTCCCGAAGTGGCACTCGAAATTAGTTTAGCTTTTGAATGTCCCTTAGATTGTCCTTGAAATAGCAACCGACTGAGTCATGGTTCGGCCTTCTCGGGCGCCCTCGGATCGGAATGCTTACGCGTAACATAGTAACTCCCCGGTGAGGGGTAACCTCGGCTTGGACGGAAATAGAGGTTCAGGCTAAGCGACCTAAGAGCTATGCGACCTCTCAATCCGGTAAAGCAGTCAAGGCCAGCTAGAAGCTTTTTTTGTTAACGAGGAGGAAATCTGCAAAAGATACCCCGCCTTCTGGGGAAGGCGGCGGTTACGTGGGGTTTTTACCCACTAAAACCTCCCGGTGACCCTTCCTCGGTGCATGGTGAGGGGCTCCGGATCTCCAGTGGAACGCACCGGAGCCCCTCTGCACTGTACTCAAGGAGAGCTCTTCCCGGAGGGGGGGAGGTTACTCCCTCCCCCCCTCTGCCCTCGCAGCGCAAGGCGACAAGGGCCAGCCGATGTCGCCTTCTTCCCGGGTCCACCTTGGCGGACGACAAAGGCTCCCACCCTTGTCGCCCAGTGAACCTGAGGCCCCTTTTAGTCGCCTTTACGACAGGCGGGGGATACCGTAGTCTTATTCTTGAGAGCCCAGAACTACAGGGCTGAACTGGAAAAGCTGACCAATCTGTGTAGTTCGTCATTAAAAAAAAACGTACTACGCTACTTGAGGCGACCGCCTGGAGTATTTAATATTTAATATGTCACTGATTTGATTTGAAGACTTTGTTTTTGCCCGTAAAAAAAGTATCTTTTTAATACTTTTCTTCTGTTGATTACTTCATATCACGCAAGCTGTATGTACGTTTACCCCTTTTTTTCCAAAAAAATCTCGATTTTAGCTGGTGGGGGAGTATTGCGTTGATATCGAGAGAGCTGGCAGATGACGCGGCGTAATGCAACACACTATACATAGCTGCCGTTTATGCGTGGACATAGTTTCTTTATGTATTTAATTTGAACACCGATGGCCGCACGCATAATGGCGGCAGCATGTCGCCGCGGTTTGGCGAATGTGCGCATCCATGAATTACAAGGATATACAGCTGTGTACCTGGAAACGACTATTTGAATTTATTCCACATTCATTGTGTAGTGTTAACATACATAAAACAGTCTATTAAATATTGTAATTATTTATTATATGTCCACGTAAGTTCTGGCCGTGACTATGCTCATTGTCGCCTCAACTTGCATAGTGCGCTCCCGAGTTCGATCCTCGGTGCCGACACCCATAAAATTGTTTGTTGAAATTTTAAATTCTGCTTTACCATGTGCTCGACGGTGAATGAAAATCATACCTGAAACCTGCATATCTTGCAGAAAATTTCCCTACGCAAGTCATGTCCGCCAATCCGCACTAAAAAAAACAGCAATTCATTCGTACGCACTGCTTGGATTTGATTTCGTAAGCATCAAATGGCAAGCTGATCCGCTGAGCTAGAGTAAGCTATCACTGCATATATATACAGTATAATAGTTGTGATTCTAGCCCCAAAACTCGAGGTGAAGAAACTGGTTTGCATATGTGTGATTTTTTTAAAGGTTTCAAATATATTCATAACTCAATCGTAACGTTTTCCTTTTCAAGTGTATCTAAATAGCTACTCCGAAAAAATGTAATTATGGCCCGGCCCTGTGTGGAGTACTGTTGTCATATCTGGACAGGTGCAGCCAAATACCAACTTGCGGCACTGGATTCCATGTAGAGGCGGGCCAAAAAATTGATAGGTGACCAAGATCAACACCTAGATAGTCTTGAGCACCGGCCCAAGGTGACCAGCCTTTTGGTGTTTTACAGATTACATTTTGGAGAATGTGCACAGGAATTACACGAGTTAATTCCCCCATCCCCATTCTACCTTCGGACGTTTAGACACTCGGCGGGTCTCCACCCTTTCATAGTCGATGTTCCGCGCGTCCGAACGAAGCGATTTGAGTCATCGTCAGTCGTCGTACAGCAAAGGAGTGGAATAAGTTGCCGGCGTCTGTCTTTCCGTCCAAGTATGACGTGGGAGCCTTCAAGAGTAGAGTGAATAGGTATTTACTAAAATACCATCTTTCGCCGTACCATCTTTCGACTATATCACCACTTAACACCAGGTGGTATCGTGGTCAAACGCTAGTTTATACCCATAAAACAAATAATAAAACGCCCATCGAAGCTCGGTCAATGTACGTATTACAATGGAAGTAATAAATTGGCACTTCCAGTAGCTTTATAAATGTGAGCTATTATATGTTATGGCGATATACAGACGGTGCATATCGCAATATTAATTTTATGCAAAGTATTTGCTTTGGATAAACTTACAGTGCAGCTTAAAGATGTTTACCGCAAAGCTTTCCATTATTTTGTCAATTATATCGCATGTACAATGCTTTTTTGAGATGCGCATTCGAATTTGAATACAAAGAACAATGTATCCAATACAAATTTAGAATGGTAAAGGAATATCATACTATTTTTAATGCACGTATTGTAGCGTTTTTTTAAAAACCCACTAATAGCAAGGGTTGCTATCCTATCGCGGATGCAAAAACTTTAGTTCGTGAGATATTTAATTATTGTACCGTTACTATGCATGTAATAAAACTTGTTTGTAATCATTTTAAATGCTTTTAATGACAGCTTCGTGGCCAATGTTTTAAAACACTCGTGAACAAAAATAAAGGGTCGGTTAAGAAAGTAAGAATATCTCGGAAGATAATTTTAGTACTTAGTGCCGTCACATGGAGGCAAAACTAAGTACGAAAATTTTAATAAAAATAAAATTATATGAAAAATACTATATTATCCAAGTTATGTAAGATATCCTTTTACGTTTTTTAATTAAATATAAATAAATTAACAAAAATATTTTATTTTATTTTAAGGATATTGAATTGTCAATCATGGACAATTTATTTCAGTTACCTAGCGTCTTTACTATCCGAGATATTCAAACTTTCTTTCCTTTATTTTTGGCCATGGCCATATTTCGCTAACGCTTAGTACTTTAGTTCTCAAAGTGGGTCAGTTTTTTACGAAACAATAAAAATTCAAGTTACAATTCATACAATAAATCAATCAATATAAGCCGTTTTCTACTTCAGATGTGTTATAGCCTATACCTATACCTAAAATATTGCGGTACCTATAGGATTTCATGTAGTAGTAACTATGCAAGTACCTCAAAGATTCACGAAATGGCGTTTTTGTCAAACAGGCCTAATAAGTTTGAGGAAAACCCTCTAAAATTAGGAGAATGTAAAAGTTTATTTTTTATATTTTTTGATAATTGACAGTTAATGGAAACACAATAACAACGATCTAGCTCAGATTGTATTATAGTCTAAATAACATGTCATTTAACGATTTTTCCAATTCTGGAGCTTATATGGAAATTCAAATGTGATTTGAAAACGTAATCCTAGTGAGTACATTCTCACACTTGAGATGACTTACCGTTAAGGGGTAATAAAGAGATTTCAAAAGTATATTCTACATTTAACACTTAATAAAGTTATAGAAAATTCAAGAACATCGCTAAAACTCAATTTAATTCACGTTGGAATGACGCAAACAAACTGAACCATTCCACGTATCGTCATAAAAGCTATTTTTATTGCTTACTGTTAACATAAAGTTTATCCGGACTTCATCCCCCAACGTCTAAATGCAATCCGAACGCAGTAGAAGCAGGAATTATACCCGCATTTACTTTCAACGTTGCTCTGAAGATATTTTCAAGAGTTCGCTGCAAAGTAACAGTTGAAATGTGGGATTATTTTTATTTAATACTAGTATTTCCGCCCCTGGTCTCGATCGGAACGACCCACTTTCTGAACCGACGCCATTACGCGAAATGAGCCTAATATGTATTGAAGAAATAAAAGAGAATAAATTTTTAACAATCCGCTTCATTTAGTTCTACAAATTTATGGCAGAATTGAAATGATAAAAATGATTTTACAATAATGAATCTCTACAACTCTGTGTGTGTGTGTGTGTTACTGTGTTTGCACAATAAACAAACTATCAATTTATAATTATTAATTTTTCAATGGCCATGTCAGTACTGTCTTTTTAAATTTATTATTTTTATAACTTCTCACATTGTGTTCTCAATTGAATACTTGTTCGATATTGTGCACTCATCCCATACTTGATAGGACTTGCACTGCTACGAAAGAACTCCCATGTTCGCGTATCTTAGCTTGCATAGTTCTGGGCTCGTAGAATACGGCTACGGTATTCCCTTCCTTTCGTAAAAGGCGAGTAAAAGGGGCCTCGGGTTCAATGGGCGACAAGGGCAGGAGCCTTTGTTGTCCGCTAAAATGGACTCGGGAAGAAGGCGATATAGGCTGACCTGTGTCTGGGACGTGCTCTCCGAGAGCATAGTGCAGAGGGGCTCCGTTGCGTTCCACTGGAGATCCCGGAGTCCCTCACCGTGCACCGAGAAAGGGCTACAAACAGACAAAAATTTATATTGTATAGATAAGTTTTACTTGTCCAACTATTATTATGTAAATTTAATATATTCTCGTGCCTGGCGGCAGTGATCTTGAAACATCAGGACTGTCATATTCCACCTTCAAAAAATACGGGTGACATTGCGATCTATTCTGTATTCTATTCTCCGTCTAATTAACAATTCTTTTTTATGACGAACTACACAGATTGGCCAGAGAAGCTGGCCTTGACTGCTTCACCGGATTGAGAGGTGGCATAGCTCTTAGGTCGCTTAGCCTGAACCTCTATTGCTAGTAACTCGACACAAGGGTCCCCCCGGTGAGAGGTAACCTCGGCTTGGACGGTTACTATGTTACGCGTAAGCATGCCGATCCGAGGGCGCCCGAGAGGGCCGAACCACGACTCGGTCGGTTGCTATTTCACGGATAATCTAAGAGACATTCAAAAGCTAAACTAACTTTGAGTGCCACTTCGGGAAGCGTTGGCGCTGGGAGAAGAAGTGGCCGAAGAAACTCCAGCAACGCTCCTAACATCTAAGGGTGGGGCCTGCCCATATAATAGCGGTAACACGCAAGGATTATTCGCAACCTCCGACGGTCGGTTAATTAACAATTCTGCCGTAGTACTTTTCTGTCGCAATGCAGCCGTTGAATAATATAAGACCAGTGTGGTTTTTCAATCAACTCTTCTTGGGGCGCGATTATTGTTTGGTAAGCCGTAGTCCAACATCAGGAAACATTCGCCGCAGTGTTATTTAGATAAGTTTTTGCTTTCTGAACATTATTGTTTGAGAAAATTTCCAATTCTTTAAAATTTGTAAAGTAAACTTCGTATATCTTCAAGGCATACTCAAAACCATAGTCCATATTCGACAATATTATCTTTAAGGCACCAGATTTATGATGCTCAGAACGAATATGCCGTTGATAGTCACAGTAAGACCAAGAAATAAGTGAACGGTTCTTTTTACGTCTATAAAATTAATTTTTATGGCGTTTCTAATGGAACCAGAAACTACGAAAATGAATCAACCTCATATATCCCGACATTCTAAGTAAGGATACGCTTGTTTTTGTCGTTCGGTATGGGTTTTTTATATTAAAGGACCTTATTATTATTATTGTAAACCGGCATATGACCCACCAAATAGTATTTTATTTAAATAACGTATTTGCTAAACCCTAATCCCCAACCCCGTTCCACCATCGGACGTGAAGGATTTCATCCTTATGTTGTGAACATCCCTTAAACACGAACGAAGCGCTTTGCTTCGTCTTTCATTGTATGTTATCATCCAGGACTGCCATTTATCCGTGAAATAGCAACCGACCGAGTTGTGGTTCGGCCCTCTCGGGCGCCCTCGGATCGGAATGCTTACGCGTAACATAGTAACCGTCCAAGCCGAGGTTACCACCGGGGGACCCTTGTGTCGAGTTAGATAGAGGTTCAGGCTAAGCGACCTAAGAGCTATGCCACCTCTCAATCCGGCAAGCAGTCAAGGCCAGCTTCTCTGGCCAATCTGTGTAGTTCGTCAAAAAAAAAAATCCAGGACTGCCTTTCCACTTAACATCAGGTGGGATCGTATTCAAGCACTTGCTTAGAAAGTATAAAAAAGCACCAAATTTACTATTATTTTATTACAATACGTTTTTTTTCCAACGATCCCACCTGATGTTAAGTGGAAATGCAGTCCTGGATGGTAAGGCGCACTAGCTTAGTAAATGCCTATTCACTCTACTCTTGAAAATACCCACATTGTAATCGGAAGGAAAGACAGACGCGGGCAAACTATTCCAGTCCTTTGCTGTACGAAGAATGAAAGACGAAGAAATATGTACGTAACTTTGTTCAGCTAGTTAAATAGAAAAAAAAAACAAATTTAAATTAAAATTGAATTGAAAGCGTTTCGTAGCAGAAATAGGAGCGACTCTTTTATAGATCTAAATGAATGATTTCACTTCAATCTCATTTTTAAAACGCACGTGTATTGAACATAAAAGCTTCAGGAAGGCGACCTGTACGGAATTATTTTCTCTAAATGGATAATTTATATGCTGAACTCGTATCTTTTAGCGTCTACTCGTTTCACTTATTTCGATATTGGACCCCACTAATTTTGTTTACTTATTCATTAAAATGGAGAGCTATGGTGGAACGAGGGCGAAATGTTTCCTCTATTAGATTTTTATGGAAAACTGAATCAGTCCGTATAGAAGGAAAATGTTAAACTCGTTTCCTTTTTTTTTGTAACATGAGGCATGACTACTGACTTATATGCTAGAATCAGAGTTTATTGCCCCTTGTCATTTTTTCTCTAAGCATAGTCTGCCTATGCTATATCTAGTTCCCCCAACGTGGGTGTTTTTAGGGATGTTATTTATTCTACGCTTTCATTCATCTCTTGATTAGACACTAAAGTTATATTTTATAAATCGCTCTTATCATCTATCTTATTTCTATATTGTCTTATTTTTATTATTACAAGACTTATTGTCTATTTTTCACTGGTTTCCTTTTAATGGCCAATAGAATTCTTAAACACCTCCAGGTCATCCTCCATCTCAAAATGACATCTATAGCCGTGAGCAAAAGTTAAGGGTCGGTTAAGAAAGTTTGAATATCTCGGAAGACGCTAGCTAACTGAAATAAATTGTGCATGATAGACAATTAAATATCCTTAAAATATTTTTTAATCACTTTATTTATATTTGATTACAAACATTAACTTAAACGAAAAAGGATATCTTACGTAAACTTGGATAGTACAGTATTTTCCATTTAATTTAGTCATTAATGAAAATATTATGTCCCTATGGCGACACTAAGTACTAAAATTTAAATATCCGTAGTATCCGTTATCAAGAGCCGTGGTAGCTCAGTGTCCGTGCGGTTGGCTCAAGTTGCATAGTACGCTAGAAACCCGAGTTCGATCGCCGGTGCCGGCACCAATAAATTTGCTGTTGCAATTTTATGTGCTGATTTACCACGCGCTCAGCGGTGAAGGAAAACGTCGTGAGGAAACCTACATGTTTTAGAAAATTTTTCTACGGCATGTGAAGTCTACCAATCCGCATTAGGGCCGCGTGGCAGACTATGCCCTTATACTCTCTTTACAGAGAAGGCCTGCGTCCAACAGTGGGACATATATAAAGGCTGTAACTAACTGTATTATCCAAGTTTACGTAAGATATCCTTTCATCAACATTGACATTACGTTTATAAAAACTAACCATAAAGCGCTGATCGTCAAAACGCTTCGCGTTGCTTATAGGCAACGAGGAATTAACGATGTTTTGTTAAAAAAGCAAAACTATTTCTACTAAGCGGAAACCTTCAAAAGTCAATAGATTCGTGACGTCTGAAGGTTACCGCGCTTATAATAACTTATAGTTCACAACGTGTCGGTGCCGACAGTAAATATTGTTCAATGTTATGAAAATTATTACATAATGTTCCATAAATATTACTAACATTCTTGTTAATCATTCCAACTAAGCTTTTGCTTATGCTAGGAGCTGGTTCACGTCAATAGTCGAATGATGGATTCGAACCTACGACCTTACGATTCACAGACCGTACCCTAAACCATTAGGCTATTGACGCTTCGAAGTTAAGATTAAAGTTTATTTACTAAAATTAGGCGTGACTAGGCTATAAATTATATATTATAGCCAAATAGCTTCTTTGGATACATTATACGGTCTTCAGAGGATTGTCTAGAGAAGCAGATATTCTTTTGTAAAATGGAGTGCAAACGTTTTTATGGAGCGGTGCATTCAAAATGGTCTCAGACCAATCACAAAAAAAAGGCAAGCTCTTTAAAGAGAGTATCAGGGCATAGTAGGTACGCGTCCGCGCCAATTGGTAGAATTATATAAGACATGCTATGGACAGACTATGGACGCTTCTAATGTGACCTACTGGCCAGGATTGCGATCCCTTTTTATATGTCTAATGAAGTGCTTCTTCTGCAATTCTTATGTTTACAAGAGACGCCATAATCATCATCATCGAATGTAAGCCGCTTATAACCTGGTATTTTGGAAATCATTGGAAGATGCCTATGTCCAGCAGGCGATGTTACAGCCGACTAGATATCTTAAAGTCAGTTAAAGGTACAGCTGTTATTTACGTCCTACGTGCTGGGCACAGGCCTTCTCTGTAAAGAGAGTATAAGGGCGTAATCCGCCACGTGGCCCTAGTGCCGAGTAACAGACTTCACATTTCTTAGAAAAAAAATTCTAGGACATGCAGGTTTCCTTACGATGTTTTCCTTCAACGTCGAGCGCGTGGTAAATGAGCACATAAAATTACAATAAGAAATTTATTGGTGCCGGCACCGGGGATCGAACTCGCGAGTAGGCGCTATTATATAATACATACAGGATGATATAATTATCCGTAATTCAACGTTCAACGGCAAGTGGGTGATACGTATGTCACAAAAAAATCTATGTCATTTTTTCTATATGATCGTTTTACTGAAAACTGTGAAAAAAACTAGACCTTGTACATATTATATTTTTAAAACGAAAACGACAAATAGGCTACGTATATTTTTAATTGTAAGCGCATATAACTGTGCTACCGACCACAAGCACAATTAAAACCAGACATGTTACAATCAACAACATCATGCACAAGATACAAATATTTATATAAAATAATAATAAATATTTATATTTTTTAAAATTTTACGAAATCTTCTCATATCAAAAGGCGAACGGGATAAATATGAAGAATACTGTTCATGAGCACTGCATACGATATCCGCCTATTTCCTGCGATATTACTGTGGATTTACAGACAAAATGCAACGGGCCGGGCGCCCCGGCGCGGTTTGACGGACTGCCGATTCGCATCTTGAATTATTCATTCAGTTACCCCGAAAACTTTACCAGTTTCTAACCGAGGAGCCCCGTTCCAATATTGCTTTGTTTAACAGTTTATGAAATTTTACTTCTGCCAATATTTGCCCAAGTTTGAACAGCTGCACTTGTCGATGTCTGTGAATTTTGGAAACGTATTAGTATTAGTTTCTACTTACCTCTCTCTCTATCTCTTCCTTGCTATTGGTCCCACATGGTGGTGAGGTCAGCTTTCCTGCTTTTCGCTTTCCACCTCGCTCTGTCCCCCGACATCGTATTGGGAAATCTTGCACTTCCTCATGTCTCTCGACACCACAGTCTCTTGTCTACTACCTTGTCTTGGGTCTTCCTCTGGATCTTCGTCCGAGAAGAGAAAGCTGTAGCGCCAGGTTCCCTACGTAGTCAAGAGGCCTCCTCTTAACGTGCTCATACCATCGTAGCCTACTCTCCTACATCTTCTCGGTAATGTTTCTACTTACCAATGTACCTTTTTAAAAAAAAAAAACGTAGGAATAAACCAATTCATTTGATTGATACGGGGCAAGAGGTGGTTAATAAAACTTTTTTTTCGTACAAGGCTGACGTTAAAGCAACAAGAGTGGAAGCGAAATCGCCGTTTAATTTGATTCAGCGAAGGCGAAATTTTTTAATAAAAATTGATATTAACAATGTATCCGCTTCAATATGGCGCGCATGAAAAAACGCCTCCTGGTTACAGGCAGGCAATATTAAAACGCGATTCTTTGACGTGTTTCATGTCAATTAATAACACTTAGGCGTAGAAAAATCAAACAATACAAAGTGATTCGTTTTTGAAAAAATATTATTTAAAACTAGCGTAGCCAGCGCGCTTCGCCGGGCTAGATTTTGCTTTATTTTAATAAAACAATAAGCTTACATAATTAAATACTTAATTTAACTCTCACAATATATTAAATTATTCATTTGTCTCCGTATTCATTCTCTTCTCGAGCGGGTGAAGATCATTAACTACACCCATGTACATATCAGTAAATACAATGTCATTCTTGTCATTTATTATATTTCAATATGGTTCATAATGACATAAAAATACACAACGCATGTGTCAATACAAATTTGGATTATAAAACAATAGAATATCATCATAGTAAATAAAAGTATGTACAACTGTATTTGACAGTTCAGAAAGAGGAGTCCGATCATCACCAAACTTTACAGGATTACTCGCTAGATCAATTTGTAGTTTCCCTAAAAGTTTCATTGACATCGGTCTAGCCGTTTCGTAGCTTATATGGAACATACCCACACACTTTCTAACACAAACACCGACACCCGTTACACAAAGGAGAAGGCATATTTCGGATTTACACTTACTACGATTCTGATATGACTCTTTTGATTCAATCACATCACACATACTTTCATACATTATCATACAACGTCGCATACGCCTACATATAATCCTCGGTTACGCGTACTCATTATGTGCCCCTTTTGCAGTGTCTACTGCAGGAATGAGTAGTAGGATCAGTAGAGGTCATCCTGGTATTGCCTGGAAGGAGGTAAAGCCTTACCCCTTTTAGGTGCGTCAGAATCGTACAAATGGAATTCCGTGATTTCTGACTGCGTGAGAGTTAATTTTTTATAGAAACAGGGGCATACAAGCTTACGGCTCATATTATCACCATCGTCCATGAGTAATCCTCAATACCAGAGCAGCTTTAAGTGCGTCTCCGGTCTTTTAGAAATGAGGTCCTTGGCTTATTATGAAGAAGCAATTTTTTGAATTAACCTAAGTTCTATCAGTTTGGAAACACCGCTGGTAATAGATAACTGATTTTACAAAATGGTAATGCGTGAAAATTATGTTACATGTATAACAATATTACTCTGTGGAATATAAACTAATTTTAAGTGTATGATACCTTTAATTTAATTCACTAATAGACTCCAATGGGCGTTCCACTAGGTCGGGTCACTAATAAGTCAGCAGTCAGACACGTGCCTTCGTGCAACATCCGTTACCCGTACGCCGACACACAGATCGGTTCGTTTGAGAAGACAAATGGCGGCCGTCTGCCCGCCTGCAACTACATTCCATTTTCAAAAATTACTCCAAAAAGAGTTCAGAATGCAATATCGGCAGCCACTGGCTATATTTAGGGCCACTGCAATTTTTTTATCGCTTCATCATATACGGAATCCGGATCCCAATTTATACATTCCAAGTATCGCGTTCGGTGTGGCATTAGGCCGAGGGCGTGCTAAATGTTTTATACCGCGCGGATGGGAAGTGATACGTCATCGATATTCTACAATGCATTGTTGGCGTTCTCCGAGCGTGTCACCCCACCCTATGTTATGTTAACATTTGCCTTTTTGTTTAATGACAATAGAATTTTATACACCACAATGCAGGCTATGACCATTGTTTGATTAGCGATCGGCGCCCATCGCGTTTTGAAAGAGGGATTCCATCTTTCGTCTGTGATATTTAACGCCGACGGTGGCATCGCAAGGCGCTTCGTTAGGGCTCGTTTAGAATCTAAATTACGGTATTAAGTTTGTAATTAAGATAAATATAGATGATAAGACTTCTAAACTACGTGGCAGCGTCGTCACCCCGACAGGAACTTGTTAATGATCAAAAAACCCGAAATCGCCGCCTTTGAAGAGGACCAAAGACGCAGTTTATAATTCTATATTGATGGTCCGGGTCGCTTTAATTTTTATCTGTGTTTTATATGTGACTATAACAATGTAACCTCCCATTCTTTGTCGTGTTAAATATATTGATAGCATTACGATAGGTGAATGTTTAAAAGGTTTTTTGTAGAGCTTCTTAAAACACAATACTCCGCATACTTCAGAAAATTTGAAAAAAATTGAAAAGCTTTCCTATTCCTTTAACTCTAGAAAGAGAGACGGACATGGCATTTTTTATTTAGCTACGTGTTTTCAATCGACTTCAAAAAAGGTTCTAAATTCCTATATCTTTTGTCTATTTTGATATCTTCATAACTTCGTCATTTATAGATGAATTTTGAAATCTCGTTTTTGTTGGCAAGGAGTAATTTTCAATAGGGTCCTATTATTGACATTGGACATTGGGTTCGTTTCGACAACGAACACTTATGTGGAAGAAAAAGAGATTAGAGAAGAAAAAAACGTAGGACCGTTTTACAACTTTTGTCGCATAGAATATTTTTACTTTTAGGTACAGTTAGTTTCGATATTATATATTATATTATAGAAAAAGAAAAAACATAAGAAACGCAGATGTCTTCGTCCCGGTATTCAGTATTGGACCATAGCACTTAGTTCGTTTAAACCTAAAAAATGATACACGTCAAAAATAAATAAGTTAGATAATTGTCGCGAGTAGCAAGTGACTATATCCGACACTCGTTGGTGCGTTGCCAAACTGTAGCACCGCACAGCACGACTCCGACGCGATAAGCAAATTAATGTGATAAAGTAACAACCTTCCCCCTATAGGTGGCACTATAGGGCAGAGTAAGGGGAATAATCCGCCACGCGGCTGTAATTCGTATTGGTGACCTATGTGTTAGAAATTATTCTAAAACATGCAGATCTCCCCACGATGTGTTCCTTTACTTATAAGGACGTTATAAATCGGAACTTAAAATTTCAATTAATAATCTATGGTGACGGGGATCGGACTCGGGTTGTTAGCGTACTATGCAATATTATCATTAAGGCGCTATCACGGCTAATGTGATAGATTTTTTTATTTTGTCGAACCACACAGATTGGCCAGAGAAGGTGGCCTTGACTACTTCACCGGATTGAGAGGTAGCATAGCTTAGGTCGCTTAGTCTGAACCTCTATCGCTGGTAACTCGACACAAGGGTCCCCCCGTGAGGGGTAACCTCGGCTTGGACGGTTACTACTCGTATGTTACGCGTAAGCATTCCGATCCTTGGGCGCCCGAGAGGGCCGAACCACGACTCGGTCGGTTGCTATTTCACCGATGAATGCGATAGAGTTTAAGAAAATTTTGTAAGACATGTATGTTTCCTCATGTTGGTTTCCTTCACCGCCAAATTTAAGTGCTGATTTACTACACGCTATATGCCGGCACCGGGACTCGAACTCGGGTTGTTAGCGTACTATGCAACTTGAGTCAACCGTCCGAACACTGAGCTACCACGACTCTGATGTGAAATTATAAATGATAAAAATAATGCGATACTTTACAAATAATTATACGTATTGAGCACGCTTGTTACACAGAGGAGTAGACAGAGAATACAAGTTTAATCCTGACTTAATTCTCATGACTCGAGCTATATTTTTGAATTGACCTTATGGATTCCTATGTAATTATACTTGGATGATATTTGGTAAATGCGAATTATTTGTTAGTAGTTAGCGTCAATAGGTAAACGATGTAGGGTATTGTCTTCAAAACGTAAGGTTCGAATCCACCATTCGTGTATTGATATAGACCATCTTTTAGCACGAGCGTAAGCTTAGTTGGAATGGTTACCAAGAATTATAGTAATAAAAAAAATTGCTAGCATTATTGAAAAATGAAATGAACTTAGCATGATTTGAACACCGATGCCACCAATATTATAATCGATCTAAATGAACAAAGGACAAATAGTCGTATGATATAAAATCGAAGACATGTTTCAAATTGGAAAGCGTAAACGACACGCATAATAAATATCTGTGAAAACCAGTGGCGTGTAGCGTGTTAACTAAGATTTACTGCTACAATATACTATTTTAACAGTTATTTAAATAGATATTTGCTGTCAATAACTGTGGACCCGCATACCATTTGCTATTTGTGAGGACAATTGTCAATAAAAGGGTGGGTTAAATTTAAATACACTAAAATTCAACTAGTTGAATTATATAGTTATATTTTAAAAAGATTCAAAAAAGGTTTAAGAAGGGCTGCGCCTATGTTGATAGATAGATTCTTTATTGCTCACATTTTAAATTTTCAATAACAATAATGTGAAAGACAAGCTAAAAGTGGTCAAGAGCAGCCTTATCGCTATAAGCGTTCTCTTCCAGGCAACCCTGTAAGACAGGGAGGAAAAAATATAATAATACCACATAATTATAATATACTACGATAATAAGAAAAGTCAATACTAAATTAAAAATTGAGAATTGTTTAAAATAAGCACAGATGTACTACTGTTAGTAATGGTATGTATATATATGGAATAGTATATGCATATATACTATTATGTGTCCGTGCATATTTATGTCCCACTGTTGGGCACAGGCCTTCTCTATAAAGAGAGTCAGTGACTATAGTTCGCCACGCGGCCTTAGTGCGCATTTTTAGGAAATTGTCTAATATAGCCGTGAGGTCATAAAGGGTCGGTTAAAAAAGTTTGAATATATCAGAAGATAAACACGCTAGCTAATTGAAATAAATTGTGCATAGTGATAGAGTGATGAATATTTTTTTAATTTTTATTATTTTTATTAATATTTTATTAAAAAACATAAACGTAAACGAATAAGGATTTCTTACGTAAACTTGCATAGTAATTTTAGTACTTAGTGTCGCCACAACACTAAGTACTAATGAAAAATAATGGGTACTAAGGCCGCGTGGCGAACTATGCTCACTCACTCTCTTTACAGAGAAGGCCTGTGCCCAACAGTGGGATATTTATATAAACTGTAACATATATATATATGTATATATATACATACTATTACTAATAGTAGTACATCTGTGCTTATATAATAAACAATTCTTGCTCTTTGCTCACGAGTGTATATGCTACTTTGCTTACAATCGACTATTTACCATTAATAAAAAACATAGTATAAAAACATTAACCGAAGTTCTGGATAAAAGCAATCTACTCAACCGATTGTAAGATATTTTCGCTACAGCGTCGTAACAAGTTTCCGAGTTGGGCCAGACATATAAATCAGGACGATGCGTTTTGCGAATCGCTAGTGCCGATACCTAAAGATTGGTATCGATGTGCCTACATGTTGTCTTCCAACTCTAAAACAATTTTATACACCAAGATTGCCGACAAAAGTTAAGATTTACGAACTGTATCTGACGGTCTGCTACGGATTTGTTTAACGATAACAAAGTATAGATGCGATTAAATGTCACAAGCCCTCTCGGACGCCCACGGAATGCTGACGCGTACTAACCGATTAATTAAAAGCTAGCTCAGCTTGGCTATTTTTTTTTGACGAACTACACAGATTGGCCAGAGAAGCTGGCCTTGACTGCTTCACCGGATTAAGACGTGGCATAGCTCTTAGATCGCTTAGCCTAAACATCTATCTCTAGTAACTCGACACAAGAGTCCCCCTGGTGAGGGGTAACCTCGGCTTGGACGGTTAACTTCTCTGGCTAATCTTTATATTTATTAAGTACAAATTATTGCTTCACGGGATTTAGCTCCCCAGCCGGTGTTATATAATATAATAATAATATTAAACTTTTTTTATTTTTCTGAAAACCTCCCGTCGCTTATGGGATCTGATAGGCTCGGTGAAAAGTGAACAGTGATTGCAATTCGTCGGTATTTAAAAAAAATTAAACCGCTTTTAAATTCGTAAAAGTACTTATATCAATTATTAATTCTCGTTAACATGAGAAAACTGAAAATGCACTTAAATGTAGTACCAATTACCTGGGCACGCATTCAGTTTGTGGTATACTAACAAAACATATTAAAATTAACGTAGGACATATCCATATGTTTCCAACGCGTTGTTTTAATCCCAAAACGGCGAACGTTTTGCGTGAAAACAAACAATTGGCGTCGAATTTACAACGAGCGTTGATTGCCAAGCCGCTTATAGAGAACGACTGCGATGCTCAATTGAAATTTCTCTACTCCCCAAGAGCTGCTCACGAACGGATAGGTTCTATTGCAATCTCATTCGGGAATACTAAAGATGTATTTACTGAGATGCTGGTAGCATGAACGACCCATTTTGTTCTTAGAATTTGTCTTGATAGCTTTCTGAATTCCCTGACGGAACGACGGCATGGAAACGAAAATGACATTTTTCATTTTTACCTAGAGTAAGTACTCCAGACGATAGACGTATCCCATTCCATCCATTTGACAGTTTGGAACATATCGCGTTATCCTGTACGCAGAAATGAATAAATAAACATAAATAGACATTTTATTTATTGACATCATAATATACACACAATAACACATTATTATTAAAATGTAACACACATATACAATAAAGAAAAACTGCAATTAAAAGAGGAAGAAACTGACAAATAGGAAATGATGTCAACATTGATATCGTCTCAGTATTTGATGTCGCTAAGCTGCCACGGCGCTGATTTTCAGCGGTGCCCATGACTACTCAATGTCATGTTCAAACATGTTTTTCAATTTTTCTACGTCATTTCTGTATTTAATCATTTCTCTGGCCATAAATATCTTTAAAAATTCTGTTTTGTTTTCTATATTCAAATTTAGAACACGCATATTAAGCATGAAGACGTCATTAATTTTCACGACACTCGAATAATATCAACTATATTCTCGTATTTATCACCACTTCCCCAAAAAACTTCACGACTCGAGTGCGCTACGACAAGCTGAAAGACAATGCGTATGCTCTTAGGAAACTTGGGAAGTGTTCGGTAAAATGCAGCGTTGTCTTAATCCTTCAATAAGAAGCTACATTCTTTTATGTCATCACGTTCCCATGCTTTTCTACCCGCACACTATTCAGTCACCGTACAAATTGGATATGAAACGAATCTGTCACAGTGTCAATACGAATTCTTTGTTTCATTTATAGTCTAATGGTGGTCCTCGATATAAATGTAGATATCGATATATCGACCCATATCTGTGAAGTTGGAGTTAGTGTTTCTTCATTTCATCTAAACAAACTTGAATGGTATAGTATTCATTATATTCCTATAAATCCAAATGCTTTTCACTTATAAAGACAAAATAGAAAAAGTGAGACTCTTACTTTAGGTAAATATACGATAGGCCTTCAAGTAGCCTTGTAGTTCTGGGCTCGTAGAATAAGGCTGGGTTCACTAGGCGACAAGGGTGGGGGCCTCTGTCGCTCGCCAAGGTGGACCCGGGAAGAAGGCGATATCGGCTGGCCCGTGTCGCCTTGCACCGCGAGGGCACAGGAGGGGAGGGAGTAATCTCCCCCCGTAATGTGCTCCGGTGCGTTCCATTGGAGATCCCGGAGCCCCTCGTCATGCACCGACGAAGGGCCACCGGGGAGGTTTTAGTGGGTCAAACCCCACATAACCGCAGCTTTCCCCCCAGAAGGCGGGGTATCTTTTTGAAGATTTCCTCCCCGTTAACAAAAAAATAATAATCGGCATCCTCCGGGAAGAAGACGACATCGACTGGCCTGTGTCGGTGTGGCCTTGCACTGAGAGGATACAGGGGAGGAGGGATTGAACTCTCCCCCGTGCTCGTGACGTGCTCTCCGAGAGCACAGTGCAGAGGGGCTCCGGTGCGTTCCACTGGGGATCCCGGAGCCCTTCACCATGCTCCGAGGAAGGGCCATTGGGGGGGTTTTAGTTGGGAAGAACCCACAAGCGGGATATCTTGTTGAATATTTCCACTTCGTCAAAAAAAGAGGCCTTCAAAAAAGTAGAGATCATCTGTAACTTGTATGGTGATGTTTAAGGATATGGGCGTTTTCCATGTTTTATTAAAACAAGAAACAACAAATCACTATAAAAATTGCGGTCAACATAAAATTTCTTCGACAACCTAAGCGGCTAGTTAATTAGAAATGAAGTTAATAAAACTTTTTCCCAACATATTTTAAACATAAATAAGAAATAGTGAGTGTTGCGTGTCGCTATTTCCACGAGCATTGCAGACTCAGGCCTGGAATATGCTAGAATAATGGAAATTCCTACCTGACAACACGCGAAGTCGGAAAAAGTTTCAATGTAACTTATAAATCACTAATGCTGATTTCGCATTAAGATATTTATTATGAACATTATTTCAGAAAGTATTCAATAATAATTGCGAAACTTATGCGTATAAACCATATATATGAATGCAATATATTTTAATAACACTTGAATTTGGTGAATGCTATAAAAACAATTATGGATTAAATAATATATGCTTTCACGCCATTTTGCTAGGGTAGGCAGCGGTTAGCAATATCTATTCATATTTCACCGAACTTATTACGTCCCATATGAGGCAAAGGATTGCGCCCGTAAATTAGGTTATGGTATCCACTGAATCTCGTAAAATACGGTTAACGGAGCGACAGAGCGGTGACTCTTGTTGTAAAACTGGACAAGGAAGTAAAATAACGTGGGACCTTTCCGTGTTGACTTAAAACAACGAAGACGCTCGAGAGGAACACCTCCCTGGGACGTGCTTAAAGCAGAAAGACACTGGTGGATTCCACAGGAGATCGAAACCCTTCACAATGCACAGACAACAGTCAACGGGTCAATTTCTTCTCCAACAAGTATATTTACGTGTAAACACAAAATCTGACTACAAATCAAATCAATTGATGGATTCATCATTAAAGGCTACAACATGCGGACTATCTCTTTTAAGACAATATATTTTCTCATGGATCCCATTGCCAGAACTGGATCATTCCGGAAAAAAAAAGAATCATCAAAATCGGTACACGAAGTCGAAAGTTCTGAGGTAACAACCATAAATAAAATTAATTCAAATTGATAACGTCCTCCATTTTTAAATTCGGTTAAAAAGTAAACTTTGTACATGAATTGTTTACCCAAAAACCGTAAAATAACATATGCCTACGTTTCGACGTTTTCATATTCAGAGATTTTAGTATACACGAAAAGTGCATTGGTTTCCGTTGCAGCGATGTTGCATTTCCTATTTCCGTATCGGAACCAACATTTGTATAGCTTACGGGAGTTTATTCTGGTCTTGTGTGTTTGCTTACGTGACTGATGTTAGAAGTGGTACGATACTGCTTTTATAGATTTAACACTTCGTCACATTAGTTCCTATTGTATCGCAAGCATGTCCGTACACTCGACAGATTTCACCTCAAATATCTCCGAGACATCATGAACATCCGATGGTTAGACCAAGTCTTGAACACAACTGTCCTGAGGCGCGCTAAGGTCGGAGGCTTTGACGTGTATCTAATGAGACGGTAGCTGCGGTGGTGCGGTCTCTCGTATGTCGGAAAGAACTCCAGTACGGCAAGCGGAACCGCGGTGGCCAGTACCTAAGATACAAGAACGTTCTGAATAGGCATATAGAGCCGTCACAGTAGGAGACAAAAGCAGCACTGCGTCCTGAGTGGAGGCGACTTGTCCACCAATAGGTTGGTAATTTCGAAGTTAAGTGGCGTGAAGAACTCGACACAAATAGAGATAAACCGCGAACTAGTGTCCACCCACTACAATTATGTTGGTAGAACCTTGACCTGTGCGAAGTGCTCTCAGGCTTTTAGCAACAAGATCGGGTACGCCAGCCACCAAAAAGCACACGAGAGGGTGGAAAACCTAAGCCCTACTACCTGAATGAAGTGTCGTAATTAAAATGCCTTTCCAATGATACAGTCGCCATGGCCGACATCGGCCTGGACATCATGGTCATCATCACATTAGTTCCTTTCCTATTTACCGATATAAGATAGAAGAGATTATAAGATATCGATATACTAATGGTACATCTCTATCGTACATTAAAAGTTCTTAACGTCATTCGCTGGCGTTAATTTGATTAGTTAACTCGTATGCCAGAAGAGTGAGAGTATCATAAAGGTCAACAGTTATAAAATTTTAAATTTACGACTTTTTAATGTAATCATTTTAAATTTTCAAATTACGAGTTTTACCATCACACGAATAATTGCTTTGTTAAAGTCAGCGAAATATGTTTTCTTTTATTCGTTTCTTAATCGTTAATAAACCATAAAATTATCTTAATTTCTAAAGAACTTATATTCGATTCGTTTATCGATACGGATTAATAATTTATAAAAAGACGCTATGACGCTCTTTTTTATTCATCATTGTTATATTACAAAGTTCTGGACATCTATAATCTTCGATAATCGTGCTCGTTGTCATTAAGAACCTACTTACTCTGGATTTTCAGAAAACTAACTTTATTTCAATTCCTTCTTCGACAATTGAATTAAATCTTCTTCCATACGATTTCTTGAAGTCCCAGGCATATCTTCGAAACCCAAGTTTCTATCCAACAAAATTAATATGGTACCTAATTGTAATCAAGCCTATTCAAACTACAAAAAAAAATAATATCAATTTATAATTTAAAGAATGCACAGTGCACATAAAAAACAGACGAATTGAGAATTACCTTTTTTGAAGTCAGTTAAAAATACCTAATACCTAAATAATAATAATAATAATAGTTTAACCAGGCTAAGGGCTTCGACGTACGTATCTGATGATTACGGTTTCGAACTGACTGGGGTTCGAGGTCAGTTTGTACCAATGAATTGCGGTTTTTCGGTTCTTCAAGTCACTAGTTTGTGAAGGTGTATGCCTATTGACTCACCACCTATCGCGTAAAGGACTTAAAAAGCTCGGTGAAAAGCGCACATCGAAAGCTGTCCCTCTCCACTCCACTGGCGTAAAAGGACGTGACAGTTTTTTTTTTTTAAATCTATACTTAAACAAGTATCACAGCAATCATGTATCCATTAAAAGAATTTCTAAATTTCATAAAAAAAATGTAATAAACAGCATTTGCTACTTATCATTGCGGTACTAAACAACAAATACAATCGCATATATCACTTGACACAGGAGAATATTTCAAAACAAAGTAAGCCGAGGTAACATACGACCAGCACGTTAATATATTTATGGCGGATGTCGGGCAGGTAATGGCATGAAAACACCACAAAGAATTCTCCTTAAAGTAATAACTCCGTAAGAGAGAACACAAATGAAAATAATACAATCGAGGGCTGGTCCCTTGTTCGTGAATAAAGCAAGAGGTTGCCGAATTCCGTTGCAGCTATTTCATGTCTAATGTAAATTATTGCCGAGTGCACGTCCCATGTACAGATGTATAGATCTAGTAAGAAAAGATTTCGGAAAAGTTCGTGTTTATCGTTCTAAGGATATTCGTGGAATGTTATATTTTCCTTAAGTCACTCTACTTGAGCTCATTATCACGCACAAAATCCGACTTTAGCACGGCAAACCATATGTATTTAGAAGACAAATAATAATACGTTTATAGATGTAGAGAAAGAGAAAATGTCTCACGCACTTCTCCTCCGCTTCAGTGTCACGGTAGCACTACTCCAGAGGAATTACGGTTTAACTGCTTGAAGACAACTGCCCTACGCTCCATATTTATCTCTGTGTCGATGCTCCGAACTCGACGATAGATCACAGACAGACGCACGGCTGTCCGAGGCCATAGACAAAGATCCAGTATTGCCTGTATAAACCTAATGTTGCCCCCACGAATAATATTGTTACCTAGCATAATGGATGTGAAAATGTCACTCATTTAATACGATCGACGCTTTTTTTCCAACGGACTTCAAAGGAGACGGTTCTCAAATCTATAATTTTTATCTGTTTGTTACCTCAGAATTTTCTACTGACTGAACCGTTTTTTATTTGAAAGTTGGTACTTCCCGTGTGGTCCTATTCTGAAAATGAAAATCATATTAAATTTGCATTATGTATAATCAAATCAATAGCATGCCAATTGATTTCGATGTTTTTTTTTATTGTAATGAATGTACTTCAAGGGTAGTTTGATGAGGGTTTGGTTAAATTCTATTTCGTAATATTCCTATTCTATAATTCGGAAATACAAAGCGGGCGTCTGCGCAAACATTTAGCTAGACGACTTCAAGTCGGTTTTTGTTTTTACTTCTAAATATACCCGTTTAAATTTTGTACAGTATTACACAGTTTATACAGTAATGATATTTGTGTTGTAGTAATGATTGTACACATATTTCTTCTAATCCTACGATTTTGTCTATACTCGTATATCTCTTTTACGAGAACTACTTACATCTTTCATTACTTATCTTCACACGCATCGATACGCAACATTTATAACGCTATGAATTACAATTTTACATCTGCATTTACCATATATCAGTTCTACGCAGAGACTACGACCGTAGCATGATATTACGTCATCGGCATGCTTTCAGACAGCAAACTTAATTTGGTTCTCGGACGTGTAAGTCATTCTATCACAACGTCAAAACAAGAAACAGGGGCACAAAGTATTGCAGTTGGTAATCTCGATGCGTTTCGTTCGTATCTTATTGCGACGCCCCTTGATATGAATAATGTGTGGCAATGCCTTTTATCTATACGGAGGGAAACTTTTAGGGAGTTAAGTGGTAAAGAGAAGTTTTCGCAGCAGTCTACAAATCTTAAGAAATCACCGCCTATGTCTTCAAAGAAAAAAAATATTTATCCTACCGTTTAGATTACTTCTCCTTTACTCTTTTTTTTAAAGAAAGTATAAGGGCATAGTCCACGCGGCTTTAGTGCGGATTGGCAGAGTTCACAAGTCTTTCCTCATGATGTTTTCCTTCACCTTCGCGCCGTAAATCGGCACTTAAAATTGTAAGGAACAATTCATTGATAAACCGGTGATCGAACTCGAGTTGTTAGCGTACTATGCAACTTAAGGCGCCCGTGGGACATAGAGCTACCACGGCTCTACTTTGACTACTTAAAAAAATTCTAAAGTCTTGCTTAATTTTGCGTAGAATGTTTGTTTACGAAATAAACATTAAACAATGGAATTTATTACTTTGTTTGTCTTCAAAGCTATTAAAATTAACCAAACTATTTGCTGTTATACAAAAATAGCTTTCCGAATGTACATGTAATGGTCTTTATCTAATGGTATAATAATTTTGTTTGCTCATAATATTTATTATGGTGTTTGTGTTAGCAAACAAGAACGTTATTGTTCTATTTTATTCATTGATATTTCCATTCACTAAGTCTTATTTTAATTATACATTATTTATGACACCATAGACAAATTAACTTGGGTACAATCTATATAAATAAAAATGAATTGCCGAAATGTAAGTGCGTGCATAACTTCCGGACTGTATAACTTCAGATTTTATAAAACCTTATTAAAGAAAATTAAATGAATGAGACAGAATGATGTTCACTTGTTTAGTTAACGAATGACAACTTGATACGTCATATTATAAATGTCAATCATTAACACTGATGAATATTTTATGGCTTGGAAACAAGACCTTTAAGCCAAGTCTTTTTAAAACACATACACTTATTTCTTACGTCTAAGATGAAAATGAAAATGTAAGTTAGATGATCCCCCCCATTAGTCCCCGCGCTATTTTTTTTCAATCATAAACACTCCTTCGAATGAATAGATAGATAGTTTTTAAAACTACCTTAAATTCTCCTATTCAAGACATGGCTGTATGCACTAAAGTCTTTTTGCCTTTCCCATTAGGGATAAATTTATATCATCATCACCAATCACTGTTTCTTTCGCAATAGAAAACGGTTTTTAAAATAGTGTTTAGTTAAGACATTTACCGGCGTGTTTATATTGATAAAAAATGCTTTCAATAAAGCGTCAAAACATAGGTCGATGTACGCGTAATGCAAGTAGACTGAAGAAGAGCGAAGGCAGAGTTTAAAAGCAAAAAGAAAGAGAATCAGGAAAAAAATAAGGCGTTACTAAGTCCACCGTCTCAACTAGTTAAATATAACACACAGTAATCGATATATAAAAATGATAGCTTAGTAGGTAAGCATTCGACTTTACTATTTTATGGATCCTCAATGTACCGTGTACTAATTTTCTATTATTTACGTAAATAAAATCCCTTGCTATTTTTTGTCACTTACTATTTATAATGTGTAACGATCCATAGCGATGATCTCACAACCAAATAAGGAACATCACAACACATATGGAACAAATATATGTGGCGAAAAGTGGACAACGAATTTAGTGTTTTAGAGGCCGGCAAGTTTAAAAGGACCAGAGCGACTAATTTTTGAGTTATTACGCGATATCTATCTATATATTTTATGTACAGGCTATGACATATGTTATGAAGCTATTAATGATTTTTTACGTCCACCGTTAGACAAACTAAATGAATTCTCAAGCCGTATTTCGTAAGAACTCAAAGACATGTACAGTTAATATTTTCGAATAACCAAGGACAGTTTCGCATATTACAGTCTATTTAAATGAGCATTCTCTCCCCAGGGCATAAAAAAACCCGAGTAACAAATACTTGTATTATTTTTGTAGGGGTGATTCTTTAGGGGTAGGTGAATGCCAATGTTTTGCCTCGATACGCTCACATAAAAAAATGCACGGGCTCATAGCAATATTTTAATATTAACTGTATTATGGGGTGCAGTGATGCATCCGACGGATTATAATGAGGAATGTGGGTACGGCCCTTCCTAAAGACTAAAAAATGTGAAGGACTTACTGTCATGGACCTTCACAATATAATATTACTAACAATATAAACATTTTTTTTTTAAATTCGCATTTAGTACCTACACATTACTTCAAGTTCCAAACTGATTCTAGTAACTTAGCATGTGTGTCTAAAGTAGTAAATACACTTAGCTTATTTTGTAATGGTTTAAAATTTTAAAAAATATTTGGAAATTTGTTCTGTAGCATTCTGAAGTTAAAACAATCCAAAAATGGTTGCTGTTGCAAGTTAGAATATAGTGCTAATGCCACATTATCTTTTGTACCAAAGATATTGCTACGCCAGACAAATTTATTTTAAAATCGTAGTCAATTGTGCAAAAAAATTTTTTTGACATTAAAGTTGCATATAAAATGCTGGCACAAAAACTACCTTATTTCAGCAATTTTTACTAAGGAAAAAGAAATATTTTTAACAATAAAAGATCAACACTACTCCAATGTTTTCGCCCGTACATATAAAAAAAAATAGTCCTCAGTCTTACACCACCGTTGCATACTGTGAGGGTAACATCGGTTTGCACTCGTTCATATTGGCCTAATATTCGGCTTACCCCTGCGATATTAAAAACTAAGCTATTTATTCTTACATATATTTACACTTGGCCCCATGTCAACGGGAAACTCCCTTCGGACTAATTTCGTTAAAACATTCCGTCCATCAATACATGAAATGCTCTTTAGAAAAAAATTCCGGGGCGCTTGTAAACTAAAAGGCCGAACATTGAAAATGTTTTTCTTTTATTAGTCGCATACGTAAATGTGAGCATTGAAACGAATTTGTATTGAAGTGTATGAGCCACGCGAAGCTGCAAACAGTTGCATTCAGCTCTGCACAAAGGTAAGCGAATTCACGTTAAAACCGTCCCATATCCCCTTTTAATTCCGTTTGAAATCGAGAACTGCTTTTAACTGTCATTTTCATTAAACTTTTAAGCTTTTAAATTTAACAAAATATTCAAGGAGTGATAGCCCGGTCTTAGCGGTTCGGTACCATCTAAAGGTCGGTCGATTTGAATTCCAGTCGGTTTGTACCAATGATGAGGTTTTTCGTTTTTTTTAAGTACAAAAAAATCACTTGCTAAAATTTTTAGGCCGGTAAATAACGTTGAGCTTACGTATTGGGCTATAATGGGAGCAGAGGCGATGGCACCTTTTACTTGAAATATGAAATGAAATATTTATGTATTTACTTTTTACACACTCACACATTTTATGTACCGACATGCACATACACAAAAATATTAGATACATATTATCATAAATTATCATACATATTATATATCATATTCCATAAACATTTTCTTACTTCGTTTTCGTCCTTCGGTACACATCTCCCGGCTAGACTAATACATAGCCTGTATTAGGGAGATGTTGTACCTAACTTCGAGTATATTATAAACTATAGTTTGTTATATAACTTATGTGATAGTCGTGTGTTTTTGCAAAGAATAGTGTGCGTGGGTGCATGTGAGAGTGTATGTGCGAGTGAGTACATGAGCGTGAGGATAATTTATTTTATATTATGAAGAAATTTTTCAGTCTCTTCGTTTACTTGGTCAGACCATCGTATTGGCGACCGGCCTCTTGTTCTTTTGCCTTCTGTATTGCCAAAGATGACCACTTTTTCAAGGTTGCCATCCCCTCTACGCAGTATATACCCAAAATATGACAGTACGTGCTGTAGACACATAGTGGACAGTCTGATCTTTATGGCGATTTGGGAAAGAATAGATACATTTGTGCACTTGGCAGTCCACGGTAATCGTATACATCTCGAATGCATCTATTCTCAGTCTTTCTCTTGGTCGAGTTGTCCATTATGAGGTCTAAAGCTAAGAAAATAACATAGGGCCTAACCGAAAGTTCCAAAAGAAAACAGACGAATTGGGAATCTCCTTGTCTCCTTTATGTGGGTATTATGACTTTTAAGGATTAAAGGACTTCTATTTCTATTTTATTATTAGCGATTATTGATCATTCTTATTGCAGGAGTGGAATGTAATAGACGTGTGCATGATGTGCGTGTAATAGACGTGACCAAGTGACTGCACTATCTTTTTGATTCAGAATTTGTGATCTATTTTATCTGTATGTTCTACCATTTCGTTTTAGACGTGAATATCGACTACTTTATCGATTCTTCACTAAGCAATCATATGACAAACCAAACACTCGTTATCTTAATGTTAGTTAGCAACGTCATCTACTGAACTAAAAACAGGGTATATGTGGATAAAACGACATTAAAAAAAATCTAGCTAGATCGATTTATCGCCCCCGAAACCTCTCATACAACATTTAATGAAAATCTTTGGAGCCGTGTTTCCGAGATTCAGATAATATGTATGCAAGAAAGGAATTAGATTTTGTACCTACACTAAACATTTCGTGGCAAAGCCGCAAATGTAGTTTCAAAGAGCCGCAGGTTGCCAACCTCTGGTCTGGGCGATAGAAAACAACCTCAAATGTCACTAGAACATTATAACATACTGAAGATTGACATTGGAATAAAATCGTTTTATACTCACGTATATTTACTTGTTAGAATTTAAAACTTCAAGTTCATTTTGATTGCTTACAATAAAAAATTGTTTAACTAAGTAATAAAAAAAAATCATAAAAAAAGGAAAATAATGTCGCTACCAGACAGTTTATGGCTTCATTCTTGTAGAGTTTTCATGTTCATCAATTTATTTGTAAATTAGATTTAAAAATGTTGTATTCGTAAATGTTTCAACGATTTGTGCTAAGAACATCGTTTGTCATTGTATTGTGCCAAAGCAAGTGTATTATGAATTTTTATTATACTATAATAATAATAATAAATCTTTATTAGTCACCAAAGAAAATGTTTAAACAAAGAAATATGAAGTCCCTGACTCCTGAGCTAGGTTCAATTGGACCTGTGTTTCAGGGGTCAGTGTCTTCTCCCATTTGGAAAGCACAATAAAATACAATAAAATATGAGCATAACAAATGAAAACAATATTTTATAAATTTGTGTGTGTGTGTGTTGGTGTGTGTGTGTAAATTTGTGTTTGTGAATGTCCCTCAGCTTTATATTATATTAAATTTTATACTTTCTACTTACTAAGCAAGTGCTTGGATTACGGATTAATAAATGCCTATTCACTTTACTCTTGAACTTAAAACGTTCACATTCTAAGGCCCCAAGATCCTATGCCAATAAAATCAATTACGGTTCTCATGGAAACCAAACCCTTTCAAAATCGATTCATAAGTGACAGCGCTCTTAGGAATCAAACATACAGACAAATTGCGGATCTCCTCCGGACGTTTAGACACTCGGCGGGTCTCCACCCTTTTATAGTCGATGTTCCGCGCGTCCGAACGAAGCGATTTGAGTCATCGTTCATCGTGCGTACAGCAAAGGAGTGGAATAAGTTGCCGGCGTCAGTCTTTCCGTCCAAGTACGACGTGGGAGCCTTCAAGAGTAGAGTGAATAGGCACTTACTAAACTAGCGCGTACTATCTTTCGACTATATCACCACTTAACACCAGGTGGGATCATGGTCAAGCGCTAGTTTACACGCATAAAAAAAAAATTGAAGTCGGTTAAAATCCCTCCGTATCTAGAACGATGCTCTGTTTATGGCACATTCTGATTTCTGATTTATATCACCAAAACAAAAGTAAAATAATTTCTGCCTCTTCTAAAGTGTAGCACAAAAGCAACCTTACAGCTATTTATAGCACATGCGATATTATTTCATAGCAAACGGCTCTCGACTAGACAATGAACCTCCAGAACGCAATAACAGATAAAAAACGCACAAAAATATATTATGTGCAGCTTAAAATGTCTCCGCTTTTATTGCGATAGCAGTTTGCGGTGTCGTGATGTCGCTATCTGATCTCTATAAATAAATGTTTAAGCAATTTTATGCACATTCACGTCGTAAATGTTTGAACAGTCGCTTGTTATTTTTGGTGAAATGATTCCGCGATAATTGCTTTTACATTTTACGCATCAGCGTTTCTATGTTTAACTGACCGCGGTTGGTCGTGACGTTTACAGTAGATTAATATCCATCATCAATTGATGTCACTTCCTGAAGGGGCACTGAAAGTTAGTTTAGCTTTTGATATTAAAATCTAATCCCTTAGATTATTCATGATATTTCATTGCTATTGCAACCGACCGAGTCTGGTTCCGACCTCATGGGCGACAACACAGGCTAGGGAACCCAAGGTCAAGTGAAAGCCGCAATAAACAAAACCATGAAGGAAGCTGAAGCTGAGATGATGCAATAGCATTAAGGAGGATCTCAGGGAAGGTCTACGAAGAAAATGCGAGGTAAAAAAAGGCCCAAAAAGGTTTTTAGTGCCCCAAAGAATTAAGAATTAATAAAGAAAGAGCCATGTTCTTTGAGAGACTCGGAAAAGTTCTGTGATAAATCAAAGAATTATTTTGATTAAGAAGTAAGAAATTATTTTGAAGAAGATTCAATGGTTTCAACCTGCTAAGATTAAATATTTGCAAGCCGTTTTTATATGTTAGTTATAACACGAAACGTTTGAAGTTTGCATACGATATTTTTAACGGTGATTGTTTCCTCCGTCCAATTTACAAGCGACTAGAAATACAAACATCATTTGTGGCTAAAAGACTTTTACACGACTCTCGAAAATATCATGGCAAACGTAAAATTAGTTTAGCACGTGTAAACGAAACGTGTCACGTTAAGTGTAACTTGTCAACGCGTCAACGTGTTTGCTGAGAAAAATAAAACAGAACCTCACTTACCACAGAAGAAGACATTGAGAAAATTGGATAGGGCATATTATTATTTTAATTACGTTTTATCACAAAATATTAAATTAAATAAAAAAATCTGTTGCTAAATATTTGTACCTGGATGGGCTTACCACATATCACAAATGGGAAATAACGATTCGCTATGATCCCACCGGAAGTAAAGTGGAAATGCAGTCCTAGACAGCAAGGCGCACTAGCTTAGTAAATGGCCCATTCACTCTACTCTTGCCTTGGAGTGGATGGCAAAACACCTAGCTCAAGACAGAGCGGAATGGCGAATCACTGTGGATGCCCTCTGTCCCACAGCGGGGACTTAGGTCTATAAGTCACAAGTAAGTCACTTTACTCTTGTCTCAACCACATTGTAATCGGAGGAAAAGAGAGCCAACTACTACACCAGTCTTTTACTGTAGGAATAATAAAAGACAAAGCAAAGGACTTTGTTTTAACCACTAGTCTGACCTCTATTATGACTGCTTTATTTAATATCGATACGAATATAAGATACTCCTGCCAACGTACGGAAATAGTATTGCCAACTTTAAAAAACCTTATAATATAACTTCATAAAACTTATTATTTCATATATCTCTTATCGATCATATATTTATTTAGCTGTTTACAAAAGAATCTAAAAATTACTAAATTAAAAATATTTGCTTGTGTTCGACATTTCAAAAGTAACGCCAAATTATTTCTCTTTAAATAAAACACAAAATGTTACCAACCGAAACACAAAGTTAAAAATACTTCGCAACGATGCTTTCATTTTTCAAACGTAAAGTTTAATAAACGCTAAAAACACAGAAAGGGAAAGCAAAGGTGCGAAACAATGAAACGTCACTTAGCGAGAATTTAGCAGTTGACAAATTAGCCAATTCTTTCCACTCCGGCCGAGATAAAGGTTTCTCATAACACTGAGAGCTTATTACTGTCCCTCTCCTATTGACTTTAATTTTCTGCGTTGTTGACGTTCCTCATGATGTATACCTTCAGTCGAACGGTGGAAATGGGCCATCGCTTTTTCAAATAACAACCGGGACCCCATCAATCGCGCCTGTCACTCATTCGCACTGTCCGCTGCGATAAAATATTACAGTTATCCATCTAGGAAAAAATCGACTCTGCAAAAACTATTTGGACGTCCGAAAACAATCTTTCACTTAGATTATTTTTCTATTGTAAATAATGGATGGAGATTATGAGAGGATATTTTTTGTTTGAGACCGATTGCTGGACCACGAGTCTGCAATTTCAATTGTGTGAAAATGAACATTCAATGACATCACAGTCGATTATTGCTACATTTTAATCTGCTAGATCATTGTGCCTCTAATGTGTTACAATGTATATTTTAGTTTAGTAATTCCGATATTGGAGTGCCAATGGTACGAATCATTATTGTTTCAATTTTTTATATATGTTAATTTCGTACCCATAGGTTAGAATTTAGTTATACATGTAAAGTCTACCAATCCTTAGATGTCTGTATGTTTTCTTATCTCATAAATTTCGACTGGACCGATTTTGATAATTTTTTTTTTATTTGAAAGGTAGTGCTTACCATGTGGTCCCAGTTCAATTTGGTCCAATTATGACAATGGTATCCATGCGAAAATAACATAAATCTTAAATTTGCATTAATTATGCGACAAATCGACACTATTACGAACGATTAAATATCGCGCCAATCCATTTCGATGATTAATTTTTTATTGGTATGTTTGCTCATAGATTGAGTCTTAAATTTGCATTAACAAATGGATTTTTTTTAATGACGAACTACACAGATTGTGCAGAGAAGCTGGCCTTGACTGCTTCCCCGGATTGAGAGGCCACCTGCATAGCTCTTAGGTCACTTAGCCTGAACCTCTATCGCTAGTAACTCGACACAAGGGTCACCTTTCCCGGTGAGAGTTACTAGGGCTTGGGCGGTTACTATGTTACGCGTAAGCATTCCGGACCGTGGGGTCGAACCACGACTCGGTCGGTTGCTATTTCACGGATAATCTAATCGACAAATGGACGAATAATTCAATATCTCACCAACCGATTTCGATGATTCATTTTTTAATAAAAAGGATGTCCCTCAAGAGTAGTTTATTGAGAGTTTAGTGAGGTTCTGATTAATTCTATTTCGTAATATTCCTAATCGATTTGAAGTGGGCTTTTGTTTTTATTAGTAAATATAATTTGTATACTTGTTATCGCTTTTTATCATATTTGTGATAATGACAATGAATAACAGCCACGTAAATATGAGAAGTCAGTAGACAATTATGAAGTTGATAAGGTTATCATATTTTAGACGCAAGAACTTATAATTGTTTGTTGTGAAGTGAACGCCTTTGTGCTGGAGCATCTTCCCCCTTCATCAGAGGAGGCATGTCTGTATAAGTGGTATCGGTGTAAGCTATACATCGGCTTTTACCCTGTAACTAATGTAATAAGATTACAAAGGGCTGCAGACGGAAAGCCAGACGCGACAGGGCCGCATTCAGAGGAGAGACTTTGTCTTCACAATGCCACGAACTGTCGTGTGGATTAGCTTCTTTTTGTCTTTCCAGTAACAAAAAGAAAACTAATCTGTTGGTGTTTTTCTACATTGTTTTTAATTTCTAACTCACCTTTAATATACAGTCTGTGAAACAGACATTTTTAACACGTGTATTAAATTACTTTCTTATCTGTTTAAAAAAGTAACCGCCTGTGTATTGTGTTGCCCTCTTTGGTGGAGCTGGTCAACTCTCTCTCATATATCTGATCAAAATGTTCTCAGAAATGCCAGTTTTATTCACAACTGAACACGTGGAAATCAGGACTTAAAATTTCCGCAAATGTTTACATGGGTGCCGACACCGAAGATCGGATTGCTAACTTATAGTGCACCTTAAGACGAGCGCCTGCACTCTGAGCTACCACGGCTCTCGAATGTACTCGTGTCTGTTTGTTCGTGTGCAATGGTCATAGTATAATGCTTCATCGCAGCTTTGTTTAATACTAACAATTAATAATTAAAACTAATAATTTACGTGAGAAATTGGACACGTTTACGAAGAATATTGATTCAAATATTCAAAAAAATGTAGGTACAAAAAAATTGAAAACCTGTTACTTTTTTGAAGTTCCTTAAAAACCCACCTTTTTTTAAAACTGTCGGATGGTTTAGTATTTAGATTAGTTTTATTATGGATCTTGTGAATGGATCAAATCTTATTTTAAGATGAATTCTGAAAATATAATTGAATTTTCTTAAGTATTTACATTATTATACCGAACTTAGCACTATACATAATATATATACATATTTAATACATTGATCTCAAACCATTGGCTCTAATGAAAATCATTTATTTTTATAAGTTTTTATGTCACTGCAAAAAAGGTCTCAAAATGATTTCTGTGCTTCTACTATTTTTTCTCTCGTTTGTATTTAAAACTATTAATTTACTGTTATTGTTGAGAGAGATTCTATTTAATTATATACTAAATTTGATTTCAAGTCGATTACATTTAGAATAATTTATTTAAGTACCAAATTCGTCCCTGCGCTACTGTAACGAATCACCACCGACGGTTTCGCGAGGCGTTAACTGGCGACCCCCAAAAGGGGTACGCTATATTACAGCCATTACGGACGAACGTTTTAGTCGTCAACAAACAAAACATCCTCTGGCGGTAAAAGCCGATCCGTCACGGAACCGTGCGATAAACGAGGTTTGCCCTCGGTCCAGACCCTCACGCGGACATCGGAATTTGATCCCTACCGTTTGAAACCGTGACACCATCCACGACAATTAGATTTAGTTGTATTAATATTGCAGCTTACTGAAAGTGGTGGCGGTAATTAATATTTGCATCGGAGATTAAACTCAAAACTAGTATATACATAATACCAGTCGCCGTTGACGAAGGCTTCACAAAGACATTCGGTTGAGAGATGAAGCACCGAACTCTTTGAGTGTACAATATGAATCAGCGCAAGAGTATTCGGCTTGGACCGTTTATGGGCATAAAAAATAATCTGCACAAATACTATTGTAACTTTACGTACATCTTCGTAACACATGTTCGTCAGTTAAAACAAGTATATTATATAAATGAAACTAGTAAAAACAAAAATCGACTTCAAATAGAATCGTTAAACGCTATTACGCGCGAATTTATATAGAATTATCATCCGGTGTATGTTCCAGTTGGTCCGAAAAATGGGTAGGCTCTTGTGGTCCCACGATCTTGAAGTCGAGAGGATCGTCCAGAGATTCGAGGGCCAGCCCTCGCGGGTTAGTCTTATAGCAAAACCACCGAGGATGCTTGCTATTAAAGTCACCGGCTAGAATCATTACTTCAAAAATAATATATTTTAGAATGTTTTAATAAAGGCATTGTTAAATATCAACTTAATTTTTAAATGTTTCACTCTAGATTAATTTATTAAAGCGCCATCTATATTTTGTTAACATAAGCAGATCGACTCAGGCATCTAGTGCTACTTTGAAAGTTATAAATAGTATCAATAGATGGCGGAACTTAGTAGGATTTTATAGGATAATAAATATTTTTTATAATAAAGAAAAATACAATTTTCATATAGATTGTCAAGTCACATTAGCAACAACTCTGTCATTTAATTAAAAAATAAACAGACAAATTGAGAGAATCCCTTTTTGAAAGTATCTCTATAAGAATTTCCTATATATACCTGTCATCGAGAGCTACGATTTGACGCAAAAATAACAAAAAGCCAACATCACGCGGTGTTCCCAGGCGGTCACCCATCCAAGTACTGACCGCGCCCGACGTTGCTTAACTTCGGTGATCGGACGAGAACCGGTGTATTCAACGTGGTATGGACGTTGGCGAAAGCAATTCTATCTTGCCAGTTTATATTGTACGCATTATTGTAGTTTATATGTTATCTTAGATTTGTAATATAATTCTTATGGTATTTAAAGCTTTAATATAATTATTATTAATACTTTCTAAGCTATAGCTTTATAAATTATAGCTAAACATTCGCTCGTATTTTATTTCAGATATGTCTTCTCATAAAAAATTATCCAATCAGAAATATGTCTAAGAATGTTTTAATTTTGTTAAATAACGTAGTAATTTTATTGAGGTGTCCTGTAGTACCCATACCTGTAGTTCTATAGAACTATTGAATTTTATTCATATGTTTCTAGATAGTTTTTGCTCTGGAATTTACTTTTAACATATAAGTTAAAAACTTTATTTTAATTGACAATTTATTTTGCTTAACCAAAATGTCTTTGTGACAACTGAAAACAAATAAAACTAAGTTGTAAAACCAAGTAGTAGTCATGTTTTTTAAAAACATTGCCATTTGGTTACATTTTTAACTAAACTCATTCTTTAAAAATAAAAGATATTTCCAAATCCTCCAAATCGATCGATCTGTTTTAGTTATGATCCATATCGGTTTTGACTTCTTTTGCAATGCTCTTAATGTCGTCAAAAGCTTTCTTGAAAATATATTTTAATCTTTCGTCATTCCCAGAATTTTTTTGAATAATATTTCATGCTATTTTAATTCGGTAAAGCGCCATCTATATTTATTTAACATAAACAGATCGACTCATGCGTCTAGTGCTACTTTAAAAGTTATTTGTAGTATCAATAGATGGCGGAACTTTGTAGAATTTCATAAAGTTGTACATAATTTCAATTTTAAAATAAAAAAATATTATATAAGATATTATTTCTAAAACACGATTTTCATCTAGATTGTAGTCATATTAACAACAACTCTGTAATTTAATTAAAAAATAAACAGACAAATTGAAAGAATCCCTTTTGAAAGCATCTACAAGTAAATAACTAATTCTTCGAGGGCTACGATTTGACTCAAAAATAACGGTAAAATTAAATTATGTATCTAAATTTATTTTCATTAATCAGCTGCCATTAAAATTGATATTTATAACTCTTTCCAGTTTAAAAAATAAATGAATCGGTGGTAGTCATCGTGGGTTTAGGAATTGAGAGGATTCAAAAATACCTTTTGCTTCAATTTGACCCAAAAAAAGACAAAAAGCCAACATCACGCGGTGTTCCCAGGCGGTCACCCATCCAAGTACTGACCGCGCCCGACGTTGCTTAACTTCGGTGATCGGACGAGAACCGGTGTATTCAACGTGGTATGGACGTTGGCGATAGTTACTGGGTATTGCAAGTTCATATTATACGTATTCATAGTGTATTTTAATGAAAAATATTATCTGTTACAAGTTTATTTGTGCATCCTTAGATTTGTAATATAATTCTTATGGAATGTAAAGGATTAATATAAAACGTGATAGCTAAACATTAGCTGGAATTTTATTTGAAATATGTTTTCTTATAAAAATGTATCATTAAAAAAATTTATATAAAAATGTTTTAATTAAGGCATTATTAAATATCATAGTAATTTTTTTGAAGTACAACCCTGTAGTACCCCATACCTGAAGTCTATAGAACTGTTGAGATATTCATCATGGTTCAAATCCACAAAGCGTCCATTCGCGACCGTCGCAGTTTGCGAATAATCCGTGCGCGTTACCGCTATTTTATGAGCAGGCCCCAACCCTTCTTCTCCCGGCGCCAACGCTTCCCGAAGTGGCACTCAAAGTTAGTTTAACTTTTGATTGTCTCTTACCCGTGAAATAGCAACCGACCGAGTCGTGGTTCGGCCCTCTCGGGCGCCCTCGGATCTGAATGCTTACGCGTAACATAGTAACCGTCCAAGCCGAGGTTACCCCTCACCCTTGTGTCGAGTTACTAACAATAGAGGTTTAGGCTAAGCGACCTAAGAGCTATGCCACCTCTCAATCCGGTGAAGCAGTCAAGGCCAGCTTCTCTGGCCAATCTGTGTAGTTCGTCATAAAAAAAATCATCATGCTTTTAAATTTAATTCTATAATATAATATTTTTTTAATTTTATAATATTAATAATTCTAGATAGTACTGTGGTAAATTTTTTTCTCTGGACTTTACTTATAGCATATTAGTTAAGAACTTAATTCATATTTTATTTTGTTTAACCAAAATGTCTTTGTGACAACTTAAATAAAATTAGTTGTGAAACCAAGTAGTAGTCATGTTTTTTTGTCATGCCATTTGGTTTTTTTTAAACTAAACTCATTCTTTAAAAAAAAAGATAATTCCAAATTGTCCACATCGATCGATCTGTTTTACATAAGACCCATATCGGTTTTTGACTTATTTTGCAATGCTCGTAGTAATCTCGTCAAAAGCATTCTTGAAAATATATTTTAATATTTCGTCATTCCCAGGAATCTTTCGAAATTTATTTTTAATTTTAGTCCCATTACTGCTGTATATATAGTAAAGTATTCGTATCCGATCATTAATATACAATACTAATGGAATACTAAACCTGTGTTTCATAAAGCCTCAAGAGTTGTAAGACTACAGGTGGGCTACTACCTGAATGCACCCATTTTTTTAATATTTCATGCTATTTTAATTTAGTAAAGCGCCATCTTTATTTCCATAATATAAACAGAACGACTCATGCATCTAGTGCTACTTTGGAAGTTATAAGATGTATCAATAGGTGGCGGAACTTTGTAGAATTGTAAAAAGTATATTTTCAGCAATAAAATCAAAAAATATTATATAAGATATTCATTCTAAAACACGATTTTCATCTAGATTGTAGTCATATTGACAATAGCTCTGTCATTTAATTAAAAAATAAACAGAGAAATTGAAAAAAATCCCTTTTTTGAAAGCATCTACAAATGATTCGCTTGTCATCGAGAGCTACTTGATGCAAAAATGACAAAAAGCCAACATCACGCGGTGTTCCCAGGCGGTCACCCATCCAAGTACTGACCGCGCCCGACGTTGCTTAACTTCGGTGATCGGACGAGAACCGGTGTATTCAACGTGGTATGGACGTTGGCAACAGCAAATGCGTATTGCAAATTCCTATTTTAATCACGTTAAATATTTTAGCTAAACAGCCATAATTCCAATACGATCAAAATGATCATAGAATATGCTAGATATAGCTATCTCTACCCGTTTACAGCGATCTTATTAAGTGCCTTTTTTGTTTCGTTAACAAGTCTATACCACGTACATATAGTACTTAAGTACTATAGTAGGCACAGATTAGGACTTCAGTGCTACAGACACAAAATTCAGTTTTTTGGAGATAAGAATGCTAAAAACAAAAATTCATTAGTGTCATTATTATAAAAAATCATCAATGTAAATTGGACCGCCAAATTTATTTGGTTTTGTGAAAAATAATGATTACGTATTTCCTTCTCTATTTCGATTCAAACAAAAAGATTATCAGTTTATTTATCCTATTATTTCAAAAATTAACGCGCCTGACAAAATTAAGTAGCAATTTTTTGTTTACGTATTTTCCTTTAAACTATCAGGAAATTTTGTATTTTATTAATGTAAATCATCACAAAATCCGCTACTTCATAATATATATGAGTTATAAAACGTGTTTCTAAATTATGTAGGCACGTTTCTCTTTAACATAACAATGTGAGAGTAACTTGTTTCTACACTGATTAAGTCCCATCTTAATCATAGTTAATTTCTTACTTTGTGTCACTTGAGGATCATAGTGTAGTCTAGAACAAATTGATGCAAGGTATTGTGGTTTTAGTTTCTTAACTAATAATAAACTTTTGGTCTTGTTTCGTCTCTGGGGACTTGGCAAGCTACCATCTTAAACATTAACTCTACCAAACAGTAATCCACAACTTACGTATGTTGATTCATACTTGGGAGTTTCGAGACGTATTAGTGATGTGAAAGACGTGAATGAATTGAATATATTTAGGCTGCCACTATTCTGTGGAATTTAAATCACTGAAAAATTTGTTAACGTCTTATATCACTAAGGTAAATGCTTGCTAGGATTATTCTTTAGTTGTGTACGTAAGGACCTTTATTAAAGAGTCTACATTCTAAAAGGTAGGCTGATAAGTATCCACTTTGCTAGGATATATTCATTAAACAGAATCCTGTTATCTCTCTCTTCACACTTGCCTTAATTGTACGCTAGAAACGCAAGTTGGATCTCCTGCAGGCAAAAGCCGAAGACTTATTTGACTCGGTTTGCCATTCCTAATGGCCGTAACTTGATGGTATTGAGACAAGGTTTTGTGTACTTATGAATAGAGGAAAGCGCCTCCAATATTCATCGGCAGACATCGTACAATAAGGAGCAATATCAAAGTGCGGTCGGTTGCTGCGTTATTTTTCCCTTGCCACTTTCCTTTGAAGATGAAAATCTCATAAAAAATTACTCATCGTCGTGCATGCACTAAACGAACACTAGGATATCAGAGCGGATAGTGTTAAAATAATAATAAATAAATCTTCTTTGTCGTTCCCTCATTTCTGAGGATCGTCGACAATCTGTTTCTATCGACTTCGGTTCGAGGTAGCCCTCACCAGCTGGTAGAGATTATTAGAGGCACCTTTTACTTGATCAGACCATCGTGTTTGCGACCGGCTTCTTATTCTCTTGCCTTCTGTATTGCCAACGATAGCCAGCTTTTCAAGGTTGCCATCCCCTCTACGCATTTTATGCCCCAAATATGAACGCGCTGTAGACACGCAGTGGACAATCTGGTCTTTAGGGCGAGTTGGGAGAGAACAGATACATTTGTGCGCTTTGCAGTCCACGGTATTCGTAGTATTCGCTTCCAGCACCTCATCTCGAATGCGTCTATTCTCTGTCTTTCTCTAGGTCGAATCGTTCATGTCTCGACTCCATACACGAAGATTTTCAATATTAATGCTTTTACCGACCGAGCCTTTGTTCTATAGCTTATTCTAAATATTTTGCAAACGTGTCATTGCATATTTAGCCATCGCTTTTCTTCGCTTAATCTCCGGTGCACAGTTTCCTACATTATTTAGGCTTGATCCCAGATAAATGAAATTGTCCACAGTGTCAATGCCGGGTAATAATGCGATGTTATTTCCATTCTGAGTATTCTGATAAGGAAGTTAAGCTTGGTAACAAGGAAGAGGCAAACATTTGCTATGATAATAACGGACGTCTGAATTCCGCTGGATATAAAACGTTGAATTCGCTCCGAGTGATAAGGTACCGAGTAATTTTTATGGCTACATTTACCGTAACAATAATAACAACTCGCAACTAATTAAAAGTGGAACGCGGACTCTAGGGAGTGGAGCTTCCTTACCTTGGTAGCTTGGTACGGCGACCGGTACAGTCGGACAGAAAAGTCTCTCTTAATAATTATAAATAAACTAGTCAAATACGTTTAGCAACTTTAGTCCCTTATCTTAATGTAATTTATTGTTACTAGAGAAATTAAAACTATCTAAATACTCCAAAAGAAAATGCGTGTACCTAGTATTAAAAAATATTAGTATTTTTGTAAAATAGTGTACTTGAGAAAAAATGCTTCCGTAATAAATAAGTATTAAAAAAATGTATGCTCTATCTATCTATCATCAACAGTTACTAATACATATTAATTTAGTTTTAATGAATAAATAATTAAAAAAAATTAAAGTACTGACTAATACAAAAGTACTTCAATTGACTATTGAAGCATTAGCAATTAATGTACCGAATAGCGTTACTATTGTACTTTAAATGAGAACAATACTGGCAGGAAATAGTAAAACAAAATAAGCAAGTAATAATTGTGATGTCGAGCAAGGAAGCTCGAACTGTTATGTCGCCTTTTAATCCTATATATCTTATCTTTTAAATCCTAGAAGGTTAGACAGAGACATCAGTCGCTATTCGCTTTTCACTGAGCTCATTAGATCCCATAGATGACAGGAGGTATGTCTATCGTTATACACCAGCCTATGGTTTTCTTCTGGTTAAAAACAATCAACGTAGATAATTTGGAATAAAACAGTGACGCGACATTTGCACGAAGTTTTTTACTCTGACTGTACTGAAGTCGACTTCTAATTAGCAAGTTGAGAGCTAAATATTACATTTATGATATGTAAATTTTACTCAGTAAGGTATTGCTACGTAAATCTAGTCTTTATCTTACACGATTTACAGTGTGAAATGGATTGTACAATTTTTAAGACAAACTTTGCTTCCTTAAGAAGACAGACCCATCTTATATCTTGTACTTGTTTTATTATAGTGTACTAGTCTTCAGGGAATTACACAGCACTTGGGGAATTTCGGTGCAATAAAGATATTACTTTTTATTTGATATGGTACTTAGACAAACGTAACGTTTGTGTATAATCATATAACATAAATAATACATATAATATCACGATATTAACAATGTAAGGCTATTTTATTCTTGTAGGTAAATACATAAAATTCATTTAATGTGGCGTGTTAGCTGGCAACACATGACACCCAGCGATTGTTATGCATAATAACTACTTCCAATGATATCTTAATGATTTATCTGAACCTTATTGTATCTTTAATTCATAATTAATAATTTAGTTGATCATATTAACTTGGCATTGTAAAAAATAAATTAACTTTATCAGTTCGCAATCTGACTTCTAATTATTTTTGTATAAAGATTGTGAGGACGCGCAGTTGTGACGGTATTCGTTGTAAATAATTCTTTGTACAACGTTACGCTGTCTCAATAAAGCGAGTGTAATAGTTGTTGGACTATTTTATTCTACGAGACCTACAAATTATAGCAGGCGCCTACTAATTTTAGACAGGCAAAGTTGCGTAACTATCTATTGCGTTTAAGTTTCAAAAAACAGCTTAACATCTTTGAACCCTTTATGTTGACGGGGTAGACAGAGACAGCAGTCGCCAGCAATTTACCAAGCGTTTAGGTCCCCGTCCAATATGTGACAGGTAGCAAAACCACCGCAATACACCGGTCACAAACTTTAATGAGTTGTGTTTCTGTTCGTAAGGGACCATCCATCATAAAGTCGAACGCCTAGCTTTTGCATTTTAATTATAAAATTGGTTTATTTACTTGGCTGCTGGCTTACTAATATTTAGTTGAATGTTGAAAAATAAAGTTAAAAGAAAATGGACATTCTACTTAGTTTATTCATAGCTATGAAAAAGATGATCGAAATGCTGGCAATGTTAGCAAAATAAATACTCAATAATTACTGAGAAAGGATTGTGTATTGTAAAGTATCGATTCATTTTTGTCCCAAAATATTTTAACGAAGCCCTTTAAAGGATTATTCGTCCAATTAGTAACAAACAATCGTATTTAATCACTCAAATGGTTTGTAGTAAATGAGTCATGTTTGCGGTGGAAGTTGTTGTTGAGCCAAATACATGGAAGCGAAAAGCGAGAGCTGAGGCGGATTTAAAATAAAAATTTTGCACATTTTTTTGTAGTAAAAGGGGGCAAAGGAGCAAAGGACATGAGACCCAATTGCTATAAAGTATTTACCTCCAATTATCTACACTACTAGAGAAGTTGATTATAGAGTTGGAGAGGGAAAAAAATGGCGCGGGAACTCATGGGGGGGATCATCTAACTGACATTTTCATTTTCATCTTAGACGTAAGAAATATGTGTATGTGTTAAAAAAAGACTTGATTTAAAGGTCTTGTTACTAAGCCATAGAATATTCATCAAAATGAATGTAGAGTTACCTAAGGGTTAAGCTTTGAGCTACCTTAATCGTCGGGCGTAATGCTGAAGAAAATATACCTCTACCTAATTATTTAATTTTCAGCGAGTTCGTAGCGTCTCATTTATGAGTCTAAGATACACTATAACAATTGTGTCAAAATGAACGTTCATGGTTGTGGATTTTTGCTAGTTTTTGTAATTTAGTTTAGTTGTTCCACTATGGTTTTCTGATGCGTACTACCGACCCCTCAATATTAATTGTTTGCATTTGATAATGTTCCGTTTATATCTATAAACTAAGCAGTATCAAACAATATTAAAAAAATGAGCCGTGGTAGGTCAGTGTCCGGGCGGTTGGCACAAGTTGCACAATACGCTAGCAATCCGACTTCAATCCCGGTGCCGGCACCAATAAATTTGTTGTTGCAATTTTATGTGCTGATTTACCACGTGTTCGGCGGTGAAGGAATACATCGTGAGGAAACCTACATGTCTTAGAAATGGGATATGAAGTCTGCCAATTCGCACGCGCGACGGACTATGCCTTTATACTCTCTTCACAATAAAGGCCTGCGCCCAACAGTGGGACATATATATTATATTTATAAAGGCTGTAACTTTAACTTTAATATTAAAATGAACTAAAATTGACTCGAACATTATTTGCTTATTATCACGGCTTAACCGACTTCAAAAAGAGGAGGCTCTCAATTTTGTCGAATTGTGACAATGGCATGCATGAGAAAAAAAAGTAGTTACATAATATTTCGTACCACAGACATCATGACACATTTAAAGGAAATCGTTTTCCAAAACATGCTATAAAATAGATTTTTAAATTAATTGTATTTATACATTTCTATATAATTATAACGTAATGGGCAATAAAAAAAATATCTTTTATAATTCATACAATTATTCGAATTTCAAAAAATTATGTAGCACTAAAGCCGCGTACTTAACGCGCTACGGAATGTTAACAACACTTCCGGTCGCGCTTAATCAAAATAAGAAAAAGCATACGAATTCAACAAATAAAACAAACAACACGTTAACGTCATTTCTAAAGAATCTCATTAAAATGTTTGGTCTATTACGAGGAATTCCGGAAACTCCTTTTTACGGTGTCTGAGTAAGCTGAAATGTTGTATGTGAGTGTATCACGTTAATTGATTTATTTAATAGCCATTGAACTTGGGACCTTAGGGCACATTGTTACAGTCGACATCCATTCGTTACGTTCAAATGTTTTGTGCTAGAGATAAGTTGACGTTAAGATGCCGTTTGAAAAATGGGTAGACTAATTGGGTGGTAGGGAATTTATTATTGATATTTTCTATCGGTATGTCTTTTACGTATAAGAAGTTTTACTTAAAAAAACAATTATTGTTTGAGTGCACAGACATTTATGAAAAGACGAATAGAAAGAGAATTTCCTCTTTTCTCTTGAAGTCTATTAAAAAAGAAAGCGTCATTTTATATAGTAGCGTTTATTCCCACTAAGGGTGACGTTAACATTTACGTTCAGTTCTTGGGATAGATCTGAATTGTATTCTAATAATTGAATTCCATTCTATCTTCGGACGTTTAGACACTCGGCGGTCTTCCACCCTTTTATAGTCGATGTTCCGCGCGTTCGAACGAAGCGATTTGAGTCATCGTTCATCGTGCGTACAGCAAAGGAGTGGAATAACTTGCCGGCGTCAGTCTTTCCGTCCAAGTACGACGTGGGAGCCTTCAAGAGTAGAGTGAATAGGCACTTACTAAACTAGCGCGTACCATCTTTCGACTATATCACCACTTAACACCAGGTGGGATCATGGTCAAGCGCTAGTTTATACGCATAAATAAAAAAGTATTCAAGCCGTGTTTTTACGTAATGTAAATTGACTTAGATTGCTTTGGATTCTAAGTCATTTAACCTATTCTGGATAGCCAGCTATTCAATGCAACGCTCTACGTTTATTGCAATAGCTATCCGATGAATGAAATAATAACAAATTGGTTTTGTCAGGTCATTGACATGACATTTCAAGTTAAAATTTTATTCCCCTCCATCTATACAACAAAAAGCGCACCCTTGACTATAATTCGTGCCAAACGTGACATCTGTCGACAAAGAAGACAACAATTCGAAGAATTCTATCTCGACAAAGGACACGCGCAAAAGATGAGCTATACGAAACAATTAAACTTATTAACGTATAACGACCATTAATAACTTTTTTTGTGTGGGGGCAAAAATGGATATTTTGTTTACGTTTATTAGTTGAGTGGGGAACGATCATCCATCACGTCTCCAAAGACGAATTGGGGGCGGTAAAGTTTTATACTACCCTCTTACTTGACGTTCTTTGTCTCCAGTACGTATTAAATCATAGACGAAAGTTCGTTGTATCAGAACATTGTATCTTAGTAATGAACTATATACTTTACTCTCTTTACTGCTTTTGTAATACAAAAACAAACAAGAGTATTTATGCCGTTGACCTATATCCGCAATCTTTTTTTTTTTTTTGACGGCGAGGAAATCTTCACAAAGATACCCCGCCTTTTGGGGGGGAAGGCGGCGGTTATGTGGGGATCTTACCCACTAAAACCTCCCCGGTGGCCCTTTCCTCGGTGCATGACGAGGGGCTCCGGGATCTCACATGGAACGCACCGGAGCCCCTCTGCACTGTGCTCAAGGAGAGCACGTCCCGGGGGGAGGTTACTCCCTCCCCCCTGTGCCCTCGCAGCGCAAGGCGACACGGGCCAGCCGATATCGCCTTCTTCCCGGGTCCACTTTGGTGGACGACGCAGGCCCCCACCCGTGTTGAACCCGAGGCCCCTTTTAGTCGCCTTGTACGACAGGCAGGGGATACCGTAGTCTTATTCTTGAGAGCCCAGAACTACAGGGCTGATATCCGCAATCTTAGCTTATCCCAGGTAGGAACGGATTTCCACATTTCCAGACACTTATACACTTAATTCAAGTTATCAATTTGAATGTCTGATTGTGTTTCGATAAAAGCTGTCTGTTAGTAATTCAGCCCTCTCGGGCGCGACTTGTATCACCGTCTAGGCCAAGGTCACTACTGGCGGGCCCTTTTGTGATGTTGCTCCCAATAGAGGTCTAAGAGCTATGCAACTACCTAATTCTGGTGAAACTGTTTTGTTCTGCTTCTCTGGGCAATCAACGTAGGTTGGTTACGTCTTGCTTCTTGCATAATGTTAGCTAGCAACACATGGCACCCAGCGATTGTTATGCATAATAACTACTTCCAATGATGTCTTAGTGATTTACCTAAACTTTATTGTATCTTTAATTCATAATTAATAATTTAGCATTTCGTAATGTGACTTATAATTATTTTGTATAAAGATTGTGAGGACGAGCCGTTGTGACGGTATTCTTTAAAATAATTCCTTGTACAACTTGAACTGTCTCAATAAAGCGAGTGTACTAGTTATTGGATTATTTCATTTCACAAGACCTACAAGTTACAATATTTATACTTTCCATACACACATATGTATTCGTACAAACAGTTTGCCGGCGTCTTTCCTTTTTTTTAGATTGCAACCACAGACCTGTGTCCGTGCTCTTTTCCAATGCACTTAAATTGTTCACTCTGCATTTATTAAAAGAGTGCCACTTCTACAGATACTATTTTCCTTTTTTTTTAAATATATAATGCCTGAATTTGGAGGTGGCCAGAGATCGCCTCGTTTCACGCGTCGCAGACGCCCCGCTGCATTGCTATTAGCTTCTCCGCGACCGCTGTGTCCTTGCTTCTCATGGTCATTTTCAGGTTGTAGTCCACTATCCTCTCCCTTGATGCGGCCATTGTCTTTGTCATTTATATAATAGACACAGCTGACGGTGTTTCCAATATGGGTATTTCCAAGAGTAGAGTGAATAGGCATTTACAAGACCAGTTAACCTTACCATACAGAAGTGCATTTATACTTAACAAAAGGTGGGGTCGTAGTCAAGCACTCGCGTAGATTGTATCAAAAAATACATCAAAGTTACAGACAGACAGACGGAAAGTCAGTTTAGAGTACTTCTGACGCCATGTAATCAATCAATATACATATATTGCGCTACTTGGCTAGATAAGCCTAGAATGTGTCTTATCGACGCTGCCACTCACTTTTGCGTCATAAATTTATGTATCTCTTTCTCATCCATCATTCTCCATGTCAAAAGCGAAGAAGCAAGCTTCTCTCTATTCTAGTTACCACTCTCTCTCAAACCACACCGTTACGTTGATTTCTAATCCCGCAATGAGCTAGAAATTGGTAAACTTTCTTTCCGATATCATAAAATATATATCTAAAAATTGGTTATAGATAAGCGTTATAGCTAAAGATCTTAATGTATTAAGTATATTGGGAAAGTTCTTTGTAAATAACCAAAGTTCCTCTCTCGGCTGGACTTTGTTTCGAACGAAAATCCAGCCACTGTGATATTATCTAGATAATCTCAGACAATACTTTTCAAAGAAATTATATAAGTTTCTTTTATGTCTGCTAGTGATTATATATAGTAAATTAATTAATATATACTGTAAGACCTTAAACAAATGATCACAAGGGCGGGTTTAATACCTTAGTGGCATTCTCTACCAGTCCTCCCTGGCCGAGGAGAAAACCAAATTGTCAGATGTAATCATAAAGGAGAAGATAAAAGATAATAAAATATTTAAATAAAACTCTTCCATATTCATGCACAACATATATATATATAATATATATAATATATGTCTCCGAGCCATGGTAGCTTAGTGTCCGGGTGGCCGCGTCAACTAGCGTAGTATGCTAGCAACCCGAATTCGAGACCCGGTGCCAGCACCAATTAATTTGTTCGGCGGTGAAGGAAAACTACATGGCCTAGAACAGTTTTTCTAAGACATGTGATGTCTGCGAAACCGTACTAGGGCCCCGTGGCGGACTACGCCCTCTCTTTACAGAGAATGTCTGTGCCCAGCAGTGGGACATAGATAAAGGCTGTAACTTTTTTACTTTAGCTACGCCTTGAACGGATAGTGAGCTATTTAAGTTTAGTACGGGAATTTTTTTTTTATACTTTCTAAGCAAGTGTTTGACTACGATCCCACCTGAAGTTAAGCGGAAATGCAGTCCTGGATGGTAAGGCGCACTAGCTTAGTTATTGTCTATTCACTCTACTCTTGAAAATACCCACATTGTAATCGGAAGGAAAGACAGACGCGGGCAAACTATTCCAGTCCTTTGCTGTACGAAGAATGAAAGACAAGAGCGCTTCGTTCGGGCTTGAGGGATGTTCACAACAAAGGATGAAATCTCGCAGAGCGTCGAAGCCCGATGGTGGAACGGGGATGGGGATGGATTGATATTATTTTTAATAAAATTTTTTAATAAAAATTTAACAAATAATATGATATTCTATTTATATATATATATTTGTCGAACACATTACCTTATTTAAAACACCTACACTCACACTACATACACTTATGTGAGCTTCCTTGCTTAACATCGCACACAATAGTTATTATTGACAGATTTTAGCAAAACATCAAGAGTATTAGATGTAATTTAATAAAGACTTACTGACTTTCCTTCAGTCGTTCACTTGTAGAGGGATTTTCCTCCAGCGTAACGTATTTTATGTCTAATATTGAAGTAGTTTAATGGGTTTATCCAATTAAAAAGTATCAATATATTTAAATCCTGTTCTGCACTCCTTAAGATGCTACTAAATGAGTGTCATCCTAAGCGTTATTATAATTTTGCTGACTAATTGAACCTTAATAGAAAAACAACATCCTGTATAACGGGTGACATTTCAAGACAAAAAAAATATCGTATCGGAACACAAGAGTCACATTTCTAGCGTAACACACTAATGTATCGTTATTCCAGTGCACATGCTGTTTAGTAGCTTCAACGCGTAAAAAATGTCTCCTTTTGTACAACAAAAAGCGCCAAATTAACTTTTTTAAAGGAAACGATCTGTTTTAAGAATGCCACGTGTGACAGCGTGGAGTCGACTTCGAATTCTATTTCGGAGTCGGCCACATGGTGCTTTGTTGATACTCACTTTGTCGTCGAATGCGCCTCATCATTGGGGATATGTATTTTTAGCGCTCTCGGATTGATGACGCCAAGTTCGAGAGCTTAACTTGACTTTTATACGCCCATGATATATTGCACGTCGTTACAAAGTTGACACGTTGAAATGAACACAGGTTATGAATTATTCCTTCTGCTGTTTCGCCCGCTGTACGAAGCATCATTCATATTTCACAGAGAGCATAACAACAAAGGGAATATTGAAATTTGAAAACACCCCAATCTGTATTTTATCTCACGGGAAAATTTATTCAATAGTAATAAATGTGAAAAGACAATACAGGTGATTCTGTTTCTATATACGGAAGAAAAAAATCCCCCGAGGAAATTCGAGAGACACAGTTCGTGCAGGAATAGAAAACTTACGCACGAGAGAATGCCAAGATAACAGAAATGGGAACGTTCTTAACTGGTTTTGACATTATATTCGCATTTGAGAAGATCAAAGAGCGTGTTGCGACACAAGGAAAAACTTCGGCGGGCGGCCGAATGGTGAACGCCTGAGGGTTCTCGAGTAACACCGTCCTTAAGGGAGCTAGGCTTTGAAACAAAATGCGTTTGCATACATTAAACTGTAAGAATGTTAGAGATAGGGTGGGTAATACCGACGGGTCCCTAGGGGACTGTGTTTCGGCGATTACGCGGGCGGCCTCATCTAGTGTAGTATGCTAGCAACCTGAATTCGAGACCCGGTGCCAGCACCAATTAATTTGTTCGGCGGTGAAGGAAAACTACATGGCCTAGAAAAGTTTTTGTAAGACATGTGAAGTCTGCGAAACCGTATTAGGGCCCGTGGCGGACTACGCCCTTATACCTCTTTACAGAGAATGTCTGTGCCCAGCAGTGGGACATAGATAAAGGCTGTAACTTTTTTACTTTAGCTACGCCTTGAACGGATAGTAAGCTATTTAAGCTTAGTACGAGAATTTTTTTTTTATATTTTCTAAGCAAGTGTTTGACTACGATCCCACCTGATGTTAAGCGGAAATGCAGTCCTGGATGGTAAGGCGCACTAGCTTAGTTATTGCCTATTCATTCTACTCTTGAAAATACCCACATTGTAATCAGAAGGAAAGACAGACGCGGGCAAACTATTCCAGTCCATTGCTGTACGAAGAATGAAAGACGAAGTAAAGCGCTTCGTTCGGGCTTGAGGGATGTTCACAACAAAAGGATGAAATCCCGCAGAGCGTCGAAGCCCGATGGTGGAACGGGGATGGGGATGGATTGATATTATTTTTAATAAAAATTTTTTAATAAAAATTTAACAAATAATATGATATTCTATTTATATATATATATATATATTTGTCGAACACATTACCTTATTTAAAACACCCACACTCACACTACATACACTTATGTGAGCTTCCTTGCTTAACATCGCACACAATAGTTATTATTGACAGATTTTAGCAAAACATCAAGAGTATTAGATGTAATTTAATAAAGACCTACTGACTTTCCTACAGTCGTTCACTTGTAGAGGGATTTTCCTCCAGCGTAACGTATTTTATGTCTAATATTGAAGTAGTTTAATGGGTTTATCCAATTAAAAAGTATCAATATATTTAAATCCTGTTCTGCACTCCTTAAGATGCTACTAAATGAGTGTCATCCTAAGCGTTATTATAATTTTGCTGACTAATTGAACCTTAATAGAAAAACAACATCCTGTATAACGGGTGACATTTCAAGACAAAAAAAATATCGTATCGGAACACAAGAGTCACATTTCTAGCGTAACACACTAATGTATCGTTATTCCAGTGCACATGCTGTTTAGTAGCTACAACGCGTAAAAAATGTCTCCTTTTGTACAACAAAAAGCGCCAAATTAACTTTTTTAAAGGAAACGATCTGTTTTAAGAATGCCACGTGTGACAGCGTGGAGTCGACTTCGAATTCTATTTCGGAGTCGGCCACATGGTGCTTTGTTGATACTCACTTTGTCGTCGAATGCGCCTCATCATTGGGGATATGTATTTTTAGCCCTCTCGGATTGATGACGCCAAGTTCGAGAGCTTAACGTGACTTTTATACGCCCATGATATATTGTACGTCGTTACAAAGTTGACACGTTGAAATGAACACAGGTTATGAATTATTCCTTCTGCTGTTTCGCCCGCTGTACGAAGCATCATTCATATTTCACAGAGAGCATAACAACAAAGGGAATATTGAAATTTGAAAACACCCCAATCTGTATTTTATCTCACGGGAAAATTTATTCAATAGTAATAAATGTGAAAAGACAATACAGGATGATTCTGTTTCTATATACGGAAGAAAAAAATCCCCCGAGGAAATTCGAGAGACACAGTTCGTGCAGGAATAGAAAACTTACGCACGAGAGAATGCCAAGATAACAGAAATGGGAACGTTCTTAACTGGTTTTGACATTATATTCGCATTTGAGAAGATCAAAGAGCGTGTTGCGACACAAGGAAAAACTTCGGCGGGCGGCCGAATGGTGAACGCCTGAGGGTTCTCGAGTAACACCGTCCTTAAGGGAGCTAGGCTTTGAAACAAAATGCGTTTGCATACATTAAACTGTAAGAATGTTAGAGATAGGGTGGGTAATACCGACGGGTCCCTAGGGGACTGTGTTTCGGCGATTACGCGGGCGGAATTTCCCAACAGTAAGTTTCCTTCTCCGCTGGATAGTTTGCTTGTAATCTCTTCGTAAATTTTCATACACAAAAGCATCGCTAAAGACTCTAAATGTTTAGAAGTGTTCGAAATTCAATTTAGATACACATCCTTTGTAAACTATTTTAATATTTAATGTGAAGATAATTACGGGCGCCTTACACCGTATTGATATTAACGTTTGCAGCTTTGTTGTAATGAAACAGGAGAGCAAATAGAATTAACGCCGTGACAATATTAATCCGACAAACAAACAAACATGAGTGTGGATAGGCTGCGTAACAAATAGGGAACCTGCCGTACAATCTCGGAGCGAATTTTAAGTCCATGGGGACTCGCTTCGGGTGTAAAGCACGTGTACGTAAGAGCAGTTTGAGAGACAAGACGCGAAATTGGTTTGAGTGTTAGATAACGTAACGTACGTGTAACGCAAATTTTTAAAACAGATTACTTCGAATAAAAACAAAAGCCGTCTACAGATGAAATCTACACTTAAAATTAACAATAAGTATTATTTTTTTAATTGATAAAAATTATAAACGTTTTACCGTTACAGACCGTCTTAGTCACAGATTAAACGCACGGGCGTCTTTTGTCTTGTAATATATAGTTATGGTACTTCAGAATTGATACGGGACCTAATTGATATCAAACTCATTGAAATGAAAAATAACTTTTAAATCGGTTCATAAAAGATTGCGATATTTGAGTGCAAAGTATAGCCGTGAGCAAAAATAAAGGGTCGGTTAAGAAAGTTTGAATATCTGGGAAGACAAAGATGCTAGCTCAATGCCTCCATGCCTCCGCGTGGCGACACTAAGTCCTAAAATTTAAATATTTTTTTTAATGAAAAATACTGTATTATCCAAGTTTACGTAAGATATCGGTATTAATGAAATATAAATAAATTAATAAACATATTTAATTATATTTTAAGGATATTTAATTGTCTATCATGCACAATTTATTTCAATTAAATAGCGTCTTTATCTTCCGAGATTTTCAAACTTTCTTAGCCGACCCTTTATTTTTGCTCACGAGTGTATTAGAAATAAATATAGATGAATTGACAACTTTTTTTGAAGTTACGTTACAATAAAAGAGCTTAAGTGATCACATGAACATCCACAACAGCGAATAATGTTGTAAATGGTCATATGATGAGAACGTTGTGTTGTCACCCTTTTGCCCATGGAATAGCAGAATACACTATGGTATCTTAGCTACCGCGATGTACATACCTAAAAAGGTTATTATGGGGTTCAGCCAATACTGCCAATCATGCCATTATATGTCAATACTTCGGCTCACCTGTCTTTGACTTCTAAGTATAAATTAAAAAAAAAATTATAATTAAAGTGTAACAAACTTGCGGTCAGTAGATCGATAGTTAATTTATGAACAATGACATTGTCGTTCAAGGGAAAATGTCGACTTCATTGTTTAGCCTTTGGAGTATTAAGTAGAAACTAACTGTTCACTGTTAATTTGAGATCATATGTAATAATTGTGTGAGAACTGAATGTTAAAATAGGTTTTAAGTTTCTACAGTATCCTTGCCTGTCGTAGAAAGCGACTAAAAGGGGCCTCGGGTTCACTAGGCGTCAAAGGGTGGCCTTTGTCGTCCACGGACCCGGGAAGAAGGTGACATCGGCTAGTCCGTGTCGCCTTGCACTGCGAGGGCACAGGGGGAGAGGGATTAACCTTCCCCCTAGGGACGTGCTCTCCGAAAAGCACAGTGCAGAGGGGCTCCGGTGTTCCTCTGGAGATCCTCACCATGCACCGAGGAAGGGCAACCGGGGAGGTTTTAGTGGGTAAAAACCCCACATAACCTCACCTTTCCCTCAGAAGGCGAAGTACGTAAACGGTGTTAAATAAATAACAATTGTCGTCCAGTTACAAAGCAAAATATACCATCATAATCATTACTGTGTCGAGTCACTGCTGGAAATAGGGCCCATATACGAGCCTTCGCTTTCCGCAACTAGTCACTTTAGGCTAACCTTATAAGGTCGTTGGTTAATCTAGAGGGAAAGAGTATGTAGTAAAATCGAACACAAAGGCATATACATGTACAAACAATCACACATAATAGATATACACATACGCACACAATGATTTACATTTTTCTCATTTTGACGCTTTTGAATATTGTATATTAAAAAATAACATGTTTAAACTCAACTAAGAAATCCGCTATTAATTATGAACTGACAAATTCAGTCTTAGCGATTAGATCGCCCATTGCGCCCATGCAATTATACCATGAAATGTCAAAATATTTTTTTATCATTTCTGGGATTTATTGTTGTTATTCACTTAATTATATTCATTCATTCATTAAAATTATTAAAAAATATGAGCTATGTATAATGCTTGAAATAAAGTTATTATTATTATTATTAAGGGAAGGATTCACGGTACAGGTAAATTAACCTATCTAGATGTCCAGTACACCGCCCGTACAAAATCTCAGGGCAAATATAAAATAAAAAAAATCTTAAATAAAATGGCGATTTAGACTGAAGTCGATAATAGGGGCATTCGTCATATTCTGCATTTTCCTCGTTAAGTCCCCTGTGTAACATATAATAGAGGGGTCCTATTCTCGAAGCACCGAAGAAATAATTAATGCGCTAGATTAGTAGAAGGGAAGACACCTATCATCTATCCGAGGCACGTATCCAGCATTTAATTTCTTGAGCGTCCAATATTACCAAGGGTGACTTTATGTTGCGTCTCATGCGCTATAGAAAGCAATAACTGTTTATAGCCACGGCGGAGATAAACTTAGCCGACGTTGTCTTTGGACAAAGGATTTCTGCTGCCCAATGAATGTCTAGGGCTGTTATTTCATTGAACTTCTATTTAAATTCTATTTATAAACGGTTGTTAATCGTTTATAGAATGACGTTGACGTTTGACGTTAATCTATCGACGGAAGAAGCGACGATACCACATCTATATCGTATCTTGAAAATTGTCCTGACTTATTGATCAGAGCAAAATACGCATCGAATGGTTTAGATATACTCTGGATACCACAAAAATAATGATACAGTATTGTATCTTTTCTAGTTTTTCTACTGTTTATTCAAAAAATTCAAAAATTTGAAATCGTTTTTCGTCTCTGGTGTTATTAATTAAAATTGGATATTTCTACTATTATTTTTATTTATTACATAATTTCTATTGACTTTGGAACATTAATATAGGACATCATTGAAAACAAGCGCTTTTATCACAGGAAAAAAAAACATAATCAGTAATGACTGGATTATGAGCTCCCAAACACAAAAAACTAAACAGACAAATTGTCGTTTTTTTTTTATTTGATAAAAGCAAAAGAGAATAACGGCAAATAACTTAACTTACTAAGTTTAAGTAGTGAAGTTTTCGAACGACGATAAAAAATTTCGTTACCCACTTCCAGCTATATGTTGTGCGACACGCGAGCGGGAGCGTTCGGAAAGTTTCCGTCTTGACAGCCCTGCCCGAACCAATTTAATGCTGTAAATCCACCGGGTACACTTACCTCCCTTCAAACTCATGCGATATTGCGTTTTTTTTTCTAAACCGCAACATAGGGGGCAAGCACGGGGCCCAAACGTTTCGTGTAGTCACGGAAATATTTCCAGAGTACGACACGCCGCGAGAAATAAACGAAGCATATATTTCCCAAACCTTTTCTTGAATCAATAATAAAGTAACGAGCTCACCTCTGGCCTTATCAAATTCCGCATTAATTACAGCGTGAAGATTGAGAAGAAAATGATATCGTGATCGATGGCTACATGGAATTGATTCTACATACAACGTTCCTTTACACAAATTCTATAGATAAAATTCTAGTCTCGTGTACGATTGTGTTTACAATGTTAATTGCTTGTCATTTTGAACGAAAAGAGATAAAGTTGGTAATATTTCAATATGGTCTTTCTGTGTAATGCATATCGTTAACACAGTTGTTCTTGTGTAAGACGACTTTGATAACACTGTTCTATTATGTTTACTTGTAAAGTGTTTTTGTCTTCATTATTTTGACACGAAGGCTAAAGGTTACGTCGTGACATCGGATTGCCTTGTACCAACATTCGTATCTGTCAACACTTTGAAGATATCAAGTTAATACGTTGATTTAATAATTAATAATTTATTAATTTGTCATTATTGATTGAGGCTTGAGGTCACTGTCCGTTGTATAATATTTGGGGGTTGTGTAACAAATTACGTATGTTGAAACCCAAAAGATTTTTTAACAAATTCACAATTTTATTATATTTAATTTATAATTCTTCTTCTCTTGGTGCCATCTTCTATCGAAGGCTGGCGACCATCATGGCAATTTAGATCCTCGACACAGCAGATCGAAATAAAAAACGTGTGCCCTTATTGAACCATTGGCGTAGATTTTTAAGCCAAGATGTTCTTCTCCTTCTTGGATTTCTTTTTCCTTGTTTCTTTCCTTGGATTATGAGCTGTAATAAAACGTATTTGGGATTGCTAAATGTTTTTAATTAATTATACATCATTTTTTGTTCTTCTGTGTTTATTAAGGTTATAGAACGTACATTTGTTTTTCTGCCAGTTGCAGGTAATTTAGTAAATTCAAAACGGACTTTTGGCATTTTCTCTTGGGACTCGTTACTAGAAATGTGGTTTTATAAGACGTTATTATACGCAATAAAAAAACAAGAATAACGTGTTTTAAATTTATTTCTGCTTTTCTTAAAAATGTACAAATTAAAATTATGATAATTTCTTGTCACATTGACGTCAATGACAGTCAACAGTCATTATGTTTACAAGTTATTTTTTTTTATATATATCCTTAACAGTCTTGACATTTAAGCCATCTCGTTTACCCACTGAACTTTATTATTTATGTAAGGTTTCATCGGCAAGGAAAACGTCTGTACTTAAAACTATTCTATGCAAACATTCACAAACTACATTCAATTTGCAAGATCGATGATAATAAGATACAATACAATATAAACATGTCATACGATAAAAGGTAACGTTTGCGACAGAATTATCTCTGGTCTAGCTGTTGCAAATAGAAATTATTATTTTATTTAAGTCCATTCATCTATAATAGGGTAAACAAGGATCTTTTACTCCATTTCCCATCGAGAATGTAAAATAAGAAAAAAAAATATTTTAAAATTGAAACCCAAACGTCAAATTTGATTGTAGGGTGGGCATTAATAGCAACGACACAATAACAACAAAATTGTACTATGTAAAATATCGAATTGTTTCCTACGCCTCTCTCTTTCTAGTGTCGGTCTCTCATGTCTGAAGATCGTGGTCACCATCAGGGTTGCATCTGGAGCGGATGATCTGCATCCACTGGTTTCTATCCATCGCCTCTTTTACGACAGAGTAAAATTTGGAAGACGGTGGTCGGACCACCTTGTTAAAGAACGGCCGCATTTGTTACCTGCGATGTTCCCAACTACGATCAGTTTTTCTAGACTTTCGTCGGCATATGGTAGACAAACGAGTCTTAATTAGTAATTGGCTTAGGATCGATGCATTGGTGCGTTGCGCAGTCAAGGGTATCCTTAACAACCGCCTCCAGAACCACATCTCGAATGCCTCGATCCTTTGCCTCTTTCTGGCTGGGATTGTCCACGTTTCCACTCCATACAGGAAGATGGTAGACACGTATCAATCTAATGTTGGTTTTAATACCAATTCCTCTTTTCTTCCAGATGTTGTTTAAACGGGTCATAGCATTCTTTGCCATTCCAATCCGCCTTTTTATCTCAGGGAGACACGTCACAGAGTGCAATTCCATTTAATAAATTAACAATGTCTAACAAATTGCCAACGCAGCCCTGTGTAAGTTGCGTTAAATTATCACATCGATCCCGCGAGAGTTTCTCATGACGAATTTGTTTTTCTCTTAAAACCATAACAAATTTTTGGATTACCCATATGCGGGACCCCGACCCTCCCCTTCATATCTCACTTTTCTCTATTTATTGCGCTATACCCTCGGCTAAGTTATCGAAAATATAATCCCTCTTACGCGGGGAAACTTCCACTGCTGATTACTACTTGGCTTTGTTAAGAATCGATCATATTTGAGTGGATATTCACGCCAAAATAATAATCTCTTTTTACGTTATTAGTAAATCTATTATGAGTTTCAAATAAGTAAATAAAAACTTGCAATTTCTTTGTAATTTTAGTTGCTTACTTACTTACCAGTGGTGCACAGGCTTTCTCTCTCTCTCAGGTGAGCAAAAAGAGCATAGTCCACCAGGCGACCCTGACGCGGATTGGCAGACTTCACATGTCTAAGAAAATATTCTAAGACATTCCTCACCATGTTTTCCTTACCCGCATGGTGAGTCAGCATTTAAAACTCATTGACAGCGGTACCGGGGTGCAAACTCGAATTGCTACCATAGAATGCAACTTGAGCCGTTGAGGCAATGTAATTTTGTAAAAGCAAGAAAAAGTCTCTGACTTCTGTTAGAGGAGAAACCTGTTGGATGTCACGATCCTAATAAAAAAAAAGGCAATTCCGAGTAACTTATTAGGTCTCTAATATGACATTGAACACAATTTTAAGCAATTTGTTTGGACGCATGGAAACGGATGTAAAACTTCACTAAAATGTACAAGATGGCTCGGATTTAAGCGCTTAGCCGCTAAAGTTACAGCTTTGAACGGACTACTTTACTTCGATATAAATAATTTGATAAATTTGTACTTTTATAGAGATCTTTTCTATAAAAAACAATGACTGTTGTAATAAATAAACTAGTATAATCTTTTTAGATCCTATTATAACAGATCTCTACCTATTTCTATATCAAGGGTGTAAGTGCTTTTATTAATTATTAAAAAAATATTATAGCAAACAATAAAATTATCAGAGAGAAAAAGCTTGTTTTTTTTTTATAATTTCTAAGCAAGTGCTTGACTACGATCCCACCTGATGTTAAGTGGAAATGCAGTCCTGGATGGTAAGGCGCACTAGCTTAGTAAATGCCTATTCACTCTACTCTTGAAAATACCCACATTGTAATCGGAAGGAAAGACAGACGCGGGCAAACTATTCCAGTCCTTTGCTGTACGAAGAATGAAAGACGAAGCAAATTGCTTCGTTCGGGTTTGAGGGATGTTCACAACAAAAGGATGAAATCCCGCAGTGCGTCTAGAAGTCCGATAGTGGAAAGGGGATGAGGGAATTAGATCATGTAGTTCCTGAGCACACTCTCCAAAATGCAATCTGTAGAAAACCGAAAGGCTAGCTACCTTACGCCTGTGCTCAAGACTGAGCAGTTTGGTTTCAGCTGCGTCACCAAATAGCCTCTTAGCCCGCCTCTCCACCGAGTCCAAAGCTGCAAGATGGCATTTAGCTGCGCCTGCCCAAATGTGACAGCAGTTTTTAGTGACTGCCTACACAGATTGGTCTGAGAAGGTTCAACGGATTTGAGCGATGGCATAGCCCTTAACCTGAACTGCCAGGGAAAGCTTAATAGCCCAATGTCCATATATATATAAATTGCAAATTTTGATAAGCGTATCACCATTATGCTCAACGTGAACAATAATCGAGGGCTATTCTCGAAGTTCCGGCTTGCGGATAGAAGAATAAAATCCCAGCGTAATCCCCGCGAGATTAATATTATTTTATCGCCAACAATAAATAACGAGAGAGATTCAATAGGCGAACGGTAAGCAGAATTAGAAGTTTTTTGACACACTAGTGCAGAACTTTTCCGGATTCAATCTTGCGGGGATTTGACACAATCGCTTTATATTCCGTCCCACAGGAGGTCGCTGGGATAAATAAGGTGGGAGGACATGGCTTCTATCTCTACAGTTTCGGGCGAATTGAGCGAAGTGAACTTGGGACTACCGACTTCTATATTTGTAAAACATGTGTTTGAATTGTTAAATGTAGAAAGGACAAAAAGAAATGCCTTCTCGTCCTTATCAGTAGTAGGTCCTAAGTAGTGTTAATAACCTATTAAATTAACGGTACCAGAGTTGACAACGATAGCAATTGTCAAACGCAAACGAAACGTCAATAGTGTAGTAGCCGTGGTAGTTCAGTTGGACGGGCGGTCGTCTCTAGTTGCATAGCACACTAGCAGCCCGGGTTTGATCCTGCACCAATAAATTTGTTGTTAGATTTTTATGTGCTAATTTCATGTCTTCAATTTTTTTAACACATGTCAAGTCTGCCACTCCGCTCTGGGGCCGCTTGGCGGACTATGCCCTTTACTCTTTTCAGAAAAAGGACTGTGCCCAACAATGGGACATATATTGATTTCTATTTATTTATTTATTTATGAACGACCAACACAATGAACATTTTTAACAAACAATACATAAAGCAGTGAAAAGTTATGAAGTTAATGCCATCGCAGTTATAGGCGTAGATTGCAAGCAATTAATTGGCGAGTGACAATGTAAGATGAAAATAAAATTAACACAAAAGTAAAAATAAAACTAAATTTGAAATTAAAAATTAACTAATAAAAAAAAAAGCTATTTGTAGTTTAGTGAGTGTTTATACATACTTATACTAGGAAAAAAGAAGTCGATATCGTCCGTTTTTGAAAAAGAGTTGAATTCTGTACTAATTCTATTTAAGGGCGCATTCTTACCTAGGTTCGATCTGAATAAATTTTCAATTTCATGTCGGTTTTCGTTTTATTCGTAAATATACCTGTAATGTTAAGCTTTTGTTGTATTATATTTATATAAAAAGTTACAACGTCCGCCATCTCCAAGTTAAATCACAATAAAACGTCTCGCTAGAGTACAATTTGCCATATAAATGAGTCGGTATATTGCGGTACTCTTCGACTTTTTCACATTTCCAATGAAGCGAGAAGGGTAGTCGACTATAAATAAAATTATAGTTGAATAGTAACGAAATATTATAGCAAAAGGGGTTTCCAGCCGTTGGAGCGGTCACAATTTATTGTTTGTTTGTCCACGCGTTCAAACGGGCCCCAGTATTACCAATTCGTTGGCTAATGTCATGGAAAATTCAATGTGATTAATTATTTTGTGTGTGTTTAGATTCGATGATTGATTGTCGCATCGTTTCGCTTTTGTTTTTGTAAATTATCTTTCGGCTTTAACAAATCATGTATTCGTCATACGAATACAAATTCTAATCATATCGACATATTTATAAAAACATATCGACTTGTAACGTTGAAATTACCTCTCAACTTAAGGGAACGTCCATTTTTAACCGACTTCAAAAATTTTTTGAATTGTTTGTGCACTAATAGTGTCGTCATTTCTAAATAGATTTTCATAGTTTTTAAAGGGTTTTACTATCAATTAGGTCCCATGTTAATTTTGTTGATATAGGACCTTGGATTTTGATGATATATAGTATATGAAATTTGAGCTATGCGATTTGAGCCGTGGTAGCTCAGTGTCCGTGCGGTTGGCTCAAGTTGCGTAGTACGCTTGCAACCCGAGGTCGATCCCCGGTGCCGGTACCAATAAATTTGTTGTTGCAATTTTATGTACTGATTTACCACGCGCTCGGCGGTGAAGGAAAACATCGTGAGGAAACCTACATGTTTTAGAAAATTTTTCTACGGCATGTGAAGTCTGCCAGGGCTGTTAGGGCCGCGTGGCGGACTATGCCCTTATACTCTTTATACAGAGGAGGCCTGCGCCCAACAGTGGGACATATATAAAGGCTGTAACTTTAAACTTTAATAGTATATGAAAAATATTTGTTGATTGAGATTAAACCTACCAGGCTCATGATAATTTTCAAATATATATTTATATATATATATATAGTTGCCAGAACTAAAATTGATAATGTGTCGTTTAAAATTGTAACATATGTAACAATACATAAAACGGAATGGAGTTTATTTATTACATTTGTCTTGAATTCTATTGCTTCATTTGTAAAAGACTTTATTATGAATAATTGGCAATTTTCACGCGTCTCTTTACCCGTGTCTCTCTTTGTTAGATTGAGTAATAATTCAAGAGACACGTTTTATTTATTCTATTACACTAATGGAATTGTATACGTTTACGTTGATAAGAGTATGTTACTTAATTTGGAGGAAATGTGGTGTGATTGTGGTTAAAACATAAGGTTTACATTTACCATGGGGAGTGTTCTGAGGAATTGTTCGGAATCATACCAGCTACCGATTTCCATTACCGCACATCTCGGCAGAATTCCAAGTTCCACCGCCACCATCTTGATGGTTGGCGTTCAACGACTGTACGTTTTTCGCGTCGCTGTAACTGTAACTGTCGCCAGCGGTGTTTTCGAACGTTTACGATTTAGGGACCTTCAAGAAACGAGCCTATTCCTATCTCAAAGTTCGGCAACGCACCTATAGCGCCAGAGGCCGAGCCGTATGCTCGTTTGCCACTTCTCATATAAAAAAAAATAAATAAAAAAAGGTTTATAGGCAACATTCGCCTAGCGATGTGAAACATCCTAGCTTGTTGAGTTACTAGCGTACCCAACAAGTTAGGATGTTTCACAGCTCGCTTCGCCGGTTTAGTTTTTTTTTTAATTTAAACAATAAACTTACATCATTAAACGGATGCATTCGCGGCGCTATAAGTTACCTTGAATACTTCAAAATCCTTAATTATTATCTGTAATATTCTTCAGTATACTTTATTATACTTCATTGTACTTCAATATGGTTCATAATGACATAATTATACACAACGCAATACAAATTTGGGTTATTAAACAATAGAATATCATCATAGTAAATAAGAGCTGTATTTGACAGTTCAAAAAGAGGAGTGCTCCGATCGTCACCGAACTTTACAGGATTACTCGCCAGGTCAATCTGAAGATTCCCTGAAAGTTTCACTGAAATCGGTCTAGCCGTTTCGAAGCCTATACGGATCAAACCCACACACTTTCTCTTCCATATATAGATTAAAAATAATGTTAACAGATTTAATGAAAGTTGTTCAAAGTGCCGTAGTGATTTTTTTGCATAGACATTTTGGAACGAAGTACCTTATTATTGCCTTAGCCGGCAAAAACCTCCGTAACGTTAACAACAAGCCTTGTATTTTAGTGTCAATGGTTTATTTAGATGGCGCTATTATCAATTATTCATGTACCCTAGCCGGGAAAAAACGTTCGTAACGTTAAATAAAAGCGTAAGATTTTTAGTGTCTATGGTTTAGATATATGGCGCTATTATCAAATATATATTTTTGTAATGCAGTGTGAATAAAATATAGGTTTTAAGATAATTTTGTAAAGTAGTTTTTTTTTTTTTGTTGATAAAATCATAATAAAAAGTGTTTAAGGCTTGAAATTAATTTATAATAAGCAACTTTGTTTCTATCTGGTATCCTACCACACCAAACGGTTTTTTTAAACTGTATTTTTATGAGAGAAGAAAAAAATTATCATCAAAATTATTAAATATGCGGTTATCTTTATAGATATAAAAAAAAAACTATATGAAATACACAATGTACAGCATCGATAGCCTAATGATTAAGAATACGGTCTACGAAACATAAGGTCGTAAATTCAAACTCAATATTTAACTATTGGCGGGAACCATTTCCTAGCATAAGGTTATTTGGAATGGTTAACAAGAATGTTAGGAGTTTTCTGTTTAAAAAATTGCATTTTTTTCAATGGAAATAATGTAAGTAGTGTCTAAAAATGACTTTGATAAGGGCGTTTTATTCGTGACGTGATAAGGTATCAAAACACTTTTTTTAATTAAGTAAAGAGAAGAACTTAGTCTGAGAATTAATTTTTTCCATTTATTTTTATTTACCCACTTCACCCTCGGGATGTTTTGCGTCTGCAAACGAAAGATGTGACCTTCGGTCAGTACAAAACTAAGAAACTTCTATTTGCACACGTTTTTTCCTCACAATCTTTTATTCTCGCTGGGGGTATTATTCAATTATGAAACCAAATTTCAGCTGTCATGATAATAGATCGCCATTTTGTTTTGTGCGCAACTTTATTTAACAACACTTCAGTTGAAGAATGTAAAAATGTACTTGGAAAAAAAATAACAATTTAGTCGTCAGCTCAGTGTAAGAAATTTTATTATCAACTAGCTTAATGGTTGGGTATTTGATACAAAGATTTTTTTTTGATGAAATAATGGGTAAAACCGGCAAACAACAGTTATGATACAAAATTCCTCTTTCTCATAAATAGATACAGCCGTCTAGAGCGCTTCCCGAAGTGGCAAATAAGTTAGTTTAGATTAGATTTTATCAATAAAATAGCTACCTACCTAGTCGTGGTTCAGCCCTCTCAGGCACCGGATCGGAATGCTTACGCGTAAAGTAGTAACCGTCCAGGTTACTCCTCACCGGGGGGATCCTTGTGTTGCGTTACTAGCGATAGAGGTTCAGGCTAAGCGACCTAAGAGCTATACCACCTCTGAATCCGGTAAAGCAGTAAAGGACTGTGTAGTTAGTCTATAAAAAAATAAGCCGTAAAAAAGCCGTAGCTAGAAATAAGTTGTTACCATTACTTGACGTCGACACGACCTTCACTCCCGATCCCACCATAGATCAGACCATAAAGGAAGGTATAGCTTACATTTATATTTCTCATCTTCGTTGGAAGAGAATTCTATTTATTCATAATCCTATTGTTAAGTCCTGGATGTGTTTCAGATAAAATTTTCATCTGTTAATGTTTCTACTTATTCCCATCCGTAAGATCGTAAAGTCAACCAACAAACAAACGTTAAGGTAATATTCAGAAATGTTACCAAGACCACTACTGATATAGTAACTCTACTACAAAATAACATGCACATTATTTTATTGGTTAGTAGCAGTCGCCGTAGTCGTATTTTCGAAATGTAGGTATACAGAAGAATGTTTAGGATATCCTGGAAAGACAAAGTACGCAACGATGTAGTGCTGCAAAGCCTTGGAAAGAAGGTTGAAGTTCTTAACGCAATTAAGAGGCGAAAGCTGGAATACCTAGGGCATATAATGCGCAATGCCAAATACGATTTGTTACAGCTTTTAATCCAGGGAAAGATACAAGGGAAAAGAAATTTGGGAAGGAGAAGAACATCTTGGCTTAAAAATCTACGCCAATGGTACAATAAGAGCACACGTTCTTTATTTCGTGCTGCTGTGTCGAGGGTCCAAATCGCCATGATGGTCGCCAATCTTCGATAGAAGACGGCACCAAAAGAAGAAGTAGTCGCCACTGCGGTGTAGGCCTCCTAATCCTCTACATCTCTGTCTATCCCGTGCTATCTGCATCCATTGGGATCCACATATGTCTTTGAAGACATCTCTCCACCTTTACGTGGTCTTCCTAGTTCTCTTTTTCTAATAGTACACAACCACCTGTTCTTATTCATCCTAGATACATGGCCTGCCCAGTGCCATTTAAGTAACCTTAGTATTTTATGTACTTCTACAATTTACTTACTAACGGACTGTTTTATTCTGAGCATACTTCTCTCCGTTTTACATTGACATAGAATTTTTTTCTTTTGGTATTGGGGAAAGACTTTTAAATACAGAAAGATTATAAGACGATAATCGAATGCCAGTCATACATTATGGCTCGTTTCTGATCAGTTGAGTGCTGCACTAATCACACAACAACAATCAACAAAGTAATTTATTGCTCTTTCAATGATTTACTAACATCCAGTCGAATTAAGTCATAACACTATATTTGGTTAGATGACGGAAGTGATCCGTTTCATAGCTCTGGTTTTACATTACATACAATTAACATTGACAGTCGATTATTGTATCCAATTCGCATTTAATATGTATTGCGATAAATGTTGCCCGTTCATGTGGTTATCGCTAATTACCTGATGGTTAGAAATAAATAATTCTTCGAATGTTTGGTTTAAAATAAAGCCTCTATTAAAATCTACTGAAATTTTGTATCAAAATATATTACATAAAATAAACAGGACTTCAGGAAGCTAGGCTATAATAATTATGATAATTTGTATTTATTAGAAGCTTCATTAGCCTTATGGTTTAGGGTACGGTCTACGAATCGTAAGCTCGTAGGTTCGAATCCACCATTCGACTGACGTGAACTATCTCCTAGAACAAGAATGTTAGTGATGTTTTCTAAAAAAAAAAAGAAATATTGCTAGCTTTCTTTTAACAAAAAAAAAGATTAAGAAAAATGAAGTAAACAAAATGAGTTGTCGTTAACGATACGTTTTGTGGAATCGGATGTCGTAGGCGATTTTTCCGAACCGCCAACCGATTTCCTTTATTCATTATTTTTTTAAAGTTGGATTAGGTTCTGATGAATCCTATTTAGTAATATTCCTAAGATAATTCGGTAACACAAAGAGGCTGCCCGCGCGTAATAATGTTTAACGTTTTATTCGATTTGAAGTCGATGTTTATTTTTACTTTTTTTTATGACGAACTACACAGATTGGCCAGAGACGCTGGCCTTGACTGCTTCACCGGATTGAGAGGTGGCACAGCTCTTAGGTCGCTTAGCCTGAACCTCTATTGCTAGTAACTCGATACAAGGGTCCCCCCGGTGAGGGGTAACCTCGGCTTGGACGGTTACTATGTTACGCGTAAGCATTCCGATCCGAGGGTGCCCGAGAGGGCCGAACCACCACTCGGTCGGTTGCTATTTCACGGATAATCCAAGGGACATTCAAAAGCTAAACTAACTTTGAGTGCCACTTCGGGAAGCGTTGGCGCTGGGAGAAGAAGTGGCCGAAGAAACTCCAGCAACGCTCAATATCTAAGGGGTGGGGCCTGCCCATAAAATAGCGGTAAAGCGCAAGGTTTATTGAGCCGTAGTGTACCTTCAACCTCTTTGGTGAAACCGTTCTCTCAAAGATGTTTATATAAATTGTGAAACTTGCTTTTTGTAATTAAGCTCGAGACAGTTGTTCTACCAACAATGGATATTAAAATATTTTACAACCTACCATTAATAGTTTATGAAAACTAAAAATTAATTTTATACGAACCAGTTTAACGTTCCGAAGCGTGGTTACAAATATTTTAGATGTCCTGTGGGAAATCTGCAAGTTGCCTAGAATTACACAAGCTCGGCTACATAGTGCTTCGAAGAGTGCTTGCATACGAAATTACAATTCACTCAACACGTGGGTGTTGTTTTGTTTGGTGTATTGCATTGTGAAATGAATTTACTTTACCAGAGATATAAAATTTAGTTTTTACGAGATTTCTCTACGAATTATTGCTTGCATAGAACTTGTTCACTATTACAATTATGGATATATTTTGAAGCGTCAATAGCCTAAAAGTTTCCGCCACGCTCTGCGAAACGTGTGGTCGTAAGTGCGAATCCAATCAACATTTTGAGCATTCTTTTTTTTTAATCGTCTAACATTATAATTAAATCAATTAGTAGTTAATTGATTTATTCTCGTAAGATTAATTTTATGTTTCGCGCCAATGGTTACTTAAATTCACATCTTACTCGATTATTACTTTTTAATAAAATACTAAAATTATTAAAAAAATTAAGATTAAAAAGACTAAAATTATTGAATAATTCTTATTTGATATTTTTAAAGACTGTTGATTCGTTGTCGTTATTACTTCATTCTAATTACTAAAGGAGAGAGAACGGAAATAGATAAAGAAGAAGTATGCTATTGAACGTTCATAGACACAATTGTAATAGCTGACTCGGAACCGGGATAACTGTTTTTTTTTGACAATCTACACAGATTGGCTAGTTAATATGTTACCAGCCCTGTAGTTCTGGGCTCTCAAGAATAAGACTACAGTATCCCCTGCCTGTCGTAGAAGGCGACTAAAACCTCGGGTTCATTGGGCGACAAGGGGGCCTTTGTCGTCCGCCAAGGTGGACCCGGGAAGAAGGCGACATCGGCTGGCCCGTGTCCGCCTTGCACTGCGAGGGCACAGGGGGGGAGGGAGTAATCTCCCCCCGGGAAGTGCTATCCCTGAGCACAGTGCAGAGGGGCTCCGGTGCGTTCCCATGCACCGAGGAAGGGCCACCGGGGAGGTTTTAGTGGGTAAAAAGCCCACATAACCGCCGCCTTCCCCCCAGAAGGCGGGGTATCTTTCTGGAGGTTTCCTCCTCGTTTACAAAAAAAAAAAGTTACTATGTTACGCCAAAGAGCCAGCGCCCGAGAAGACCGTACCACGACTCGGTCGGCTATTTCACGGATAATCTAAGGGACATTCAAGAGCTAAACTAACTTTGAGTGCCACTTGAAGCCACAAATGAGATGAAGTGATAATCTTGCGATTTTTTCTATATGCAACATTCAAATTTTGAACGGCCATTCACCCCTCATACGGCACTTATAAATATGACATGCACCCTCACGAAGACAAATTATTTCATTTCCCCGTCCAAAGGGACTCCATACGTGACTCCGAGCGCCCATCAATTGTATGAGGCGGGAAATGTAACATGGTAATTTATTGCCACGATGGTAATGGTAACAAGTCATCATTTAACCTGTCTGGCACTTAGGAGATAAATATATTTTAATATCAAGCTAATACAGACAGAACGTTTCACTTGGTTTTATTCGGGCTCATTTTTGAGACGATGAAATTTTCGCATGATATATGGCCACAATCATGAAAGTCCGCTTCATTGGAAGCTGTAAATTCATACTTTATTTCTTATCAGGAGGAAAGATGAATCAAAACCAACCTTACTGCTGGTGTGATTTACAAAATTTAGTAGATTTTTTAAAGTTATACCACTTTTGCGTGCTTAGAAACAGTTGAGAGTGTACGTATTAGAATTATCAAGTGACGAAGTTGTGCAGATCGATGTAACACATGATTTTTATTTCAAATTAGCTGACCTCATAAACGTTGTTTATATAATAACAACAATAAACAACATTACGATAAACCTTTAAACACAAACACTATTTGAAAAACCGTTTTCAACAGTAATTGAAATACGATTGACATTTATAATCTATTTTAATTTGTCATTCGTTGGCTATGTCATTCCGGTAAACCGAGGTTTTATAAAATTTGATTTGAATCTCTGCCTCAATACCATTTTTCCACTAACGCTAAGTAACTAACACTAAGTCCACGTCGGTTGACATTTTTCTAATTCACGCAAGGTCTTCCGCACCTTAGTGTTAAAAATTGTGCAGTAATTTTGGCTAATTTAATTAATTTAGTACTGATATTTCTATTACTTTATAATTTATTAAAATATTTTTGTAACTATTAATTATGAAATCGTTACGTTTCTTTATAGCGAATGTTGTGTACACCTGTAATTGGCATACACAACAGGACCTAGTTTGTAAACTTGATTATTACAACAATGTATGCTAGTGTAATGCTGTTGGTGTATCTTATTTTAATAAATAAATAAATAAATTTTTAGGATTGTGACCAGCAGTGCAGTGTATAAAGGCTGTTACTAAATTATTTAGCGTTTCTAAATTATTAATTGTACTCTTAAATATAATTCATGCTTCCAAAAATGAAAGGACTGCAAAGGCCTATATAAATTTTTTTCCGAGATGGTACGTCTTTCTTTATTTAATTTTTTACGTGCGGAATAAGTTCATCCCGTAGAGTGGCCTTTCAATGTCAACAGAATTTATGTTACTTTCAGTCGCCTAATAAGCCCACGTCCACGCAAAATTGTTTCCTCCCGCACCACTTTGTCATAGTCAACGTGAAAACGTCCAGGAAAATTGGTCCAGAGTTCAAGCGTCCATAATTAGGAGTGGCTAATGTCGCGGAAAAACAATTTTCATAAAACATCTCATTTCTTGCGGGTCCGCATAAAAAGAAATAAGACACTAAATAAACGTCTACTTTCACGGGCGGCTTCACTTCCATTTGGGCGACGCGACGAAAAATGCACAGTTATCCCTTTGTGTCGTCGGCGGGCATACCGTTTTGCGTGAGAGAACGATTTGCTTAAATCGTGGACGTGAATTAAAATGGCTGGGGGCCGCGAACCCGCGATATTGCAATTTGGCAATGCGATGCGAATTAATCTACACCCCGCTCATATCTTATAACTAGGATATAAGGTGTAAATTTAAAAAACGAATGGGCGGCGTAAATTTGCAACCATTGCGGCGCATACAAATTTCGAATTGAATAAAACGTTTTGTGGCGAGAATCGCTTGTCGCGCATTTGATCGTGAAATTTGCTGGAGAATTTTTAATTTCCTTCCTACGTTACATTAAATGTATGGGCTCTGAGAATACAATAATTTCAAAAAACGGTCGCACGTGTTTATAACCTAAGTTTATCAGGTCCCATAAAAATTATAAATTGTAGCAAGGTTTTGTTCGTAGAAACTCATTTGCACAAGCCAGCTGGGATTCGAATTCCGACCAGTCTGATTGGAAGAATCAGCATAGCTGTACTATGTACTATTTGAGTAGTACTCTCTTCTGTAGAGGTTTGTAGATGATACCGGATGTAACTAACTGTAACTACTGACGGTAGGTGATTCCACAAAAGAGTTTCACATGGTAAGAAATCGGGTGATAATGAAAAATGCTTATTACTGAAATGACAATTTGATGGTGTGTTTTGAATCTGGCTTTGTATTGCCATGAACGAAGTTTTTTCTGTTCTAAAAATCTCTTGTCACATTGCTTCATAAGGCGATGTAATGATCATGATCAAGCTGATCGGAACAAACTAAGTCGTTGTGAGAAATTAAAGTGAAGGAGCTAATTGGAAACCCAGCTCAGGGATGAGAACAAGTTCGAACTGAGTTCTATAAATCGGAAGCCAGTCGGGATATATTTAAGTGCACAAGTGTAAACTAAATAATGAAATACATAATCGCTATTGTCCTTTTCAGTCCAGTGACACGTGAGTCGCTGAGATCGGAGAACTTCGACCGATCTGTCAATCACATTAGTAAATACTCAAAATACTGTCATATACAATTTTTATGTGGTGTGCAAATGCAAAACGATACCAGCAATTTATAGGCTTACTCATAAAAGTGTATTTTAAAGGGACGAGTCAGTGTGGGACGAGTTAGTGGTGATAACTTTTCTATGCATTAAGAGACTTATTTCAATTTAAGTACCTGTAATAGTTATTTAATTTACAACAATGTTCCATATTTATTTTTATTTCGTAATTTATATTTTTGATTTAGTATTTAAGTTAAGAATATACACGTAATTTTAATTACTGTAGTAAAAAACTGTGAGCGTCGTGTGATGAAGTAATGGTTATCACGATTCAAATAACACATACGAAAAATCTCAATCAATTGAATTTTTTCTCTTATCATAAGGGAAAAAATCAAATTCTACGTCCGCCAAATAGACACGTTTCTTGGAAATTTTTATTAACACGTCGTAGATATTTTTTATGTAAATCGCAAGATTTAACGCAAAGACACGCTTACGTAGCGTTTTGCATATTTCTTTTTATTGGTAAATTAAGTAGTTTGTACAGAACGTATCTAGTGTTATTAAATCGGATATTAAAACTAATTTAACGGATTTAATGTTATTATATATAACGTGAAACGTATTTTGTAATCCTGCCCATGCTAATATGATTCTGGTGCTGTACTGTATCGATGATTTTCGAAAACAAATTTGTTCTCAGTGAGACAACTTGAAGGAAGCATTTGTACTAATTTTTGTATGCCGTAATTGTACAAATATGTCTGTTATTATTTGTTTCTGTCTGTCTCCATAAATAAATAAATAATTAAACGCCACTATAACTTTGTTGCACCACGGTTTTACAATAAAATCCCATTTGACCTTAATTATCTCGCAAGGATTGTTTCTAAAATGGTTGCAGGATCAAGAGTATATCCAAATTGAAAATATATTAGTAACGTCAAGCAACACACACACTCTACACTACACATTCGCATCATTTATCTTTGACTGTAGTTCTTTTCCTTTTGCACACATTGTTTTTATTATTATTATTTTTCATTTAATACTTTAAAAACCTAATGTACGCAGGAATAATTGACTGTAACTTAAGGAAGGCACTATCTCCTGAGATACAGATACACTATACTTTTTTTTTGTTAACGGGGAGGAAATCTACAAAAAGATACCCCGCCTTGTGGGGGGAAGGCGGCGGTTATGTGGGGTTTTTACCCACTAAAACCTGGTGGCCCTTCCTTGGTGCATGGTAAGGGGCTCCGGGATCTCCAGAGGAACGCACCGGAGCCCCTCTGCACTGTGCTCAAGAAGGCTACTCCCTCTCCCCCGCTGTGCCCTCGCAGTGCAAGGCGACACGGACCAGCCGATGTCGCCTTCTTCCCGGGTCCACCTTGCTGGACGACAAAGGCCCCAAACCTTGTCGCCCAGTGAACTCGAGGCCCCTTTTAGTCGCCTTCTACGACAAACAGGGGATACCGTAGTCTTATTCTTGAGAGCCCAACTACAGGGCTAAGATACACTTTACCTTAAACTAGATAGTTCAAGAGACAGGGCTCCTGTGTACTGTAACATGTTTGCTTGTATTTTATTAAAAAAGTTATTAAAGTTACTATGGTAATTTAATTTTGATTTTGAATTCCTGACGCTTGAGACAGGTGGTCACGAGTGGGATTAATGTATTTGACGTTCCAATTCTATAGACTTTTGCAGACTACCAATCAACAGCATGGCGTATGATTTACTTATAATACTGCCTTTTATGATTAAATATGTAACATTTGGAAATAAGCATCTGTGGACTACATATATTTTTTAACTCAAAAGTAGGACAGTTGACCGTTTTGCTTTATCTTAGGTAGAGTATGTTTACTCTTTTCGAAGTATGTATTCGACATTTATCTCTGTATTAAGAACGGTAAGTAATGACACAGATCTTAGTTTTCGCATTTTCCTTGTGCTATTTTTATTTTTACTTAAAATAGAACTATGTCAAAAGACCTAGATTTTATTACAAGTCACAATGTCGAATACGTCTTTTGAACGCCTTCCGTTGCTTTTTCCTATCATTTATTGGCAACATTCCATAAGCATGTTTAAAAGTGTGTTTAAAATTGTTGGTTATTTTTCACAAACTATGCCAAATGTTCTCTAAATTATTTTTTATACTTTCTAAGCAAGTGCATGACTACGATTCCACCTATTGTTGAGTGGAAATGCAGCCCTGGCTGGTAAGGCGCACTGACTTAGTAAATATGTATTCACTCTATTCTTGAAAATACCCACATTGTACGATTCCGATGAAGGAAAGACAGACAAAATATTCCAGTCCCTTGCTGTACGAACAATGAAAGACAAAGCAAAGCGCTTCGTTCGGGTTTGGGGGATGTTCACGATAAAAGGATGAAATCTTGCAGGGCGTCTTGAAGTCGTACGAATCGAAGTCGAAGGTGGAACGACGATTAGATCATGTAATTTAATATTCTTCGCCTTATGTAACCTTCTTGTTTTTCAAATAGTGTTTTTTTTTGTTGACGAACTACACAGATTGGCCAGAGAAGCTGGCCTTGACTGCTTCACCAGATTGAGAGGTAGCATAGCTCTTAGGTCGCTTAGCCTGAACCTCTATCGCTAGTAACTCGATACAAGGGTCCCCCGGTGAGGGGTAACCTCGGCTTGGACGGTTACTATGTTACGCGTAAGCATTCCGACCCCGATTCCGCCCGAGAGGGCCGGACCTCGAGTCGATCGGTAGCTATTTCACGGATAATCTAAGGGACATTCAAAAAGCTAAACTAACTTAAGTGCCACTTCGGGAAGCGTTTGTAAAGATCTAGCCTGTGCAATGGTAATCGCGTCGTCCGGATCGTCAAGAACGTGTTGAAATGGTGTAATTTAATGTATGGTTAGGAGGTTTAGGAGAGGTCTACGCCGCAGTGGCGACTCTACTAATAATTATCTTTGAAATAGATTCTTTTAAACAGACATGTTATTGTTGTAGTAGAAAATAAAAGCTATTTTATTTATTTTATTAAACTATTTGCTCTATAAGGGGCCGCTCAGTACGGATATATTTTGATTGTTAATAATTGTATAATATTATTAGAATCGACATATGATATTGCAACATCCAATTGTTTTTTTTATGCGGTTCGTTTTCTCTTATGATGTTACAGTTCAAGGTTCCTAAATGACGGCGCTATGAGTACACAATCATCAAACAAAATTGACAACCTCCTCCTTTGAAGTCGGTTGACAACTCCCCAAAAGAGGTATAGAATAGTTCGTCAGGCGGACAACGTGCAGATTGACGCATTTTGTTCGGGAGCTTAAGATATAATACTATATAACAGACTTATTAGTAATTGTATTGTGATGTATTGTATTGTTATAACTCTCTAGGTATAGCTAAATGGCCACTACCCACGAAATACTAACAATTATTCTTGCGTGCGTCCATTACGATACGAAAAGCGTACGTTATCTCCCGAAAGTTATTAAGATAAGCCGCCACGGATAAAGCTCGTTTGTCTTATTGAGCGGAACGGATAAAATGGATAAATTAGGTACTGTACCCTATTATCGGTGTAGCTGATGGACAGCTCTAGATTAAAAATAATCCTATAAGTGAAATTAACCTTACTGTCTATTGGTGCGGGGAAAGAGAGATACGCTCTACACGTGATGTATTGTTATGAAGAAGATACTAGACGACCAAAAACAAAAATCGACTTCTAATCAATTTAATCGTAAACCGCGCGTACGCCCGTTTTGTATTTCCGAATTATCGTAGGAATATTACAAAATAGAACTAACCAAATTCTCACCAAACTACTCTTGAAATACATCCTTTCCGTTTACAAAATGAATCACCGAAATCGGTTGGTGCGATATTCGCAAATGTATGTCTTATGGATTTCTCATGGATACCATTGTCAAAATTTGACTAAAGTTTGCTTTTAAATAAAAAATAACGAATAACGAAACGTTCCTAGGTGAATGTTCAAGGGCGATGGTGATCATTTTAAAAAATAAAATAAAAAAAAAACCATTATATAAGTTCTCAGGTCCGTATTTTTATTTTGTCATTTTTGTGCTCGTTGTCGTTGAGGAGAACTTTACTAGCCTTAGATTGTCGTAAAACCTACCAATATCTCAAGGAATAAACATTTGATTTTTTACAATGTTTAGTAATTGCCTGTTATATCTTCGGAACCCAAGGTCACGCGCCAAAAAAAATAATGTACGAACTAAATAAGACCCAATTCTTACAATCATAAATAAAAATCTAAAACCGTCGATAAGCCAGCTTATTTAACCGACTTTAAAATAGAAGGTTCTCAATTCATCTGTACTTTTCTAATATTTGTACACTGATGAATGAGATATTTGTTTTTAAGTCGGTTAAATAAGCTGGCTGGTACCAATCAATTTTCGATTTCTTAAGCAGTAGTTTAGTATAAAATAATTTTATAAAATTCGTGATGATAGCGCTAGAGTATGTATTTCTGATTTAAAATAAATCGAACTACCCCCCAGTCAGTGTACTCGGTACAATTTAAAACATCAAAACGAATGCGCGCGTGACTAACACTGAAATATTCAACTGTCACGATTGAGCACGCTGCATGTGATGGCAGTCCAAATTGCAGGCGACATTTAGTCATGCCCGGTACCCTCCGCTTGTGTACATTTAACTGTTACTCTTGTAAGCGTTCCGACTAGGGTACTAGTTCCCCTTTTCACAAAATACAGAACATAAACCGACTTCAAATAAAATCACTGCTAAAAATAAATTTACGTAAATGTCATATCGTCAGTGGTGGTCACTATGCTTGGGAGAATTTTGGAAGTATCATAGTTATTTAAACTAGTTGCGCCCTGTGGTATTACTTGCGATTAAATTCCTTTTCTGTGCCTCTTGTATCCAAAATTTTTTATTTTTTTTTACTACTATTACTACTATTTCGTAATTTTCCTACGATAGTACATAGAGGGCGTCTGCGCGTAATAGTGTTAAATGTTTGATCGATTTGTCAATCGCTTTCCGCTTTTTAATAAGCATAAATAAAGGTAGGTCATCGCTATACATGGGACACATGGGATATACATACAAATTTTAGCAAGTGAGTTTTTGTGTGAAAGAAACCGGAAAACCGGCTGGGATTTGAACCCTCAATATGAACGTTAAGCCGAACGTTTAGCCGTTAGGTTATCACTGCTACGTACATTAATAAATAAGTTATTGTGATTATCACATTTTTTGTCCGTGAGTCCACCTGTCTGAACAGATCCCATATCCAGCTTTTGCGAAATAAATTACGCAAACAATTAAATATCGGCAATAATGTGAACATGGGGTGCGCCAATTTGTCTAGACCGGTCTGTGGGGTAACGCCACTACTATACAGGTTGTTTCATATTGTTGTGATATTAAAATATTTGTACAGAATTCGGACAATCTGTCACAACGCAATATGCTGTGTATTGTAACTTGTTTTCGTTAATCTGTACGTGTTATTTTGAATACAAGCAAAATGTATGTCATACGTTACAGCGCCAATAGCCTAACGGTTAGCGAAACGCAAGGCCGTAGATTCAAATCCACTAGACGACAATTGATGTGAACCATTTCTTAGCACAACCTTAGAATGGTTAACTGAGGGAAAAATTTCCGTGAAATAGCAACCGAACGAGTTCGGCCCTCTCGGGCCCCTCGGATCGAAATGCTTACGCGTAACATAGTAACCGTCCTAGCCGAGGTTACCGATCAACGGGGGGTCCCTTGTGTCGAGTTACTAGCGATAGAGGTTCAGGCTCTCTAAGAGCTGTGCCACCTCTCAATCTGGTGAAGCATTCAATGCAGCTGGCATTCTGTCCAATCTGTGTAGTTTGTCAAAAAAAAGCTTAAGAACTCGGCCTCCTCGTAATCTCGTAAAGTTGCAAAATAGAGTGAATACAAGTAATATACCCGTATTAAAGCTATCAATTTTATATACAGTTATTTAAATACAGAATTCTAGTTTTCTTTAAACATTCTTTAAAGAACTAAATCTACAAATAAATTAAAAATAAAAGGTATTACCGATTATAATCCATCCTGTATCACAATGTCCTTTCGCAAACGCAACGCGTAGTTAATGTAATTATGAGGCCGTAGCGTAAACGTAAGACTTGGTGCGATTAAGGAATTGTCTCCGGCGCAGAGGTAAGTAACAATTTGGAAGAGTGCTTTGTGCTCTAAAAATCTGTGCATTTTGGATAGATGATATCACAAAAACATTTTAGTAGTATGAATTGTATAGCATTCAAATAATGATCATACTCGTATAAAGGTTGTATATAGAATTTTGGAGTTGCGTTGTGATTTTTTGTAAAGATAAAAATGAAAACGTTTGTTTTGAGAACGGAGTTATACATAGGAGATAATTGTTGCCCGGTTTTTGTTACAAATTCTAACTTTATTTAAAAGCAGTTATACCTCAGAAGCTAAACGTCCAAATCATGACCTGATATATTCGGAATAATGAGTTCGAACTCCAGCCGGCTCATGCCAATAAGATTTCTTTTTTCAGTCTCTTGTAGGTAAAATCGTGTGCTATATTGCGATAAGTTCCCCTGTCACATGTGGGACCTAACAATGTTAGTGAAAAAGGAAGGGTTAACGAACATGAGAGCTTACTTGTATATTAATACTTTGTATTGTGCCAAATGTTTACAATAAAAGCTTTGAATTAAAAGCAAATGCCTACATCAATTGGTAAATTTAATGAAACTCGCCCCTAGCCAATGGATGCACCCCACTTCAAACTAAACGTTAACAATCGCCGTAGCTTTGTATTTACTAAATATATGTAGTGTATAATGAGCTTCTCTCCGCCGTAGCTTTTACTGTACCGTCGCGGTTACCTAGACCTTCACGATACCAATTGTTGAGAAGCAGTTTATTCAGATCGAACCTAGGTAAGAATGCGCCCTTAAATAGAATTAGTATAGAATTCAACTCTTTTTCAAAAACGGACGATAGCGACCTCTTTTCTCCTAGTATAAGTATGTACAGTCACTGAACTACAAATAGTTTTTTTTTTATTAGTTAATTTTTAATTTCAAATTTAGTTTTATTTTTACTTTTGTGTTATTTTTATTTTTATCTTAACATTGTCACTCGCCAATTAATTGCTTGGAGTCTACGCCTATAACTGCGATGGCATTAACTTCACAACATTTCACTGTTTTATGTATTGTTCGTTTAAATGTTCATTGTGTTGGTGTAATAAATAAATAATTATTAGCTGTGATAGTCTAAAGCGTTTAAGCATCGACTTCTAGATGTTATGGTTAGATGTTAATTCCAACCTTTTCTATGCAGTAAAAAGCGGAAAGTATCTGCCCATTTTAGGTTAAATTGAACTTATACTTATTTAGACGCGTTATGAAAAAATGATGACAGGATCAGGTTAAAGCTACATTGAAAAAAATGGGCTTATATACTTTTTCAAGTGCTCCAATATAATTGAGGTCAACTGTCCGTACGTATTATTTATTGATATATATTCAAGTATTCTTATTTGAGATAATATTTATTTATCTGAATTTTAAAGTGAACTTAATTGGCTGTCCTATTCTATTCCTTTTATTATTTTATTGTAATGAATTATTTGCATGCAATTAAAAACTATTTTTTAATGATGCCAAAGAAGTAGAAGTATAAATTCTCACGCGCGTACATAACACTGTACCATTTTTTTATTGTACAATATTGCACAAACTAACGTTCATATTAGTAGTGATTATTTGTATAGGATTTTATTTAATCCCCGTGTATACACGTAAAATACAAGAGTGTTCTAACATAATTGTGTATGTTGACTCTCCTACAAAGGGGAAAATAAAGAGCCATAAAAAATCCGAGTAAAAGAACAGATAGTTGAAGTTTGCGATGATGTTATAGACAATCTTCGTCTTCCATTCCAATATATATAAACCATATCTATATATATAAAAGAGAAAGTATGTGATTTCAATGAAACTTTCAGGGAATCTTCAGAGAGATCTGGCTAGTAATCCTGTAAGGTTTGGTGACGAGCGGAGCACTCCTCTTTTTAAACTGTCAAACAAGCCATACGTCGTACTTTTATTTCTGACATTAACTTGAGCCCGATATGTTTTAGTATAAATTATAAGAATGATATTGTATTTACTGATATATACATGGGTGTACGTAATGATCTTCACCCGCTCGAGAAGAGAATAGAGGTATATACAAATTTCTCTCCGTATTCATACGGAAAAGTATATTTTAATATATTGTGAGAGTTAAATTAAATATTTAATTATGTAAATTTATTGTTTAAATAAAATAAAGCAAAATCTAGCCCGGCGGAGCGGATTGGGACGCTAGTATATAAACCAGAAATCCTTTCAAAAGAATAACATTCTTTATGGAAAGCATTGGAGAAGGGCTATTTCCAGCAGTGGATCGACGATTAATATGTTTATATTATAATAAGTAATTAAGGATACGATTGTAATAACGGAAGGTGCATTTAGCACTGTTATGTGTTTACATTAATGGTTTCCCTGCAGCGGGCAATTATTTACAGCAATAGGCCAATTAATAACTGGAGGGTCTTAACCGCCGACTATGCTCGCCGAATGCGATAGTGCTGCTTCGAGTTACTAAATTACGAGCTAATAGTTTGCTCCACTACTACCGCATGGAAACGTGCACAATTATTAAAATTTACGTTGGTTTTCGACATACTAACTTGTACTATTATGGCCTTATTTTAGCCCTTGTGGCACGCCTTGGAGAATAGGGCTTCTCGGAAAGACTTTCTATGGGTTTTATTTGAACTAATATTGCGCAATCTTTTCCAGTGCTGCCATTTTTGCACCATAGATCTTTTCCGTTAGTCTTTCCTCATTAATTTTGAATGCCTTTCTGAAGTCATATTTTATTTAACGTGTTTAGGTCTTAACTACCGCATTTCGACATTATATTTGACCGACTCTAAATATCATCATGTCTCAATTCATCTGCCTTGTTTTAATGATTGTGCCTTAATAGCGCCTTTAGTACTGGACCGATTTTGAATTGTTTTTTTCAGTTTGAAAGGATTTGCTTTCATCCGGATTCTTAATATTTGAGATAAATTTTGTTGGTATAGGACCTTGAGATTCGAAGATATACTAGGGAACTCATAAAAATCGTATGGTTGTTTATTGAGATATAGGTAACAACAACGAGCACGAATGTGAAAGAACAAAGAGAATCTACGAGCTAGAACTTCGAATATTAACTTGATACTTCGGAAAATATGCACGTGTAATGTTTGATTCGATTTTAAGTCGGTTTTCTCACGTTTATTCTGTCAAACGCAACTCTCCCTTCGCAACATCACAACATTTATTACTGAGACTACAGTAAGTTAGTATGCAATTATTACGCGACATAATTGCACGGCTACTATGAATACAGTATTCACTTCATATCCGCGTGATTAACGTTGCACACGTTCAAAACATTCGGAAATTAATTTAATTGACGCTTCAAATACAGCTGTGCATTCACCTCCGCAGCCGCCGTATCGCCCCGGGCCATACACAGCACGTGACGGTACTCCGACAGACTTTGTCCCACCCTTTTCCGTCTCCTTATTACGTTAGTTTAGTTATTGAACGTTCGGATTCGAATTTGAAAAAAGAATTGAGAGCTTGAATTGCATTTCGTGATCGTTTCCTAACTTATATTGTTTTCAACGATCAGCAAAATGCGAAGCAGTTTTCGAGAATTTCTCGTTCCATTTTGTCAACACAAACAATTTTGTTGTGCCGACTAAATTCATCCCACGATTTTTAACGCGAGGAATAACTTAACATTAACTCACCACTATCACGAACATCTACTAATGGAATTTCAATCAATTTTCTTTGTGGTACGAGCTAAACATAGACACCTAAACAACTCTTCCAAACCCAGTGAATCAAGCCATTAAGAAAGGTTTTTTAAGGACTACCAAAGTCTGAACACGAACATAAATTGAATGCAATAATAATGGCAATGTGGAAGCTAGATTTTCAATTCAATCTTGTCGAAATGATCAGTGCAAGGGCACTAGACGCAATAAGAGGCCAACGAAATGAGATGCGTAGTTCTCACCCCGGCAAACGTCTGTCACATTCGGGAGAAAGATGATAATTTTATGCAATCCTGATCTCAGATAAAGCCCGTAGGAGGGTGGTGAGGCCTAGATAGGCGCTTTATTTTAATGCAAACCGACAACAAATAACGAATAAATATTCCCTTTTTTTATTGTTGAATTTTGACGCGACGAACGTTTTGATTTAGGGTGAGACGCGAGGGGTTGCGCGCGACGAATTGTGGTCGAGATTATTTGGGATAGGACAGAGATTTATATTATACTGTCAGAAATTCGAGTGGTATCAAATTTCATCAATATTTGTTGGGACATTTGGTCGTACTGGCAGGAATTCCACGGAGCTCTGGAATATTTTTCTCCGCGATAACATTTGTACAAATTGTGCTTTCAAACGCGATCATTTATTGTTTTTATTACAGCGCTCGGATTGGATATGAAAAATATTTTATCAATTTCCTATTCAAACTTTATTCTCCGTTACCTTCATGTGATCATTTTAGTTTAGGTTACATGTTTCTTTTATAAACATTTTATTGTTTAATTAAAATTATAAAATAACATTTAAATTACCGGCGTGGGTGAAATGGGAGAGATTAAGCACTCGAAGTCGACCATGATTAGACCAAAAGATTTTACAATAGCAACGGTTTGAGACATGGCAGAATAAAAGTAATTTAATGCAAAGGCTCCCAAGAGGTAACCTACACTTGGACTGATACTCTGGATGCAATCGGAATAGAAGGTGCCTGAGGTTAGGTGTTAGATTCTGATGAACCCCTTATGTCATAATCATACTGTAGGAAAAAATCTTTAGGAACTAGTTACCAAATAAGTGATAGAATCTAGCCACCTTCTGTTTTTTAATTCAATAATCATCTTTACTAATAATGGGTGTTATTTTGCAGCAAATCTGATGAAAGGGCAAGGGTTGTCTCAAACAAAATCTCAAACTACAGAAGGCTGCAACAGAACAGTGTAACTGTCGATGTAAAATAAGTATTGTTCGATATGTATCGATAGTAGACAGTCAGTTGTCGGTCTGTAACGAGTGGGATTCACAATTCTGGTCCACTCTCCGATTTAACGACGCACCATGATTTTCTTCTACAACCAACTTCTCTGACCATCGATACTGAGTTGAAGGCGGTCATATTTCGGGTTTACTATTGATTCGAAAGTTACTATTTGTTTTAAAATTGATCAATGGTCAGAAGAGGATATATATTCATCCAATATTGTAAGATTTCCCGCTATCCCCGCCGATATATTTTGAACGAAATTTCCGACACGTGTTTCAGATACAAGTCAAACTTTAAGACTTCTGCTCTCCCCAAATCGGGTGGCTATAAAAACAATCAGCTCCGATTCTTACCCGCGTACCGAGGAAATAAGAAACAGACGCTCGACTCGACCCCTGCATGCAGTGAGGGATCCCAGAAAGTTCACTTTTTATAGGGGACCAGAAATTATGTTCGGGTGATATATGGCGACACTTCTGCTCGTGGAATTTAAACGTCCCGTTTTCGTAACGGTTACTTAGAGTGTCGAGGTAGGGCGTGAGTGCGACCCTTAATAAATTTAGCATGAAGGATAGGATTGCTGAAAAATTACTCCGCCAAGCGAATTGTTTGTTTAAACTTATTTTTTCATTCCCTTTTTAGTTCTTTGCTCCGTGTTTCCCATTTTTCCCTTTTATTTTTATTTTATGTAACTTTGCTGTGTTTTTTATTTATTACGCATTAAAATAAAACTCAATGTTTGTTACAAATGTGAACATGGCATTTGAAATACCGATGAATTCTTTGTTTACTGACAATAGATTATTTAAAAAATATGCATATGAATAGCATATATGGTACTCGAAGACATGAAATGTTTTATATTTTGCATGGGCAAACAAATTAGCGGTTTACCAGATTTTAAGTGATCCCTCCGCTACCTACAAAAGGGATTGAAAAATGATTAGATTGAAAAAAGTATTATTATCAGGAGAAATGCCTTCTGCAGTAGTATTAGTACTACGTCAGCATTAGTTTATGGTACTTCCACCATCTTGCCGACCCAGTCGTCCAACCGTTGCAATGGCCTTACCAAATGTAACAAATGAATGAATGAATGTGGAGGATTTCTGTTTTCAGTAAAAACTAAATTTCTTGAACCGTCGTCAAAATTTGCTAGTTCACTACAGGCATAAAATACACTACTACATTTACAAGTGTGTCCGAAATAAAAAGTCCAAATTTGTTTAAATAATATTCATCATAATTTTATAAATTATAAGACCAGTACATTAATTATTCCCTCAGTTATGGCTTTGAATGACCTGAGCCAGTAAACGTAACACACACCAATAACATCTGCACAACTCATCAAAAAACTGAATCTCATATCATCAGATCGTTAAATCGACCGATAAGGTACTAGAGCATCAAATTCATACGGGTATAAAACAATAATCTCAAAGTTTATCGCGGTGTCAGCTACGCTACTTGGTAGATGCGGTGATAAAGATTGCACGACTGATTCCATTCGCTCATCGCTGTGACCTCAACCTTCTTCGAAGCAATTGGATCTAGAGCATGGGTTATTTGATATATCGCATAGTTGCTTTTGTGTTTGTATTATATTCCGCGAATATCAAATATAACTTGGTAACCTTGTATATCTTCCTTGTTGATCTCGATATTTCATATTAAATCAGGATCAAGTAAATTCCTTGTTATGTTGTTTGCCAGTTCTATCTTAACAGTAGCGACTCTTTTCCTATCTGATTTATACTTGAGTTTAACCGTCTTCTGAATTGAAGTGGTCAATCGTCTGTTTGTTTATTGCCTCATAATTTTCGACTGGGTTAACCGATTTTGATGATTTTTTTTATTTGAAAGAACGAATTTTGAGTGTTTTTGAGTCGGTTTTGTCTTTGCTCGTAAATATATTTTTATTTACAATAGATTTATTTCGTTTTCTGATTTATGAATGTATCTGTTGATATGCTTTAGATATTATTTGCATAAAGCTAAGCACAATTTGATTTTATTTCTCATCTGTTCTACTATTTACAGCAATTTAGAAATTAACTTGACTTAATGACAGGAGACGAAAACGCAAATATAGTATTTCTGAGATATGTAAATCTCCCTTAACCAATATATATATTTCTTTGATCGGAAAAATTATAAATCCCTTGCGTTTTCAGGCGCCATGTTTATTTTCAGGTCAGAAAAAATAGTCGATAAGTGGAAAGTTTAGTGACACGAAAAATTCATGTCGCTGCTTTGAGAGCAATATTTAAATATTATGTAGCAATTATGCTAATGTAACTATAGATTAAAAACGATACCGTTGAAATATGGTCATTAAGAACGAAATCGAAGCATAGCGTCATAATGGGATGATTAGGGAAGAAAATGCTTTAGACCAGGATCACTAAATATGATCAGCGATAAGACAGGTATGCTGTTGTTGTTATATATATATATATATATGTATATATAGATATAGATGAGAAAAGATAGAATGACCACAAGAATTGATATTACGGACAGGTGGATTCGAAACTGGGCGTCCTAATAGAAGATCTACCAGATAGACAAATTACAAAAGGGGTCAATAATGAGTTGGAATAGCCAGCGGTAATGTACGTAGATGTATGGATGTGAAGGAAGAAAGAGTTGTTTGACGCTCATACTAAGCGGAAAAGTGCCCCTCTGAGCGAAGTGAGCGCTAATTTGTCTAATGTTACGTTCCTTTAAATGTTATAGCGCATATATAATATGTTATTTTTCTGATGGTATTTTTAAAAATTGATGATTGTCAACAAATTATAGACCTTATATTACGGGATTATGTTGTTTTTCATGAACGAATAGAATAGTTTGGTTACGGTCATCTGATTTTAGTACGTCGGGTTCTATGTTATATTTTTACTGATAAGAAATAAAAAAGAAATAATTTCTGTACGCAGTATTTTTTCAAAGGGAAACACACGCTCGTTGTTTACTATTTTTATTCGAGTCCTTTAACTGCATACATTTTCAAATTCCGATTCATACTTCATTCTTTGTTCGAGACACGCGCAACTGCCTCAGGCGGTCCTGTGAAAGCTTAGCTAATGCAAAACTCAGTCTGTCCATTTGTCGAACGTCCCGACTAATATAGAAACTCAATTTGGAGCATAGTTTGCAGCGAGGGACGAATTTTGGGGGTATTTTATTTCACGATCGGTGCAGTGCGGTCTTCGGGAATGAATTACTAATGTAGGTATTTTCAAGAGTATATTATTATTAAAAGCTAGTGTACCTAACCCTCTAGGACAAAATTTCCATAACATCAGGTAGGATCGTCGTCAAGCACTTGCTTATGAAGTCTAAGCAAAAGCGACGTGTCTTTCCTATTTAAAGGCGCCCATCGGTTTGTCCCTCCTATAAAACAAATCAAGGTTTTGTAGAAAGACTTTGAAATTGGCAACGTTTTCTTAAATATACGCGTATGTTACATAAAGTATAAAAGTTATTATAGCATATAGCCCTATATATTATATGTCCTTTCGGTACAGGCCCTCTCTGTAAAGAGAGTATAAGGGCATTTTGGCAGACTTCACATGTTTAAGAAAATTTTCTAACACATTTAGGTTTACTCACGATGTTTTCCTTCATTGATGAGCACTCCACGTGCTCATTCACTCAGCACTTGAAATTTAAACAAAAAATCTCATTGGTGTCGGCAATGAGCATAGAAACTTAGGTTGCAAGCGAACTATAAAAATTGTGGCGTCAGTCCGGAAACTGAGGTACCACGGCTCATAATGTTACGTCAAAGAAAATTATTTTTTACGCATTTATCAACTATTAAATATTTTATAAATTCGCAACCTTTCAAATGCCTTTTTCGGGCTTATGTTTGTTATTGTGGCATAATTATGCCACAATAATAAACTATTTTTATTTAAATGTTAAATTTATTTTGTTATCTATGTGTAATAAATATGTGCAATAAATAAAATAGTGCTTATTTTTTTATAATATCATTATAATTATAAAAAAAATATATATTTTTTTTAATGACGAACTACACAGATTGGCCAGAAAGGCTGTTCTTGACTGCTTCACCGGATTGAGAGGTGGCACAGCTCTTAGGTCACTTAGCCTGAACCTCTATTGCTAGTTACTCGACACAAGGGTCCCCCCGGTGAGGGCTAACCTCGGTTGGACGGTTACTATGTCAAATATAATATAATCTTTATTTTAAACCACTACGAAGTTTCATACAGTACAATTCTAGTGTAATAATTTAAAATATTTTTTTTCCTTTACAATAAAATAACTTTGAAATTGTTATATTTGAGTATCTATTTGTGTTCGTGTGTGCGTGCGCGTCTGCTGAAATGATGTTAAAAACTTAGACAAGTGTATAAAATTTAGTGTTTAATTTTTTTTTCAGTACATTCGTAGTTTTTTAGATTTAGAATCCACTTTCTTACTTTTATGTTACATTCTCGTTGAGGCAGTGAGTAAATATCTATATCTTTGTTTACCCTATTATACATAAATGGACTTAAATATTATCTTTTCTACGTTTATTAGCCCTGTCTTACAAATCGCATGTATTTGTGAATGTTTGCGTAAAATTGTTTTACTCGTATGTATAAACATTTTTCTTACAGATAATACTTTATTACATTGCACTTACTCGTAAGTTCTCCTCTCTATGCCTTAATTTAGTTTAACTGGAGAAACACGTCCCATCTTCACAAAATGTATGTAAATTGCTATAAGTAATAAATTGCATATATTTATCTGGTAATGGGGCGCTAACGTGAAGGGTGGGCCTGTGTAATGAAGGGGGCCGAGTGGATGAATTTGTCCCATAATCTTTAGCAGTGCGTGTTCTATTCTTGCGTATTCTATAAAAATAGAAAAATGTACGAAATTATGATTGGGCAATGAATTGGTATCGATAGATCTCATATGACAACAAAATAATAATACGCGCTCGTTATTGCTAGCGGGATAGAGATAGGGGGTCGGGGGCAGTTTGCAATCGCTGTCTGATTGTCGCCACGCTTGTTAGGTACCTTATGGGACAGGTTGTTAGATAATCGCCATAAACTGTACAAAAAGTTTTAGCAAGTGAGGCAGGTAAAGTCACAGTCTATCTCTGTAAACTCCGCTTTAGTGAAGTTGTTTATTATCACATGCCTTAGAAATTTTTCTAAGACATGCTGGTTTCCTCACGAAGTTTTTCTTCATCGCCACCGCACTCTGCTAGCGCACTGTGGAACTTGAGGCGACCGCCCGAACACTAAGCTAGCATCGGCGTCTAAAATGCATTCCTATTTTTTGTTAGGCGTTAAAAAGGTTCGAGATATGAAATTCTCCTGACTTAAAGGAATATTTTTTTTTATTACGAACTACACAGATTGGCCAGAGTAGCTGGCCTTGATTGCTTCACCGGAATGAGAGGTGGCATAGCTCTTAGGTCGCTTAGTGTGAACCTCTATCGTTAGTAACTCGACACAGGGGTCCCCCTGTGAGGGGTGCAGAGGCATAGTTCACAAAAAACACTATTAGATAAATACTGTTCATAAACATTTGTGCATATTGCTTTCATATTGAAGTAGAAACAACAAAATCTCCGATCACAACAAAGCAACTATCGGGATATTTAATCTCCCGAACTCCCGTCGTTGTAATACACAAAATTAACCGGCTTTGCGACATGCGGGCGCACTCAAACGTATCTACAGTCATTATCGAACATTCTGTGGGGGAGACAGATTTGATAAAATATCTAGATAGTTATCGAAACAACAACACGCGATACAGTGTTTCGCAATCGCTTCCCGAGTACTTTCACAACTAAGCTACTGAAACTGTCAAGGTTTTTGTCCACTAAAAATTTAATCCACAATTCGTCTGTATGCTGCTTTACATCATAACTTTGAACTGGTTGAACCTTTTCATCATTCTTTTATCAACCGACTTCAAAAAGGAGGTTATCAATTCGTCTGTATGTCTGGCATTCTAGTTGACGAGAGCTTAACACTACAAAAAAAGTTTATAGACTTCTATAGATATGCTTAGCTCAAAAAGACATAAGAAAAAGAGCATAGAGTTAAAATTCGAAAAACATGTATGGTTGTACTTATGTACTACGCGCTTGAGAAGTTATACTTCTTTGGCATCATTAATAAATAGTTTTTTAATTGCATGCAAATAATTTATTGCAATTTGATTTTGATAAATTAAATAAATAAACTTTATTTTAAATAATAATATTTTAATTTTTATCAACAAATAATAGTTAACGTCAATTATATTGGAGCTCTTGAAAAAGTATATAGGTTAGGTTGTTCGGGTACTCAGGACTACTGGCCAGAGACCTGTCACGAGGCAATACGAGACGTAGACGACTTTTATCTGTGCTTAAACTTAATTTGTCACAGTACAAGAATGAGACAGCTGTCGATATTAACGGATATGAGATTGGAGTGACGAGGTTAATATGCTTAATGTGTCAAATAAAACGGGATTCCCTCTCCTTGTGGGGGACCAATTTAGTTGTAGCGCGACAGAAATATAAAAAGAGGGTGCCTGATCTTTGATGGTTTGTCAGAGTTGATTCGATTGGGAATACAGTTAGAGGGTGACGAAAACTTGCTTGTCATGTTTAAAAGTTTACTGCAGAATCTTTTTACTAGAAGAATTATATAATAGTACAACTACAAAAATACGGTTCAAAACATCTAGTGGAGTCGTAGTTCGGTTCTTTAAGGCACTCTCGAATGCTAAGCTCTAAGGTCCAGGAGGCCCGGACCTAGGGCGACCATGACAAAAATTCACTGATGATAACAAGAAATAACTCAAAGTACGTATATATATACTAAAAGCTCGCGCACAATATGATGGGTGCTGAGAAAGGGATGGCTGGTACTTACTACATGATCTGGGGCCTAGGGCGGCCAAGATTGCAAATCCGCCACTGCCTAGAGTAACTGCCGAGAGTTTCCTAAGACGCTAGGTTACTTATAATACAGCCCTGTAGTTCTGGGCTCTTAAGAATAAGACTACGGTATCCCCCGGTATATCGGTTATGTGGGGCTTTTACCCACTAAAAACCCCCGGTGGCCCTTTCTCGGTGCATGGTGAGGGGCTCTGGGATCTTTAGAGAAACGCATCGGAACCCCTCTGCACTGTGCTCTTAGGAGAAGGCCCCCACTCTTGTCGTCCAGTAAATCCGTTAAGTAAATATCCTTCTATTCAGTAGCCTATACCTATTTTTGCTCAGTGTATCGAGCATTGCTTATTCGTAAATCAACTGTTATTTGATGCTCAGATTATTATTTAGTATATGGTAATGTAAGTTCAGTTAGCAGAGATGTTGACTTTTAATTAAGTATGCAGTTTGTAAAGTGTGTACCCACGCGTCGTAAATGTATTCGTGTTACTCTTTCACAGGCGGGGCTTATTAAAATTTTAATGTACATTTTAATTAGTCGTTTTTTTGCGTTAGGGGTTAAAAAAAATATAATTTGTACCCAATGTCGGTACTAGTGTTTTAATGGTTACCACTTTAAATTATTTTTTCAGTTTGATCTTAGTGGCCAGGTGGTAATAAAAGTTACATACTTTTGATTGTATTTGTTCTGTTCTGTGTTTCACTTTAATTTGTGATTCGTTTATGTTATTTCATAAGCTACAGACCTACGCATTGTCTTTACCTGTTATGAGTTAGTCGACTTAATAAGGTTATAACGATCCCACAAACATCAGTATCAATTGAAGGTACATCTATGTAGTATGTCTATATTTTTTGAACGAAGTTCTTTATGAGGCGTTGCCCGGTACCCCAGTCGGCAAAAAACGTCCGTAACGTTAAAAAAAGCGTAAGATTTCTAGTGTCAACTGGTTTAGATGGATAGCGCTATTATTTATTATATATTTAAATAAATTATTGTACATAAAATAAAGTTGTTAAGATAATTTTGTGACGTTGTTTTTTTATTTCTAACGATAAAAAATGTATACCGGAATATTCTTTATACCTCGAATAGAACTTGAAATTAATATTTTCACAAGATAGGAACGAAGTTCCGAAGTTGTAGGAAACGGGGCAAACGATCTTACGGCTCCCGACTTGTTACTAATTTAGTTCTTTAAAAGAATACACAATTCTGTTTTGTTGCAGACAATGAATAAAAACAAAGTAAATGAAATTTTATTAAGTTAACGTTATGCAAAAGTACAAAAGTCCATAATTAGCGGTGTTAAAGGACCTCTAAATCAATGAAGACATATCTATGAAGGAAGAACGAGGATAACAAGAGATATATGAAGTACGAAATTGAAATGAAGGAGGTGTAAAACCGTACTAATCTATAAACAATAACAGCTTGCCATCTTTTTGCGCTTATGATTCAAGCAAGCAATATCAATTAATTTATTCATTAAGGATAACACAAGAAGAATTTTAAGGGACAAACCAACAACAACTCTAAATACTTAACCGTCATTGATTATTACTAAGTTTCCGTGATCACTCCAAAGACGAGTTTCAATTAAGCTATAATTTATTCAATGACAAATAAACCGGGAAGGGTGGAAGTCGAAACTAAATAACAGCTTTTATAAAGCCATCATTTCGCCGAAAAGGAAACTCAGAGACGGAAACAAGCGGACACGTTTCCATTCAGGCTTAGGACGGTAATAATAATGATCCGTCTTCCTGTCGCCGGTGCGTACCATCGGAAGCTTTTGCCATTGATTTTTCCGCAAATAATACACTGTCTCTCCCAATTCGTTTTATTTGCTCCCTTTTGTTTCGTCACCCCGCTCGCCCCACGTTCAAATGTCGCACGGTTTTGAGTGCATTAGATTCGCTCAAATACATTGATGTCGGTTTCCTGGACGGTGGTCGACACGTGACTGCGAATATAAAAGACTTCACGCCCGATCAGCGCAGTAGTATAGATGCGAATGGAATTGCGCTGTAGCGTAATATGAGGGTGACACAATATAGATGTATTCCATGCAGTCTATGCATGAGATTATCTTTTTATTAAAACTGTGGGCGCAATACCGGGGCGTCTGAATTACAATCTAATGGTGTTTTTGTTCTTAAAATGCCTCTCCGATTAGAAAACCAACCTTTATACAACATGTTGTATAATACCATCAGATAAAAACGTTCTATTAGTAGCCAGTTCATCAAATTTCTCTCCGTCTTTTGCAAGACGCAGCAATTTTATCTGATGGCTGACACAACTTATATATATATTTGTCTTGTTACTGGGATATTTGTAAAATCACCGATATGTTATTGCGTAGACACAATTGGGTACCGCTTCGTAGACAACCCGTAGTGAATTAAAGCTATTGACCGCTGCATTTCGCTCTGATAACGAGTTTCTGGAGACTTAGATTTCATTTTAGTAATTAGCTGTGTAATTAGCTGCCACCGTAGAGCACTTAGCCTATAGACTATAATTGCTCTTCATTACATAAGTTGGCAAAGCACCAGCAAGTCGGGTTTTAATTGCGCGCTCGTTGTCGCTTAACTCTACCTACCCCTTAGATAGCATTAGGAGTGTTTTTGGAGTCTCTTCCGCCATTTCTTCTCCCAGCACCAACGCTTCCCGAAATGGCATTCAAGTTAGTTTACCTTAGTATTGTCCCTTAGATTATCCGTGAAATAGCTACCAAACGAGTCGTGGTTCGGTCCTCTCGGACGCTCTCACATCGGAATGTCAAACCGAGGTTACCCGTCACCGGGGTGACTCTTGTGTCGAGTTATCGAGCAATAGAGGTTCAGACTTATCAATCTAAGAGCTACACTCAATCTCTTGAAGCAGTCAGTCAAAAAAAAGTTGAAATCATTAAAAAAAAATTAGTTTACAGGGTTGGAAGAGGTCGCTTATAGCGGTAAGGCCGCCCTTGCCCACATGTAGGTGAAGTTTAACTTTTAATTAAATTATTTGTACTGTTTGTTTTTGTTGACGGGGGAAAAATCTTCAACGAGAATCCCATTCGCCTATTATAATCAAAATGTGAATCTGTCTATCTATCAAATTGTAACGATTGTTAAAAAACAACTACTCACAGCTTGTTCATTTAATTAGAACGGAAAAGTCCCGGAAATGTTTTTAATTTGATATAATTTAATTTGATCTCAGGCGACTGAATGCGGGCCGATGAATTTGTAAAAGAGAAAAAGTGTCACGTAGACAATAGGTGCGATTTTCGCAAATGAGCTGCTCAATATTCAAGGGGCAAACGTCTTCCCGTAACAACAGAACAAATTCGAAAGACGGAGTATCGACAGGACGGTCCTTAATGTAATTATCATAATGGCGACCAATAAAAGAGAGGTTCGGAATTCGTGACAGAGCTTTAAAAGGTACTATCAAAGGTGCCTAAGGCGGAAAACGTCGTATCTTATTTAGCGCCCTCCCCAAAGAGGGTACTCCGATCGAGGACTCGCCTAATCACATTACGTAGTACGAAAGAGCTCATGATAAAAAAGGACGAAACAGATTTGCATGAAACGTCAAAGTTGATTAAGTCTTCTTGACGGGTCTGAAGTGTCACAATAAATGTATTTGAATAATTCCAAATGGCAACTATTATGAAATTATTACTCTTGCAGTTATATTCTAACAGTATTATTATTTATATACTAGCGTACCGAGCCCTTTCATTATTAAATATATAATTTAACTCTTACAATATATTAAATTATTCATTTCTCTCCGTATTCATTCTCTTCTATTCTCTTCTCGAGCGGTTGAAGATCATTACCTACACCCATGTACATATCAGTAAATACGTGAACGTGGCTTGTTTGACAGTTCAAAAAGAAGAGTGCTTCGATCGTCAACAAACCCTACAGGATAACTCGCCAGGTCAATCTGAAGATTCCCTGAAAGTTTCATATAAATTTCTTTTTTATATATATTTATACATATACATATATATATATATTTAGATAAAACACAACCACAGACTTGTGGCCGTGGTCTTTTTTAATGTTCTTTCTTTGTTTGCTTTGTTTTTATTAAAAAGAGTGCTACCTCACAGCTACAGTTAGTATAATACTTTCTAGTACAGTCAAGGTTATAAAGTCCATTATTACAGTGAGTTCATATTTTTTTTTATAAATGTTGAAAAATAAGTGGTTTTGGAAGGTGGTTTTAGAAGATGCTCTGGTTTACGCATCGTAGACGCCTCGTTGCATTGTTATTAGTTTCTCCACGATCGCTGCGTCCATTTCTCATGGTCATTTTTAAATTGTATTCTATATTTTTTTCTTTTCATGCGGCAATTGCCCCTGTCATCATCTGTGTAATAGACACAGCTGACGATGTGTCGGGATATCGCCACTACAGCATGTTGGACGCTGTCGTGCAGTAGCAGTTTCCACCACTGATTCATACGTGAGCCTTAAAGGTATGTTAGTACCTGATGGTTACTTAGGCTTTACAACCTTATGGGCGGTGGTTGGAATTTCATTTTGTATTAGTTATTATTATTAGTTATTATTAGTTATTATTATTGTGTTAGACTATTGCCGTGAACCATGTCCTAGCACAAGCTTAAGCTTAGTTGGAATGGTTAACAAGATTGTTAGTAATATTTCTGAAAAAAAAAGAAATATTGCTAGCTTTCTTTAAAAAAAAAAAAAAGTTATAATGTAATAAAATAAGCATCTATTTTTCGGATGTATCGGATAAAGAATCACTTAGCGTTATATATGACGATGGGATATGGACGTCACGTGTCACATATCACATCGTAAACATTTCTTTGAAAAGCGGATAGCAACTACTATCTAAAGCTAAATTCTTTCCCATGCATGTAAAGTAGTTAAAAAAAATTCCGACGTACCATAAACTATTCACTGAATACGATGATGCTTGCAAAAACTAACGGATGAATACAATCGCCGGTACGACAAAGAGTTTATTTCGTTTTAAATAAATAAAACATGTTTATTCTGTGAGTGAAAAATCGTTTAATGTCGTATCTATTGCGAACAAGCAAGCGGTCATTTGAATATCGCATATTTTATCTGTGATGTGTGAGTAAAAATGTGCAAATTAACTATAATTTAAAAAAAATTAAGCCTCCATTTAACCCTAGTGGTGTAGTTTTCGCTTAGCAGGTCTCATATATGACAGCTGATGAACATATTGCCATATACCGAGCAAGTGATTTTTTCTTAAAATCGGATTTTTTTATTATATATAGGTTTGCACACGATGATTTCCTTCACCGTCGACCACGCGATGTATAAGCAACGGGAATCGAACTCGCGTTGCTTGTTTTTGAATGAATTATTTACATATATATCTCAGTTTACTGAAGTCTTTATTCATTACGATATATCTTTTTGTTGGTTGTCTTTTTCATGGCCCACTCGTAGCTGTTAATTTAATGTTTGCCAAAACATGCACGGTAGCCGGGCGACATCGTCTCGAAATTGGACAAAAAGGCTAAAAGGGCTCGTCGAATCCCTTTAAAAGCGCTATTTTCTTTTTATATCCAATGAACCGTGAAAATGTGGGCGAGTGTAGGCCCGGATTGAGTTAGCGCCATATTGGAGCCAAACTGGAACATTCCCAGAGAGAGAACAAAAACACGATGGAGTAGAACAAGTGGAATATTCATAATGCAATTTAGGTATTAAAAACTGCATTATGAATATAGGTCTGAGGTCTGATCTGTGTTGATTTGGGGTTCATAAGTTTAGACAACACAACAAGGGGGAAGGAGATGACGGTTCGCTTTCTCAAGGTCCTCAGGGGGCTACTAACTGGGGAACTCTCTTTTTTTTTTTTGGACGAACTAAGACAGTTGGCACAGAGAAGCTGGCCTTTACTGCTTCACCGGATTGAGAGGTGGCATAGCTCTTAGATCGCTTAGCCTGAACCTCTATTAGGTGGTAACTCGACACAAGGGTCCCCCCGGTGAGAGGTAACCTCGGCTTGGACGGTTACCATTATTACGCGTTTGCAGTCCGATCCGAGGGCGACCGAGCGGGCCAAACCACGACTCGGTCGGTAGCTATTTTATTAACAAAATCTATTGGAACAATCTAAGCTAAACTAACTTATATGCCACTTCGGGAAGCGTTGGGGAAGTCTCTACAGGATGTGACATTATAAATTTAAAATTACGCAGTTAAGGAATTATTGATTTATTCAAAGAATTTAACGATGTCCAGAGTTTGTGAAAGCGTTTTAGAGTCGAATTTAGATGAGCAGTTAACAACGCGAATTATTTGAGGATTTTTACTACAACGCACAATCGCAAACAGAGTCTTTGTTGGCTAAGGATGTCAATTCTCAAGCTAAAACATGTAACACAACTTGCTTCCGAACTGTCTTAAAAATAAGTACACGCATTTAATAGCAGGTAATTGGCAGTTTTTACTTCACACCACTTTTTTGGGTGTCGGTCATCGCACTAGGGACTCGACATATTGGTATAATTATGTGTCTATAATCATTAATAATCTCCTATCATATTAATGTATATACTTAATTTTCAAATGTACTCAATTATCTCATAATTTTCGAGACAAGTTAGATACCCCGAGGAACTTTTTCCTTTGATCTGTTTCCACGCGAAATTTCTCCAAAACATTACTTATCTCGTTAATTTTTGACGTCGAGAATTTAAATTGCGCCTTAAACGCGAATATAAAATTCTGAAAGGCGTTTTATCAGTTGATTTGGTTTCGCGTTTAGGAAACTTTCTTGAGTGCTCCGTTGCACCGTGAACAAATTAAATTTATTTTCTTAGACTACAAAGAGCCGGTTTGTTTCGATTTGTTAGTAGGAAATTAAAAGCCTAAGAAAGTTTTTTTTAAAACTAAATAATATAAAGATAAGCCTGGACCGTTCTTGTATCCGCTATTATCGTTGAACTATGTTCGTAGACAGACTGTTTATATAAATAATAAATAATAAATCTTTATTTGCAAGGATATGGTCTACAATAAGATGTTCAAATTGTTAAAGTTTCACATATTCTGCTTAAAAGCGTGCAAATCTTCTAACTAGTACCTAACATTACAATTATTTGAACACAAGCTTGTTTCAGACATACAACTACAATACAAAAATTAATTTTAAAAACATATTATGATATTAGATATAACAAATTTATTTATATAACACAAAAGATTAAATAAAAGAGTATTTATATATAACTAGAGATAACCGTGGTAGCTCAGTGTCCGGGCGGTCGCTTTAAGTTGCACAATACGCTAGCAACCGATTTCGATCTCCGGTGCCGGCACCAATTAATTTGTTGTTGCAATTTTGTGTGCTGATTTACCACGCGCTCGGCGGTGAAGGAAAACATCGTGAGGAAACCTGCATGTCTGAGAATTTTTTTTCTAACACATGTGAAGTCTATGAAGCATGTGATTTTTTTTTATTTCAAACGAGAATCAAACGTGGTCACCAAATTGTACAAATTAATAAACGTACATTAAAAGGTTATACAATATACAATAATACTTTTAATAATTAACATCTCAGAAAATGCGTATTAAGAAATACAAAGTTTAAGATGGAACTCGATGTAAAAGTTTTAATAACAGAAATAAGATCCTAATAAGCAAAGCAATGCCATTTTCCCAGTTGGGGTGAGCCAGTTAGGATCGTCGTATAAAAGAACCGACTTCCAATTTAAGAGGCGACGCAAACTTATTATTCCTTATTCCCTCCTATTTTCCTCAACAAGAGAAACTAATCTAAAGAAAATTTTCGAGTCCCTGTGAAGAAAATAAGCTTATAGGGAAGTGCAGTTTGCTCGTACGAATACTGCCTAGGAATACCGGCCGGCAACAAACTTTAAATTAAACTTTCACAAGAAAAATAAGATTCCATTCCCGTTAGTTTCGCGCGTAAGGGAGCGGTTTGAATAAATTAGATTCTTATATGCTGTGTTTGAATTGATCTTGCTTTTTCTTTTTTGTGTTAAAACTACGTTGGTTGGCCAGAGAACTGAACGCAACAGTTTTACCGTATTTGAGAGGTGGCAGAGCTCTTTGGTCACTAAGCCTGAATCTCTGGCTAGCAATATGGTGCAATGGACCCTAAGAGGAGACCTTGGGCGTTTACTTTAATCGCATCATCATTTCGCTTATATATGTCATGCTGTTTTGCAAAGAGGGCGCAGGGTGCTTTGTAAATAGAGTATGCGATGAACGTAACACTTTTAAGATTCTTACTCTTTTCTTCTTACTGTGTTCTTAGGCGACGGTGACCAAATGGGTTAATCTTCAGATTGAGATCTCAGCATTGTTACATGTATTAGCAAATTCAACACGAGTCACTCAGCGGTTTCCGCTAGTGCACGAGTGGGTGGTCGTGCATAAATACCACAACCTTAAATACTTACGTAATCTAGCGGTATGGTATATATAGAGCGTTTGACATAGTGAGTGAGGTGTCCGGCTATTCTACTTCATTAAGGAAGTCGGCAACGCACCAGCAATTCATTCAGTCGTTGATTGTGTGGGTTACTTATCGCGGAGGGAGTAACCTCCCCCGGGAAGTGCTCTGTATGAGCACAGTGCAGATGGGCTCCGGTGCGTTCCACTGGAGATCCCGGGGCCCCTCACCATGCACCGAGGAAGGGCCACCGGAGAGGTTTTAGTGGGTAAAAACTGCCTTCCCCCCAGAAGGTGGGGTATCTTTTTGAAGATTTCCTCCTCGTTAGTAAAAAAAAAGGGTTACTTATCGCCAGACGAACGTTGCTGCATTAATTTTACTATACTACGTTCTTTAAACAAATAATTTATGAAAGAAGATGTTCTTTAATCGAAACTAACAGAAGACAGTTTAAGCTTGGTACAGAGTATGAAATACTTTTCTTAAGGGCAGCAGCTAGACGTAAACCTTCTGAACTCTAATTTATTTGTTGTAACGATATTGGGCTTAGATGTGTTTGTAGAAAACATACTGCAAAAGTTTTATTGTAATGTCTACATATATTAAGAATGTATATTTTTCTTTGTCGTCCTGGGAATACATTTGTAATGATATAAATATGAATACGGTACATTATAATACATTCACATCTCACTAAATTTCCCGCGAGACAATAACAATATTGCATAGAACTCATATCGATAAATTACGTTTATTTACTTTTGTTTTTGTTCGTTTTCTTTTTTTATACTTGTAAAATAGCTTTTGTTTTGTAGGAGCCGTTCTTTATGGCCTTATCTTTCTGAAAATTGCGAGAGAATAAAATTCTTCATACGTTTCTGATTAACGAGTTACTCTCTACGTATGTTACTAAGAAATGTTTTATCACACTAATTTAATTTAACATCTCACCGTCCTAGCATTTCAATTCCCACCGACAATTGTAGCAATATTAATGGCAGGAAGCTGAAGTTATTATAATTTAAGAAATGTACGTATTTCAATAAAGAAGATGGTTGGATGTGGTCATCTGCTTGGGATACTGGGATAAATCATACTTATACGTGAAGCAAAAACTTTGTACCCTTTTTACGAAATTGCGTGACGAAAGAGTATGGTTTATATAGAGAATTTTTTTTAATTATACATACACAATGCATTAAATAAAAAAAATACACACAATACCATGCATCTTCATTTTCAAAAACCATATCAATAAAATTTAAATACAGTGTTTCGATGTTCTTTTCAGAATATTTTTTTATGGGGTATAAACTAGTGCTTGACCACGATCCCACCTGATGTTACGTGGTGATATAAGATGGTACGCGCTAGTTTACTAGGCTCCCACGTCGTACTTGGACGGAAAGACTGACGCCGTCAACTTGTTCCACTCCTTTGCTGTACGCACCATGAACGATGACTCAGTTCCTTTCGGACGCGCGGTACATCGACTATGAAGGGAGACCCGCCGAATGTCTAAGCGTCCGAAGGTAGAATAAGGATGTAATTCCTGTGTACACTCTCCATATATACTTGTGCCAGAAGATCCAGCTCTTCCTTAATCATATTAAGTAATTATATAATTAAATATATTAATATTTTAATAAATACAGTCAATATAAAATAATACAATTTACGTGTGTACGAGTGTGTTACATACAGTTGTTATATGATTGCTTGGAAAAATATATATTCCTAGATAAATGAGGAATTTTGCGTATAGTACGACCACAAGTAAAATCAAATCTAAAACTTAAACCCATTACTACGAGATGTCAATATACTGTAAGCTAATTAAAAATTAAATTAAATCAAAATTAAAATCGTACGGTGACCTATAATACTGGGGACGTCAGCCTTGTCATCATTTTTCGTACGTAAGATACCGAAAAAAGGAATTCCACGGTACAAAGCGACTGCATTCAAACCCCCAATCATAAAATCGTAAAGTCTAACTCTGAGTCTTGAATAGGTTGTCACCTACAATGGTCTGAGATCTTTGATTACAGATTGAGCTCCTTTCTCTTCTTTTTCATCTTATTCTTCATTTCTGAAGGGCATGCTTATCTTGAAGCGCCTTTATCAAAACGTCGACGAGCTGCCTCCACACAGCTCTGTCGTCGGCTTTTTTCAAGTTGTTTTGAATTTGGTCAGACCAGCGGGTAGGTGACCGGCCCCGCGATATTTTGTCCTCGATTTTCCCTACAACAACCATTTTTTCCAGATTATTTGGTTGCCTTCAAATTAAAGAGAGATCACCACTGCCTGGTATGTAGAAATCACTCGCTAGTTCGCAATTACAAATGTAATTTATCATTCAAAGTGCTCCCTGCACTCAAATTAACCGAAATCTCGCAATACGCTTTGATTACGGTTCATGGAAGATAACAGAGCGGGCCGTATAGAAAAGTGCAATAACACAAAATGGCCAATCCATTAAAGTTAATGTCGGATATCAAATGCACCGATTCGAGGGAATGCATTAATAGATAGCATTCACCGGTGTATGAAAACTGCACGGTCTATGCATTTGGTATATTACTTACGTAGAAGTTAGACGGCTCATATCGATCATGTATATTTTTAACCGACTTCAAAGAAGAGGGGGCTCTCAATTCATCTGATTTTTTAAAATATTTGTGCACTCGTAGCGTCGTCATTAATGAATCGATTTAAATTTTTTGTTAAATTTTGTTGACAAAAGTCCTTTAGTCCCGAAGATAGACCGTTACCTAGCTTAGATAGACGGTTAACTCCCTTTTTTTAAATGTTAGTTATGTGGTGTTCTTACTCACTAAATCCCTCCCGGTGGCCCTTCCTCGATGTACGGTGATCGGGGATTTAGGCTCCAGAACCTCAAAGAAAAGGTTAGCATACATCTATAAATAACAATTATACAACTCAATTATTTTTCATTCAATCGTCATTTCATACAAGACATTTATTATTAACATAAGAAGAAGGAAGTTAATCTTGAGAAGAAGCTTTTTTTTTTTTGGACGAACTAACACAGTTGGCACAGAGAAGCTGGCCCCTTTACTGCTTCACCGGATTTGAGAGGTGGCACAGCTCTTAGATCGCTTAGCCTGAACCTCTATTAGGTGGTAACTCGACACAAGGGTCCCCCCGGTGAGGGGTAACCTCAGCTTGGACGGTTACCATTATTACGTGTTAGCAGTCCAATCCGAGGGCGCCTGAGAGGGCCGAACCACGACTCGGTCGGTAGCTATTTTATTAACAAAATCTATTGGGACAATCTAAGCTAAACTAACTTATATGCCACTTCGGGAAGCGTTAACGCTGGGAGAAGAAGTGGCCGAAGAAACTCCAGCAACGCTCTAATCCTATCGAGGGGGTGGGGTATTCCCATAAAATACTTGTATCGCGCAATGATTATTAATGAGAAGATGCAACACGGATATCAATTTTAGGTGAACTTTTATCTCGATTATATAGGGGATCTATAAAAACAAAAACAGATAGGTTCAAAAATATTTATCTAGATATCTAGGCACAAATTGCATAAAACTGGAAAACAGTTTTTTTCTTTCTTTGTTGAATAACAGATAGGCAGAACTTTTCCAATCAGAAACAGGGGGGAATTTAAATATAAATTGGAACTCTGAAACGGCGGGCAAAATAAAAAGCGGTCAGTTGGTAATGAAAATCGACGTACACACTGATTAAGAGTTGCCATCGCTGAAATGCTTTTGGTAATGACTTAGTTCACGGGCAACATCGCGAAAACTCTACAATAGTTTCAGTCTATATATTTATGATATGATCGAGCCGTGGTAGCTCAGTGTCCGGGAGGTCGCCTCTAGTTGCGTAGTACGCTAGCTACTTGAGATCGATCCCCGGCGCCAGCACCTCTAAATTTGTTGTTGCAATTTTATGTGCTTATTTATCACGGGCGGTGAAGAACAACATCGTAAGGAAACCTACATGTACAAGAAAAATATTACTAACACATGTGAAGTCTGCTAATACGTGCTAGGGCCGCGTGGCGGACTATGCCCTTAACAGTGGGACATAAACATATAGTTAGTATAGTTTCAGCCTTTATATATGTACCACTGTTGGGCGCAGGCCTTCTCTGTAAAGAGAATATGTATAAGAGCATAGTTCGAAGCGTCAATAGCCTAATGGTTTAGGGTACGGCCTGCGAATCGTAAGGTCGTGGGTTCGAATCCACCATTCGACTAATGACGTGAGCCATCTCCTAGCACAAGCTTAAGCTTAGTTGTTATAATAATAGTTAACAAGAATGTTAGTAATATTTATGAAAAAAAAAGAAATATTGCTAGCTTTCTTAAAAAATATATATATATATATATAGATTTTTAGTAGGCACTTAAAATTTCAATGAACAATTTCAATATCCAATGAACTTCAAATAAAATTCATTGGTGCCGGCACCGAGATCGAACTCGGACTGCTTCCGTACTATTCAACTGGAGGCAGTGGCCCAGCTATTGCTCTACTACGGTTCTTATTTTCACAAAAGATCTTTGAAATACGCCTGCATTATTGAAACTTTAATAAAACCCTTTTCACGGCGTCGAATTGACGAGATTGCGCGCATTTTCTTTTATTTAGTTATGTTCACGTAAAACGGGGTAGCTCACGAAAAATTTCATAAGGCGAGCGAACAATTATTTCCCTGGAGCCTCCGTACACATGTGCTGACTCCGTTACCAGACATGCTCTATTTGTCAGGCTGTTGTACCCCAGAGCTAACATATGAACTCTTCTTGAACGCTTTGCCCTCATGGCAGTCGGGTTTAATTGAGCTTTGATATTCCGCGACATGGGATTTAATTGAGATATTGACGATTGTCTTTTTTAATTAGTAAATATTCTAGTAAGGTATTTTCAACCGAATCTTTGCCGAAATTCTTTTTTGTTTGATAGCTGGTACTTCACGTTTAGTCTAACTCTGGCAATGACGTCCATGAGAAAACCATATAAGTCTTAAATTTGCATTTTTTGGACGAACTAACACAGTTGGCGCAGAGAAGCTGGCCTTTACTGCTTCACCGGAGTACATTACCCATTATGTGGTGCACATCGTCCACCACTTGTCGTCGTCCACAGCTTTATATTCCGAGCTTTCGGCCGGGAAACGCAATCGCGGCTGGCAGTACCTGCGTTACAAAGACGTGCTCAAGCGTCACCAAGCTGCCTGCAACATACAGACCGACAGGTGGGAGAGCTTTGCCTCAATGCGACCAAAGTAGCGCTCTCGTGTCAAAGCAGGTGTGACGGATTTTGAAAAGAACCGTCTCATTGATCTAGACGCAAAACGCCACGAAAGGAAATCTCGTCCCACGTCCTGCTTCAACTACACCTACAATGTCACCGATCAGCTATATTGTGCCGATTGCAACCGAGCATATATGTTTAATTTAATCTTAAATAAATTTTAAATAAAAAGCTATAATGACCGTGTATGGCGATAGATTCATTACTTGTCTCATATCGAATACGGACGTTACGTTGGTTAAAAACTTTTTTTGGATGGCGATATAGAGTAAACGTAGTATGCTATCAATCCCTATTACCATGATTGATTTCGAACGGCAAGTTGTTCATGGATTATGGAATGCAATCCACGAGTGCTCGTCGGTCCAATTGAAGAATGCACCCCAATATCGAAAAGGGAATATATTGAATAATTTATCGGAACGTATCCACGGCAACGGGGCCACTCTAGTACCTGAGCGTCTTAAAGTTGCAGCAAGACACTTTAATTTCCCCGGGGTTGTTGGAGAGTGGAGCTCATAATTCATGCCGAGTTAACATTTTGTCAGTTCGCATTTGTTGCTTAACAGGGACGCATGCTCTCCTTTGAACTTTAATTCCGCCTTGTACGGAAACATTTTCGTGTTTCCATAATTAAGTGCCTCCATCGTGTGTAGCTTGAATTTTGATCAAGTTATATCTTCAGCTCCTTTTGTGTGGATGTTACAAAGTCGTTTCACTTGAAATACACCGGATTGCTCTGTGATGTGCTCAAGTGTTTTTAAGTAGACTTCAATACCAAGTTCAGTTATTAACTCTTATAACAAATTAGAACGGGGTTCGATTAGAACAATAATTTCCAAAACATTATTTTAGAACCTAATAAGGTACGTGTATAATTAAAAGGATATCAAATGCACCGATTCGAGGGAATTCATTATCGGATACTGGATTTTTTTTTAATGACGAACTACACAGATTGGCCAAAAAAGCTGGCCTTGACTGCTTCACCGGATTGAGAGGTGGCATAGCTCTGGGTTAAGCATTAGCTCTGGTCGAATGGTGGGTTCGAATCCACCATTCGACTATTGTCGTGAACCATGTCCTAGCACAAGCTTAAGCTTAGTTGGAATGGTTAACAAGATTGTTAGTAATATTTGTGAAAAAAAAAATATTGCTAGCTTTCTTTAAAAAAAAAAAAAGCTCTTAGGTCGCTTAGCCTGAACCTCTATCGCTAGTAACTCGACACAAGGGGTGACACATCGGTGTATGAAAACTGCACGGTCTATGCATTGGGCATATTACTTGAGAAAAAGTTAGACGGCTCATGTATATTTTATTAACCGATGTCAAAAAAGAGGGGAGGCACTCAATTAAGTATTCTCTACTACTCTATTAAGTACCACGTAAGGTCGTGGTTTCGAATCCATTCGACTATTGACGTGAACCATCTCCTAACACAAGCCTATGTTTATTTGAAATGTTTAACAGGCATGTTAGTAATGTGTGAGAAATATAATAATAAATAAAAAAAAATTCTCACGTCCGGAGTAAAAACTACAGGCGGAGTAGACAAAGACAGCTTTCTTCCGCTGTTCCCTTATCACCGAGGTTATTGGTTTCCATATAAGACGTATGGATATGCTTACGCCATACAGCGGGCACAGATAATTAGCAAGTGATTTTTTACCACGTAGCTGTCCACATATAATCAATGAAAAATGAAAGATAATCACCAACCCTCTGTAGTAAATATATGAATGTATTTTTTTAAAGTATTCGTGTACATCTTATTTGCCATACATGATCTTGCACTGTACTCGTAAAGTAAAGCGTGTTTTACTTACTGTAAATACACAGAAGTATAATTAATTACAAAATAAACTGAGGGATGCTCTCCTATAAAATTATATTAAATTTTGTAAGTCAGCAAGCTGCGTCAGACACCGCATAGCTAACTTCGGCGACCGCAAATTGTCTCAACAATAATTTTACGCTTCCAACATTGGCACAGAACTTTGTTTAACATGAGTAATAGACTAACAATGGGGTTTTTGTAAATATTGGCCGAGGTTAATTAGTGTGCACGGAGGCCTGCATCGCGCAATCGTATGCCTATTTGTGTTTCGTCCCTAAATTTTAATGAATCAATGATTTGCTTTGAACCCCCTATACGTTAGGTCGTTATTTATTGATGTTGCTAATCACACAAATGGCTAATCCATTAGGTACACAGTCCAGTGCTGACCGGCTTGACGGACGCACGGAAATAGAAACCAAATGGAAGTGTCCAAATATGAACGTGACGGTATATGATAAGCTATTGTTGAATTTTGTTAAATAAATACATTATCATCGAATTGTATTTGCCATATACTACGATATCCTATCCAATTACTAGATGTTTGTGGTTGGGATCAAGTGAGCCACACGATAGTTTACCCCCTTTTCCAATAAAAAAGTTTTTACTTTACAATAAAATTTATATTTTGGTGGTAAACTAATTGGGACAATCTTTCTATACGTTTTTTTTTTTTAATTTTAAACTGGTTTTCCAAGGACTGATCGTCCGTGCCTTTTTGATTTGGATTTTTGATTGATGAGTGCCGTGTCCAGGAGTAATGCCTTCTATATCTGACCCTTGACCCAGCCATCCAGCGAAAGTCTCTTAAGATATTGATCGCTATAAGACCGTTTGCAGAAACGATTATCAGGACAATGATCGTCGAATCCGCATCCCACATGGCGGTCACCTCGTGAGCCAAGTCGAGGTACTTAGTGATTTTTTCCCTTTATTATTATTAAGCAAGACTAACTTATATGCCACTTTAAGAAGCGTTGGCATTGGGAGAAGAAGTGGCCGAAGAAACTCCAAAAAAGCCGAGGCACGGTACGTAGCTTTTATATTATGAAGTGAAGTTTAATAAAATTGACTCTTCACTTTTCTTTACACGAGTGTGAAACACGACAGGTAGTGAAACTTGCAAAAAGTAATCAATTCTGACAAAAATGTACTCTGAGGAGATTGGTATAACAGATAATATTATCATATTTCCCCCACGCTACGATACATCCTGTAATTGCGAAGCTTCATACAATATTCCCTTTGAAAGTTGGTGCTTATACGTGCAGTATAGAAGGTGGTATGATAGTTTATTTAAAAAAAACTATCATGTATGTGTGTACAGACAAGGTGTTTAACTCCCTAGTTGTATATCAGGAGTTAATATCTTCCCATCTTTAATCAACATGTTTAAAAATTGAAAAAAAAGAAATTTAAGATAAGAATTTACTGTTCATTCAAAGCGTCGTAATTTAAGATCTGATTTTATTTTGTTTTTGTTATAAAGATTTCATGTTAATAAATAATAATGACTTTGGTTGGGATAAAAAACGTATTAAAAAATTATGACAATACAAGTCTGGACTACTTACTAACTTCTAATCTAAGAAACTCCTTAAAGAGTATAATAAGCAAAAATGTAGAAGAAGAAAGAGAATATAAGCGCTAGAACTTTGTAATATAACTACGACAGTTCGAAAACAAGTATTTTAAGAGTAAAAACAAAAACGGACTTAAAATCGAATCAAACGTTTAGCGCTATGAGCCCGTCGAATAATCGTAGGAATATTACGAAATAGAATATCGGTCGTAATAATCATCTACTCGTATATCGGTTAACGTTATATTTAAAAAAAAAATGTTCATGTTATTCGTCCATTTGTCGTGCACATACGCACTTAAATGGTTTTCTCATGGACGCCATTGTCAGAATTGGACCATGGGAGGCATCAGCTTTTAAATAAAAAAAGAACCATCAAAATCGGTTTACCCACTCCAAAGTTATGAGGTAACAAACATAAAAAACACCTACGGACGAATTGAAAATCTCCTCCTTTAAAGTCGGTTGATAAAAAGGTTCAATCTGACACTGGCCTTACCTAACCGGGTAGATAGGAATAGAGGTTTAGGCTAAGCGACCTAAGAGCTAAGTCACCTCTCAATCTGGTGACACAGTTATGGCTGGCTTTTCTGGCCAACCTTTTTTTTTTCCTGTATTGCACCAAATAAAATGTACAAAGGCTTAATGTTAATTAGCATTTACTTCCAGCTAACCTTTAGTGGTTAAGAGCAGGCTAAGGGTAGTGCCGCTAAAAATAGCATTTTAAAACTATTATATAAATAAATAAATATACATTTACATATATATAAATAGATACTTCTATATAAATATAATAATATATATACACATGGAATATATACAACGACAATAAATATACCAGTTTGTAATTTTTCATTGTTTGAGTAGAAATTATTCAGATACACGCGATTTAAAGACATTAGTTGACGAAGCCTCCCTAATCTCAATCGGCAAACTATTCCATAGTTTTATAGCTGTACAGGTAAAAGAATGTTAAAATTTCAAACGTCAAAAAAAATTTGACAATGTTTTGATTTTAAACCAGTCTATAAAGATAAATATACTTGTTTTAATAACTAAGTGGTATCACGGCTGCCTGCATGTCATCCGAGTTTGACTGACAAATTATACATTCAATTTTCGTTTAACTGTCGAATCATTGAAAGCGTAGACAAAGGGGAATATTGCCGAATGGACTAATTAATAAATCAAGGTTCGTCTGGGCAAATAGGGACCGGATCGCCAACATCGCTATTTGAGTTCGGTATTATGAAACCCATTATATGTAATTACTCAAACCGCCAGATTGGTATTGAGGGAAGGAATTTTAATTAAGATGTTTGACACAAGTTAGTTACGTTATGTGTTAAGGCGTACGTCCGCGGTTAATTGTCTAATAGGTTGTGTTGAAGGAAAACAATTGAATATTAGTTTTTTGTCCAAGTTTAAAGTAAAATGTTTAGTGAAATTTACTTGTATAAATTGTAAGATAAACATATACGTACAGTATAAAATGCCTCGGGTACATACACCTAGCTAACATAATGACAGATAGATAGATAAAAAATATTATAATTAGTATAGATTGAGAGTGAAAGAAAGGGATAGCATGAAACATATAATAACAAGAGAAGGAGTAAAAGAATGAAATTAAGTCTCCAACTACCACGCCGGAGAATGAATTTTGAGATTGCATTAGATACCAGCCTCAATGAGACAAAACGTAGGATAAAGCTTTTAAACGGTTCTGTTACACTATTGCTGAATTAATATAGCCATGTATAGGCATGTACTTTTTTGCTGAATTTCATCCTTTTATCGTGGACACACTTCAAACCCGAACGAGGCGCACAACGCTCGGAGACAGCGAGATCGTAAGTGCATTGCCGTGATAATGCCGTCTCTCCCGCTGCGGTCGAATGGCTAGCGGCGGAGCCAAACATCCTGGCCGCCGCTGGGAGCTGGGCGGGCGAGGAGCAGCTCGTATTCCCGGCCCCCAAGGCCTCCGGGTGATGGACTCGGTGGAGTACTTCACCCGCTTACGAAGGTCGTGGAGGAAGGCGCGTCATATGTTCCGGCGCTCCTTGCCTAGAGGGTAGTGAGGGGGAGGCTCATTCTCCCCCGGGACGGGGATGCCGCAATGCATCCAGGTCGCAGGCGGGGCCGCGGTGCGTGTGCAAGCGATCCCGTAGCCCCGCCGTATGCGACGATGGTGGCACGTCTTGTGAATTTGGTCGGTGAGGGCCCGACATAACTCGTCCTTCCCCCGGGGGACGATTATTAATTTTCTTTATATTATTAATTTATCGTTGCTCCTTATATAATTCTTAGAAAATTATGAATATAATATATGACCTCTTTGAAATCATCCTTCAAACCCTCAAAACGATTTATTCCCTTCCTTCATTATTCGTACAGCGAAGAATTGCAATATTTTGCCTGTATCTGTTTTTCTCACCGATTTCAACATGGTTGTTTTCAAGAGTAGAGTGTATAGACTTTTACTAAGAACATGCAGACATGTATTCGTTACTTATTCGATCTAATCGCGTAACACCACCATCGCAGTTCAACGTGTAGCTGCTGGGTATGTCTCATTTACGACACTCAATTGAAACAATAAAAAAACACAAACACATGACTACATTGTTATACAGATAATGATCTTCATGCATAGACTCAGTAATGATTTTGTTAAATTACCACGAAGAAGTAAAAAAAAAACATAAAACGCATGTATATTTTGAAGGCGGACGCGGCTGGAAGTCATCTCTCGAATTAGCGTCCCCCAGCTCGGGCCGGGAGGTCCTTTCAAATATCAATTATGTCACCGCTCTTGTCTCACTAGAGGTGATTAATTAATTAGGGGTTGTCTGCAATTATGTCTTCTTCGGAGACGCTTCAGGATACTGTTACGTTTGAGGAAACAATTTGAGTTTCGTCTCCCTTCGGCCGAAGTAACAGTTTATGAATTATACTCAATAAGACATTGAGTGACTTACTTCCATGTGTCGATAACTGTTATATTTTAGCTTTGTATATATATATATATATATATATATATATACAACTAGAGCGATGTCAATATTATAATTATATAACAAATATTGTTTCCTAAAATACTTTTTAGTTGTCATTGTCATGTTTGCGTGTCTCTTTGTTGTTTCTAAAAAAAACTTTAAAATCTCACGTCCTTTTAACCACAACGAGATAGGAACTTATTGATTAATGTATACAACAAAGCTCTGAAATGGTCGGGATTCGGACCAAAATTATATAACATTGACGGGGAGAAATCTTCAACAACATAATCTGTTTTCTGGGGCAAAGGCAGGGTTATGTGAGGCTCTTACTCACTTAAATTCCTCAATGGTTTTCTTTGGCGCATGGCCAAAAAGCCTCGCTGTATTGCGCTTGCAAGCCCCGGGTGAGTTTACTTCCTCCGCACCCTACCAGTGCAAAGGCAACACCGGACCGTGTCGCTTTCTTCCCGGGTCCGATGTAGCGGACGGCAAAGGTCCCGACCCTTGTCGCCACTGATCCAGAGGCCCCTTTTAAGACGAGCAGGGTATACCAAAGCCTTATTCTATAGGCCCAAGACTACAGGGCTGAACATACTCGTAGCATAACGTAACATAACATCGTAAAGCCGAACGCTTAGCCATTAGGCCATTAGGCTTAGGCGTATCAAATATAATATTTATTTAGTATCAAAATGTATAAAAACATTAAAAATAAATCAAATAATATTTAAGATGTATTATTATAATTCAAAAGCATTTAACTGCTGAAAATCAGCGCTGTCGGATCCTAGCGACAGCATAGGCTGAGACGGTGTCCGATATTGGTGTCATATGCTTTGTATTATTTGTCCGTGTAACTTTAACTGTGTTTTGTCTATTGTTCATTCTTTTTTAATGTGTGTTATATTCTGTCTGTGATGTGTTTTGTATTGTGATGCCAATAAATAAATGTCTATGTGTATGTCTAAAATGTTAACGAACAATTAATTTACGAAATTTATTTCGTGTCTAATGTAAGGTTAATATTAATCTTTTGAGATTAAATGTCACGCTTGAAGAGACATCTGAGAATTCTAACTGCATCAATTAGTGAACAATTTGAATAATGTGGAAAATTATAAAACGAATTCATGTATAACGAAATTCCAATCAGGGTTTTAATTAAAGCAATTAATTACATTTAGTAGTGATTTGAATTTTGTTTTTAAACAAACTAATTTATGTTTCGTTAATTTGAAATCAGTATTAAACTCTTTGGAGCATGCATTTAAATATGGAATGATTATGCGTAATTATTTTCATGACATTTTCTGCAGATTTTTTTTTATTTTAATATAAGTTCTGTCAATTTAAAAAGTAGATTCTTAGCGTTAGATTCTTATCTTTTTGGACTTGAATGTTTTTTGTCTATGTTGTAAGCTCAAACCATATCATTGACGAAAATAACATGGCGCGGGTACTCATAGGGGATCATCTAACTTAAATTTTACCATTTTCATCTTAGACGTAAGAAATAAGTGTACGTGACTATTGACCGGAACCATCTTCTAGCCGTGCTAGGGGCCATTAAAGCGAAAAATTTTAAGTAGTCTCTTACTCTTCAAAAGAAGTATTTATTCAAATGATTTATATCTTCTGAATATGTCGCGCGCGGTTGGGTTTGTTAATACCATCTCACTGCACATTGATATATTTTGTTGCACAGAGTCTGTATTTATCGAAGCTGCCTACAAATGCGTAGAAGGTGTTTGACTCTATTATATTAACTAAGTTTTTATAACATCATATTGGTATTATCTGTAACGGTGTTATAATTTTTGTTGATTTAAATAAATAAATAAATAAAAATGGCCATTTGATTTATATCTTATGAATATCCATCTGAATATGTCGCCTTACGAAAGTCGTCATGTATGGGTATCATAATCTTGCATTCAGGTTACTCGCTAGAGAGCTAAAGCGCAAATTCCTTACAAATATCTAGTGATTCACATATATTTTGCAGACAATATAAGGGAAGTAGAACGGGTCCCGTATACGGTACAGGGCTTAAGAAAACAACATGTAAATAATGAATGATAAATCGGGGATTTTTGGGGTTGATATCGCAAATACGTAACTAGAAATAATAGTAGAACGGACGAGGGTCGGTAAACAAACACATATCACAAAAGTAGATGTAGCTTGGGAGCGTTTAGTTATAAAGAAAATATTATAAAAAACTTAGGTACATTCAAGCTAACTTTGATATAAGCCCCAATAAAACGAATTATTTTACCGTCTTATGAGCTTGGCTGTATTTTAATCAGAAAATAATGAATAACACCTCTACAGTCTTACAAATAAAACTGAGTTATAACATATTTATTCCACCCTTAAACTAAGTTTAGTTAAACCAGGAATAAATTAAGAATAAGCTGAGAAGAATTTACTACAAATAAATCCGGAATAACTATGGTTTATCTATTCTTCCTTTACGTCAAAATGCACGAGTTGGCAACAGCGCAATCAAAGAGAAACCATACTAAAAAATAATTGTAGTCTATGTAGTAGTGTAGTAATGTATCTGTCAATGTGTGGCGGTTATAAAAATATTCTATACTCTATATATAGATAGAAGATAATCCACTTCCACGCTTGTCCATAGTAAGAGACCTTTCGAATAAATGGTCTAGAAATATTATACCACTTTTAGAAAACCGATATTTTAATCGAATCTAATCATCGACATATAAATCAAAAGGGTTTTCACATCTTTTAAATATTTTTACTATTTTTGGAGTCTGAATGATATTTATTAAGTCATTTACTGTTTCTACTTACCTCCATTACCCTTAATTCCATAATAAGTTAATTTAAATGAGCGAACACAAACACAAATCGTGGTATTTTAAATGTTATACTGGACTTAAACAAGGGTATACGTCGTTATAACTTCGGAATAACGATTGTATGAACAAAAACATCAACGTCATACCAGGTATAACGTATTCTTGGTTAGTACAAATTTTGCTTATTCTTAATTTATTCCTAAGTTTATCTTTATACCACGTTTATTTGTAAGGCTGCTAGACTTTAAAAATTTCACCGGAATAAAAGGTGTATAAGCTGTTAGAATGCTTAAAACGTCCCCAACAGGCCTTCTCTGTTAAAATAGTATAAGGCCATAATTAACCATGGCCGTAGTGCGGTTTGGCAGTCTTTACATGTCTCTGTTTCTTTACCACCGAGCACGTGGTAAATCAGCACTAAACAATTTCAACAAATAATTTCATCGGTGCCGGCACCGGACTTGAACCTGGGTTCCTAGCGTACTATGCAACTTGAGGCGACTGCTCGTACATTTTATATATTAACTAGCGTACCTAGCGCTTCGCCGGACTAGATTTTGCTTTATTTTATTTAAACAATAAACTTACATCACTAAATATTTAATTTATCTCTCACAATATATTAAATTATTCATTTCTCTTCGCGAACGGGTGAAGATCATTATCTACACCCATGTACATATTAGATCATATAATATCATTCGTATTATTTAGGGATTTATTATACTTCATTACACTTTAATATACTCCATTGTACTACAATATTCATAATGACATGAATATACATAACGCATATGTCAATACAAATTTGGGTTATAAAACAATAGAATATCATCATAGTAAAAAAAAAACCTGTAATTGCCAGTTCTAAAAGAGGAGTGCTCCGATCGTCACCAAACAGGATTACTCGCCAGGTCAATCTAAAGATTCCCTGAAAGTTTCATTGAAATCGGTCCAACCGTTTCGAAGCCTTTATGAACATACCCACACACTTTCTCTTTTATATATATAGATTTATTCGTTTAGTTTTTTTATTCTGTGCGATCTCGGTATAATAACTTGATGTAATTACGTAATTGGCAATTGATTTTTTTTTAACATCAGAATGCACGTCGATATTCGAACCTGATCTGTCTGGGAGTAAGAAGAACGCTTGTGCGTTCAATTGCAATCACTGATTTTCAACCGACTTCAAAGAAGGAGGAAGTTCTCAATTCATCTGTATGTATTTTTTATGTTTGTTACGTAATAACTTTCGACGGGGTGAACCGATTTTGATGAATTATTTTTTCTTTACAATGGTCCAATTCTAACAATGGCAACCAAATAAATGTTAAATTTGCGTCAAGTATGTGCGCCACAAATGGACGAATAACTCAATATCACGCTAACATATTTCGTTGATTCATTTTTCATTGGAAAAGGTGTCCTTTAAGAGTAGTTTGATGAACGTATGGTTAGGTTCTGATTAATATTATTAAGTAATATACCACATATATAATACACCACCTTTTTAATGTGTTAGCTAAGAAGTTGGTTGACACATCTTGTGACCAGAGGGATGGCTTATACCTTGCACAGAGGCTAAGCATTGCCGTACAACGTGGCAATGCTACCAGCCTTCTGGGCACGCTGCCAAGCGATGACGGTTTGGCACAGTTATATTTTTTGTAAATATTTTGTAATATCTATTAAATTGTAAATATTTCTTTATTAATTAGTATATGTTATGTTTTAATAAATAAATTTACGGACAATCAAAAAAAAAGTAATATACCTACGATAATTTGGAAATACAAATAGGACATCCGAGCGTAATAACGTTTGACGTTTGATTCGATTTGAAGTCGGTTTTGGTATTTGCTCGTAAATATACTTCTCTTATACCAATATGATAGCTTAAGTGTTCCGATATATATAAGACAAAAAGGATAAAATCAATCACGCCCATGACTTATAAGGGTTGGAAGAGATAACGGATTTCCGTTTAGTACGGTCTTATTACTCCCGCTGGTTAAAGTTGAACATCGTAAGAGATAGAATATCCATCAATCCGATGGATCTATATAAATCCTAGAGCACCAGATCATTGGTCATTTTTGTATTCATTCTAGAATTTAAGGGAAAACTGAATGCTTATTATTTCAATTAGAATACGTAATATTAAAGGGTTTTAATTAAGCTGAATAAAGAAGTCGGAAGTCATCGTAATGTATGTCTAAAACACGCTAATATGACTATATAGACTCTCTCTGTCTCTCTTCCTTGATATTGGTCCCACATGGTGGTGGGGTCAGGTTCCCGGACTTTCGCTTTCCAATTCCCTCTGTCCCCGACATCGTCTTTGCTAATCTTGTACTCCCTCATGTTTCTCGACACCACACTCTCCCATCTTGTCTTGGGTCTTCCTGTGGATCTTCGACCAGGAAGGGAAAGTTGTAGCGCCAGGTGCCCTGCATAGTCAGGGGGCCTCCTCTTGACGTGTCCATACCATCCCAGCCTACTCTGACAAGTCGTGTCCCACTGCTGGGCACAGGCCTTCTCTGTAAAGAGAGTATAAGGGCATAGTCTACGCACTAGGAGACTTGACATGTCAGAAAAAGAAAGTCTGCCACAGTCTTCCTCACGATGTTTTCCTTCACCGCCGAGTGCGTTGTAAATCAGCACATAAAATTGCAACAACAAGTTTATTGGTGCCAGCACCGTGGATAGTACTCGGATTGCTAGCGTACCATGCAACTTGAGGCAACCGACCGGACACTGAGCTACCACGGCTGTTGAAACACTGTTAGAAGGAATTATAAAAAAATATTTTTAGCTTTAAAATCACTTCAGACTCTATTCTTCCGTGAAGATGATATATAGATTACTATGATTTGCTGAGACCTTCACGCAGATAGTAAGCGAAAAGCTTCTTCTTGGTCGCCTCACTCCTGTCAGAGTGGTCATGGCCATAATGATCCAGTAGGTTGGGCAGCAGATAGCACCCGCCGCACGACGTCTCGCCATCTCCACCTGCTTGCCGTTAATCGATCTGCCTCGTGGTCCAAGTGTAGAAGTCTTAGTGGTAGGGACTAGAAATGCTTAGCACCTCGGTTATTACAAACATTTTTTAGAACAAGTAGTACAGAAGTAATCTTAAAACAGGCATAGAAACTGTCAAACTAAATGTTAAACACATGTGATTTCTATAGAGGACCCTTGAAGATTTGCGGGAAAATGTTGCAATTGGCGAATACAATAGAATTTGAAGGGGCACCGCTCGAGTGATTAGTTCACTGTGACATCGAAATTGCACCTCAAAGCCCCTCATACGAGATGAACTATTTCTTTTCATTGAACAGTGTCGTGCACGAGACGTATCGAGTGTATATGACAGGATAATAAGCTCACACCCTCGTTAACAGTAGGTAGTTATTATAACAGTTATATTCCCCAAATACGCATTATCTGTATGGATTTATGTCTGTATGGATAGACTGTATGGATAAGTATTAAAGATTTAATCCAAACATCATATTTTGAACGAAATTTGATGTTTGGATTAAACTCAGGAACGGTTTGTTGTTACCTTACACGTTATGTTTACTAATGACCTAATAAATACTTCGAGATAAGATGATGGAAAGATTTATTGATTGACGATTTTATTTAAAATTATATTTAGTTAAATATTAAACGTAATACAACTAAATAATTACAAGTTTTGACAGATGCGACACTTTGGATGTTTGCTATTTACGGAGAGCAAATTCTCTGGCTGTCTCTTCTTAGCTATGAATCTTATATGGTTATGCGGTCACCTTTCTTATCAGAGCCCTGAGTCTACTAAACCTATTGTGTCCAAACGTTTGTCAAACTAATTGTGTCTGAACGTTCATTGGCATCATAGTGATCGATAAATGCTAATGGTAGTAATCTTTTATTTAATTGATGCCGCTATGGTTCTACTATCACTAAACTTAAATAGAACTGAGACTTCCCTGACGACGGGCCACCGAATCAATTATTTGTGTTACGAAACTTTTCTACGATTTGCTCCATATAATAGTGAAGCCTGGTTTTTCCTATCTCACATAATGTAATGTGGGCCCGTGACATAAGATTTTCACTTTCAAATTGATTTCTTTTGACAGAATTTAAAATATATTGTAATATCCATAATACAAAAAAAGCAAAGTGGCATACGTCGGTGTCACTCGTCACAGGGTTGTCGTGGTCACGACTTTAGGTGTCGGTGGCAAGCTCCACAACACGCCGTTTCACTCCCTAATGGCTGCTTTCCTCGTGCACTTATGCACTGTTGATAACCATCTTATACTTAGTCAGTCCAACTCACAGGCGATCTTCCTCATGAGTTGGTACCTACTTGGTATCTATACTCTTAGCGATAAGGTCACCCATTGTACAACGAATTATAAAATGTACCTTAGTAATGTTTTTTTTTAAATGAAAAGTGGCAAACCAGCATACGGCTCACCTGATCTTAAGTGATCATCGTCGCCCATGATGTGATCACAGTCGCCCATGAAACCGTTGCCCCTTTTGTTTGATTCTGGTGTACAATAAAGTTATATCTGTATATCTATCTATGTTATGAAAAGAGAATTGTGTTTATTTGATAAATAATTTTTTAACGGCCATATTTTCAAGATTGTTCATAATCTCGCGCGTGGTTTGATTCTCACGTATCGAGTTCAAACTGAACCACAACAGGGCACGATCCACAAACACTTAATTGTTTGCGATGTTTATTTATGTTTGTTTAAGCTATTCATATTCGTTAGAGATTTTATAGGATTAACGGCAATTTGTAGTAACTTCATAAATCACTAGCGTACCCAGACGTAGATTTTGCTTTATTTTATTTAAACAATAAACTTACATCATTGCATATATAATTTAACTCTCTCAATATATTTAATTATTTCTCTCCGTATTCATTCTCTTCTATTCTCTTCTCGAGCGGGTGAAGATCATTACTTACACCCATGTACATATCAGTAAACACAATTTCATTCTTATCATTTAGGGATTACATAAAATACACATTGCATTTGTCGATACAAATTAGGGTTATAAAACAATAGAATATCATCATAGTAAATAAAAGCTGAATTTGAAAGTTCAAAAAGAGGAGTGCTCTGATCATCACCAAAATTACTCTTTCACAATTACAGAATTACTCGCCAGGGCAATCTGAAGATTCCCTGAAAGTTTCATTGAAATCGGTCCAGTCGTTTCGGAGCCTATAAGGAACTAACCACACACTTTCTCTTTTATATATATATATATATATATATTATATATATATATATATATATATATATATATATATATATATATATATATATATATATATATATATATATATTTATATATATATATATATATATATATATATATATATAGATTAGTGTTATGACACATCCAGAGTATCATTGCAGATCTAAATAATCGAGAAAGAGTGATCAGTCAGTCAATAAAATTCGGATACTTTTTTTTTTATAGGAAAGGTGGCAATCGAGCTTACGGCTCACCTGACCTTAAGTGATCACCGTCGCCTCGAGTTACTAGCGATAGAGGTTCAGGCTAAGCGACCTAAGAGCTATGTCACCTCTCAATCCGGTGAAGCGGTCAAGGACAGCTTCTCTAGCCAATCTGTGTAGTTCGTCAAAAAAAAAGCTACAGCGCTGATTTTTAGCGGTGCCCAGGACTACCCAAAGTCATGCGCGCGCAATACTACGTTTACATGGAATTTATACAGACAACAGACACAGTACAATAAATATAATACGTGTATAATTAGTATAGTTAACTAAACTCTCATCAAACTACCCTTGAAGCACTTCCTTTACAATAAAAAAAATTATTATCGAAATAGGTTGGCGTTATATTGAGTTATTCGTCCATTTGTGACGCACATACTTAACGTTTAAGATAAGATTTATACAGTTTTTTCAACAATGTCATTGTTAGAATTAGACCAAATTGAACTTGACTACATGGAAAACACCAGCTTTCAAATGAAAAAAATATCATCAAAATCTGTTCACGTAGTCGAAAGTTATGAGGTAAAGACAAAATGAGAACCTCTTTCTTTTTTTTCGTTCGGTTGACAAACAGAAACGAAGGCTAATAACTTAGTAATAACTTAAACAAACAGCTGTGCAATAAAGTGGTCTGTAATAAAAAGATAAGAGCTTAAATATACAATAAGTTAACGAAGAAAAAGCCCTGAATTGCGTTCAAGATGTTGCTAGGGAAGTTCGCAAGTGCTCGTCAGCAAATTATAGTCTAACTTGAGAATTGCCGCAGGACAGAAGTTCGCAACGTAAAGCTAAACTTACCCCGACACAAACTTATGATTTCCATTAAATTTTGTCGCGCATAGCGATACTCGGGACTAAAAATTATTGACCAGCTATAGTATGTATCTCCTTATGTATTCGTATTCAGATTAGATCACAATTACAACACATTTGTTTTATACTACGGAAGAAACGAGCAAAAAGAAGTTATGTTATTTACCGAAGTTATACTATAAGGTTCTTTAGACGTGTTATGAAAAATGATGTCAGTAACAGCTTACGGCTCACCTGACCTTAAGTGATCACCGTCGCCCATGAATACTTAATAAAACTCCTTTTGAAATGGACTAATGTACTGATCCCAGAATTGGCGGGTAGAGTACAATTAAATCTTTTAGTATGAAAGCTAAAATTGTAAGTTAGTAATACTACGTATACACCTTCAGCGTATTGAGAGGGTCTCTTAATTTTTTTTAAACGCTGCAAAGGAGTAACTTCCCGGATGAGTCTCGAGTTTTTTTTTTTTATAATTTCTAAGCAAGTGCTTGACTACGATCCCACCTGATGTTAAGTAGAAATGCAGTCCTGGATGGTAAGGCGCACTAGCTTAGTAAATGCCTATTCACTCTACTCTTGAAAATACCCACATTGTAATCGGAAGGAAAGACAGACGCGGGCAAACTATTCCAGTCCTTTGCTGTACGAAGAATGAAAGACGAAGCAAATCGCTACTTTGCCAAACATGAAAGGACATTAAGACCTCCTTTTTAGTTTAGATTTTATTTACTCATGCCACAAAACACGTAACCGGATTGGTACAAATTGTTAGTACATGCATCCTTATTAGGATTTTTGTTATAATATTTATATACTCTTTATTATTTACACTTATATAAAAAAATAACAAACAGACACACGAAAATTCACAAAGAATGGGCGGCCTAATCGCTAAAAGCGATCTCTTCCAACCCTTGGATGGAAAGTAATAATAAAAAAGCGGCAGGAGTTTATAATATGTAAAGATATACTTTAATTTATAAATATTTACATATATACATATAATATAGGTATAAATATATACATTGCAAAATTCTTTAGTTTATTATACTTTCTTAGCCGGTGACATTACCACTAATTGTTAAGAGGGGGAAGGGGGGAAATGCATTCTTGGATGGTAAGTCGCACTAGCGTAGTAAATGCCTATTCACCTTATTCTTGAAAACACGTTGTATTAAGATGGAAAGACATACGCCGGCAAACTATTCTAGTCCTTTGTAGTACGAATAATGAAAGACGAAGAAGAAAAGAAATCGCTTCGTTCGGGTTTGAGGGATGTCCACAAAAAAAGGATGAAATCCTGAGTTTTGAAGTCAGATAGTGAAATGTGCATACAGTTCAAATTGCAATCTGTAGCCATCCAAAAGTCTAGCTAACATATGTCGTTCTATGTCCAAATGGTGTACTCGTAAAAAACAATCTCACCTAATAAAATAAAAGCTGTCTATCTTTTTCTGTGTATTCCCATAATAGATAAGTATAAAAACAGGATTAGAACCTTGTCTGTCAGATCATAAATCGAACAATAATTACCCTATTACTGTTCTTATAACTCATGCGCTACTATTTAACTTTGCTTTTGGAAAAGTTTTAATAGAGTTAAGTTGCTAGTAGTTTCTTGCTTTGTATTATTATAACAAAACTAAACACCAAAACATAATAAATATTTTGATGTGATATAAGTTTATTTTGGAGTAAAACCACTTCTAATGGAATCAAACGTTATTATTGTAGGAATGTTACGAAATAGAATTACACATAGACATATTATTTATTGGCACAAAATATGAAACACATCGAAAAGATAAAAAAATAAAACAAAAATAAAAAATACAGTTAAAGAAAAAACGGACAAATAGAACATAAGATATGACGCCAATATGTCCAATATTGTCTACCGTCTCAGCATGTGCCGTCGCAAGGATGCGACAGCGCACCCACCCCCTAGATGTTAGAAGCGTTGCTGGAGTTTCTTTGGCCACTTCTTCTCCCAGCGCCAACGCTTCCAGAAGTGGCGCTCAAAGTTAGTTTAGCTTTTGAATGTCCCTCAGATTATCCGTGAAATAGCTACCGACCGAGTCGAGGTTCGGCCCTCTTGGGCGCCCTCGGATCGGAATGCTTACGCGTAACATAGTAACCGTCCAAGCGGAGATGACCCCCCACCGGGGGACCTTGTGTCGAGTTACTAGCGATAGAGGTTCAGGCTAAGCGATCTAAGAGCTATGCCATCTCTGAATCCGGTGAAGCAATCTGTGTAGTTCGTCAAAAAAAAAAGCGACAGCGCTGATTTTTAGCGGTGCCCAGGACTACCCAAAGTCGTGCGCGCGCAATACTACGTTTATATGGAATTTATACAGACAACAGACACAGTACAGTAAATATAATACGTGAATATATAGTATAGTTAACTAAACTCTCATCAAACTACACTTGAAGCAAATCCTTTACAATAAAAAAAATATTATCGAAATAGGTTGGTCTTAAATTGAGTTATTCGTCCATTTGTAACATACTTAACGTTTAAGATAAGATTTATACAGTTTTTTCAACAATGTCATTGTTAGAATTAGACCAAATTGAACTTGACTACATGGAAAACACCAGCTTTCAAATGAAAAAAATATCATCCAAATCTGTTCACGTAGTCGAAAGTTATGAGGTAAAGACAAAATGAGAACCTCTTTCTTTTTTTTTCGTTCGGTTGACAAACAGAAACAAAGGCTAATAACTTAGTAATAACTTAAACAAGCAGCTGTGCAATAAAGTGGTCTGTAATAAAAAGATAAGAGCTTAAATATACAATAAGTTAACGAAGAAAAAGCCCTGAATTGCGTTCAAGATGTTGCTAGGGAAGTTCGCAAGTGCTCGTCAGCAAATTATAGTCTAACTTGAGAATTGCCGCAGGGACAGAAGTTCGCAACGTAAAGCTAAACTTACCCCGACACAAACTTATGATTTCCATTAAATTTTGTCGCGCATAGCGATACTCTGACTAAAAATTATTGACCAGCTATAGTATTCGTCTCCTTATGTATACGTATTCAGATTAGATTACAATTACAACACATTTGTTTTATAATACGGAAGAAACGAGCAAAAAGAAGTTATGTTATACTATAAGGTTCTTTAGACGTGTTATGAAAAAATGATGTCAGTAACAGGTTGAAGCTGCATTTAAAAAAATTGTGCTTATATAGTTTTTTAAGTGCTCCAATATTATTGAGTATTACTATCCGTATCTATTATTTATATTAAATAAAAATTATGATTAATATTAAAATATTAATAGTTAATGTACTATTTATTTCATTTTTGAAATTTTATACTCAACTTTATTGACTCTATTGACTATCTTTTTCCAGTCCTTTTATTATTTGATTCTAATGAACTATTTACTTTTGCATGTGTGAGATAATTGTAGTATAGTTGCTCCTTTGACTATCGAATGATTCGTTTCCGATGTTTAGATTATATGTCTGTCAAATGCAGTTGCCAGTTACTCTTTTTTTATAACAGTTTCATTTCATTCGACACATATAGTGTATGTGTGTTAAAATACGAATAATTAGTTATTAATGTATGTGCTATTACAACCAAAGAGTATTAAATATGTAAAGCATTGTGAGATGTCGTGTTGTTGACTCCACATAGTATAAGAGCAATGGTACAGTTCAAAGAGTCTCTTAGAGTTGTTCTTCGGTGGCGTCGCCTAAGTGTTGTTAGTGTTATTCGTCGGTAGCGCCTCTGTATATAAGTTAAGTACTCCTGTTATTTACCTTGTCTTATATATTGTACATGTACTATGAGTAAGGTGATATACCTATATTTATGGTGATGTTGTTAATATGTTATTTATTTACTAAAATAAATCTGATGTATGTGTTACAATGAATGTGAAAGTATCAATGTTAAATAAAACGATAATACTGATAATAAGTATATTTTTAACTGTTCCTGATTCTGACACATGCAATTTAAAACAATTTTTAATGATGCCAAAGAAGTATATCTTTTTTAAATTTACATACATTTTTTAAATTTAATTTAATTTTTACCTATACATTTGTTGCATATAAATTTAACATCAGAAATGCAGATTTTCATACTGTGTACATATACACATAGAATTTATATTTACTTATTATTTTTTCGTTGTTATATTATTTCTGTCTAGATACTCGTCTGTATATACTTTCAAAGTTGTCTGACAGCCTTATATTATTTGTTCCTAGTAGATAACGATGGGATTACTACTCAATAAAATAGAGTAATGGAAGATGGCATAAATAAGACAAAATTGAGAAAAAAATAGCAATTTGCCTTTTTAGGATTTAACAGTATTTGTTTTAATATGGTAACATTAGCGTATTTATATATATAAGGAATCCTTAAAAATGTCTCTAGATTGCCAAACAAGATCATGGAATTTAAAATATATAACAATTGTCTATTATTATGAAGATATCAATATAAAGGCGGATTCTGACGTCGACGCAAATAAAGTTTATTTATTACAAAAGTTTCTAACGGCAGCAATAAATCTGCAACATGTCAGAGTAAGTACAACAAATGAATATATGAAGCTTATTAATGTGTGAAAAAGTGAAGAAATGTTTAACATAAAAATGTTTATAATTTAAAAAATGGTTATTATTCAATGATTTCTTTTGTTTTAAAACAAAAATGTTGAAATGTATAAATTATTGAAATTTGTGAAATATTCAAATTATAAATTAACTTCAAATTTATTCATAAAATATTATATACTTAATAAAATATAATATTAGTAATGTATAATATTAGTATGTAATGCAACTAAAATCTAAAACCAAAGGGAATTATATTTAAATATGAAATAAGATATTAATTATCTGGGGTAGATAACCATGACATTCTTAATTTGGAGTTCGTCACAAAAAAACAGTTGACGACTCATAGGAGGGATCAACTAACTTACATTTTCATCTTAGACATAAGAAATAAGTGTTTGTGTTTTAAAAAATTTGGCTTAAAGGTCTTGTTACCAAGCCATAAAATATTCATCATCATCATTCTTAATTTGAAAAAATTTATTCGAAAATATTTGATTATTCGATCCTTTCTTCATATTACCTGTATTTTAAATAAACAACATGTACTATTCTTGCTATTTTACTTTGTATTTATATGAAGTTTTCAATTGTCAAAAGAGCGTAAGTTTCAAAGAAAAGTTAACGCGAGGGCGTCGTAAACTTATGATTTTGTATATAATTGCTCGAGATGGCAGAACGTGTACTTTTTTTTACGTGAACTTTCTATATTCATACGTAAATAATGAACGTTCTTATAAAATACTAAATCGAACTCTTGTAATGTAAAAAGAAGAAAAGAAAAAGGTATTTATTACAGTTACTATATTTTGAAAAAAATTGAAGCTTCTATCTATTGTTAGGAAAGAGCATATCCTCCTTGATTTATTTCATCATGTCAAAATATTTTGAACACAAATAATAAAGCATTTATAGATGAAGAGAAAGACAATAATGTCTCACACACTTCTCCACTTCACGGTTAAGGCTTTAATAATTGCTTATACTACTCCCACTCAGAACTCCGAAGGATTTAACTGCTTGAAGACTCAATCTTTGCTAGAAGCGACATGACACACATGACCCGACCATAGATAGACAAGGGCATGTCCGACTGAGGCCATAGACAAAGGGAGCCGTGGTAGCTCAGTGTCCGGGCGGTTGGCTCAAGTTGCATAGTACGCTAGCAACCCGAGTTCGATCCCCGGTGCCGGCACCAATAAATTTGTTGTTGCAATTTTATGTGCTGATTAACCACGCGCTCGGCGGTGAAGGAAAACATCGTGAGGAAACCTACATGCCTTAGAAAATTTTTCTACGACATGTGAAGTCTGCCAATCCGCATTAGGGCCGCGTGGCGGACTATGCCCTTATACTCTCTTTACAGAGAAGGCCTGTGCCCAGCAGTGGGACATGTATAAAGGCTGTAACTTTAACTTAATAATATTGTATTTTGCTGATTAATCGGTGTCATATTTTAAGATAAGAATTGTACGCCTTTTATTATCATATAAGTTTGTCATTATTGTGTCAATGGTTCTCATACTAATTAGTTCCACAATTATATCTAAAGATGTATGAATTTTGCTAACAATTTACTGTTTGCAGATCGTGCTCCGGTGGGATTTGATTTCAGTTGTGTAGCGTGTGAAACAAACTCTATGAGAGATTATGCACAAATTAACTGTTTTCATATCATGTAATATATTTTATCTAATATACTCTGTACAACATCGTTATCCGCAGAATAATAAAGTCCAAAATCACGTCTTTGCGATTAAATTACACACACTTTAGTATGTTTTAAAGAATAAATTTCTTTTCTTATATTTAAAAGAAAAAAAGCACATCACAGATTTGACAATTCAAAAGACAAAAGTTTAGAAGTTTAAAAGTTTCTTTATAAACTTCTAAAATCTTTTAAATTCAAGAACAAATTACAACGTAAACAAATAATTTAAAAAGAAACTGCACATCAATTGTTAGGTAAACAATATTATTAGTGGAGCAACATTCCCTTTAATGGTAATACTGGCGCATTGTCTATGATAGACCTCGGCCAGCTGGCGTCTGTTTGTGGCTTGATCTATGGTCGGGTGGGATCGTGACGACACCTAGATATGAATGGCGGTCCTAGCGGAGCTTGTCTCAGTTGTCTCCAAGCAAATCAAACCCTGCAAAGTTCTTTTCAAGTAAGTAGTGTTTTGTCTTTCTCTAATGTAAATGTATTATTATTTGTGTAAGTACTTGTAGTTTGCTAACGTTGGTTTTGTTGGTTGTGCGTGATAACGTGCCAAGTAAAATAACTTAAGGAGACCTTTATGATAGGAGAGAATAGCCTTTACTTACACAATCTTGGCGTTTAACTCCATAGATTTCTACGATATACATTGAGCAGTGTTATATTCATAGCTTTTCACAAATAAGAGCGTTTTGTTTGAAGAAAAAGCAATTAATGTTTTGATCAAAATACATAAAGTATTTAAATGTGTATATTAATTTTGTAAATACAAAATTAATATACATAAAATCAAAGTTAAAAAGTTTTACTTAGACAAGTCCACCTAACATCATTTATACTGTTACGATATATATGTAAATATATTATATGTAATACTTTTTATACACGTTTTGTCTCTTCATAATATATATATATTTATACCTAAATAATGAAGTGCTTGAAGTCGAAAGTCTTCGACAAGTGTGTGTTACTAGTGATGACATACGGATCAGAAACGTGGTCTCTCACTATGGGCCTCATAAGCAAGCTCAAAGTCGCACAACGAGCTATGGAGAGGGCTATGCTCGGAGTATCTCTACGAGATCAAATCAGGAATGAGGAGATCCGTAGACGAACGAAAGTAACCGACATAGCTCGCCGGATAAGTTGAAGTGGCAATGGGCAGGGCACATAGCGCGTAGAACAGATGGCCGATGGGGCCGAAAAGTTCTCGATTGGAGACCACGGACCAGCAAGCGCAGTGTGGGACGTCCACCCGCAAGGTGGTCTGACGACCTCATAAAGGTTGCAGGACGCAGCTGGATGCGGGCCGCTTACAACCGGTCCCTTTGGAAATCGTTGGGGGAGGCCTATGTCCAGCAGTGGGTGTTTTACGGCTGAAATGATGAAATAATGAAGTTTTCTTCTATAAGAAATAAAAACTAAATTGTGTTTCTCTGAAAGAGAGAATGTTTTTATTAACAAGTTTTTGTTTAGTTTACAATGCAATGAGTAATATTAATGAACTAAATTATAATTCTTACCTGAAAGAGAGAAACAACATTTAAAGCTATTATTTCAATATCTTTTATACAATATTATGTTCGACGTTTTACAATTACCACCAAATAATATAACCTCAATCTGACAGTCATTGTCATCTTACCATAGAGGTTTGTCAAGGACGCGGCAAAATACAATTAAATGAAGCCTAATAGAGAGGAACTTCATTTACACCTATATTATATGTATGTTTGTATGTTTGTATGTAAATATTTATTATCAGTATTTAAGTACATCTACTTTTTATAAACTCCCGCCGTTTATTTTTATTATTCCTCTCCATCCAAAGGTTGCCTAGAAGAGATCGCTTTTAGCGATAAGGCCGCCCTTGTTTATGTATTTTAATTATATTTTCTTTTTTTAGTTCATAAGTGTAAACAATAAAGAGTTTATACATAAATAAAATAAATAAAGGTATGAATGAATTTAATTTCCCTTACAACGGTTTGTCGCTAAGTTTTTGTAGAGTTGAAGTTGTTCAGAGATTAAGTCAGCGAATCCTATTTGCTTCAAACTTGTGTATCGTCCTGGCACATACCTGGAAGCTTAACTAACTGAATAAGGAGCGTCGCCCGAAACTCTGCGATACAAACTTTCGACTTGCAAGATTTGCGAAAACGCTTTCTGCTACCTGTATTAGGCTTCAGCCAGATGAACGATTTAAATTACGATAAACTTCGACAATAATTTAGCAAAGGAACAGAACTTCTGTTAAGGAGTTAAGTCTGAAGTAATCGTTACACTACTGCTATTTCAGAAAGATTTAAATAATTCGTTTTTAATTGCGGGTACCACCGCGAGGCGCAGCTTGTATAAAATTAACGCCCTTTTAATTCCGTCGAGGTGAACAGAGAAAGTTAACACTATCTAATTTTTACTTATTGTAATAATATATAAAACCAAATGTTTATATAATGTATATTTAATTTTATATCAAAGTATTTTTTTTAATTTTACATTAAGTACCTACTTATTTTGGAGTCGGTTAACTAAACATAAACGTTATAGTTAAATCTACATATATTTTGGCCAATACAGACTGATATATCTGATCAGAGTTCGTGTTAATTAAATGTTAGCCACTATGCCACTAACACTGATTATTTACCATAGGTTTGCTTTGAAAGAGAAAGAGATTACAGGATTACTGCGTGTGTGTTACTGTGGCCAATGTTGAAATAATCGTCATTATTTGTCTGTAATAGTTGTCGCTACTACAACTAGGTCATTTGCATTTAATGTCAATTCCTTAATCTAGTAATAATTTTGAAGCGTCAATAGCCTAATGGTTTAGGGTACGGCCTGAGAATCGTAAGGTCGTGGGTTCGAATCCACCATTCGACTATTGCCGTGAACCATGTCCTAGCACAAGCTTAAGCTTAGTTGTAATGGTTAACAAGATTGTTAGTAATATTTCAGGAAAAAAAAAGAAATATTGCTAGCTTTCTTTTACAAAAAAAAAAAAATCTTTATCTACCTAACCGTGTACTTTGGTGGAAGGACGAGCTACATCGGGCCCTCACCGACCAAACCCACAAGATTTTTTAATGGACGAACTACACAGTTGGTCAGAGAGGCTGGCCTTTACTGCTTCACCGGATTGAGAGGTGGCATAGCTCTTAGGTCGCTTAGCCTGAACCTCTATTAGCTAGTACCCACAAGATGTTCCACCATCGTCGTAAACTGGCGGGGCTGCGGGAACTAAGCCACGGTTACTGAGCCCCCAGGCACGACAAGCCGAGAACCGTACGCGGGAGGGGTGGGTCTTGTCCTTAATCTTGTGTAACTTAGTTTGAAGGCCCGAAGACGTGATATATGTAAGAGAAGTTTTAAAATATCATATGCTTAGTATATAATAATAAGCTCTTACGTTCTTTTACAGTTTTCTCCAAGCTTATTAGATCCAGCAACCAAATTCTGGAATAATATTCCACCGCCCATTAAAAACGTATTCACTAAGGTCTTGTTCAAAAATAAGATGAAAGTCTTCTTAATGAATATACAAAAAAAAGAGTAAGTAAAAAAAACCCGCTTATAATGGATACATTTATGAAGATTTTTAATTCTAATTTGAACATTTTGGTTGACTGCGTTCTGTTTCGTCTTTTTTAATTCTAATTTTGTTTTAATTTTATTTTGTTTTATTTTATTTACAATTTATGTTTCCCTCGTGTTTTACTTGCTTTTACGTTATTCGTACTTTGTTAAAATTCTGCTACTGACATTTGTTTGTTTCTTGAAATGGGTTTCTGCAGAATACCAGCGCAGATTTACCCTCCTCGGATAATCAGCATTATGCTGAGCAGTGAACCCGGTCGGTTCGGCGTTGCAACGCATAGCCTTGTGTATCGGACCTTTTGGGTCTTTAGTGATATATATATATATATATTTTTTGTAATTTGTATATGTGTTGTAATCTGTCTAATCGATTAAATGGCTTATTATTATTTGGATATATTTTAACAAGTTTGTCCGTCTGGTTGGTTTATATAAAATACACAAAATTTACATATCAATATATATTTTATATAAACTAAATAATATATTAGATACATTTACATACACAATAGATATAACAGAATAAATCAATAAATCCAACCAGACTAGATTCCGTCGGCAGGGGAGACCAAACGGCCGAGGGTCAGGGAGAATGAGAGAGAAATCGGCGGACAATACGCGCCGTATCGAACAACACCGCTTTCTGCATCTGGCCCTTAGCAATACCTTTCCGGAGTCCCAGTCGCCTCAGATGACTTGAAAGGCTTCTTGGAATTAACCCATTTGCCGAAATTACTATTGGGATAACTTCAGCCGGCATGCCACCCCACATGTCGGTCACCTCGTGCGCCAGGTCGAGGTATTTAGTTCTTTTATCTATTTCGGCTTTCACGAGGTTCTCGTCCTGTGGGATTTATTATTATTATTACTATTTGTTGGTAAGACCATCATGCTCGGTATAGAATACAAACTTCTATATTGTAATTTATATCTATTAAGTATATTACATCTTATTCTTTATTATATCAAAAAGTTTCACGAGACTTAATACGTCTATGTCATGTGGAACCAATTATAAGTTTTCAACATTGAAACGTCAAATCACTTGCTGTTTGATGACGAGCTTACCCCTCTTATGGAATTAAATAAAGTTGGTTAAAACCGGACATCAATTCTGGTTACTATCTACTCCTTTAGAGTCATAGAGCATGTGTATTTTTATGTTAATATAATTTATTGAATAAATTATATTATGCTTTAGTTTGTTTTAGCCTTAGCAGGCACCTAAGTATTCGAAAAGCTTCAAAAGTGGATTTAGAAACACGTCGCACCCGTTTCAAGTTGTCCTGAATGCGCTTGAAAATAATTTAGTTGAAAATTTCTAGTTTCTTTTTATCATATTCAACATTTCTTAATGATATTTTTATGTATTCCGTCGTAGTGCGTTTTAAAGCGCTCTGTTGAATACACGCTTAGATATTAAGCATCAAAAAATAATTATTATTTTAAATTATTTCTCTTTTTCTAGTTTAATACCCATTGGTCGGTTAGTAATGCGTGTAAAAAAGAGAGCTTTACTAATATTACTTTTAGTACTATTTAAATTGTTATCACAACAGTGAAACACAAATATTACCATATATTTATTGCTTAATTTGTATAGATTACTTATGCTTGGCAGCCTTGGTAGTTCAGTGTCCGGGCGGTTGGCTCAAGTTGCATACTACTGCGAGGGCACAGGGGGAGGGAGTAACCTCCACCCCCGGGACGTGCTCTCCTTGAGCACAGTGCAGAGGGGCTCCGGTGCGTTCCACTGGAGATCCCAGAGCCCCTCGTCATGCACCGAGGAAAGCGCCACCGGGGAGGTTTTAGTGGGTAAAACCCCACATAACCGCCGCCTTCCCCAAAAGGCGGGGTATCTTTTGAAGATTTCCTCCCCGTTAACAAAAAAAGTTGCATAGTACGCTCGTTTTTTTTTATATATGAAAGGTGGCAGACGAGCATACGGCTCACCTGATCTTAAGTGATCACCGTCGCCCATGAACTTCCACAGCACCAGAGGAGCTGTAGGTGCGTTGCCGACCTTTGAGATAGGAATAGGCTCGTTTCTTGAAGGTCCCTAAATCGTAAACGTTCGGAAACACCGCTGGCGACAGTTGATTCCACAAGTTAACAGTGCGTGGGAGAAAGTTACGCGAAAAACGTACAGTCGTTGAACGCCAACCATCAAGATGGTGGCGGTGGAATTTGGAATTCTGCCGAGATGTGCGGTAAAGGAAATCGGTAGCTGGGATGATTCCGAACAATTCCTCAGTGTTAGAATAGAAAAAGCAGGAGCAGTTAATAATATAATTATTATCAGTATTACCGTTTTATTTAACTTTGATACTTTCATATTCATTGTAACACATACATCAGATATATTTTAGTAAATAATTAACATATTAACAACATCACCATAAATATAGGTATATCACTTTACTCATAGTACATGTATAATATATAAGAGAAGGTAAATAACAGTAGTACTTAACTTATATACAGATGCACTACCGACGAATAACACTAACAACACTTAGCGACGCCACCGATGAACAACTCTTAGGGACTCTTTGAACTGTACCGTTGCTCTTATACTATGTGGAGTCAACAACACGACTTCTCACAATGCTTTACATATTTAATACTCTTTGGTTGTAATAGCACATACATTAATAACTAATTATTCGTATTTTAACACATATATACTATATGTGTCGAATGAAATGAAACTGTTATAAATAAAGAGTAACTGGCAACTGCATTTCACAGACATATAATCTAAACATCGGAAACGAATCATTCGATAGTCAAAGGAGCAACTATACTACAATTATCTCACACTCGCAACCCGAGTTCAATCCCCGGCACCAATAAATTTGTTGATGCAATTTTATGCGCTGATTAACCACGCGCACGGCGGTGAAGGAATACATCGAAAGGAAACATGTAGGTTTCCTGTCTTAAACGCATGTGAAGTCTGCCAATCTGCACTAGGGTGGATGGTGGAATATGCCCTTATACTCGCTTTACGGAGAAGGCCAGTGGGACATATTTATCATATATATATATATATATATATTAAGGGTGTAACTTTAACTTATGTCTATTTGTAATTTAAATTATATATGCTACGTGAGTAAATTATATCATTAAAGAAGGCGTTAGCCGTGTTTTGTGTGCCAAACTCTTGTTTAGAAATTATTAAAACATACGAGTTGTGGTATTAAGAGTACAAATCAGGATGACCCTACTCATAAGGGTCACGAAATATGTTGTAAGCGGGGGGAAAGCGACAAATTTATGTTGCTTGTACACAAAAAGCGACGGTCATGTTGAACGCTGGAGATACTTGTGGAAGCATGGACTTTGACGGCGGCTTGGATAAGGTTAATTTATTAGGAAAGTTTCTAACTGTGGGGACAACAGTAAATCAGCAACGTATCTGCCGAGGAACGACTAGTGTGTACGTAAATGGAAAATGCTCGTGCCATGTACACAGATATAGTTTTAGTTAAAGGTTTCTATATATTCTTTTAAAATCATCCATTTGCATTTTGGATTCCAAAGACTTTATTGGGTACCAAAGAACTCCTAAAAATCGTATTGAAGAATGTTTATCGATTGTGATATTGGTAGGCTTATGATAGTCGACAACAACGAGAACGAATGATGAAGAACAAGTATATTTACGATTAAAAACTAAAACCGACTTCCAATCGAATTATTATGTATCATTACTATTACGCACGGACTCCCTTTTTATATTTTCGAATTATCGTAGGAATATTACGAAAGCACACTTAATCAGAACGTAACAAACCTTTCGGAAATTAAAAAATAAATCATCGAAATCGGTTGGATGGTTAGGCGCACTAGCTTAGTAAATGCCTGTTCACTCTACTCTTGAAAATACCCACATTGTAATCGGTATCCTGAGATTTAAGACTTTAATGGATTATCAGATTGGAAACTAACCCCGCACTATCCCTGACAAATCAGTGTTAATATTTCTAACAGGAGTTAGCCTAATTTTCTCTTGTTGCCTCTTATTTAAAATTTACTTGTCCAACATACATACTAACACATTTCTTTGTGCACTTACGAGAAATAAGAATGTATTAAGTCATGTCCAGTAATACACAATTACTACTGTATTCTCTTTTTCAACTCATCTGTTATCTATTCATCTTTTTTATGTTTGTTACTGCATTACTTTGGACTAGGTGAACCGATTTCAGACCTGTCACTTCCGAGCCTCGCTGTTGCGATGGTCTCGAGTGACAGGTCTTGGACGGCGGTCGCCTCCTTCTGTGAGACGGTCATGTCCCAGAAGGAGGCTGACGAGCGGGTCAGGGAGGGAAGCGCAGAGGCTCCCTCCCTCCGCAGGCAACAAAAAATATAATATCGGGGTGCGCAGGAGGCGTTATAACCGCCTCCTCTTGCCGTCCCCGTAATCCGAAGCGGTATCCAGTATGTTTCGGCGTCTTCTCTGAGTGCCGGAGAAGCCCCCTTTGAGGATGAAGTCCGGTCTTTGCCGGGACCGGCCGGTCGTTGGGGTGTCCTGTCGCTGACAGATCCGGGACACCCCGCTCATAACGGCTGATGGCATTCGCGGAAGGTTTAGTGGGTAGGGGCTGCCCAGGCCGAGTCCCACACATCCCTCCGGGCCCACCGAGGGTGCCGGACGATGGTCTATAAAAAGATTCCCCCGCGTTAACAAAAAACAAACCGATTTCGATGTTTCTTTTTTGTTTGAAAGCTGGTGTATGTCAATTTTGGTCCAATTCTGACGATAGGATCTATGAGAAAACCATATAAGTCTTAAAGTTGCATTAAGTATGTGCCAGTAAGTGTTGCCAGCCGATGGATATGATTATATTTTTATTGGAATCGATGTACTTGAAGGGTAGTTTGACGAGTGTTTGGTTAGATTCTGATTTAATTCTATTTCGTAATATCTCTATTCGATTTGAGATCCTTTTTGTTTATACTCGTAAATATACTTGTACAAATATACATTTAACGATATTTAAATATATACTTTATGGATCATGTTTCAATAGTTATGTTAATATAAAGCGGTAATCCACATGAGTTAGGACCCCGGGTGGTTATTTAGATAGTATAGCGATATAATGAATACATTGCTCGTTCTTATCTCCCACTGAGATGTGAATAATCTGATTCAGTGTATTTAGATGAATTCCACTTGTCTTAAAGTATACTAGAAGTATTTTAAACCAATGATCGCATCAGGCAAAGAACTGCGGTTTCGTTCATCTTAGTTTGAAGGAAGAAATTTAGTACGATTGGCATATAACCACCAATACATTCGACTTTTCGACCTTATGGTTGGGAGATCTCATCCCAACCGGCTCGAAGTAGTAAGTTTCCGTTTTTCTATTTTTACACACACAAGTATATTTACGATCAAACATAAAAACCTATTTCAAATCGAATCAAACGTTGAACGCTATTACAGGCGGCCGCCCTCTTTCAATTTCCGAATTATCGTAGGAATATTACGAAATAGAATTGATTAGAACCTAGCCAAACTCTCATCAATTCCTTTCTAATTACTTAAATCCTTTCTAATAAAAAATGAATAATCGAAATCGGTTGGGTATTGATTTATTCGTCCATTTGTCCAAAATTGAGAGCGTCCTCCATTTTTAAAGTCGGTTGAAAATTATCTCTTACTATGTTCTGCACCTGCTGTATGGCGATGTCATATCCCGTCACGTATGGGACTTAATATGCTTGGCAAAAAGTGGTATCATTTGTATCTGTCTATCCATCTAATACTCCAATGGTCAAGTTACTGTTATAATATTGATACAGATAAAATTTGTAACTCAAAAGACAGCCACGAAGTCCTTATCTTATTATTAAAAATAAAAAGTAATGTTTTTTTTTTTTTTAAGATTTAAGAAACACGTTACAACGACGTTCAAAGCGACAAAAGTTGCGCGTGAATTGAATAATTTATGCAAATTGTTATGTATTAAAATGCCGAGTGCCACAGTAGGAGGTCGCCTTTTCAAATATGTATTGGACGCTCAGGTATTCAATTCCCAATTTGTAAATTTAAAAAAACATTGATTACACCCCGAATGTGGTCATACGGGCGTGCTATAGCTTTTTTATTGAGACATGACACACATTAAACAGCTATAAAATTAGACGACAGGAATTTCTTGCGTTGTGTTTGTATAATCACAATACCGAAATCCAATTGGATTTTAAACAGGTGTGCCCATTTATCTATTTAAGTCAGTTTTAATTTATAATATTCCTTAAGAATATCTTATGTATACGCTTATATATCTATATATAAAGCCTGTGTACGAAATATTTAAAAGGCAGAATTTTATTCATACTTACTTGCGTTCATTATGAAAGCTTTCATGGTGTTTTAACCTTAGCATGGCAGACAGATAGCTTTTGCTGTTCTCTTTTTACCCTTATTGGGTCCCAAATCCCGGGTACAAATTTGCATGTAAATTTTGCACTTCAAAAACCGAAAAACGGCAATTCAATGGTCATTAAACCTTATAAATTATTTTTCGTTACAAATAGTTTATATAACCGTTAATCGTAGGTCCTCACTTCTACATCGTTAGGATTATAAGGACGTGACAGTTTATATTTTATACTTTTTACCCTCTTCACGTTTATCTTTTCAACCGACTTCATAAAAGGAGGAGGTTGAGGAGCAGGCTCAAGGAGGCACTTTGGCCTTGGTGAATCGATTTTGATGATTCTTTTTTAATTGAAAGTTTGTTGCTTCCAGTATGGTCTTCTTGGTCCAAATCTGAATGGCATACGTGAGAAAACTATGTAAGTCTCAAATTAGCATTAAGTAAATGCGCGCTAGCAGGACAAATAACTCAATATCACGCCAACCAAATCGGTGATGGGTGATATTTTCTCATTGAATAGGATCTGATCTGATCATTTCTCATTGGATAGGATGTACTTGAAGGGTACATTGATGAGAGTTTGGTTAGGTTCTGATTTATTCTATTTCGTAATACTCTACGATAATTCGGAAATACAAAGCGGGCGTCCGTACGTTATAGCGTTTGATTTGATTTGAAGTCGGCTTTTGTTGTTATTGGTATTTTTTTTTTTAAATTTCTTTTTTTTGGAAATATTACTAAAATTCTTGTTAACCATTCCTACAAAGCTTAAGCTTGTACTAGGAAATGGTTCGCCTCAATAGTCGAATGGTGGATGCGAACCTACGATCTTATGATTCGCAGGCCGGACCCTAAACCATTAAGCTATTGACGCTTCAAATACATATTTGTCAACTAGTTGTCAAAGTATACTAGAATGAACCTTTTTAAATACACTACACGCAGCCACATAAAATGACATTTGTGAATAGATCCCTTCTGATCAATTTAACCAGAGCTCAAACGATCTATTAGCTTTGACATAGGAACAATTAGTTATGAACTCATCTCGGGCTTGATGCACTTGCTTCGCGCTTCACATTCAATTACATTTTAACTAGGAACGACCATTTATATCAATTACGGTCTCCGCTTAATTTGGGTAAATACCAATTTTATGGGTATAGTGGATTATTGTGGCCACTGTACAGCAAAGTGCCTCTAAAGGGTTTCGAAATTTATTAGATCGGTGTAAGATGAACGATGGTTACAGAGGTCCGGCCGCGATCTTTTGATGGAAATTTATTGATTTTAAATTACAAAGTTTAAAACAGTTTGAGGTCTTATTAGGTTTGACAGCCATGTAATTTATAATTAAAGAAATTGATTATTCACACACATCGAGAGATGCTAGTAACTATTATATCACTAACCGACTTCAATAAAAGGAGGAATTATAATTTATTTACCGTAATTTATAAACATGTTTTTTTTTGTATTATAGGATTTGGTTACATTTGTGGCTCCAAAGATATATCAGGGAATTCATAATAATAAAAATTATTTGAAGCTTATATGAAGCATTCTTGTTGATTAAGGTATTGGTTTGTCTATGACAATCTAAGTAACTTGGTAAGTACTCTTTTACGACAAAAAGCGCAAATGTGCATGAAGAAATATAATAATAGGCGATGGAAATATATATATCGCGTCAGTCTTTCCGTCCAAGTACGACATGGGAGCCTTCAAGAGTAGAGTGAATAGGCACTTACTAAACTAGCGCGTACCATCTTTCGACTATATCACCACTTAACACCAGGTGGGATTATGGTCAAGCTCTAGTTTATACGCATAAATAAATAAAAATAATATATATATATATATATTATTTTATAATATTATCCTAACTGTATACTTAAAAACTAAAATGTTAGCTAATTATACATTTTTATTACAATTGTTTTATATAAAAAGAACATTTTCTTCATTATTTTATCTAAATTGAAGCGTCAATAGCATAATGGTTTAGGGTATGGTCTGCGAATCGTAAGATCGTAGGTTCGAATCCACCATTCGATTATTGGCACGATTCAACTCTTAGCACAAGCTTATGCTTAGTTGGAACGGTTAACAAGAATATTGCTAGTTTTCTTTAAAAAACAAATACAAAGTATATTTTACAACTATTCTGTTACAAATACAGATCCATTGGTCATCCGTGACAGGACCCCAGGTCTATAAAATGTCTATGAAAACCGGATAGCGTGTCCTATCAGTGCATAGAATTAAAAGAATGTAACCTATATTTAATTCTTTATCAACTCTAAAGACGCGTTCTTCGAGTAACTTCTTTAAGCGCTTTGAGTCCTCTTAGATTGTACGTAAAAAAGAACTGGAATAATTAAATTTTAGACCTAAGATTGCCTTAAACATTTGATGAAATTGTTAACAAGAACTGACATAAAATTCTTTTTACTTACTAATTCGTATGTTTCGTAAAATGTTAGAAAGATTAGTGCTTTATCGAGCTCAGCCTAGACCACTATTTTCATTAAAGAGTTGTTTCTTCTGGGCTTCGGAGACAGAACACCAGATTTGGATTTGACTCTAAACGAAATTGCAATCTATCTTAATGGTTACTAAGAGGTCAGAGCCATGGATCGAGATGCTTTAATCGAATTACGAGCATATATTAAATATCCTTGAATATCAAAACAAAATCGCTGATACACAATGACCGTCAGTGACTCTGCTTTATCAGATATCCCATCAAGAGTATGAATAGATTGCCTTTTAAAAACCGGTCACACTAATAATATTGACAATGATTCTGAATGTATATCAATGGGGGTTTCGCCCACCTCATCATCATAACGTTGTATATTTACAATGTAGAGGAATGAATCGTCCAGTGCATTACCATTTCGATGTATAGAGGGCGCGATACCTTTGTCGCGACGAGACATCGACGAGTGTGTCTGATAGGGATCTGAGAAAAAAGTCCGGTCGTCCTGATCCAATGGTGAGATACAGAATAATGTTTACTTTGAGTGTGTTTGTAGAGCCATATCTGATCTATCCGTCTGGGTAAGAGCTCAGGCCCGTTCGATATTTTTATAAGTTGAACAAGTATATTTACTATTAGAAAAACCGACTTCAAATTGAATCAAACATAAAACGTTATAAACGCGCGAACGCCCTCTATAGTACTTCAGAATTGTCGTGAGAATAATAGTACGACGACTAATAGACGGTTCGGTTAGGTTCTGATCTCTCATTAAACTAACTTTGAAGCGCGTCCTTCCAATAAAAAAATACTCATCAGCGTCGATTGGCGTGATATTGAGTTATACGTCCTGTCGCGCACAAACTTTATGCAAAATAATTGAACCGTCAATAGCCTAATGGTTTAGGGTACGGCCTGCGAATCGTAAGGTGGGTTCGAATCCACCATTGGACTATTGCCGTGAACCATGTCCTAGCACAAGCTTAAGCTTAGTTGGAATGGTTAGTTTGTTAGTAATATTTCTGAAAAAAAAGAAATATTGCTAGCTTTCTTTAAAATAAAAATTAAGACATGATTTTCTCATGGTTGCCTTTGTCAGAATTAGACGAAATTAAAATTGGACTATATGAAAGAATCATCTTTCAATTCAATTTTTCTGACTTTAATTATTATTTAGATATCTATCTATATTTAATTATTTATCAACTCTAAAGACACGTTCTTCGAGTTACTTCTTTAAGGGCTTTGAGTCCTCTTAGATTGTACGTAAAAAAAAGAACTGGAATAATTACCTAAGAATGCTTAACATTTGGTGAAATTGTGAACAAGAACTGACATAAAATTGACATTAGAATTTAGATATTATTATTATATGAATTATTAATGATAGAATTTAATATGTTTGATTATACTATAATTTTTATTGATTCATGTAAATACAATGAGATTAAATATACTTAATAAGTTATATATACTGAAAACAAGGCTGTTGCACCAAAATATTATAGTAGCAGGACTTAAAGTACTATACTTAATACATAACTTATAAAAAACAAAACTGTCGCTTGTTCGCATCTTAGCCTGTTTGTGCCAAAGTTCTAGTACGTAATTATATACTAAAAAATCACTCGTTAAAAATTGAGCTAGTTGTACGCTGTATAAACTCGCCCCCTGTCAAATGTGGAATAACACGGATAATGCTTTTCTTTTTTTGAAAGAAATATGTATGACTATGTTCCTGTCTGCTGAGCTAGTGATCCTGTCCTTCAGTAGTCAGTGTTTTCTCCCTTTTAAAGAGACAAAAAAGGAACAGGACGCATATGCGTGTGCGTGTGAATGAATGTATGGGTGTTTACAACAACGTTTACTATTAGTATATTTACGAGCAAAAACAAAAACCGACTTTAAATTGAGTTGAAATCTGTTAAGCCTGTTAACGATAACATAGGTAATAAGTAATTTGAAAACATTTTGCATACAAATGTCAAATACGTAACAATGTATACGAGTAAACAAATAGAGAAACAGAACAAAAGAATTATCACCACGTGGGCCCGAAACCCACACGGGCTCAACACCCACTGGACTAGCTAGGTGCATCCAAATTTTATTTAACAATCGACGTAAAGGGACAAAACAAATTATTTCTTTACTAGCTGTACTGGTGTTTGAATATAATAACTTATACGAGAGATTTATCAATGAAGGTTTTAGTCTATATAACTTAAAATCAAACCTAATAGTTACTATGTATTTATGCCCCACTTTTATGTTTCGAGAGTACAAGGCCATAGTCCGCTATGCGGCCTTAGCGCGGATTTGTATTTGAATTTATTTATTCAGATAAAATAAACACAAACACAAAATGAACGATTAGGAAGTAATAGATAAAAAAGGAATATCTTGGTCGCTTCAATCTTGTCAGAGTGGTCGTGGTCATCATGATCCGGTTTGGTCAGCAGACAGCACCCGCCGCAAGACGTCTCGCCACCTCCGCCTGCTGGTCGTCAATCGGGCAAGTTCGTGGAGGGGAGCACCCACCATAGTCAGCACCTTATCCAAACATCGCATTGGCAATCTACCTCGTGGTCTGCTTCCCTCTACTTTGCCCTGCACGACAAGACGCTCCAAACAATCGGTTCCACGACGGCTTACATGCCCAAAGAACTTGAGTATTCGCCGACGTACTTGAGTAGATAGACGCTCGTTGAAAATATGAATATAATATTATTTAACGCTACCCTTATCGTTTACTTTAGCCGCCGTGCTAGGCTATAGATTAAAACTAAATGAGATGTAAGGTAATTATACCCCCCTCACCGGGGGGACCCTTATGTCGAGTTACTAGCAATAGAGGTTCAGGCTAAGCGACCTACGTTGCTGAGCTGTGCTGTGCCACCTCTCAATCCGGTAAAGCAGTCAAGGCCAGCCTCTCTGGCCAAACTGTGTAGTTCGTCATAAAAAAAGGTAATTATATATAAATATATTAATTTATATATAATGAGAGATCCTGGGTAACTCAGCTGGGCCCAAGTCTGCTAAAATAATTGTGTACAAAATGAACGTTCATTGCCATCATAGTGGTCGATATTTGCCACTCTGGTTTACCGATGGCATACCACTGGCACGACAATCTTATGTGTGCTACTATTTGATGGAGTTTGTAATGATGGAACGATAATTGATACGACTGTAATACATCGGTTTCATAATGAAACGTCACTGGCAAATAGCAGATTCGGGGATGTAGACATGCATAGGCCCTGACCAACACCAAATGAGCTACTTGCTTATCAAAAATATTATCAATAAAAATCTACTAACAACATTCGTGATACAGACACAGAATATTTTTTCCCATTATTGCGAGAACCAACGCAGGTGAACGCTCTCCGGTAACTCGGTTCTCTAATTTTAGTACATAAGATTGTCTCTATGTGGCAGAAAATCATAAATAAAAATAAATGAAAAATACTATATTATCCGTTTACGTAAGATATCCTTTTTCGTTTAAGTTTATGTTTTTAATGAAATATAAATAAATAGATAAAAATATTTTATTTTATTTTAAGGATATTTAATTGTCTATAAATAAAAAATAAAGGATATTCAAACTTTGTTAACCGACCCTTTTTCCCGATCCTTTAGTTTTGCTCAAGAGTGTATATTCAAACACATGAAATTTTATACTGAGGCCATAGTTATAACATTAGAACGTTTACACCAAGAAAATATCTTTTTCATTTAGTATTCTACAACCTGAAGCAAGACAATTTAAGTAAACAGACTAACAACAGAAGCTAATGACTGCCAATAATCGTTATCGTGGAGATAAGTACCGTAACAGAGTACCTCGCCAATTGCCCCAAGATAGGTAGCGGCTAATTGCTTTGCAGATATACGTTTAACTTGTTAAACATGTAAGTATTCCTATATAAGAGTTTAATCCCTGAATTTCTTACTATTGAAACATAGAAAAATACAATTGCACAAATTCACAAAATCCTTTAATATGTTAAGAATTATATTTCTTTATGTTCATAAAATAAAAGAGTGGAAAAGGCGGACTTACATCAAAAGCCATTTTCTGCCAGTCTACTTTGGTGTTCTGTTAAAGTTAAAGCCTTTATTTATATAAAATATATGTCCCACTGTTCGGCGCAGGCCTTCTCTGAAGAGAGTAAAGGGCATAGTCCGCTACGCGGCCCTAGTGCGGGTTGGCAGACTTCACATGCCTTAGAAAATTTTTCTAAGACATGTAGATTCTCTCACGATGTTTTCCTTCACCCCCGAGAGCGTGGTAAATCAGCACATAAAATTGCGACAACAAATTTATTAGTGCCGGCACCGAGGTGCTAGCGTACTATGCAACTTGAGCCAACACTGAGTTGCCACGGCTCTTGGTGATCTGTATAAACAAAGAAACAGGTACAAGCTTAGAGAAAACAGGAAAAGCATAAATACATGCATATATACATACCAATAAATTTAAAACTGTATTATAATAATGTAATGTAATAAGATCACGAATCAAAATATATTTTTATCACTGATTGCAAGACACAAATTATGAAAACATCTTTCACGGCGTGGTCAGTTGCTTCTGTTGGATTACTAGTATTTCATGTACTAGTATTACATAACTAGTTATATGGACAACACTCAGGTGTCAGGAGCGTTGTTGGAATTTCTTCGGCCACTTCTTCTCCCAACGCTAGCGCTTCCCAAAGTGGCACTCAAAGTTACTTTAGTTTTTGAATGTCCTTTAGATTATCCGTGAAGTAGCAACCGACCGAGTGATGGTTCGGCCCTCTAGGGCGCCCTCGGATCGGGTACGTGTACATAGTAACCGTCCAAGCCTAGGTTACCCCTCACCCTTGTGTCCAGTTACTAGCGATAGAGGTTCAGGCTAAGCGACCTAAGAGCTATGCCACCTTTCAATCCGGTGAAGCAGTAAAGGCCAGCTTCCTTTTGATATTGTTATAAAAGTAAACAACGAGCATAAAGTCTCGAACGAGTTAAAAATATGACCACAGTTCCGTTTGTTAATAAAATACTATAAGCCAGGAATATACTAATCACACTAACATGTTTTGTATAAAGAACAGACCGGCATTCTTCCGGTTGTATCATAAATTAGAAGTTTACACAAGATTTAGGTAAAAATCAAAGTGCAAAGGAAACATCTGGTTTCGTTAGCGAACGACAAACACGACCAACCCGTTCCGACAGAATTTACACATATTTTATGCTTCCGTTGAAAAAATCCGGTACTCGTGGAATTAAATTCAAATTAGTGACTATCTTACCGTGCATCGCATTATATCGTTACGCTTCTGAATAATTTATGTATGAAAATAAATAAAGGTGTGGTACTACGGACCCCACCCTATGAATACACTTAGACCTCAGTTGATACGCCCATTACGGACATATATGAGGGCCCAATATTTTTTTTAACGTAACATTCCCTATTGCTTAATATTATGTAAATTTATACTGTACATGCATTTTGTTTTGAAGCTAATTTTTGGTCGTTAGCAAAGTTTATAACTGTCATCATTAGCTTTTGATAAGCCATTGACGTCTTACGTAGGTAGTAAACGCTGTCTTACCTAGTAGAACGGTCTCTTCATTTTCGATTTTCCCATACATGATCTCCGTTCCAAGTCTTTTCTGACCCATGTTTATCGTCTGAGATATGAGGCTAGCGCACCGCCTATCTGTATTTTGAACGCAGAAGGGGGCTCACCTAATGTTAAGTAATCACAAATACACCTATAATACACCAAAGGAATGGTAGAATACTAAATTATTTACTATTATCTTCCACGCACTACCAACTTGTCAAATCAGCTGTCACCAGCCGTTTTCCGAACCGATACCAAATGGAGACTTTTAAGAAATTAGCCTACTTTTTGTCCCTTTTTCCAATAAAAAAACGAGTGTGAGCTTTAGACCGTACATGTATGTGTATATATATATATATATATATATGAATATTATATACACGATTGTTCAAGAGAGATAGAAAATGTTCGCGCGCACCTGTCTCTCTTGCTCCTACATTATGATACAGACTATCTTCACTAACTTATATCTCCCACTCAACTTCCCTACGCTACGTCCTATCACACATTTCGTAACACTGTCAAGAAGTTTTACTATAAAAAGTTACGCTGTGTATTGTAATGGAGAGTTACGACGTCGTTTTACATACTTACTGAGAAAACATAAACACTACGTATGTTGTCATGGGAAGATTTAAGTTACTTGCAATCTGATTGTATAGATGAAATAGTTTGCTCAGGCGAACAATGCGTTAAGCTGTCAGGTTGTTGCTGTAACCCAAAAGATACAGATAAAACCCCTTGTGTCATTGTAAGTTAACTTTTAAGGTTTCAACACACCCAAACGGCACATCGACACCACCGTTCTCGAATATCCCGAATTGACACTTTTAGGTGACAAAAAATATCGATTACGACGGAAGTAAAGTTAAGTGACGTGGAAACTGTCTCATGGCGAGTAATCGAAGTCCATTAAGGTGTAAAGTGACTCGGTTTGACGTAATGACATTTCGCTTAGTCGTTAAAAATTGTAGGTGATCATTTAATTAAATTATTGCAGTTAAGACATTTGTAATTTTAGAGATTTGATTTATATAATGGAAATCGATAGTGATCGTAATTTAACGGCAAAAGTCATACTTTTTATACGTAGGGAAATGTATTACGAGTATGTGGGACCTGCACCCATTAGAACTCAATGGTGATCCTCTCGATGCCTATAGCCAGAACCACGGAGGCGCGTTAGCACACTTCCGTAGCTCCGACGACATTAGGTCTTACGATCCTTTTTTACCCAACATTTATTTTGGCGTATATTTAATTTGAAGGTAGTTTTTTTTAATAAATTCCTATTTATTCATTTTTTGAATAGGAATATTAAAACAACAATTCTACTTATGAATTCTGTAGCAAATAAAACACACCCCAGTCATAAACTGTTGCACTTAACAAACTGTACAGGATGTTAACGTATAAAATTATTCACCCCTCAAATAATATTCAAAGATAATAAAAAATAAACAGGTAAGAAAAATACCTACAAATTATATATGTATTTTACATATGCTATCTTACAATATTAATGAGACAGTTTACGATAGTTATTCTTTTAAGAAATCGGTTAAGAAAGTTTGAATATCATTAAATAAAATTTAAATAAAACTAAATGAAATAATTTAATGAAAACTACTGTATTATCCAAGTTACGTAAGATATCCTTTTCCGTTTAAGTTTATGTTTTTTATATAAATAAATTTAAAAATATATTTTATTTTATTTTAAGGATATTTATTTATTTAATTGTTTATCACGCACAATTTATTTCAGTTAGCTAGCGTTTTTATCTTCCGAGATATTCAAACTTTCTTAACCGACCCTTTATTTTTGCTCACGGCTATATATATAACAAAAATCTGGATTATGCTCGATGATGCGTCTGGTGATTGTATTGCATCGGAGAGACGTCCGTTGTCATTTTGATACTTATTTTAAGATTATCAAGTCTAACGCTTTTCATGTTTTCGTACTGTCTTATGTTTCTTATCTCTCAGTTGTTAATGACTGTTGAGTATGTCAAGTTACCCAAGGTTCTGTGCACCAATTAGCCTACTGCTAGAGGCATTTACACGTTCTAGGACGGACGAGCCACTTGTTATACCGTCTCGGATGTTGTCTCAGTGTTATGTTAGTCCACGCTTTCTTTTATTTTCAAAGTATCATAAGTATATTACGATATTCTGGCGCCTATTTCTTCTCTTTCTTCTTCCATTAGCTCTTTTTTGTTTTTATGGAATACTTACCTGGTTTTACATTGTCATACACCTACTAAGATCAGAGCAGTTCCACCCTTACGTCGTAGACATACCATCAATACGCACAAATCGGTTTGGCTCCAACTTCCTTATGCGGACGGCTAAGGTATGGAACTCTCTGCCGTGATCAGTCTTTCCATACGGGTATCATCGGGACATCTTTAAGTCCAATGTGAACAGACACCTTATAGTCTCACGTGTTCCATCCTAGGCTTCATCTTAGCCTTCCATCAAGCGAGATAAAAGCCAAATGTGAGTCTATGTTGTTTATAAAAAATCTTAATCAATAAGCATTCTCCTATTTGATTTTTAGGAGTTTCGTGGTATAGCTGACCAAAGGTTCTATGCCACCACAACTACAATAATATAGAACCTTCCCGAATAGAAGAATGTTATAAAGGCCGCAGGACGAAGCTGGTTTTTTTTTTATGACGAACTACACAGATTGGCCAGAGAAGCTGGCCTTGACTGCTTCACCGGATTGAGAGGTGGCATAGCTCTTAGGTCGCTTAGCCTGAACCTCTATTGCTAGTAACTCGACACAAGGGTCCCCCCGGTGAGGGGTAAACTCGGCTTGGACGGTTACTATGTGACGCGTAAGCATGCCGATCCGAGGGCGCCCGAAAGGGCCGAACCACGACTCGGTCGGTTGCTATTTCACAGATAATCTAAGAGACATTCAAAAGCTAAACTAACTTTGAGTGTCACTTCGGGAAGCGTTGGCGCTGGGAGAAGAAGTGGCTGAAGAAACTCCAGCAACGCTCCTAATATCTAAGGGGTGGGGCCTGCCCATAAAATAGCGGTAACGCGCAAGGATTATTCGCAACCTCCGACGGTCGCGAATGGACGCTTTGTGGATTTGTAGAGATCTAGCCTGTGCAATGGTAATCGCTTCGAAGCTGGATGCAAGCCGGTTATAAGCGGTCCTTTTGGAAATCGTTGGGGAAAACATATGTCCAGTAATGGATGTTCTACGGCTAAAACTATGATGATAATTACGCATATAAGCATATTTCTTTGTAATAACTAACTTACAATAACTGTTGTATGTTAAGGGTTCATTTATTTGGAAAACTTCTCTTTCTCTACTCATGTTTATACAGTGCAGTATTTTATGAGATACAGTTATATGTGACTAGCAGACGAGACGTTAAATGGAGCGTGATATACGATTCTTTACGATGTCCCTTCTTATTAAAGAAAGTTTTACTAGTTTTGCATAGTCGAGAGAATTCCGAGCGGCATTTTTTAACAATTTATGAAAGATTCTCTTCCAAGTATTTATGGTAATATGACTTTGTAGTTGAGTGATTTAGTAATTCTTCGAGGGTATCTTGAATGGATGCTAAATTTAATTTGTCAATAAGTCTGTCTGGTACCTAAAGTATCAGTGTCTAGGGAAATTTAATAAAAATTCCCTTAATCAAATATTTAGTGAAATTGAAAACGAAGCTGAAGTTTTACATATTTATTTAATATATTTAGCACGCGATCGACAGTGAAGAAAAACATCATGAGGACACGCCTTAGAAAATTTTCTAAAATACGTGTTTTTTTTGGACGAACTAACACAGTTGACCCCGTAAAAGTGTAAGAATAAAATAGTAATAATAATAGAAAATAATAATAAGTAAAATAATATAGAAATAGAAGATAGACACTAAGAGTGACTGTAAAGTATATTTCTTTGTGTGTGTGTTAACAAGAGATGGAAGAAAGTGATGAGTGAAAACATCCCTAACCACCCACGTTGGGGGAACCAGCTATAGCATAGGCAGACTATGCTCAGAGAAAAATATGACAAGGGGCAATAAACTCTGATTTGTAGCAAATAAGTCAGTAGTCCTGCCTCATGCCACAGAAAAAAAAAACACAGTTGACCCCTGGTTCACCGGATTGAGAGGTGGCATAGCTCTTAGGTCGCATAGCCTGAAGCTCTATTAGACATGTGAAGCCTGCCAATCCCTCTTTATAGAGATGGCCTGTGCTCAAAAGTTGGACATAATTTTGTAGGTTGTAATCTAACACTCTCTTTTATAGCGCATCATTTAAAGGGGTCACAAACAATAGACTGTAAAGGTAGTTCTGATGTACCGTCTAGGAGCTCGGCTTTGATCCGACTTGTATAGACTAAGAAAATAGTCGCAAAAGCTTTGGGCTAACAACGGCATTTAGCTATAAAAAGTGCTTCCTTAGACTAAAATTGCTGGTTAAAAAGTCCATCTCTCTGACTCTCTAAGTCAGTCTATCAAGTACTTGGACAGTTTCAATGGTTTCCTTAGATATTTCCAAATATATTAATAAATATACAGAATATTCCGCACATCTCATCACTCGAAAACGGCTGTGCAGAGCGGTTAAATCATTGTGTCGTGTTGCTAAGAGCTATCTCACCCAGACGACCTTTGGATGGACAGAAATTTGTTTCTTTGTTTAAGTAGCCCTTAGTCTTCAGGCATTGAGGTGTTGGATGGCGGCGGTAAATATCTAGAGATATCCCTCGTCTTTAACGCTGCGCCATTGCAATAGGCGAATAATGGATACAATTATATACCATACAATTCGCAGACCGTATCCTAAACCATTAGGCTATTGACGCTATATGTTTTTTTACCGTACAACTAACAAACAAACCCTTACAAGCCGTTCGTGGTAAGGTAAGCATATTTGGGAGCGTAGCATTCTGTGGAATGCGTTCTTTTGCTATTATGACGCGTGTTCTTAATACTCCTATTTACACGGCGGTAAATGAAAGCACGTAATCTCTGATTGAAGTTGTATTTTATAAATTTGTTTCACAAAGACAAAATGTACGATACAGAAAAAGACTTGGGAAAAACGAAAAAACATTTATATCTGTCTTAAAAAAAATTATCCTCTAAAAACTCTTTTTAGATTTAAATAATTTAATGTGTTAAAAGGGGAGAAACAGTCAAAGCAATTCATGTTATTTAAAAATTATTTAATAACCCTTTAAAATTGTTGTATGAAAATCTAATGTTTACTTTCTACTTACATTTTATGAATACATACAATTTAATTCATTAAAACACATTTATTTCAACTAACATCAGACGTAAGCTAAGGAACAAATTAATAGATGTCCGATAAATGGATATCATAAAAAGCCATCACCTGTTCGTTGCCCAGTCGGCATATTCAGTCACATGTAACGTAATTAATAAAAATAAAAACTTGCCAGCGAAGGCCTAAAACGCATTTAATTTCCGATAAGGGTAACAAATTGTATAAAGATAGCACAACGCTCGGAGACAGCGAGATCGTAAGTGCATTGCCGTGATAATTCATAAAGATTGTAAGAATAGGATGGATACGTCGCTTAATGTTCTTCACATATATAAACACAACACGACATCGTTTGTAAATTTGTTTATTACAACAATGTGTGCTTGTGTAATGCTGTTGGTGTACCATATTAAAAAAATAATAAGAACCAACGATAAAAAATAATTAATTTATCGTTTCTTCTTATATAGACAATTTTGAATCTGATATGAGCTCTTGATACTTGAAAATCTCTATAGGAGGCCTTCACATTCGAGAACGAGGGGTTCTTACATTAATAGCTTAATTAGTATTATATATACATATATATACATCTAGATAGAATAAATTCACATCACTATTAGTAGATAATTATGAAGTATTGAGAAATGAGTATATATTTGTTTTAGTTAGTAAGAAATATAAGGCTTTTTATTTTATATTTTGTTATTATTATGACCTCTTTGAAATCATCCCTCAAACCCTCAAGGCGCTTTAATTCGTAATTCATTATACGGACAGCTCTGGAACAGTTTGCCCGCATCTGTGTTTCTTTCCAATTAAAAAGTGGGTGTTTACAATAGTAGAGTGAATATAGGAATTTACTAAGCTAGTGCGCCTTACCATTCAGGCATTTCCACATAACATCAAAGTAGTTACAAATTATTTTTGTTTAATCATATTTTATACTAAGCAAGGCGTTTGCCTTATGATCTATGAATGGAGAATGTAATTTTACTCGGCTAGTACTGATTTTGGTTTTATAATTCATAAATATAGTAATAATACTCTAGAATTTGAGCTTATTTGTAGATCTTTAATACTTGTCACGAGAATGACTTCATAAGTTTTGTGTACTCCGCTTGAGTGACATTTTATTTCATTTACAATAAAAAAAGTTACAATTAAGTAAGTATTCAGTTTAAGGAAATATTTCTAGATGGCGCTAGTGCGGATTACTAGACTTGGTCGACATTTAAAAATGAATTTAACAATGTTACATCCGAGCTAGCATTGGAGGACTCGGAAACTCTCTTGCTCGTCCGATATGCTTACTTAACTTTTGCTAACATAGTTTAATTTCAGCTTAAGCACACTGAAATTATACAGTTACATAACGTAGTACGAAGGCATGCCGATGTCGAATAAAGGTACTCAATTAGCAACTAAATAGAGAGAAAATTCTGTTCCAAGTTCTGGGATCTAAGATGGCCGCCTTTTAAGTTCAATGACGTGTAAAATAGAAATACTTATAGATATTAAAATTTAATATTTGAAACGTTCAAATAATATTTTGTAAGCGTATCCCTATTATAATTTCCTCGGTCCTTTAATTCCACATCTTAGCACTGCGGCATCGGTGATGTTTATAATCTGAAAATGTCAAAGGTATTCAATTTGAATATCAACGCTTATCTCACATCTATACTTTAATTTTATCAATAAAATATCTATGGAAAGGATACAATGTATTGCGATAAAATGCTTAATAAAATATATCAGCCTTATCTTCTGTTGTTGACTTCTGACATTGAAATTGTGATATGGCGAAATTGTTTTCGCTCTATCACAATTTCGCTTTTTATTACTTAATAAAATCCGGAAATACTCTTACTGTGACATAGATACAGTTTTTTTTGTTTAGGGGACTTATTTCATAGTCCTTTTTACAAGTAATCAATTAAAAAAATAGGTTCATATAGGATACTTTTTTAAACTTCTAATCAAATGCCATTGGCACTTTGGTCAATGGTCTCCCCTTTGAAAATAGATTATTTCCTCTGTGTGCACTTTTAAAAATTACTACTGTAAAACGCGGTCTATAAAATGATTCTATAAAAATACTTTATAATTGATGAGAGAAATTCTTTTCCTTCTGGTTAATTAGTAACACAGTTCTCACATTTTTGCTTAATCGGGACAGACAGAGATCGTTGCTATCCGCTTTTCACGACAAACCGACTAGGATTTGTCCTTCCAGCTGCCATGTATGTACTGTTTCATATAAATGTAACAATAGTTTACCGACAAAGGCTATTCGGTAGATAGTCGTAATACTATCGCGATTAAAGTTACCGCTCAAGCTGAGGTCTCCTATGGCCCTTCTGGCGTGTTAGTCCCTAAAAAGGTTTAGACTAAGTGACAAAAAATGGCTGGTCGATTAGCGTAGTTATTCCAAAAAAAAAACTGTGACATTATAAATCAGATGTCAAGTTACTAGACTATCACAAATTTGTTATTGATTTAAAAGGCCAGTAGCCTTACGACATTTTCTCCCCGCATGACATTAAGAAGTTCGATACAAATGGTGTATTAGCCGCGGCAGATCTATCTAGTCAGTAATACTAATGCGCCTTTGTGTAAGTCTGGGAGTGTCGAGATCCTTATCGATATTCTGACCATCTTATAATCGTTCAATCATTCCTCGTAAGCGATGCTATTAATACCACGCCTCACAGAATATCATGTATCTCATATCTAAATACACAACAACATTTATATATATAAAATTATTTTAGATACGATTAGGTCGTCAGTTCGAAATCCCAGTCGACTTTTACCAATGAGCAGCAGTATTTCGGTTTTTTAAATACAATTTAAAAAAAAATGTTTATAAAAAAAACGATTGTGCTTAGACCACACGACAGAAGTAAAACTTCTCCAGCTCTATGTGTATATATGTAAGTTTATATATACACGATTGTTCAAGAGGGAAAGAAAATGTGAGATACATACAATAGGCCTTCAATCTTAGATATACAAAACGTAACTCTGTCTCTCTCTCTCAACTTCCGTTCACCTCGCTACATCGATTGATCACATTATTCGTAACGCACTCACTAGCTTTCTTCCCAAGTCAAGCGTGCGTAAAGAAGTTTTACATCAATACTAACTTTAGGTACGGACGTATGACCTTATTTATTTATTTATCTCTCAAGCGTTAATGTGAATTATTGGTGTATAAAGTTCTTCTAGCCTATCTAATGATTCTTCCAGAGCTTACGATATTACCGCTTGATATATATGTTATTTTCTACCTATATTTACATTCTATTATGTATTTTAATCTTCTTCCTCAGAGCCACTCAAGGAAACAATCTGCCTCCGTCGGCTTCGGTCCGAGGCAGCCCTCACCAGATGGTAGAGATTTGGAGAGGAGATAGCACCTTTTACTTGATCAGGCCATCGTGTTGGCGACCAAGTGGCCGGTTCTCTTGCCTTCTGTATTGTCAACAATGACCAGCTTTTCAAGGTTGCCATCCCATCTACGTATTATATGCCCGAAATATAACAGCACGCACCACACTCGAATGCATCTATTCTCTGTCTTTCTCTTTTACGAATTGTCTTTTACTGAGTGTATTTTAATGAGTTTACATTATTTTAAAAGCCAGGTTCATAAAGCCGCTACAAATGGACATACGTGATTATCAAAATTATTATACGAGTTATGAACAAAAGTTAATAATTTAAAGTTAATAATTTTATATTCCATAAACACGTTGTTCCCAAACTACGGGACCATTTTATTGTTACGTGTCACGAAATTAGGCAGTAAAGATCCGTTAGTAGCATAAATTTTCGAGAATTTTAGTACATAATGATTTGCATAGCACTGTGGTCGCTTTACTAGAATGTCGCGTGTGAACCGACCATCATTGCCGTCGGTTATTAAAAGATTATTGATGACATTGTCAGCTCGTATCTCTTAATCAAATTCACGAAGTTATTTTCTCTTTTGAAAGTACTAGCGGAGTATTATGTGACACATTTGTTTTTATAGAGAGGTCATTTAGTTTATTGCGTTTAGTAACGCAAGGAATAAATTTATATGTATTGTGTACAAAAAAACAAGACAAGCATTATTTTTATGTTCATAAATGTTATCTATAAAACTATAAAAGGACAAAATGCTTATATATGGAGTGCCAAAAGCTAATGGTATATATATTATATGGTCTACGAGTCGTAAGGTCGTTAGAATCCGCTATTCGACTATTGACGTGACTCACAAGCTTAAGCTTAGTTGGAATGGTTAAAAAGATTTCTAAAAAATATTGATAGCTCTCTTTTTAAAAACCGTAAGATGTAACTTGTTTCAGAGAAGATTGTAGGATAATATATTTTTGATCACTAATTTGAAATCTTCAAGAAATTATCATTTTTGGTGTAAAAATGATAATTTTCTATTACGAATTCGATCGATTGATACGTATTTCTATTGTTTATTATTCATAAGCCAATTGGTAAATCAGTTATAAGGTAAAATAAGCCGAAGTGAAACGAAGAGGTTCAGGCAAAGCGACCTATGAAGAGCTATGCCACCACTCAATCCGGTTACGCAGTAAAGGCTTCTCTGGCCAACTTTGTTAGTTTGTCAAAAAAGTGAAATGAGAATAGATTTCTAGTATGAATTAAATAGTGTGCCATATTTAACTAAGACAATTCTAACAATAATTCTTATGTCAATATCTATTAAGCCGTTTAATCTACAGAGGTAAAAAAATCACATACGTACATACTCTTGATAATAATCACCTTTTTTGGCGGTCGGGTAATATGGGGTAAGAGAAATAATGTCAATTAATTTCTGTGTAGGTATAAAATCAACCCTGAGGTAACATGAAACCATAATTTCCATACGTGTATGAATTTTAAATTGTGAAAGCAAACGTTGAAGTTGCCTTTTCCAGTCCGTGGCTGTAACGGACCCCATATGGGGCTTAATGAGCATAACCTGTCCACAGTGGTACGGTTGTAAATGTGATTTTTGAGTAATTAGAACGTTTGCATATGATTTATATGGTTATACCGGCCCTTTTTAATTTGTAAAGGGCACGCCGACAGCCCGTCGACTGTACTTCTAATGTGTTTACAAAGCGGTACCGCTTTCAATCGTGTTTTATTCATACAAAGTACACGCAACTCTGGTTAAGTTAATTTTTTTGCCCTTTTCATTTCGACCCTCTGAAGTGATGATTAACCAGGATGGTTATTTCACGACTACTTATGTGTGGCGTTTGTTTTAAAGCAGTATTGACTATGTTTCCTTTACAGCTCTCCGTTGCATCTAACTTTTAGGGCTTTGACGCGTGATTTTTAACTTAAATGTGGTAAAATTTGTTGATAGTAAATAATATATGTAGAGCTATTGTATTTAAATCATTAGATAATATTATTATGAATCTAATGACACCAAGAAATAGGTTTATTGTAAAGAAGGCTTTAAAATTACAAGTCCGAACGTTAAAATGTTGAATTCCCTCTAAAAGATTTCGATTCGTTATCAGAATCCCAACGTTTGATCACATGTTATGTATCTAGGATTTCAAAAAAGCGAGAATGGTATATCAGAAAGGTGCACTATCAAAAACTATAATCTCTGTCTATCTATACGATGTATTTTTATATGCATTTAATATTTCACGCTACAATATCGAACTATTTAAGTTGAACCTCCATGGTGTAAAACATGCACGAGTGGCGCAGGAAACATAAATCGCAAATCAACGTTCAGGCAAGCACTAACGAACGTTGCACAAATAGCGGAATCAAGTTATACGAATAAAAATGAATGAAACAATGGGAGGGACCTCTATCACACTTCAATTTGTCAAAATTGTGACGTAGTAAAGAGCTATGCACACACGATGAATATGTTAGCTTAGTGGAACGTGTACGTTGTTACGTTGTTCTTTGCATTGGTTTCCATCATAACGACTGTAACGTTATGATTGAAACCAAAGCTCTATAATACGGATTTAAGGTTCAATTTTACCTCAAAAATAAAATAATAATAAAAATAAATAAGGCAGACTTTTCTATTCTTCTCTTTTCAGAACTGCAGATTGATCTTAAAAGACTTGAGCTGTGAAAAAGATAAAAGAACAATGAAAATATTAGGTTTAGGTTTAGGAAACTTTATTCTCACTTCAGACATTACAGGTCACTTACATTAGAACAATAAATAACCAATATTATAAAACAACAAGTTCGCTGTCACACGAAACAAGGAGTCACATTCATTTGCTTGGAGACGATTAGCTATTGATAAGGAATTTAGCAAGTTGCATTTTGAATGCGCTAAGTGTGTATACCCTCTTGACGTATGCGGGTATTTTACAGTAGTGCACCGTCAAAACAAATCGATCGATCCGTTGTTCTATCTTTCGGTGTGACAAGAAAACTAGCGCGTCAATAAAAAAAATGAAAATAAAAATCAGTGAATACATAGCCTAATTGTTTAGGGAACGGTCTGCGAAACGAAAGGTTGTAGAATTGAATCCATCATTTGACTACTGACGTGTACCGTTTCCTTTTTTTTTTTTTTGTTGACGGGGAGGAAATCTTCAGAAAGATACCCCGCCTTCTGGGGGGATGGCGGCGGTTATGTGGGGTTCTTACCCACTAAAACCTCCCCGGTGGCCCTTTCCTCGGTGCATGACGAGGGGCTCCGGGATCTCCAGTGGAACGCACCGGAGCCCCTCTGCACTGTGCTCAAGGAGAGCACGTCCCGGGGAGGTTACTCCCTCCCCCCCTGTGCCCTCGCAGCGCAAGGCGACACGGGCCAGCCGATGTCGCCTTCTTCCCGGGTCCACTTTGGTGGACGACTCAGGCCCCCACCCTTGTCGCCCAGTGAACCCGAGGCCCCTTTAGTCGCCTTCTACGACAGGCAGGGGATACCGTAGTCTTATTCTTGAGAGCCCAGAACTACAGGGCTGGCGTGTACCGTCTCGTAGCACAAGCTTAAGCTTATTTGGAATGGTTAAAAACCAAGTAATATTTATGGAAAAGAAAGAATAACAATTTAAGTGTATAGTCCGCCTTATACTATTTACGTTCCTACGTCTCGTTGCGGAGTTTTCCTGCTCGTTATCCATACTCAGATACGGCCCCAATGAATATTGTTTTACGGGAAAAAGGCAAAACGCGAAAAAAAAACTGGTTAAAATGGAAGGGGCATTTTTGAAAAGAGCGTTTGCCCGGAGGCCATTATTGCCAACTCGTATCGTAGTTTCGTTGAACGGTGACGTTTCTAGTTACTAGTGTCGATTTTGGTTCTTTGTGTCGACGTTCATGTGCTTATTGGCTTGGGATAACATGTCGAGGTAAATACACTGCTACGGTTCCCTTTGTGTCATACAAGTTGATCTATTTTTTTAAAGATTAAAGTTTTCAGTTTTAGATAGTGTTGTCCATTTTCAATCGACTTCAAAAAAGTAATGGCGGAATTAACTCGTGTAATTCCCGTGCACACTCTTTAAAATGTAATCTGTAAAACACCGAAAGGCTAGCCACCTTGCGCCGATGCTTAAGACTATCTAAATGTACTAGATCACCTATCAATTTCTTGGCCCGCCTTACATAAAGCTTAAGAAATAACTCACTTACTGTTTTTTCTGAACGAACTTCAGTGATCAGGCAGGCAGAGAAGTGGCACAGTTGTTTGCTTAACCTAAACTCCGAAGAGACCTTGGGCGGTTACTGTATTCGATCATAACATTCCGATCGGTGTGCGCCTGCGAGGGCCGTTTCGCTTGCTTTTCAGAAAAAGATAGCAATGCACCTGTAGTTTACGAATTAGCTGAGATCTTGAAAGTTTTTTCAGCGAAATTAATCCTGGAAGGAGCCCTAAAATTGCTGCCCGATGTTGATACATATATTTTTATTAATTTATTTACACTACACTACTAAATAGATTCGTTTATATTACTACATAAATTGTTTCGCCAAACTGTCAGAGCAGTTGATTGGCGAAAACTGCACCATAAATCTATCTACTATACATAACATAAAATAAAAAAGCATATACGATAAATACAAATACATACAACATACTATAATTAATCTTATACATATAATATCTAATTTATTTATAATATTCGGCAGCTAGGTTTTTTTTTTTTGTTGACGAACTACACAGATTGGCCAGAGAAGCTGGCCTTGACTGCTTCACCGGATTGAGATCTGGCATAGCTCTTAGGTCGCTTAGCCTGAACCTCTATCGCTAGTAACTCGACACAAGGGTCCCCCCGGTGGGTGGTAACCTCGGCTTGGACGCAACTAGGTATTGTTGTCTTTTTGTAGGTACTCGTAGTCTTCTCCAAGTTCATACGCATTATATTAGGTTGTCAAATATCTCCCTTCCGCCTTTTGTGTCATGCGGCACCCAAACATCAAGCTTTTTTTTGTATCCAGCCTTCTGCAGATGGTTTAAAATGGTTTGGTGACTAACTAATTACGCATAGCGTCGTTTTGTAGGTTATGTCAAGACCTTTCAAATTATGTATAGTATTGCTAGATACGAGCTCTGTAGCGCTTTGTACATAGCCGCGAAATTCAAAAGACAAAAAGGCGGAAGGGAGATATTTGACAACCTATTATTGTAATATTGTATATTTGTATATTCGCGGTACAAATTAATTTTATTTTATTTGATTTTTTGGTTAACTGCTAGAATACCACTGTATTTAAATAATTTTTAAAATGATAGTTTCCTGACCGGAAATGCAAAATATTCACTTCTAAAATAGTTTGTCGGTTCCGATTAAGTGTTTTATTTCCATTAAAAAATCTTCTTTATTATTATGTATGAGATCGGTTACCTCTTTAATACTCACCCCCAATATTTTCACAATGCAAAATCAAAACAATTAAATGCAGGGTATCAGGGTTAGGTGCAAGAGGGGGATATATTTCGCTTCAGAACTGTAAACTTTTAAAGTCGATTTATTTTCCACAAAAATACACATTATTCTAATAATAATAGAGCCTATTTTGATGTAAACGGATACTTGATATTCTACTTAGTTATGATCTGACAATTTTCAAGCAGATTGTGGGCGCTCGAATATGAGCTTTTTCTTCTTTGAATAGCATTTACGTTTCTGGGAGGAATTTATGGGTTTTCCTTTTAGAAGCCTTACATCTGCATAGAGCGTGTTGATAATTCGGAGTTTAATGAAGCGAGCTCGAGATTCGTCTCCGGCGGAAGACTGTAGAAAAAATCGTAGCATTGAATGCAAATTTTCCCCATAATTGTGCATTCCATTGTCTCGTTTATGAAACGGAGGGAAAAATACACTTCATCTGTACACTTTAGGTTTTATTTCAGTTCCGATGAATGGTTAACGCGTACAGCCCGCTCACACAGCCGTTCATTTTCTCCGATTCAAACAAAGGGGAACATTTTAATTTTTTTTGGGGGCTAGATTTATTATTACAGGAAGTTTGTGTACTTATGTTGTTTACTGCTTATTAAAAGTTTTAAAGAGACGCGGTAGCTCAGTGTTCGGTCGGTTGTCTCAAGGTGTCTAGAAAGCTAGCAAACCCGAATTCATTCCCCAATGTTTATTGCAATTTTAAGTGCTGATGTATTATTCCACGCGCTCGGTAAATTTTCTATGTGATGTCCGCCAATTCGCATTATACGGCTTGCGGAATATACGCTTAAACTCTGTTTACAGAGAAGGCCAGACTGAAGACAGTCTTGATTGTAATTTTTAACGGTCTTTGATTAATAATTAAGGGGTCTTTTTGCAAGTCCAAAATTCTTCTGTAGGATAGATTGGTGTTTTCTCTGGATATTATAGTGGGTTCAACGATCATTGTCTCGATAGTCGTTTTTGCGAACGGTATTATAGCGAAAAGTCTGGAACAATATCTCAAGGGACTCTCGCTAGATGACTTTTTTTATATGAAAAGTGGCAAACGAGCATACGGCTCACCTGATCTTAAGTGATCACCGTCGCCCATGAACATCCACAGCACCAGAGGAGCTGTAGGTGCGTTGCCGACCTTTGAGATAGGAATAGGCTCGTTTCTTGAAGGTCCCTAAATCGTAAACGTTCGGAAACACCGTTGGCGACAGTTGATTCCACAAGTTGACAGTGCGTGGGAGAAAGTTACGCGAAAACGTACAGTCGTTGAACGCCAGATGGTGGTGGTGGAATTTGGAATTCTGCCGAGATGTGCGGTAATGGAAATCGGTAGCTGGGATGATTCCGAACAATTCCTCAGAACACTCCCCACGGTATATGCGATACAGGATGCAAAGAGAACCGACATATCTTCGCAGACTCAGAGGGTCGAGTCGATCGGAAAGACCCTGATCGTCGTCTATTCGAGCAGCTCTACGTTGTACACGGTCAAACGGAAGAAGTTGGTATTTTGGAGCCCCGGCCCAGAGATGCGAACAGTATTCCATATGAGGCCGTACTTGCGCCTTGTAAAGTTGCAGACGGTGGGCAGGACTGGGTCAAGGATCACATACAGAAGGCAGTACTGGATAGGTATACTGGACACGGCACGCATCGTAAGGAGGTTTCTCTCTATGTCGTCCTAACCATCGGTTGCTTGGGCACTATTTCGTTGCCGGCGGCACTCTGGTTTAAGTTTTTTCTATTATTTTAAATTTTGTAATGTCCTTTTATGTATTTCACTTCTTATAATAATATCGTAAAAACTTAATCTGAGATTTAAAAAGAAATAATATAATTGAAGTTATACTTACGCCACGTTATAAAAAATATGATGAAAAAAAAATTTATATACTTTTTGAAGTGCTCCAATATATTAATATATTACTTAGTGATATTAATTAATATAATATTTATTGATTTAATTTTTCAGCCCTTTTTATTATTTTTTGTAATTTATTCATTGCATGCAATTAAACCTATTTTTGATGATAGAATGATAACTTCTCAGGCGCGTACATAAGTACACGCACCCATTTTTTTTATTAAATATTATATAAGATAGGATAATATAAAGCTAGCTGAAGTAAGCGTTGGACGTAAATAATACTGACAAGTTCTATAACCAGCCGTCCGTATAATACCCAATATCTGGGCAAAACGATATCCATTCCACAACGTTTATTATTTATTGTCCGGCCACGAAAATGTGTTTCGCCGAATCACGGTGCCCGCTAAGTATGCCGTCGATATCGAACGTCATGCCGCCCGATGTTGTTGAACTCGAAACTTTTTAATTGTAATGGAGATTAGCTGTTATCTGATATAGGCTAGTGTGAGCATTTGTAATAACATATTTATTTCCAACGTTTGACAGCTGTAGGCGTTCCGATCTGAGAGATAAACTGAAGCAACCTTTAATGCCGCGTAGAACTCCCCAACTATTTCTGTATGATCAATCTTCGATTATTTATTACGTTTGAATAAAACTGTTGGTTATGAATTTAAATTATGTGAAGTAGCCGTCTATGTTATAGTTATTTGACTAAGAATTATTAAATTTTAATAAGACTATAATCAGTGTAGAAAAATCTAGGAACCAATGTTTTCGATTTTCTATTTCTTATGTGAAACAAAACTTATGTCAGACACATAAGTTTTGTTATAATTTTGCGGGTTTTTCGAAAAAAAAGTGTATAGGCAATGCTCTCCATCTGTAACTTAATAGGACGAAATAAAGCTTGGTAAAAAGTTTTCCCTGCAACAAAAAGTTTAAAAGCACGTGGGAGCCTATTTTTATTTTTTACAAGTTTTCATTACTAGGCGGGCTACCTACGGCTAATCCAACGCAGTGAATGAAAATAAACTTGTACGGAAGTAGATAGTTGTGTTTTGTTTTTAAAACTTTTGAATGTCTACCATCCTCCGAACTTCAACCGAAATTGATCACGAAGTATTGGAGCGAGCCCTACATTAGTCAGAGTAAAACCCAATCTGTATACTGTATACTATGGCTTATATTGATGTTTTTTTTATAAGAATGCTAACAGTAATTTTTTTTCGCAATTCCAAATAGACTTAGGCTTGAGCTGTTCACGTCTATAGTGGAATGGCGGATTCTAACCCACGACCTTACAATTCGCTGATCGTACCTTAAGGCACTAATAATAGCCCCAATATTAGGCTATTGACACTTCAAAATTGTTTTTTGTCTCATAACTTTCGACTGGTTGAACCGATTTTGATGATTCTTTTTTATCTGAAAGTTGGTGCTTTCCGTATAATCCCATCTCAATTTGGCCCAGTTTTTACAATAGCCATATAACCCAACCCATAGTCCCGGGGACGTTAATCCCTCCCCAGCGCCCTCGCAGTACTCGCCTTTTTAATAAGCCCACTGTAACGGACGACAATGCCCCCACCCTCGTCGCATCGTGAACCCAAGGCCCTTTTTAGTCGCCTTCTACGACAGGATATCGTACTCTTATTCTACTCGTAGTTTAGAACTACAGTGCTGATAATTAAAACGCTTACCTCACCTAAACACTGGTCTACTTGCACCTAACGCGACTTACGAGGTTGAGTAGATATTTTGCAAGTCATTAACTCAAAATAAATATTGTGACTAGAAGATCAAAGTCATTTAGCACACGTCAGCCCCTGTTCCCCTCTGGGTCGTATCGCACAGTGCAGCTACGAAAAAGTGCATTTCATGTTAGTAATAACACCGCCCAGTTGACACATACAAGAAATCTATTACCGTCACAGGGAAAGTTTCAGTAATCCATCAAGTGGAGCCCCTCGGGTGGAAATATTCACTCACTACGTAATTCGTCGGCAATTCGGGCCTTTTTCTCTTTTCTTATAACAAATTTACGAAAAAAGATATAGTTATAATACGCTTGCGATGTAATCTATTTGTTTTGATTAAAAAACGATTTTGTAAGAAGATTTTTCTTTTGTAACATGAGGCATGACTACTGACTTATATGCTAGAATCAGACTTTATTGCCCCTTGTCATTTTTCCTCTAAGCATAGTCTGCCTATGCTATATCTAGTTCCCCCAACGTGGGTGGTTAGGGATGTCTGTAAGAAGATTTGGATAGAATATTATAATTTAATTTATATTCTCTTACTCTCTCTAGTTTTCGTTTTGTTTATTTTTGCGATTACAATGATAAGGGTTAAACTTATTCCTATTATTTATTTCAAAATAAAAAGATTTTTATATCTTTTACAGTTAAATTTCTAAAAATATTGTATTGTAAGCTACCGCGTCTTTTCAGCCCTAGTGAGTTAGACAGAGCCAGCATACACTGTCCGTTCTTCACTAGGCTTATGTGACGGGCGGGGAACCCATGGCCAAACACCGGGCTCAATTTTTGTTTTGTATATAAAATCCGAAACAACGGCAATTCATGGGTCTCCAACTTCTGCCGACTGGGATTCCAATCCAACCGTCAGTAAAATCGTAAGTCAAAACACTTCTTCCTCTTCTTCTTCTGCCTGGTTATATCTCGGCTAGCAGACCTGTAGACAAGGGTCCGCTTTCCAAACTAGCCTTCTCAGTCACTTTGCCTAGTCTTCAGTATATCTCTTTCATTTCATTGAGAATGTTCTTTAACACGCCATATAGCCCGCTTTCACGTCGCCCAGCCAGCATTTCTGGTGTACCAAGAGATCTTGGACCATGTAGTCTCACTATTGGACATCTAGGCATCTGGTTTCCATGTAGCCCAATGGCCTACGGGCGAACCGCTTACCTAAAAATACTATTACAATGATAAATAAATCCTAAAATACTATTTGTCTTAGAAAATACTATTTATAGCTATAGTTTAGTAACTAATCGCTCTGACATTTGATGGTGACGGGTTTTTAATACCAATCAGCTTGTACCAATGAATCGACTTTTTTCGATTTAATAAGAACAGAAGTGTATTAACGAGTAAATACGAAAACTGACCTCAAAACCATCTAACATTAATAGCTATTACGCATATGCGACCTCTTTGTATTTCAGAATTATCGCAGGAATATTGCGAAATAGAATTAATAAGATCCTAACCAAACTATCAAACTACTCTTAAAGTGCATCCCTTCCAATAAAAAAATACAAAATCCATTTGTCGCGCACATAATGCAAATTTAAGAATTATACGGTTTTATCATGGATGCCATTACCAGAATTGGATCAAATCGGACCTCTCGGAAATGGCACCAGCTTTCAAATGAAAAAAGAATCATCAAAATCGGTTTACTCAGTCGAGAGTTATTAATTAACAAACATAAAAAAAAATCAAACGAATTGAGAACCACCTCCTTTTATGAAGTCGGTAGAAAATATTGACTGTTACTTAGTGAAATGATAGCAAAAACTGTCTCTGTCAACCTTGCTAGGATGTGAAAATTTATTATACAGGTAAAAATCAAAACAAAAGAATTAAAAGGGACCGTTCAAATAATTCTCGTCGGCAATTCCGCGCGATGTCGGCGTCGACAACAACGCGAATAATTTGTCGCCTGATGAATTGCGCTATGCAAGAGGTATTCTCCGTCTAGACTCGGACTTAATGAGTGCAAATCATTGCGAATAGCAATCCTGGTGCAGTCTTAAGTGTCATTATTATTAACTGTGCATTGAGAGCGCTCGACATTGTCATAAAAATTGTCACTAAAGATTTTTACTAGTACGTGTTAACGCGTACATTAGTGCGCATTATTTGAGTTAAGGTCGATGTTTAAAATCAACGCGCATTATAGCTTGAATAATATATCCGTCAATCAACTCGTCCTATTATAATATATCAGTATTCAATAATAATAGTTCTATATAGCAGTCTTATCAGTCTATCGTTTCTATCACCCCGACCATATTTATGAGTTGGAAGATGAATCTAAATTCCACTACGCTGTTAGTTTCATGGTTTTAAAGATGATCACCATGGTATTTTATCTAGTCCGGCAATCGATACAAAGTCTAGGTTTAGGGTGCGAGCTGATCAAGAAAAAACAAAATCCTATTTCGAATCAAACGTGTCGGATCAAACATTAGACGCTACTAGCGTGTACGCTTTATATTATTTACAAAGTTCTGACGTTCTTTTTCTCATCTTTCTCTTTCTTCCTGCACAATTGGTCGGGTAGAGTGGCCTCTAGTTGTCGTTAAGGAGTTCTTAACTAGTCTTGGTTAATCGTACACCTGGTATCTCAATTATTCTTACTATTTTTAGGTATTCCCTGGTCGGAACCCAGTCATATTACTAACATTCTTGTTTAAGCATTAGGAGATGATTCAAGTCAATAGTCGAATTGTGGATTCGAACTTACGACTGTTTCTTTTTTAAATTGACGCATCTATATGCGAATTTTAAAATCATCTTTCGACGTTTATGTCAAGAGTTACAATTTTTTTTGCGACCACGTCAATCCTCTTCAAATCTTGAATAATATTTCGGAACGTCAGATTTTTGTGGCCGATAAAGAGGTTCTTGCGATCCGCCCAATCAATCGCGGCTTTTAATGGATTGTATTTAGAACTAATGGCCTTTTCATAGAGTAGTAATAGAGACAGACAAGTATACAATATATAAATACAAAAATAATTAAGACTTGTATTCGATAAATAGCGTAGTAGTTACGTTAAATTTTGATGTCAGAAAAAATTGCTTTTAATTGGAACGAAGACAGAGACATTCGTTTTTTTCGCTGATCTTATTTGGCTTTAAATAAATGGGACACAGCTATGCATTGGCAAATTTTAAAGTAAGAAATCTAAATGGAGATTCTTTGCCGAAGATTTGAACTTCGACCGTCAGATCGTAAGCCGTCCGTTTAGCAAGTTCATTTTCAATAAGTATGATTATTAGCTAGCGTTGAAAAGACGCCACTTTTATTGTTTTGTTTTTTAATGCGCCGTGGTAGCTCAGTGTCCGGGGGTCTTCTCAGGTTATTTAATCGTTAGCAACCCGAGTTCGATCCCCGGTGCCGGCACCAATGAATTTGTTTCTTGTAATTTTAAGTGGTGATTTACCACGCGCTCGGCGGTGAAGGAATACATCGTGAAAAAATCTACATTTCTTTGAACATGTTCTAAAAAGTCAACCCGCACTAGGGTTATTGCTTTGTTGTTGGGACTATTCGCTTGTACCTTATACGTTATTTACAGAGAAAGCCTGTGCCTAGCCTAGGGGCCTTTGTCGTCCGCCAAGGTGGACCCGGGAAGAAGGCGACATCGGCTGGCCCGTGTCGCCTTGCACTGCGAGGGCACAGGGAATTGCTCTCCTTGAGCACAGTGCAGAGGGGCTCCGGTGCGTTCCACTGGAGATCCCGGAGCCCCTCACCAGGCACCGAGGAAGGGCCACCGGGGAGGTTTTAGTGGGTAAAAACGCCACATAACCGCCGCCTTCCGTCCCCAGAAGGCGATGTATCTTTTTAAAGATTTCCTCCTCGTTTACAAAAAAAAAAGATTTCAACTTCTCAAATCGAATACCCGGCCATTTGTGTTTTCCCACCTTGCCATTGTTAAGTAAAAAACATTATAATAATATTAATATTACTATTTACTATTCTTTGACGCCAATACCAAATTAAGCATTGAGTACGTATCTGATAAGCTTAAATTGAATCACCTTCGAGTCTGATTGAAGGCTGGTCACGGAATCGGAGCCGTGTCAGAGGAACAAATTAATTAAATACGTTTCGACATCTGCGCCACGTCTACTGGAAATGTTACGCAAACGGAACCATATATTTAATTAGGGATAGTTTATAATAATTGAAAAAATTGAATATTTACAGAAAATTGAAGGTAATCGTGATGGTATCGATCATTTATGATATGTCACTTCCATAGTGAAAAAATCATGTTAAAATATTATATAGCTCAGGATCGTAAACATATAAATTTTATAAAAAGACTTAAGGTGGCTAGCCTTTTAGGTGGTATACAGAATTCATTTTGTAATGTGCCGGAATTTATATGATCTAGTTTTGCCAACACCGTTTCATCATTGTACTGATCCCATCCCTCAAACCCGAACGAAGCGCTTTGCTTCGTCTTTCATTTTTCGTACAGCAAAGGACTGCAATTGTTTGCCGCGTCTTTCTTTCTCTCCGATTACTAAGTGGGTGTTTTCAAGAGCAGTTTAAACAGGCAATTAATAAGCTAGTGCGCATTACCATACAAGATTTTGCTCACTTACCTACAATTATAAAAGTTTGAAAGTAAAACCTTCACAAGAAAGAAACAAATTTCAAAAGTGGTTAATAAATGACGGCGCTATAAGACATACTACAAACCAACCACCCCTCACCGGGGCGACCTAAGAACTATGCCACCTCTCAATCCGGTGAAGCAGTCAAGGCCAGCTTCTCTGGCCAATCTGTGTAGTTAGTCATAAAAAAAAAAACATACTACAACACTAGAAGACCTCCTCCTTTTTGAAGTCGGTTAAGATTAAAAATACGGACGAATTAAAAGCTCTTCCTTTTTCGAAGTCGGTTAATATATAATTCTTTAGGTGTGGTATGTGGTGTTATGCCTGTGTCTAAGTGCCTCCATGCGCGGCACATTTTATGATAAATTGAATTTGAATTACGTTGATTCATTGCTTAGAAATCAGTAGGGAGCCAAAATGCTTGCGTAGTGCGCGTATGGCCCGTGCCACCTTCGCCGACATTCCACCAAACGTAAGTGGCAATCAAATATAAAGGTTATTTTAATATGCAGTAAAATTTCAAATCAATTTCTTTTTAAGCAATAAAGAGGCGTTTTAGTGGCGTTCGTTGAATCAGGCGAGGTGTACACTGCACGAATGCAGCGTGTGATTTGTTGGTATGAAGTAGCCGGCGTCCCGGCGAGAGAAGTCGTAAATCATGCCAAGTGACACCCTTACGATTGCGGCAGCTGCATAATCCGTCGAAAAATAGTACCGGTCGCAACCGACACAATGAAATTTCACCGTTTCTTTTTTATTTCTTACCACTTTTAAAGCACGTTTTATAACTGATGTCTTTCCTTATAAGTGTACGTTGATATGTGCTGCGACTTGCGCGTAAATTTTATAGACAGTCATAAATTTTGTGTAGTCCTTACTCTTTTTAATATATGAAAATTGATTGCGGTTCGAGAAATACTTCAATAAGATGTTAATTCAATGCCATAGTTGCTAATCTATCTTCATTATCATCATAAACCCGTATTTATCCATTGCTGGAAATAGGCCTTCACCAATAGCTAATTACTAACATTTCTAATATGTTGAATAGAAGTAGATACAACTAAAGATATAACGGATTTTATGGCTGTTTAGTCTTCATATTAAATTTACAAAAATTTTGCTGCGTTTGACTAGTAATTTGTATTGTTTTTATTGCGATGATAGCTGCAAAAATACTTTGAATCCTGGTCAAAGTGCTGCGGTATATCACTGCGGGGAAGCATACAGAATAACAGTCACATTTGGGCAGACGCTGCTAAACGCCACGTCGGTGCTTGAGACTCGTGGGAAAGTTGGGCTAAGAAGGTAATTGGGCAGCCCTGTAGTTCTGGGCTCGTAGAATAAGACCACGGTATCCCTGTCGTAGACTGGGCGACAAGGTTGGGGTCCTTTGTCGTCCGCCAAAGTGGATCCGGGAAGAATGCGACATCGGCTAGCCCGTGTCGCCGCACTGCGAGGGCACATGGGGGAGGGATTAACCTCCCCCCCGGGACGCGCTATCCGAAGTGCACAGTGCACCGAGGAAGGGCCACCGGGAGGATTTTAGTGGGTAAAAACCTCACATAACCCCGTCTTCCGAAGGCGGGGTATCTTGTTGAAGATTTCCCCCGTCACCAAAAAAAAAGAAGGTAATTGGTGATGCTGAAACATTGCAACATAAGAAGTACTTTGGTATTATATTTTATACAGCCTTTATATAAATGTATAGTGTACACTTATTTCATGGCAAATAGAAAACGTTTCTCGAGGGAAGAAGAGATACGTTCCGTATTGACATCTACAAATATTGCTCGAGGTTATAATACGTCAGTAACCGATATTTTGTATGATGAACGAGCCGAAAGCGATATCGGTAAGTGAATGTGTATTCACTTACGGGACCGCCCGTAATTTGTTACCATCGGCCTGTTTCCCCGTATACATCAATCGAGCAAAGGCGGACTGATTGCATTGTAACCTAATACAGGAGGAAGTAAGACCCGACATAATGGAACACTTTTATTTTGGGTCTATTTCTCTGTTTAATCTCATATAACACTTCACGGAAAACGTTTTAATTATTTTACAATACATTAAATTCCTATTGTTATTATACTATATTATATTTGTACAGGAATTGTTGGGTTTTTTATAGTGCCGAAAGACGAAAGTCTTCAACCAGTGTCTTACTAGCTATGACCTACGGTGCAGAGAATTGGCCTCAGTCTATTGGGCTGGTCAACAAGCTGAAAGTCGCACAGTCGCATAGCGAGCAATGGAAGGGATTTGGCATTTCTCTAAGGGATAAAATCCGAAACAAAGACATTCGACAAAGAAGGTGTTCGGGCATAGCCCTTAAAGACAGCAAGTTGAAGTGACACTGGGCCGGCCACAAATGTTGAGTCAGTGATGGCAGATAGGGCAGGAAAATCTTCGAATGTGATCGGAGTCGCGTGTGGTGCCCTCCCTCCATATGAGCCGATGACCTTGTAAAGATAGCCCCAAGTAGCTAGTTGCGGAAGGCGGAAGACCTATGAGTGGAAGGCATTGGGGATTGTATTTCCAGCAGTGGATTGACACAGCTTAATAATTATATTTTTTAGGAGGCCCAACGGCACGATGAATACGGGGACAAGCGGCCCTGGAGCTTTCACCATTTTCCCCCACGTCCAAATGAGGACAATCCCATCTTAAAAGTCCCGACTACCACATATCATGTTCAAACATTCTTTTTCCAACCCTCTTGCCCAGTGTGGAGACTTAAGGACCGCTACTAATAACGTTATAACAAATTCGAACTACTCAAACTCATCATCCAAGGAAAATTCAGGGTATACGACCACCTGAAAAAAGACGTATTTCGTGGCTCAGAAGTCTCTGGACATGGTTCAACATGAGCACACGATGCTTGTTCCGTGCACGCTGCATCAATAATTAAAATGACAGCCGACCTCCGATAGGAGATGGCACTTCAAGAAGAAGAAGAACAAGCTCTGCGTGTTCTTTTATATTTATTTTTAATTGTTTCAAAATCTATTCATTGCACTTAAGTAAAGCACTTAAATGTGAATTGTTAACCGTCGAAGTCGTAAAAGTTAAATGAAACAGACCGTGTGTACCGCATTGAGAACTACGATGAATTTAACGGTATTATGGCGGTAAGAGGGAGCAATTTGCTAAAACAAACGCCCTCCATGTCTCGCAAGTTGAACGAATCGCTTAGCGAAAACATTAGCTACGGCTCAAAGGCTGTTCAGAGTAAATTGCACGTGAAATTCGACAGCCGATGTTACTGAGTCTACAAAAATCTGGCCTCGATATTGTCTGATTACTTCCTCGAAGTCTAGTCAAATACGCGTAGATACGTGATTTTGTAATATATGAAATTTTGGTTCCTTAAACTATTAATATAGCTTTCAAACTTTTTTATTTTTTATTAATATTAATGAGCCCTTAATTAAGTATAACACTAAACAGTGATTCTTTGGTATTTATTAGCCTAAGTCATCTACCATATCAGGCTTCACACTTTTACAACTAACATTCATACAATTCAACATCCTCTTTCATTCTTTCTTCAGCAACAATCCGTCATAAACCAAAAAAGACATAATAAATAAATAAAAATAAAAAGCCTTATATTTCTTACCAACTAATTACAAATATATACTAATTTCTGATTATTTACTACTAGTTAAGAACCTCTCGTTCTCGAGGGTGAAGGCCTCCTCTAGAGATTTCAAGTCTCTTTGTCTTTTGCCGTTATTAGCCACTGTTTGCCAGCCGCGTGCATAATATCGTTTGTCCACCGGGCAAATGGTCTTCCTCTCTTTCTGGTGCCCGATGGACTCTTCCAGGATGTAACCCTGGTGGTCCAGCTGTTATCTGTCAGTCTGGCTATATGTCCGGCCCAACCCAAGTTTTCTCCATTGTAGTCTTTTTTCCGTTGGCCTGGAAAAAAGACATAAAGCATAGTAATTATATTACTGTACTGTTTTTTTTTTTTTGCCAAATTTTCTTCTGTCACTTTTTCCTATTTCTATAAATATATCACATATATATTATAATCTGTACATATCTATACTCGAAGTGGTATTAATGTTAGCAGTAACTATCGACGTACAGAAGTTCTGATATACCGAATGAAGCTTATAATCCAGTCGTGGTTAAACTAGTTCAGCTAGAGTAAAAACCATAGTCAGGGTTCTGTCTGAGATCCGAGTGACCACTGTAAAAACTTGATCACCTTCCAACCCAAAGCGGCTATAAATGTATTTTTTTTAGTTTGCGAAAAGATTATAATACTTATAAATATATTATATTGTGTCCATAAATCCCATCGCATTGTAAACACAGTTTTATTGGCCATTACGCTCAGTTTAATCAGAAATAAGGCGGTTAAGGTAACGTAGACCGGTAATATACCTCGTTACTGTTGTTAAGCCGACTTTTCGAAATGTAATCCTTTTATTTTTTCCGAATATACTAAGGAACTCCTAAAAATGCTTCTACATTGAGATATTGGTAGAATTATGATAATCGAAGTACACAATTACGACAACGAGCACAAATAAGGTAGAACAAAGTGAACATAGTTGCCAGAACTTCGTAGTATAACTATGATAATTTCGAAATAAAAGCATGCGCCCGAGCGTAGTAGCGTATAATTAAATGTTTTGGTACTAACAGTCATATAATATGAAACATATTACAGAATACTTAAGTAATATACCGACAAGGAGTATCCAAAATCTTATACCAACAACTCTATCTAATCTAAATGGAAGGCGCTGGTCTCCTTCTGTGAATCCCGACATCCCGTTCTGAGATGGCGCAAGCGAGCCGGTGGCAGACCGGCCCTGTAGTTCTGGGCTCTCAAGAATAAGACTACGGTATCCTCTGCCTGTCGTAGAAGGCGACTAAATGGGGCCTCGGGTTCAATGGGCGACAAGGGAGGGGGGCCTTTGTCGTCCGCGAGGGTGGACCCCGGAAGAAGGCGACATCGGCTGGTCCGTGTCACCTTCTTCCCTAAAAAAAAGGTATATAATATGTATAAATGTTCAACCTATCGATAAAACCTTTTAACATTCCAAGTACAGATTACAACAACTCTTTAGAATGCAAAGGGTCAACCTCTGTTTGGTTTGAACATTTATTCATTCAAAACTATTTGGCGTAAAACGCAACATCCACACGGTGGGCGTGTTGAAGTGTTTACTTTGATCTTTGTAACTCTCGTTGGAATAAATACTTTTATCAATGTTGACACAGTGTCGGGTTGTTCTACACCGAGCGTTCATCGTGTTTTTTTAATGTGTAGAGCTTTAGACAAATAAACCCACGCCTCTGGCATTGTCTTAACTTCAGTATGTAGTAAGTAAGTGGGCTGAATTTTATGTAAATATTTTGTTATCCTGTTTTTAAAAATGTTTAAAAAAGTTATATATACATATCCCACTGTTGTTCACAGGCCTTCTCTGTATTGAAAGTATAAGGCTATAGTCGTACACGTGACCCTAATCCACATGTACGGACTTCACAATTATTACAGAACTGCAGGTTTCTTCACGATGTTTTCCTTGACCACCGAGTGCGTGGTAAATCAGCACCTAAATTTACAACAAATAAATTCATTGGCGCACTATGCAACTATTAAGAGAACCGCCTGGACACTGAGCTACCACGACTCTTCCTGAGCTACAACGACACTTTAAAAATGGTTATCATCTATATTGTCTTATTGTAAAAAAAGCGATTTAGGACAGCGAAATCATCAACCCAAGGAAAGAATTAGATGGGGTTCTTTAATCGGACAACTTGACTCATGCATCAGAGTAAAATACTATATCAAGTTTATGTACTGTACTTTATCGAAAGGATTAACATCTTGACGTATATCTTGTGTCACATCTAGCTGGAGCATTCGTGACTGACATAATTATAAATACCGCATGGCATAAAACTTTTGAGCTCAGATATAAAAATAGCTTATTATATTGCTTAGCATTGCACAAGCAATTAGTACAAGCTGAAAATCGCACCACGAGCGATGGAAAGAGCTATGATCGGTATTTCTCTAAGGGATATAATCCGAAACGAAGAAATTCGACGGAGAACGAAGGTAGTTGACATAGCTCTTAAAATCAGCAAGTTGAAGTGGCCGTGGGCCGGCCACATCTACCGAGTCAGTGACGGTAGATGGGGGAGGAAAGTCTTGGAATGGAGGCCGCGCATGGGCCCGAGAAGCGTGGGGCGCCTTCCCTCCAGATGGACCGACGACCTTGGATAGCCGGAAGTGGATGGATGCGGAAAGCGGATGATTGTATGTGGTGGAAGGCCTTGGGGAAGGCCTACTTTCAGCAGTGGATGATGATTCTTAGCTTAAGTGTTAAAAATTTTTGTTAGAATGTTTATTAACCTAAACAAATTCCTTATAAATTTGTTACTGGTCGATGTCTACGATTAATAAATTAATCGATGCTGTCGTTCAACTCAAGTCGTGAATTCGTAATTTACTTTTGTACATTTTTACGCATTATTCGAAAATAATGTGATTTGTATTTGGCGACGAAACACTTTTTTGCTCTGTAACAGACAACAAATTGAGTATTTCCAAGGAATCGCATGGCGGAAACAAATTTAATTTATTGACGACTTATTCAAACTGCTGACTGCTTCGCAACGACGTACGACAATTATGTAACTGCAAATTTATCAACACCTACGCTTGCAGCTTTAAGTCGTTGGGCATTAAGTCCAGAATGCCATGCTCGTGAGCAAGGGTAGTTTTGTGAAATCAACGTTGAAGTGACAGAACTTAATAGGACTTTAACAAATAGCTAAACGTTTCGTAATTCGGGGAATATTTTGAATGGGTAGTTTATTTAACAAAAGACTTTTGGACAGTTTTTATTCTGTCCGAGCACTCGTACCGATGTCAACATCTGCCCTTTTTTCTTAACCAAGAGATTGGCGACTTGAAATAGATATTTGTTCAACTAGCCAGAAAATCGGAAGCTATTGTGTTGCTGTCCAGGAGGCGGTAATTCTTTTGTTGTAGCCGAGATATTTGGTATGACACCATTGGATTGCATATTTTGACGCAACATCTTATTCTGATTCGTTTTGTATGGCGTTAACAGACAAAGCTTTGTAAATATCATCGTTCTTTTATGTAAAGGTGAAGCGGCTAATCGGGAAGGTTAACAAATCCATTAAAACAACAACTATGAATGTATGATGATTAAAGGGATTTAAAAGGAACAATGGTTTGAAGTGTCTTATGCCACATTGCTTACGGTTAATTGATTTATTATAACGTTTTTTTATCTTACAATCAATCATTTATCACCAATTCAAATCAATTAAGCATCAATTAACCTGAAAAAAAGAAAATAGCAAGTTTAGACCTTCTTTTAACACGAGCAGGATAGGCAGAGATGGGGTGCGCAGGAGGCGATATCAACGCTGCCCCGTAATCCGAAGCGGGGTCAGGCTGGGTACCTGAGCCCACTAAAGCTTCGGCGTCGCCGGGACTTCTCGAAGTCCCCTTTAGAGGTAGAAGTCCGGTATTTGCGCTGCCCTGTCGCTGACAGATCTGGGGCACTCCACTTATAACGGCTGATGGCATTCGCGGAAGGTTTAGTGTGCCAGACCGATTCCCACACATCCCTCCGGGGTTCCGAAGGATGGTTCGTAAAAAGGATTCCCCCTCGTTAACAAAAAAAAGGGTAGGCAGATATAACCGTCGTTTTTAGCTGAGCATATTTAGTCACATATGTAATATGAGATGACACTAAATTTAAGCTTTCCGTCTAGGTCATATCTTAAGTTGAAAGTTTAGCCATTAGGGTAATACTGCTTATTATTAAAAGTATTTAATAGAGTATAAAAAACAATTTAATAGACTTGAACACCACCATTTTCCTAGTGTTGTCATAGCTGCTGAAATGCTACCGTGAGCAAAAATAAAGGGTCGATCAATAAAGTTTATGTTTTTTAATGAAATATAAATAAATTAATAAAAATATTTAATTGTCTATCTTGCACAATTTATTTCAGTTAACTAGCATCTTTATCTTCCGAGATTTTCAAACTTTCTAAACCGACCCTTTATTTTTGTAGATCAATGTGAGAAACGATAAATTACTCTGTATCAATTTCAATTTATTAAATTTATTATTAAACAAAAGGAAAAACCAACCGTTTCTAAATTAATTTGGTTTTTGTTTTAATTAAACAAAAGAGTAAAACAATAAACAAGGAAACTTTCCTTAACTCAATTTAACTCAGCGCATAACAAAATGTTAAATGTTCGAAAGCGTTTGCTTCTGCTATTACTACAAGTTAGTTCTTATTTTCAACTATTTACTTTTTAGAACTTATTACCATTTCAGAATTAAAATTAAGTCGGGCGTTTCGGCCGCGTTAGAGTTTATTGTTGGCTGAATATATTAAGATTTTATAGCGGTAGCACCACTATAGTTCTGTTGTACCCCTGATTTGCTATCAGATGGAAATACGCAAAGTACAAAGTCGAACAATGGCAGGGTCAGTGTCAACGGCTTGTATTTTGGCCGTGTTTGCAGAATGTCGGCGTGAAGAACAGGGTCGCAGTTGAAATTCCTTTATCAGGTATTTGCGATAGTATCCCATTAGTAAGTCACTGGGTACTAAACACTAAGATGTGTTACAGCCTTTATATATGTCCCACTACTGTACAGGCCTTCTTTAAAGAGAGCATTAGGAGCACAGTTCGCCACGCGGTCCTAGTGCTTGGCAGACTTGCTTTTTTATACTTTCTAAGCAAGTGCTTGAATACAATCCCACCTGATGTAAAGTGGAAATGCAGTCCTGGATAGTAAGACGCACTAGCTTAGTAAATGCCTATTCACTCTACTCTTGAAAATACCTTTTGTAATCGGAAGGAAAGACAGACGCGGGCAAACTATCTGGAATAGTTTGCCTTTGTCTTTGACATGTTTTAGAAAAATTCTAGGACATGTAAACATCGTGAGGAAACCCCTCACGATGTTTTCCTTCACCTCCGAGCGCGTGGTAAAATCGGTACATAAAATTGCAACAGCAAATTTACTGGTGGTGCTGACACCGGAGATGGAACTCGGGTTTCTAGCGTACCAGGCAACTAAAAGGGGACCGCCCGGATACTGAACTACCCCGCCTTGCAGGTGTTCGCTTGATCAAGCAGAGGTGTACCGGTGCGTTATCTTGAAGATCTAAAAGCTCCCAAGTACCCAGGTTAGCCACTGTCAAGGTTTTAGTGAGTAAAAAGCTGATAAAACAACGACGGCGTTCTCCTCAAAGAACGGGTATCCTTTCGTGAAGATCAGATAAGCCAAATTCCTTCTACCATCGCAAAATAGACTTCTTACGTGTGACTTCACTACAAAAGTAACCGTTCTTGGTTCATACTCGAACATTACAGTATTTCCCTGCGATTAATTTAAATAGAAAAGTATAACAGTATTATAATATTGTGTATTTGTTTTTTTTCACTCTTGTCTGTTGTTTTTGGGAAGTGTGTCACGCTTAAAAATGTTAATTTTTAAGTACATTTTCAGTCATTACATAATAGAGATTTGTACCTCAGTTTGTTATTAAAAAATTAAATGCATTGGTAGCCTAATTATACTAAGTCAGCTAAGTTACGTCATACAAATAAAGATAAAATAAAACTAACATAACAGCGAGGGAGGGAATTAACTTAAGTAAGAGAGTGTTATCAAATAGTCGTTAATGAACACACATACGAGTATAAAGTTAAAATGTTTAAAAGAACGACCGTAGCGGCGATGGTTCCGACTATAAAATACCCTGGATATGCAATAGCTGTCCGGTGCACTGTGAGAGCGGGCCATTTGCATAGGAAGTGAATGCGTTGAAACGGCCTCGCCAGGAATTTGATAAAACTATCTTAGCGCTTAGTCGCGTCTATAAAATAAAAATATTGTGCAAATATTTTACTTAAATTCAACTATTTATCTTTGCACTAGTGAACAACAAAGATGTTGGTCAAAAATTCCTCGGCTACTGCAAAGAAATTGCAGAGAAAGTAGCAAATAGGAATAAAACTTTGTAAGTAAGACGCATTTTAAATAATGTGAGTTGCGAGCCCACCATTGGACTTAAAATTAAATTTAGTAACTAGGATGTAGCATAAGAAACTTAAAATAGCATTATATAAAAAAAAATAGCATAGATGGATAGAAATAAGACAAGTGTAATAAAAATAGGATTAGAAATAAGCAAATGTTAGAAATGTAATAAGAAATAATTATAAGAAAAGAGTAAAAGAATAAGTGTATACTAGAAGTAAAAATATTGTGTAATAATAATAAGTAAAATTAGAAATAAATTGTGTATAATAAGTTGAATGTAAGAGTGTAATAAATATAAAGGATGAGAGGAAAGGCATGGGAGAAAAACTGCCCTAACCTATCCACGTTAGGGGAACTAGAAATAGCATAGGCATACTATATACTATACTTAGATTAAAAACGACAAGGGGCAATAAAACTCTGAATTTAGAATAAGTCAGTAGTTATGCCTTTTGTTACATAAAAAAACTATTTATCTTTAGATTCGCATTCATATATTTCTGTACTCGTTAGCTTATTCCGGGTCAATGAAATCAGCGTTTCATAACGCTTAGTGCTCATATAAGTAGGTAGGTGGTAAACATAAATTTTAAGAGGATATATTATTTGTGCTTAAAACATCGAAAGACGGAAGCTTATTACACAGAAATAGATTCAACACTTCAACGGTCACTGCATAATTAGCTTAGTAATAGAATAATCATTTTCTAACCGACTTCAAAAAAGAAGGACGTTCTCAATTTTTTTCATGTTCTGAAGTTTTATCGCTTTTTGATTAAAATAATTATAACTAAGAAAGAGGATATAACTTCGTAATATAACTGATAGTTCGGAAATAAAACAGAGTGTCAGCGTAGTGGCGCTTAATTTTAGATTCGTTACGTTTGGTTTGATTACAAGTATATTTATAAGTAAAAACAAAAACCGACTTCAAAAATCTACAAAGCGTCCATTCGCGACCGTCGGAGGTTGCGAAAAATCCTTGCGCGATATAAGTATTTTATGGGAAAACCCCACCCCTTGATAAGATTAGGAGCGTTGCTGGAGTTTCTTCGGCCACCTCTTCTCCCAGCGGTAACGCTTCCCAAAGTGGTATATAAGTAGTTAGTTTAGCTTAGATTGTCCCAATAGATTTTGTTAATAAAATGCGTTCGTGCGGAACACGTGCGTTCTGGTCGCTCGCCAAGGCTGTTCAAGGGAATTTCTGTCAGCCATCCCTTCCACCTCTGCACAAAAAGGATGACTCGCTGGCCCATGACGCAAAGGAGAAGGCCGATCTTCTGGCGCACTCTTTGCGTCCAACTCGACTCTGGATGATAAGGGTAACTCACCGCCGACCATCCCGCGGAACGAGTACTCTATGCCGGAAGTAAAGTTTCTGCAGACTACAGTACGCAGAACACTTTTCTCTAGACATCCACAAGTCGAGTGGACCTGACGGGATCCCTCCTATTGTGCTGAAGATGTGTGTTCCGGAGTTGACACCGGTGTTGACTCGACTTTCCATTTCACCCAAGGCGTTGTCCCGTGTTCTTGGAAGACTGCTTTAGTGCACCCGATCCCAAAAAGGGCAATAGCTCTGATCCATCTAACTACAGGCCTATTGCCATCACTTCTTTGCTCTCAAAAATAATGGAATCCATTATAAACAGCCAGCTTCTAAGGTATCTGGAGGATCACCAGCTGATTAGCGACCGCCAGTACGGTTTTCGTCACGGTCGCTCAACTGGTGACCTTTTGGTTTATCTTACACACCGATGGGCTGAGGCAGTTGAGAGCAAGGGGAGGCCCTGGCAGTTAGTTTGGATGTGGCGAAGGCTTTTGATCGGGTTTGGCACGGAGCGCTTCTTTCAAAGCTTCCATCGTACGGGCTTCCCGAGAGGTTATGCAAATGGATCACCAGCTTCCTCGAAGGCCGTAGCATCAAGGTCGCTGTTGACGGTGCATGCTCGGACTCCAAACCAGTGAACGCTGGTGTTCCGCAAGGCTGTGTACTGTCTCCTACCTTGTTTCTTTGCACATCAATGATATGCTGCAAATCAGCAACATTCACTGCTATGCAGACGATAGCACAGGTGATGCAATGTACACAGGCCGTGCCAATACTTCTCGGGAAAGCATCGAAGAGTGCCGGAACAAACTTGTGTCCGAAGTCGAAACTCTTCTCGACAGGGTCTCAGATTGGGGAAGACTAAATCTAGTCCAATTTAACCCCACAAAGACACAAGTATGCGTGTTTACCGCTAAAAAAACTCCCTTTATCGTCTCCCCTCAGTTCGAGGGCACTCCCTTGGTCGCATCCTCCAGCATTGGAATCCTTGGCGTCGATATATCGAGTGTCGTTCAGTTTCGTGGTCACTTGGAAGGCAAAGCCAAATTGGCCTCCAAAAACTTGGCATACTCAGTAGAGCAAGACAGTATTTCACGCCTGCCCACCGTCTGCAACTTTACAAGGCACAAGTACGGCCTCATATGGAATACTGTTCGCATCTCTGGGCCGGGGCTCCCCAATACCAACTTCTTCCGTTTGACCGTGTACAACGTAGAGCTGCTCGAATAGTCGACGATCAGGGTCTTTCCGATCGACTCGACCCTCTGAGTCTGCGAAGAGATGTCGGTTCTCTTTGCATCCTGTATCGCATTTACCATGGGGAGTGTTCTGAGGAATTGTTCGGAATCATCCCAGCTACCGATTTCCATTACCGCACATCTCGGCAGAATTCCAAATTCCACCGCCATCATCTTGATGGTTGGCGTTCAACGACTGTACGTTTTTCGCGTAACTTTCTCCCACGCACTGTCAACTTGTGGAATCAACTGTCGCCAGCGGTGTTTCCGAACGTTTACGATTTAGGGACCTTCAAGAAACGAGCCTATTCCTATCTCAAAGGTCGGCAACGCACCTGCGGCTCCTCTGGTGCTGTGGATGTTCATGGGCGACGGTGATCACTTAAGATCAGGTGAGCCGTATGCTCGTTTGCCACTTTTCACATAAAAAAAAAAGCTACCGACCGAGTCGTGGTTCGGCCCTCTCAGGCGCCCTCGAATCGGACTGCTAACGCGTAATAATGGTAACCGTCCGCTGAGGTTACCCTCACCAGGGGACCCTTGTGTCGAGTGCTAATAGAGGTTCAGGCTAAGCGATCATAATATCATCATAAAGGCCAGCTTCTCTGTGCCAACTGTGTTAGTTCGTCAAAAAAACCCGACTTCAAATCGAATCAAACGGTAAACGCTATAACACGCGGACGACCTTTTTGTATTACCGAATTATCGTAGGAGTATTACGAAATAAAACTTAATCAGAACGTGTGGTGAGGAAGAAACTTTCATCAAACTACTCTTAAAGTACATCCTTTCCAATAAAAAATGAATCATCAAAATCCGTTGGCGTGATATTGAGTTATTCGTCCATTTGTCGCGCACATAGTTGATACAAATGTAAGATTTATATGGTTCACTCATGGATCCCATTGCTAGAATTGGACCAAATTTAAATAAGACCACGAGAGCACGAGCTTTCAAATAAAATAAAATCACCAAATCCTTTCACCCAATCTAACGTTATAAACAAAATAAAGCAAAGATAAAAAAATACAGATGAATTGAGACCCTTTTGAAGTCGGTTAAAAATATTTTAAGGAAAACTGTTCTCTTTCACGATGATTAGTAAATATTTTATACATGAGATGTTAACTGTAATAAAAAACAATGTGCACATAAAAGATAACTAAGAACCAGTTAAGAGGAAAGTCACGTAGAGAGAAGATTAGAATTACGTAGAGGAATAATTGTCTCTCGGCAGTATCATGTACAGGACGGTCTCATAACGTAACTTCAACTGCACCCCGCGCTTCTCGTAACCATGCTGTAATAAATCTTCCGTCATATTATATTAAACTAATTACGCAACTAAAACCAAGAACTGCAGTATTTACTGTGAATGCTCGCAAAGAAGGGTAGTAAAAAATCTTTAAATCTTTTAACCTTTTTTTTAACGGAGACGACAATCGCTGTTCGCTTTTCGTCACGATAGCTTTTATCAGATACTTTAATGATATTATGCGGAACATCAACATATGAACTATTAGACGACCGGACTGTAAAACCTTTTCTTTTTGTTAACGGGCGTAAATCTTCAACAAGATACCTCGTTTTCTGGGAGGAAATCGGGGGTATATGGGGTTCTTAGCCACTAGAACCCCCCCTTCTACGGTGCGTGGAGGTGCCGGGATCTCCAGTGGAATGCACCGGATCGTCTCTGCACTATGTTCTTGGAGAGCAGATCCCCACGGGGGATAGGTCAATACCCTTCCTGTGCCATCGCAGTGCAAGGCGATACGGGCCAGCCGATCCGCCTTCTTCCCGGGTCTACTTTAGCGGATGACAAAGGACCCTACCCTTGTCGCCTAGTGAACCCGAGGCCCCTTTTGGTCGCCTTCTACGACAGGCAGGGGATACCGTAGCCTTATTCTACGACCTCAGAACTACAGGACTATGGGCTGATATAATTCATCATAATTAAAAAGCTTCTAATATGTTGTATCTTGTGGAGAATAGCGAAGAGTTATGTAAGAAATATGCCTCACTTGAATCAGTATTCATAAGCCGACCCAGACGACATAAATAACATCAAATATTTGCTTTATTACACATCGTGAAAGAGATCAAGATGCTGTTTAGAATTCTGCGTTGAGAGCACTGACGTCCGCGAACGCATGAATATAGCAGGAAATAAATAACCTTCATATGAAGACGAATGTCCGTTTAAATAGAACACCGTATAAGGAACAATTATTTGCATAGACCATATTTATGATATTTAATAATAATACCGAACGGTCTTTTAGTGAGAAATAAACAACAACACCTTAATGGCCGGGTCAAGAGTCCGATACAGAAGGCGGTATTCCTGGACACGGCACACATCGTCAGGTTTCTCTAGAGAGATGTCCAGACATAGATGTCGCCCTAACCATCTCAATGAAGCCGGGCTCACGCAAGAAAGACTCGTGGTCTGAAACATTTTTTTGTTTTTATCTATTGTCATTGTATCTAAGTATTAAGTAATAAAATGATTAATGTAATAAAGTTTAACCCATATATTGTATGTACATTTGAGTATAAAACCGGTCATTATGTAATTAAAATTCGTAAATTTAATCACAAAATGGGACTATTGATCATTCATAATTACCAGTTAGTAGTAACCAATGAATTGAAGTAATTATTTGTCATTAATTCGTTTATACATTGCCAACTGCACACACACACTACACACATGGTAATGTTTTTGTCTATAACATATTATATAAAATTATTAGCTTTTTTCATATAAATTTATGTCAAAACCAAAATTTATACTCTTCCGTTCGCGCAATTTTTCGTAAAAGGCAAAAAAACTTCTAAACTACATTTAAAAAGTAAACTTTTTGCTTAAATATCAATTAAATTTGATAGGTCATGATAAAGACTTAGTACCTAATCATTCTTTTGAGTCTACCCTCCTCTAAGCCTTCTCTTGTGCATTTTGAAAATCATAAGCTTACTTATTCTAGATTAATTATTAACCAAGTTAATTGCAGCTTTACTTTAGACGGTCTAATGTTTATAATTAATGTTAATTTAACATTTATTGACCAAAAATAAAGGAGAGCCTTGAGACAATCCAGTAAAAAAAATATTTATGGACAAAGTGTAACATTCATTATAATAATGGCTGCATTAAATCACATTTTATATTAGGCACTAGGATCTATTTCGTACAGTAGGCACTCAATTACGCCTCGGCTGCGGAGAAAATTGCTGGGATTTCGCGTTGGCTACAACCAGAGGCGCGCTTAGCATATTAATCTGTTGAAAATATTCATACTTCCATTAGTGTATTTATTTAGAGAGATCGCGGCTTCGCTTATATGATATACTAGGCACGTATTATTTGAACAGAGTTGAATTTATTCTGTTTAAAGAGTTTTAATTAGAATGTTTTGATATACATAAATTTTATGATAATAAGGGCACTTTGAGAGAGAACAAAACGTTATAGAAATAATAACGAAGGCTATACGAGTGAAATGAGAAACTTAATTGTTGATCGTATTACAATTGTAATTGAGTCACAGTGCAAAATAAAATTTAATGGCCAAAAGAGCTTTTTTATGAGACTCACGATTTTCAACTTAACTCAATTAAGCAAGTTTTTTATTGAAAAGAATGCCAACTATATATGATTTTTTTTTAATTTTTTTTTGTACAAACAGTCTTGTATTAGAAGTTACACAATATAAATTTAAAATATTTACAAGGAGTATCCAAAATCTAATAATAATAGAATGCTTAAGCCAGTAAAAAGAGAGAAAGGAAAAGATAATAGACATACGAGTATACATATCTATATAAATATTTACAATTACAATAATTTAATTACGATATTTTTTTAAAACGTATCTTTTATTATAAGGGCTGATAGTGCGAAAAAAGAAGCTGCGGGCGAACTGCATTCTCCTTGCCCCTGCTCGCCTGCACCGGATGGGTTCCGATGGCAAGGCGCAATTACACGCTGTAAGGAATACAGAAATTAATTCAATCTATCTTAACTATATTCTGTTGCATAATAGTATCCTTCTTAGACCTGGAAAGAATTTCTCCTATATAGTACGGCTTCGCTGTTTTATGGATAAGTGCCGGTGGTAAGTAATAATAGCTTTGGTTCTGATAGGTTTTTCAAAGTAATCCCTTCAACCCCAATACATCTATTGCAATAAATTTTGTTTGTTTGTTTGTTATTACTCATATCGCTATATCTATACATGCATAATCGTAAGTATAATTAGCCTGTCTTCTTTAGTGCTGGCGAACAGAAAGCTAATATTAACTTGAGAGAAAACGACTCTCGCATGAATTATAAATTATAATTTATGCCTTACTTAGTTTGCTTAGACATATTGAGTTAGCGGAACATAAGTTGTGTACAAGCAGCGCATTACTCACGAAGATTAGAATTTTGGTAAACACTCGTGCGTGTGTTAAATTTTTGCGGATTTTAATTACGATTCTTTATGTATGGTAATTTTGTTACATAGATATAACTTTATTGTATATAATTAAACTAAATATATACTTAATAATCTACGCCAAAAGGTTACTACATAAATAAGTTATAAGTAGCTTTGTCTGCTTCACCGGGTTAAAAGGTGGCCCAGCTTTGCTTAGCCGGAACCCCGTTGACACGTTTTTAAAAAATGGTAGGGTTTTAAATAAAAAAGGCGAATCGAACAAAATTAGGAAGAGCTTAAGCCAGTCTACTAGCCTGTAATATGAATGACTATCCATAAAAGTCAGGTACTAATGGGAATGGTAAGATGAAAATATTCAAAACTATTTTGAGAATTTTAACGTAATGACAAACACGATTTTTATAGATACAAATCTCACTGTATTGAGGTGGATAAGCGCTTAAAATGCTCAAACTAAACCTTCACTAATTCAGCTCATTTTGGACCGAGTCGTGGTTCGGCCTTCTCGGGCGCCCCTCGGGAATGCTTACGCGGAACTTAATAACAGACCAAGCCGAGGTTACCCCTAAACGAGGGGACCCTTGTGTCGAGTTACTAGCAATAGAGGTTCAGGCTAAGCGACCTAAGAGCTATGCCACCTCTCAATCCGGTGTTCTCAAGTTCTCTGGCCAATCTGTGTAGTTATAAAAAAATCTGCATATTGAGATTGTTGGCCACGCAGTCATTTGTTTACTTCTCATGTCTGTAGAAAAATTACCAGGTATACAATTAATTTGTGAAATCGAACTTAAGGCGAGAGAATTTCGACACACAGCCTCAATGCTTAACGCAGTAACAATATAATAGACCGTATATTACCATATGTTAGTCCATTCTGTAGAGTAGTGTTAAAAACAACACTGTTTCCGTACAGGAAATGCAGTTTACGTATTGCCCTGCCATAACTCGAATGCAAAATGGCGCAGTTAGCACGGAGCACGCAGTTGTTAAAAAAAGCTCACTTTTTCCTAGGCTTTGCTCGAAATGCATTTTACACAGTTGAATAGATTCTGGATATAAAGCATGAAAATGAATATGAACTCCTATTGAAACATATGCTCAAAATCGGATCCATCGGATCCAAGGAATAAGGAGGCCTCATAAATTAAGTAACTCGGAAAGATTTCTTTGTATTTAATACAAGTTAACCATGAACATAATCGCGAAAAAAACAGTCTTAGGAGGAATTATAACAACTATAAAACTATTAAAATGGAGATGCACACTATACGCGGAGCTGACAAGTGGAGCAAATTTGTCAATTTCTGGTATCCTAAGGATGGTAAAAGACAACATGGTAGACAATTGAATAGATAGGAAGACGAAATAAGAACAATAGCGGGACACGCCTGGTCAAACAAAGCTCGAAGTAGGGAATAATGGAAGAAGTTGGAAGAGGCCTTTGTCCGCATTGGACACACAAATAAAAAACTAAATCTATATATATATATAAAAGAGAATGTGTGTGTGTGTTTGATCCGTATAGGCTCCGAAACGGCTGAACCGATTTCAATGAAACTTTCAGGGAGTCTTCAGATTGACTTGACGAGTAATCGTGTAGTTTGGTGACGGATCGAAGCACTTCTCTTTTTGAACTTTTACAAACACAACTTTTATTTACTATGATGATATTCTATTGTTTTATAACCCAAATTTGTAATGACACATGCGTTGTGTATATTTATGTCATTGTGAACCATATTGAATGATACCATATTGATAAAGTACAATGAATATACTATACGTAAAGTATAATAAATCCCTAAATGATAAGAATGATATTGTATTTACTGATATGTACATGGGTGTAGGTAATGATCTTCACTTACTTGAGAAGAGAATAGGAGAGAATGAATACGGAGAGAAACGAATAATTTAATATATTGTAAGAGTTAAATTAAATATTTAATGATGTAAGTTTATTGTTTAAATAAAATAAAACAAAATCTAGCCCAGTGAAACGGGCTGGGTACTGTAGTACTATTTAAATATATATTAATGTTGTAAAAGTATTATCTGAATAAAGGCTATTATTATTAACCATGAACCTAAATACCAAGCAGAATCTTCATTTAATCGTAAGCCATATCTATGATTTTGTAGCAGAAATTTCTGGGTACGACTTAAATTTATTTCGAGGTAGAAGATCGGTCGTGTTCGCTGAATACACATCACATATTACAGTGACGGCAGCGAAGCAGGGCCTAAGAAACCGGTGGTTAGGATGATTTCGCGAGAAACCTCATGACAGTGCGTGCCGCATCCAGGAGTACCGCCTTCTGTATCTGACCCTCGACCCAGCCATGGCAGTCACCTCGTGAGCCAAGTCAAGGTTTTCCCTTTGGGCCTTCATGAGGTTCTTGTCATATTATTATTAAAATATTATTAAAAGCGTTATTTGTTAACAAAGCAGTGCGCTCGATTGCCCCTGAGTAAAGCCAGCTTGCACTTAAATGGAATAATGAATTCAATTTGTTCGTTTAATAAACTCAAGACGACTTATAAAACTCGGTATGAAACTAGAATTTACGCTTGTCGCTATTGTTAAGTTTACGTTGGTACAAGTGCAATTTGCAGTTGAATGCGAACTCGCTTTTAAAATTAACAAAGGCATTTCCATTCGACGACGGAGCATTTTAGAAGTTGGGAAGCGGGCTGCGTTCGTATTTATTTCCACGCAATTTCTGCGATTGCAAGTTTCATTAGGTATTATGCGAAAGTTTGATAGCATACACCCTACCCACTGCGGTCCCGGTGTGATCAAACCGCTTCTATTCAATAGGCACCCATTTTATGCCTTTTTGCTAAATAAAACTTACCCCTAGCTCCCGCACATAACGCAAACACAACCGACCACCACTAACGACAAGGGCAAAAGGTCTTAATTCATTAATGTTACCGTTGTAAAACCTATCTTGTTACAATCCAAAACGACTTACATTTGACTGACTGAAATTAAAATAGTTGTTACATTTTTAAGTTTACCACGTAATATCCGTTATTCATAAGTAGATGCATTCTGTGGCGATATGAGAATGAGCTTCAGTATATATGGTACTTTTCAGATACTCGTTACGAAGTATGCAGTTGATATATGAAATATTTTTTTCTGTTATTCTAGTTTGTTTAATTTAATGAACAATGCACTTCTTCATAAGCCCTATCTGATGTTAATGATAACCTACGTCTATGAACATCTATTATGCGCTTATTTCAAATTTTAAAGGTCCCTTAGACTTACCAAATGCCGCCGGTACATTCATGCAACGGTATAAATGTCGATTAGATAGAAGTTTGATTAAGACCCGTAATCACAAGAAAGTGGATCACTGAAATTTTCAAGTCGGGAGTCAGCGCGAATGACTTTAGATTTAGATTATCAGTAGAGAATTTTTTGTGCTTAACCGACATCCGTTCGTTAATTATTTGAATATTAATTTTATTAATTAGATCATCAACGATTCAAATAGCGCTCTGCCGTTTCCGGTTGTCTCAGAAGTTGGTGAAAAGTTGCAGCCAATGGGATGGCGTGACATGCTGTCTACCTAAGCCTGGGATACATTACCCTATGGGTCTTTTATTTATTATTTATTTCTAAAGATATGTTTGTAGTTATCCAAGTCATGTAAACTAAACCAACGAATCAATTACATAACTAACGACGTTGCGTCTTTAACGAAAAAGAAGCTTATTTCGACGAGATAAAAACGTTGTGGGAATTTTGGTCAAAGGTCTGCACGTCCCGCTGGGATCGATGTCGGCGGTTATCTCGGCACAAGATTGAAATGGCTTTAAGGTTATGTTTGGCTCGCAAGGACGTGTCATCTCGGCAGAGCAGGGCTGTGTCCAATAGCGCACATAGAGACGGTTTGTCTTACATTGTAATCATCAATCTACAAAATACTTTTGCAAGCGCGCCTCTCTAGAGATAGAGAGAGAATTAGTAGGGAGTAAGCTAGTGAATGCGTTACGAAAAGTGGAATCGAACGAGGGCAGGGAAGATGAGAAGAAGATTTAAGTTATTGAAGTTAGAAAGAGAGAGAGTTACGTTGCATACTACTGTAGGGGCAAGAGATATGGAGGTGGGAGCACACATTTTTTTCAAAGCCATTTACGTTTCTTGTATCTAAGACACAAACAATAGGCCTGTGTCTATATTAATCTGTAAAAAAAGGAGCTAGAGAGTGCACATTTTTTCTCTCTCTTACATTATGGAGCTAAAGAAGTCTTACTTCAGTCGTGTTCTAAAGCTTCACACATTTTATTCATCTTTGTCTGTATAATGACACAAAAGAAATACGGAAGTATCAAATTACAGTTCCATGCTGGTATTTTGTAGGTCTTGGTAGTTTCAAATCTTTTGACGTTGGATTACTACCAAAAGATTTCTTTTATAATGCGTTTATATTTAGTCACACCTGGACGTTGCAACACTTTTGCAAGCAGCTTCTACCCCTCTCCTGTTTTCGTATTTTGTTGACTTATGCTTCATTAGTATTAGAAATGCAGCAACCGTTTGGATAAAGGAAAGGTTGCCGTTAATGACGGGTCTGCCATCAAACCGTAGTATGCATTTATCACCATTCTACTACCAAATACCAAATCGCGGCATTGGATTCCGTGGATAGGCGGACCAAAAAGTTGATATGTGATCAAAATCTACATTTAGATAGTCTTGAGCACCGGCGCAAGGTGGCTAGCCTTTCGGTGTTTTACAGATTACATTTTGTAGAGTGTTCACATGAATTACAGTAGTTAATTCCCCCATACCCAATCGACCTTCGGACGTTTAGACATCCGGTGGGTCTCCACCCTTTCATAGTAGATGTTCCGCGCGTCCGAATGAAGCGATTTGAATCATCGATCATTGTGCGTACAGCAAAGGAGTGGAACAAGCCGGTGTCAGTCTTTCCATCTAAGTACGACGTGGGAGCCTTCAAGAGTAGAGTGAATAGGCACTTATTCAACTGGCGCGTACCATCTTTCGCCTATATCATCACTAAGCATCAGGTGGGATAGTAGTCAAGCACTAGTTTACACCTTATAAAAATTATCACTATATTCTGGTTGGAAAGGTGCTGTAGCTAGTATAACTACTGGATCGACAGGTCGAATCACGGTATGTACCTCCACTTCATATCGCTATTCTACTTGATCGTTGTATTTTTTAGATTGTCTGTCTTGTGACAGTAAAAGCTGCTGTAGCCATTTGACTAGAAATAGTATGTAAAGTGTGTGCTTTCAGTGTCCTCGTAACTACTAAAACATAGAATGTTGAATACTTTTTAGAAATAAGAATATAAAAATGCTGCAAAGGACGTTTCTTCTAACGACTCGAATTTCAAAAGACGTGTACTGAACGATAAATAAGTACAATTCTAGTCTTCCTTTCAATATCTTTGAGAGAAATGATAGAATTACTTCGTGAAGATATTTTTCAAATACTTACTGCTTGAGATATACGTTAGACCCGATGGAGCATGGGAATATCGCATCGGTTGCATTTTCTATCCCGCATCCCATCTCTGAAAGCAATTGCCTTCTACGAATCTTGATACATTTTTGTTCGCTTCTCTTGAAATTACAATACGAAGTGAAGGAAACTTATGAGAAATTTTGATTAAGGTCGATTGAAAATTGTATGTTTATATTTATTTTTATGATTTTTTTTGAATGGGGAAATCTTCAACAAGATACCCTGCTTTCTGGAGGGGAAGGCGGAGTTATGTGGGGTTTTTACCCACAAAAAACCCTCCAGTGGCTCTTCGGTGCATAGAGAGGGGCTCCGGGATCTCCAGTGGAACGCACCGGAGCCCCTCTGCACTGTGCTCTCAGGAGAGCACGTCCCGGGGAGGACGTTAATCCCTCCCCCCTGTGCCCTCGCAGTGCAAGGCGACACGGGCTAGCCGATGTCGCGTTCTTCCCGAATCCACTTCAGCGGACGACAAAGGCTCCCAGCCTTGTCACGTGAACCAGTGAACCCGAGGCCCTTTTTATCGCCTTCTACGACAGGTAGGGGATAACGTAGTCTTATTCTACGGGCCCAGAACTACAGGGCTGAATTTTTATGATTTTATGATAGAATTTTGATCAATATTTTTATTATTCTTAGCTTTAACTTCAATGTAGGGTTGACAGAGGCAACTTTTGCATGTCTAATCTATTAATTTATATTTAGGTGATTGCATCCAGAGCTCAAAGAGTTTTCTAGAAGACAAATTATTTCCAATTTAGGCTTTCGTAGCCGTCTTAAACTGTTGGAGCAAGAAGCTCCAACGACGGCTGATAAGTTTATTTTGATCAAATTTATTAATATTGAAATTATGGTCGAATCATTGATATTTCATCTTATACTTCAAAAATCTGATAGGTGATTCGAGAATAAAGGATTTTCCGATTTGAAAGAGACTACTGCCGTACTTTTATTACTTCATCAAAAGATTTAAATCAATTCTCCTGTTACAAAATCATTCGCCGCTACAATGTTTACATGAGCTAAACAACGTTGAGCGTTCACTTCAACTTAACAACGATATGTGCATGATAAAGATGTAAGTGAGAACGGCGACGGTATAGCAATAAGCAACCAGGGTAGCAAAGAATGAGCCGTCCTTATTCAGTTAGACAGTACATGGTATTCGTGACTTACATTCAGTATAAAACAATTCTCAGACAAAGGTTCTGGCCACGAGCGAACAACAAAGGAACAATGCGGCCGACGGGAGATGCCTTTGCTTCATTTCGATTGTGGACAGCCCAGTTGGACGACGTAGTTTTTTTTTATCACAACGTCAAATAGATATATTAGACTTGCGATATACCTTTATCACTATCGCAACTAAACTATTTATTTTAATACCTGCTATTGCTAATTGAAGGTTAAGTTGTCAAATATACATTTCTGTAGCAAAATTTGTAAATTTGGTAAAGTAGTCGAATACATAAAATGTTTGCCACGATCTAAATTTTCCATTTTACTTGATCAGAATTAACTTACATAATCATAGTGCATTTCAATCATCTGTTAAATGTCCCTTAGATTATCCGTGAAATGGCAACGGTCGTGGTTCGGCCATCTCGGGCGCCCTCGGATCGGAATGCTTACACGTAACGTAGTAACCGTCCAAGCCAAATACGTAGTTACCTCTCACCGGGTCCCCTGGTGAGCCTATATCTCTATCGCTAGTAAATAGGTAAGCCTATTTACTAGCGATAGACGTTCAAGTTAAGCGACCTAAGAGCTATGCCACTTCTCAATCCGGTGAAGCAGTCAATGCCAGCTTCTCAGGCCAATCTGTGTATTTCGTCAAAAGAAATTCTGCCCGCCTTGTTCTGTCTCTCTTAGGACGACAGAACTTTTTTATCGTATTTTTCTCTCTTTATATAATAATTGTTTTATTTACGATCATCTGCTGTACCGTGAGTGTTCTTAAATAAACTATTTGTGTGGTAAGTTACATTTCAAAATAACTATTTTAATTGTGGCAATGTCATCACAAGAAAGTCAGATTTCGTATTATATTACCTACCATACATCATAAATAAAACGCATGTCGTTCAAAACTAGTTCATTTTCTACAAAATTGAGCAATGGAATATTGAAGAGCAATTCAACGTTCTGAATTCCGTGCTCCAATACGATATCTTTACAATAGTGACGAATCTATTTTGTGTGGAGCACAAAGGACTCAGTCAGTGTAGAGGCCACCCGCAAATAATAGGAACACGACGTTTAATCCATTGTGTGGTTACATTAGATGTTTATAATTTGACTTATTGGCTCTAGTATTGTTGCATTGGATTCCTCTATAGAAATTTAAGTCGCTTAACATGATACAAATAAATCTTTTCAAAGTGTGAAAATAAAATCTAATCCCCTGACATCAACACAAAGAGAATGACGTCACGGGGGCAGTAAATTAAAACACACGATGCATTAGTGTTCTTAGTACTTGCCCATTAAAGGGAGTTCCAGGCTTCCTCAATATACAAAGGAGCAATAATAGTTTCCCTAGTCTTTGTTTAATATGTATACGAGCCATTTTGAAAAATAATAAAATATAATATTGACGATGCTATTTTATTACATTGAAATATAATAAAATAGCATCGTCATTTTCTGAATAATCTAGACCAGTGGCAAACTACGGCCCGCGGGCCAAATCTGGCCCGTTAAAGCGTTTCATCCGGCCCGCCCGGTGTATGACGAGGGGCTCCGGGATCTCCAGTGCAACGCTCTAGGAGAGCACATCCGGGGGGGGAGGTTACTCCCTCCCTCCCTGTGCCTTCGCGGTGCAAGGCGACACAGGCCAACCGATGTCGCCTTCTGCCCGGGTCCACCTTGGCGGGCGACAGAGGCCTCCACCCTTGTCGCCCAGTGAAACCGAGGCCCCTTTTAGTCGCCTTCTACGACAGGCAGGAGATACCGTAGTCTTATTCTTGATAGCCCAGTACTACAGGGCTGAACAAAAATAGCAAATGAAGTTCTAGTAACCTTCCAGCGCTTACATTTAGTACTGGCAATAAAGTAAATTGTATCTAGCTCTTTCAATCACTCAATTTTATTCTCTTTATCTTAAAAGGTTATAATTTCGATTTCACCGTAACAAAACACTGCTGTGGGCTTTTGAAGATAATCACATAAATAAAGTTGACCGGAGCGAAGTCCGTATATCCATTACAATGCAAATTTGTCCTCGCCTGTCACAATGAACAAGTTACCTGGCCGCGCACAAACTTTTTGCCTAGTTGCAAAACCAAAATTGGACTGCGACCGAGTTTAGTCGGTTGCAACGTGGAATCATCTAATCTTGTATGACGTTCACTATTAACTAAATGTGGAGTTTCACGGATGGGTTAACTTTGGACATATTAGTTACGTCTTTCTATTTGATACAGTTCTGTCTATTTACATATTTACGTCATAACTTCAGTGTTGTTTTGTAATTTCACACTGTATCATTTTGATATTAAATAAGAAATTGAAAATAGGTCAGTCCTTTACGAAATACCACACTACGCTAGTCTCTAAATTGTTATCTAATTACCACGACGTGTAGGCAACCTGTCATACCATACCTCCTACCAACATATCATACCTCCACAAATATTTGCTGGTACATAGATTCAACTAAAACAGTTTAGACGTTACCAACAGCAACCGACACTTTAAAAAAACTAGCGAGACCATACGACTAAAGAAAAACTTCTTTAGCTATATATGTATGTATGCGTAAAATATACGCAAAATATAATTTAAACACGATTGTTCAAGAAAGAAAGAACGTGCGCGCGCACTGCTCTCTTCTGTTCCTACAGTGTGATTTACAGACGGTAGGCCCGCACTATGACTTAGATATATGAAACGTACCTCTATGCCTCTCCCTCTCAACTGCTCGTACCAATCACACTTTTCGTAATCCACTAGCCTATGTCCCAAGTCGAGCGTGTGTAAAGAAGTTTTACTTTAAAATGTTGGTAGAGGCCATTCACACACATATACATATACGTAATGGTATTTACGTCATTAAATCACTGAAGACCACAAACAAATATTTTAATATTAAGTATAATCTGAAATTTTACCCAATCGTGTCCCTTCGATTGTCTGTACGATGGAAAAATTATCTTTAGTGTATAATAAACCTCAACTGCTATGAATTTTGTAAAAATAAATAAATAACTTAAGAGCTTATATTTAACCTAGATCTTCACATTACCAATTACTAAGAACTAGTTTATTCAGGTCGAACCTAGGTAAGAATGCGCCTTTAAATAGACTCTCTATAGATTTTGATTCATATTCAAAAACGATCTATCTGTGAAATAGCTACCGTCCGAGTCGTAGTTCGGCCCTCTCGGGCGCCCTCGGATCGGAATGCTTACGCGTAACATAGTAACCGTCCAAGTCGAGGTTACCCCCCACCGGGGGACTCTTGTGTCGAGTTACTAGCGATAGAAGTTCAGGCTAAGCGACCTAAGAGCTATGCCACCTCTCAATCAGTTGAAGCAGTCGAGGCCAGCTTCTCTGGCCAATCTGTGTAGTTCGTCATTAAAAAAAAACGGATAATATCGACCTCTTTTGTCAAAGTTTTGGTATGTTTAAAAAGTCACTATTTTATAGTTTTTTTATTAGTTAACTTTAATTAGAAATTTAGTTTAATTTTACTATTTGTGTTTTTTTATTTATAATATAATATTTTCCTCGCCAGTAAATTACATGTAGTCTTTACTTATAACTGCGATCGCATTAACTTTACGACTGTTTTTCTATATTATATGATAAAAATTCTCATTGTGTTGGTGTTCAATAAATAAATAAAGTTTAAATGTAATATAATATTTTTCTTTTAAAGTAATTTTAACGCGAAGAGCTCGTTATGTCACACTGCAAACAATTAAGTTGATTATTACCGCAACAAATTAATATGTCGGGTACACTTAGCAAGTGCACAAAGTGCATAAACATCAACCTTCATCACAGGAGGGAGGGGGGTGAAATTTAATTGCATCGTTATGTCACTGACCGACCGTAAAACATTGATCAATATTGAACATACTCTTAATAAAGCCTAATGGATGTCGCACGGTCTCGTTCAAACATACGTACATACGTGCGCTTTTAAAAATAAACTTTGAATAAAAATTAAAACTGATTAATCGATGGTTATAAAGGCTACATGGAAAATATTTTTGTGCATCATTAGAATGACGATGGGCACTCTACGTGACACTATTCCGTGTATTGTTTGCTATAGAAATTATTTAGAATGATATGTCGAGTACTTTTTCACTATTTGGTATGCTCGTTAATGAACTGTTGGAAAAACATAATATTTTATTCAAAAGCTATGTAGAGTATGTTTGTATAGACGGATATCTTTTGTTTGAAGTACGTGGTACGTTACGGTACGAAGTGGTATTGACGCAGTCATCAGCTCTGGATTTTCATTGATTCGCTTGTGAATTTGAATCTCGAATTATTTTTTTGGATTGATACTCTAATGTCTTGCTTAAATCTGCGTATTCTTACTCAAGTACTGACACCTTTATTTGTAATAAACTCAACTAAATGCAGATAACTTTTATATGTATTATGATATCTTCTACTTAATCTGCCTAAGAAAAATTAGGTCCAATCCATAGTCCTATGATTTAACGGTCTTGGGGTCTGGGCTTACCAGCCAGCTTAATATTGTTTATTCTTATAGGGTATAAAGTAGTGCTTGACCACGATCCCACCTGATGTAAAGTGGTGATATAGTCGAAAGATGCTACGTGCTAGTTTAGGAAATGCCTATTCACTCTACTCTTGAAGGCGTCGTACTTGGACGGAAAGACTGACGCCGGTAACTTGTTCAAATTCTTTGCAGTACGCATGATGAACGATGACTCAAATCACTTCGTTCGGACGCGCGGAACATCGACTATGAGACCCGCCGAATGTCTAAACATCCGAAGGTAGAATGGGGATGGGGGAATTAACTCGTGTGATTCCTGTGCGTACTGTCCAAAATGTAATCTGTAAAACACCGAAAGGCTAGCCAGCTTTCTGATATATCAATACAAACAAGATTATCAATTTTCAAAATATTTGTGGACAGTACATAAATACGATTACATATTATAAATCAATAAGTGATCCGTTAAGTTCTAACTATCCTGTAGTTAGAACTTAACGGACCACTTAATCATCCAAGTACTTAAAGTTGTTTATGAAGCGAATGCTAATAATATTTTTTTCACAAATTTAACTAAGCTTAAGCTTTTACTAGGAGATAGTTTACATCAATGGTCAAGTCGTCTACGAGGTTCGAAGAACCTCGCAGGCACGGGCCCCGGGGTTTGATCCCATTACCCGAGTAATCAACGCAGGGGGCAACTGCTCTCCTGGTAATGGGTACCGTTTAGGACGGACATTTTACGAATAACTATTTTTACGTCGAGGCTAATCTCTCAACCGTCAGCCACGACGAATCTATCGAATGACTAAACCCTCCCGACCTACCGGCCGACCGAATAGGGAGTTTTGAACCTACGTACGTCAATGGTCGAATGGTAGATTCTATTATCTTATTCTATCATCTTATGTTACCCAGAGCGTACCCTAAATCATTAGGATATTGATGCTTAATAAACTAATGCTGTACTGAGCCGTGGTAGCTCAATGTCCCGGCGGTTGGCTCTTGTTGCATAGTACGCTAGCAACCCGAGTTCGATCCCCGGTGTCGGCACCAATAAATTTGTTGTTGCAATTTTATGTGCTGACCACGCGCTCGGCGGTGAAGGAAAACATCGTGAGGAAACCTACATGTCTTAGAAAATTTTTCTAAGGCATGTGAAGTCTGCCAATCCGCACTAGGGCCGCGTGGTGGACTATGCCCTTATTACAAAGAATCTTTACAAAGAATTCCTGTGCCCAGCACTGGGACATATATATTATATGTATAAAGAATGTAACTTTTAAACTAATGCTGTAAACATATTTATAATGTGATAATAATTTTCATCGGCCGTTCAAATTCTCACTTGTTATGTTCAATAATTTAATTGTAATTCGAACTGATTCTAAAACAGTTTATAGCGGTCAGCCATAATAAATTGTAATTTAAATCTTTTTAGTATACAATAATATCTTACATCAATTTATGGTGCTATAATGGTCGTTTTGTATCATTGTTTAAATAAACTTAATACCATAGTTATAAATAACATAGTCGTAGAAGTATAAGAAATATAAAATAAGTATGTAATAAATTTCACTAGCGTTCATAAATCTCATTACGAGTCAACCGTTAATGTGTGAAAATAAAAACGTTAAAGTTATTTAAATAAGTTACGAATTCATTTATTATTATTTATTTAAATGTTAAAGATGTTATGAGATGGTAGTGATGTTATCGTATGTAGTCATATTATGTAGCTATTATATTCCGTAATGGCTACACATGTTATCTATAGGTGTTAGTGATAAATTGTTGTATTTCATAATATGAATAGTGTTTTGTTCTTATTAATTTTATTGTTTTGTTTTTTGTTATTTTGTTTTTAAATATTTTCTTATTATTTTGTTGAATTTTGTGATTTTAACCGACTTAAAAAAGGTGGTTCTCTATTTTCTTTTTTAAATGTGTGAAGACTTAGAGCGCCGTCATTTATGTACCGGTTTCTCAAATTCATTTTTCGTTTCAAAGGATTTGGTTTCGATAAGGATAACTTTATACATTTTGTGGTCATATGACCTTGGATTCCGAAGATATACCATGAAATTCCTAAAAATCTAATGGAAAAATGGTTTCTGATTGTGATATTGGTAGGTTTATGATAATGCAAGTCTAGTTAAGTACCCCATAACGAAAGGTACGAATGTGAAAGACGACAATTTAAAAAAAATCGTTAACATGTGCGGCGTTGGGTTCTTTCACCGATACAGAAGGGACTATACAGAGAGGGAAGAGGGATTGAGGATTAGGGAATCAGGTTATGCAAATGCAGCCTACACTGAATATTATGTAAACAAGGATACTTAGGTGACCTGTATCTTCAGACTAGGTTGACATTAACGCCCAGGGAGTGAGTCCGCTGCCTTTACGGTGGAGTTGTACGATCCATGGCCCACTACGGGGCGCTGGTGTAACCGCTTCACGGGCGTCCAGCGCTAGAGAGCTGAGTTCCTTAGCCTGTAGCGCAAGATGGCCTCCGGATGGAAGGATGGATTCGAATCACAGTGTTGCGCGTGTTTACACGCATTGCACACGCGTTGCACCGAGGAAGGCCTCTTCTTGAAGAATCTCCCCTCCGTTAACAAAAAAAAAGGTTGACATTAACCATCATGACCAGCGAACCTTCAGGACCACTGTTTCGTCAAGTTGAAAGCTCGAAAAAGCAAAAGGGCAAAGCAAAGACTCGGCCAGTTGCTTCCAACGGATTAAAAGCACCTTATCATATACATAACATTATAAAAGCTATATAAGTTTAAGAGCATGTAGTAAAAGAGAAATACCTATTTCAAAAACGTCATTATATTAAAGATAATATAAAACATTGAAATGAGTTTTTTAAAAGCCTGGTTACAATTTAAACTTGGCAAAATGAACGCCCGTGTGCTTCAGAGCAAATGCGAAGAGTGATAGGTATGGACAGCTTTATTACCGCGTTAACACGTCGTGGTAGAAAATTGCTTACCACTTTCGAAATTAAGTATACAGATTGGCTCTTTGAACATACCAACTTAAATTTCGCTCGAGGTGCTAAGTTGGATGGAGATAATTAGGTAATAAATATTTATAAATGGTGCTATGGCGTCCGTACAAATTGCGCAGTACTCGGATCCACTGTCCATTTTTTTCTTTTACCAACATCAAAGGAACGGAATCCTGTTCGCTCTCGTGTATAAACTTAATCTGTTATTGGATATACATTTTAGATCCGTAGGTAATAAGGTCGAATGTTAAATGATTAGTGATAGATCATTTCATTAAATACAGTACATCCTCTTTAATTCTCACCTGGATAAGTCGAAAACCTCGGAATCTCAATCCTCAATAAGAATTCAGTCGAATTACACAGCAAAATTTGTACCGAAATGCGTCCGTCCGTTTCGTCGTCTATATGGAACATACCCACACACTTTCTCTTTTATATATATAGATATAACTAGATATGTTATTTTCTTCAAGAAACAATATAGCCGGTAGTAGAGAGATGTGTTAAAAGATTATACTATATTTACATAGTACGACTGCGTTATTGCTTACCTAAGCAGACATTGACAATATTAGATAGCGTGCGACGAACGGAAGTTTTTCTCACAATGGTATTAAATGACACTTCGGTGGCTTGTGTATAGTTTGCCTCCACAGCGAATTCACTTTAAGTGGCACTGAAGTACTTTTTAGTTGTTAGATCGTAAATGTTTTTTAAAAGCCGAGTGAAAATTGCCGCGTCTCAACATGAAAAGCACCTCGTATCTCGGATTATTGACCCGAACAAACTCTTAGTATAAGCTTAAAGCTTAAGTGGAGAGCTTAATAAAAACACTTGAGAATTTAACGGCATTACGATGTTCCTTTTAAGTGAGAATCGAGCGAGCGAGTAAATTCATTTTTGTTCGCAACACTCTCTAAGGAATTTTCTTTGAATATCTAATAGAAATTTGCTATTGATAACAAATATGTCAGAATATTTACGAAACTTAACTCACAGCATCTCCCCATAATATAGTCTCGGTGACGACAGCAATAAAGTTCTATGTTGATATTTTATGTGAAGGCGTAAAAATTCTAAGATACGTGAACTCCACCAAAGTAGTGCCGTGCGAACTATGCCCTTGTATCTTTACATAGAGGGCCTTTTCCCAACAGTGGGATACATACAGGCTGTATACTTTACTTTTACTTGAATACGTAAGTTAATATCCATAGGTTACAAGCAATTCAGAACCGTTTTCTGCTACGAGCCACTGATGCGGCGTGGTTTGTCCGTAATTGCGAGCCCTACATTGAGACATGGTTACCGGCAATAGCCCAATTCTTTAAGCAGGCATCTCGACGGCTTAGACTGCCAACAAACATTCTTACAAACTTCTTGTAAGTGCCGCCACTTATAAGCCTTTCTGTATTAAATTCCGTCGAGTCGCCCGTAGGCCTTGACACGTTCTTGATGATCCGGACGACGCGATTACCATTGCACAGGCTAGATTTTTACAAATTCTCAAATCATCCATTTGCTACCGTTGGAGGTTGCGAATAATCCTCACGCTTTGCCACTATTTTATGAGCAGGCCCCACCCCTTAGATGTTAGGAGCGTTGCTGGATGTTCTTTAGCCACTTCTTCTCCGAGCGCCCACGCTTCCCGAAGTGCCACTCAAAGTTAGTTTAGCTTTTGAATGTCCCTTGGATTATCCGTGAAATAGCAACCGACCGAGTCGTGGTTCAGTCCTCTCGGGTGCCCTCGGATCGTAATGCTTACGCGTGACGTAATAACCGTCTAAACCGAGGTTATCGCTTATTGGGGTCCTTGGTGTCGAGTTACTAGCGACAGAGGTTCAGGCTAACGACCTAAGAGCTGTGCCACCTCTCAATCCGGTGAAGCAGTCAAGGCCAGCTTCTCTGGCATATCAGTGTAATTCGTCATAAAAATTGAATACCAAGTTTTTTAGTGACTATAACATTTCCTTTCAAGTGACCGTAGAATCGATTTTTTTTACAATGGGCTCAATTTGAATGATTGAAATATAGTTATTAATTGATTCGTCCGGTCCGGACACCGATAAGTATTAAAGTGTTAGTAAAATTTTTATAAATACCAGAAATGATACGTTGTCCCAGGTCACATCTGATTTGCATTATCACCCATAAATTTCAATCCAAATTAGTGGACGTTAAACTTGAACAATAAAAGTCTTTATAAATTAAATGAACGTCGAATAACAAGTTAGTTTTTGGGTCGTCGTGTTGACGAGAGGCATATTGGAGCAGTAAAAGTTTTTATTACGAAATACATTCCCGATTTGATTGCGTGTAGTGTTATTCTAATTTCTAGAGTTCTAAAACGATCGTTACTGTATTTTTGAGGCTTTTTAAATACATTTCAGGCTTGAATGCGATCTCATTTCAAAACAATTTGGTAGCGATAAAAACTGATCAATCATTTACTAAATCATATATGACAAAAGGCAGGACGTTTTGTCAACAGATATCAGGTTGTACTTAAAGGACTTGTGGCGACTAGCGTTCGCCAACTACCAAAGAGTATTTTGACGACAAAATTTATTTATTTTATACTTGAAATTAGAAATTTTTATAAGACACATGTCAACATTTTTCATTGGACTTTTTGTTTACACTTTTCCGATTGTATATATTTCTAATGTAACAAGAATGTATAAAATATAATTTCAGTATTCCTCATCATTTCTGTGATATTTAAATTTACCGGCATATTAGAAGGTCAAGAACATGTACAAAAATAATAATGGGATTGGCATTCCGCTCTGATGCCACATTACCCAAATTAGTGACTCCGACGTGATATAGTCGATAAAACGACTTTAAAAAGAGAGCATTTTGATGTATTTAACACAACTCCGTAGTCTTGCAAACGTTTGAAGAGTATACGGAGGTGTTGTCGATGAGTGGATTCATCGGGAGAAAAAATCACGATATCGTCAAGGTAGGGAAAACAAAAATCGAGACCCCGTGTGACCTCGTGGATAAAACGCTGGAAAGTTTGTCCAGCATTGCGCAAACCGAAGGTCATGAAGGGAAACTCGAAGAGGCCAAATGATGTTTTTTATTTAAAATTTTTTAATCTACTTTTTTTCTTAAATAATAAAACAATACAAACTCAAATATCATCAATTTTATCCCACCTTCTTTAAGTTTCATATCTTATTACGATTATATGTATTATTTATAACATTTACGATTGAACTACCTGCACTCGCTATCAAATTACAAATAAATATGTATATTTTATGTTCTCTCCTGTCTATGAGAGCTACTACTGGAGTCGTTTCAATGTCATAAAACCGTCCAATTATTTGGACGCGCTACTTATCAAGTCTCATCTCGCATCAATCCCCTCGTCTTACACAGATATTTACGAGAATGAGTCTTCGTCGAATATGACGAATAATAAATTATCGTTTAACTACCCGACATAAAGCAGCTATACCAGTACATACAGAAGGTCTGTCACAATATCCGGTATATATTTTTGTGACGTTAGTAAGAGTGAGCTACCAACTCGATTTTTTGACGAATTACACTGGTTGGCCAGAGAAGAAAGGTCGCTTAGCCTGAACCTCTATCGCTAGTAACTCGACACAAGGATCCCCCCGGTGAGGGCAACCTCGGCTTGGACGGTTACTGTTACGCGTAAGCATTCCGATTCGAGGGCGACCGAGAGGACCGAACCACGACTCGGTCGGTTGCTATTTCACGAATAATCTAAAGGATATGCAAAAACTAACTAACTTTGAGTGCCACTTCGGGAAGTGCAGTATAATAATTTAAACTTACCCGCGACCATAACTCTGGTAAAGTGCTAGAAACACACAACGACCTTTGTAATCTTAAGAAAAAGATATTTTTAAGCAGAAAGAATATTAATACACATTTTTCAAGTGATTCAATTCAAGTAACAAATCTAATTAATTAGTTGACTTTTTTGGTTTTAGCTGTTCATTAGAAAGGGTCTAATAAATTAACTTTCCAAGATACAACGCGGTCTGTTGTGTCATAAAAGAAGTCCAATATATCTAACAAGCGAATAAGAGCTAATTAAAATTTCAGTCCAGATGACCTCAATGTGGCTACCACAGTAAACTTGTCAGAGGGCCGTAAAGATTCATACACGCTACTTGTTGTAATGGGAGATGTATGATGTAAAATTAAATATATATTTTTGTTTAAGTATTATGAAATTAGAGATAGTTGAAGGCAGTAGCTAAGTATTCGACATATGATCTGATTCGAAACCGCATTCAGTTTGCAAAGAGAGTACCAGTGTTGATAGACTCATTATCTGTTACATTTGGGACCGATGTTTTGTCGTAATTTTGGTTTACGTCAATAGTAAATGTCGAGTTTGAGCCCTTGTGGTTGTTAGTAGGTTGTTCTTATATTAATTATTAGTAGGTGACTGTCCAAACGGTCGCCTCAGGTTGCGAAGTGCATTTTTTTTAATGACGAACTACACAGATTGGCCAGGGAAGTTGGCCTTGACTGCTTCACCGGATTGAGCGAAGCATAGCTCTTAGGTCGCATGGCCTGAACCTTGTTGAGTGTTGAATGTCGCGAAGTGCGACAGTGCGCTGTTCCTGCGCTACCAACCCGAGTTCGATCTCCGATGCCCGGCAATAATGTTTGTTGCAATTTTAAGTACTGACGCCTTCATGTGTCTTAGAATATTTTCTAAGGCATGTGAAGTCTGCCACTGCGCACTAAGGCCGCGTGACGAACTAATCCCTTATACTCGTAACAGAGAAGGCCTGTGCGCAGCAGTGGGACATATATAGACTTATGTAACTTCAACTTGTAACTTCTATAACATTTAAGTTTAGTTTCAAAGATTAATACTCTAATTTTGTAAATAATTTTCAAACTAGGCATGTAAGAAAATATTTATTTATTTACTAAAATACTTTGTAATAATTATAATAAATTTAACAAGATTGGATTTCAAATGAATCTTCACCTTACCACATTATTAACTGTATAACCATAAAACGATGTCATCAGAGATTAAGGCGCGTTGACAGTACCCAATATACTCAAACCCATAAGAGAGTACTTAACAAAAATTGTATAAGTAGGTACTGCTCGTCATGCCTTCCACAAACCGATGTTTGAAATAACATGGAAGAAAAATCTGGATGGATCAGATACATCTCTCTGACACGGCGTTTCACTTCGATTTACAAAAATTCCCTCTGATTACAATATCTTTTATAGATCGTCGTTAAGTGGAGACAGAGCAGAATCTTCGATACATCGAAGATTCTTTTTTATTTTTTTTTGTTGACGGGGAGGAAATCTTCAGAAAGATACCCCGCCTTCTGGGGGGAAGGCGGCGGTTATGTGGGGTTCTTACCCACTAAAACCTCCCCGGTGGCCCTTTCCTCGGTGCATGACGAGGCTCCGGGATCTCCAGTGGAACGCACCGGAGCCCCTCTGCACTGTGCTCAAGGAGAGCACTTCCCGGGGGGGCAGGTTGCTCCCTCCCCCCCTGTGCCCTCACAGCGCAAAGCGACACGGACCAGCCGATGTCGCCTTCTTCCCGGGTCCGCTTTGGTGGACGACTCAGGCCCCCACCCTTGTCACCCAGTGAACCCGAGGCCCCTTTTAGTCGCCTTGTACGACAGGCAGGGGATACCGTAGTCTTATTCTTGAGAGCCCAGAACTACAGGGCTGACATCGAAGATTCTGCTCTATCTCCACTTAACTAGTTAGCTCGGTCAATTGTTTAGAAATTATAAAGACTGCCAGATCTCTATATAAATTTTTAATAAAAAATAATTTGAGTGTATTCAAAATCTAGTTTGAAATTAATACCACGAAAGTGTATAAATAACTAGGTATATAATATATAAGTGAAGATAGGAAACGCCAATGTTTGTAGATCAATTAATAATTGGACTGTACATAAGACTAAGATTTGAAAATTTCCTTTCGCCGAATCCCTCTTTCAATGTAACAGCTGCCGAGATTAGTTCGCAAGTATTTCCGAATTCATCAAAGAGATGATTATTTGTAACATTAATTACTCTATTTGAAGATTTCCTGTACAAAGACCTCTTTTGACAGATGTGAATTGATCTTATGCAATTCATAAATTTAAATAAGTTTTACATTTCATACTCGTATGCTATTTACAAAATATATGCGGCTTATAACAAATACTCTAACGCCCATAAAAGAAAAATACATAAATAAACCCTTTACAGCATCAAAATATCTGTATAAAGGCGAACTTAATGCTATTTAGCATTTTCTTCTCGCTAACCTTTGGTGCTGGGGACAGCTGTGATAGCTCAGTATAGCCGTGGTAGCTCAGTAAGCTCGACTTCGATTCCTGGTGCCCGGCACCAATAAATTGGTTGCTGCAATTTTATGTGCTGATTTACTACGCGCTCGGCGGGGAAGGAAAACATCGTGAGGAAACCTACATGTCTTTAGAAATGTTTCTAAGGCACGTGAAGTCGACCAATCCGCAATAGTGCCACGTAGCGGACTATGTTTATATACTCTCTTACAGAGAAGGCCTGCGTCCAACAGTGGGACATATATATATATATTTATATATATATTTAAAGGCTATAACTTTACCTTTTTTAACTTTAACCTTTGGGGCTAAGAGCAGGCTTAGGGTTTTTTTTTTGTTTTTTTATAATTTCTAAGCAAGTGCTTGACTACGATCCCACCTGATGTTAAGTGGAAATGCAGTCCTGGATGGTAAGGCGCACTAGCTTAGTAAATGCCTATTCACTCTACTCTTGAAAATACCCACATTGTAATCGGAAGGAAAGACAGACGCGGGCAAACTATTCCAGTCCTTTGCTGTACGAAGAATGAAAGACGAAGCAAATCGCTTCGTTCGGGTTTGAGGGATGTCGGGTTGTAGTGCCGCATTACATATACATACACATATTTAACAATATTATATAAAATGACATACCGGTATTCTCAGATACACGTGATTTAATGACGTGAGTTGACGAAGGTTGGGCATAAATTTTTAGCAAGTGATTTTTTGCATTGAAAAACACTGCTAAACGGCGATTTATTTGGTACAAGCTGGGATTCGAAATCACGACCATGATCGTAAGCGGAAGCACTTAGCAACTAGGCTAGCATTGCTTATAAATCCATACAACTAATTTTATTTAAACTATTATAAATTCTCAAATAAGGAGAATAATGTATTCATTATGATTATTGGGCTACAACCCAATTATTATGACCATTTCAAATCTCATCTCAAACAAGTTATTAATGAGAAAACATTAATCACGGACAACGTCGAACAATCCTAATTAACGTATGGAGGCAATTAAACGGTATTAAATGATGTTTTTATACAAAACATTGTTTTCTATGTTTTGGGTTAGGGCCTGGACTCCGGTTTGGCCCCTGCTGTTTCAATTATATCACTGACAATACTTCAAATACCGGACTAGTGTACCAAAATACAGACCTAGTTGCTATACGTACCTTTACAGTACTTGATACTTTTTCACGTTTGTATAAATATTGAATAAATATAAGCCAGAATACTCTAGTGGTTTTACGTTCGATTGGAGATTAAATTTTGCTATTGGTATAACGTTAATGCCGCGTTCTATGAAATTTAAGATAGGCATTACTAGTAGTCTAGATATAGATTGATTGTCTTTATAATATGTACAGAGTACAAGTATAAATACAACTTAAAAAGCTGAGGGTTAGTTTGAATTACGTATTCTCATTTCTTTGCAAATGCTTTTTGAATAATAAGAAAAGAAAGCCTTTTACTCTTTACAGAGAAGGCCTGGGACCATCAGTGAGACTTATATAAAGGCTGTAAATTTAGCTTTTATTAACGTGAACTATCTCCTATTAGTTGGAATTGTTAATAATATTAATGACAAAAAATATTATGAACATTCTAACCCAATATTATAACCAAATTTTATCTTTTTTAATTATTATATATTAATTATTATATGTGACAGGTATGATTCCACTCCCTTACCCCGAGTACAAATTCTAACTAGTAAAACGGAAATGATACAGGGTTTATAACGCCAGAACATCAGATCATAATTAGCACTTATAGACTGACACATTAAAAATGAAAGGAAATCTAGCCAAGTATCAAGGTCGTCTATTCCAACTACAATCTTGTTACGGGCCTCACGATTGAACGCATGTGCCGACAGAGTTCCGATACCATCTAATCCAGATTCTCCCCACCACTTAATTGATTATTTCATAAAGAATAATATGACTCGTCATACTTGACGGTTCGTGGTATGGAGGAGAAAAAAATGTGCCAAACAATCTCCCATGACTCACGAGTCACGATGTTGTAACAGTGATGAGTAAAGGGGCTTTTTCTTAGGCGTTATTCAATTTTGTACTTTATATTTATAAAGATAACATTTAAAATAGTCAAATAGACATCTTTTAATTCAGATGTTATAATGTTTTAGGCATAAAAATAAAATTACTGTCAGTAATAGTGAATCGATGACGTTTAAAATAATAAGTAAAGCAGCCGACTTACAATTTTAATGTCAGAGGTTCAAAATTGACACTGCTTGTATCAAGGAGTTTTCCAATTTCGCTTTTTTAAGTATAAAAACATGGCTATGGTATTTCGGTTCATCAGAATATATCTAGCTAATGGGATTATACCTCCCTTCTTACACTGCGACTCTCCAATGATATAATTAAAGATTTAAGTAGTCCATCAAAATTTTGCTTTCATCATATCGCAGTTCAATTTTGATGGGTAGACTTTAATTTAAAAAATTCGTCTAAAATCCACTCTATATATTCATATCCACTTCTTTATATTGTTTACTAACACACTAAAAAGCAACGGAAATGAACTTCACAAAGGCATCATTACCCTATACCGTGACCCGTTTAAACGTGATTCTCATGATTATTTTATCAATTTGAAACTTAGTTGCGTTAAAATTCCATTTGGGAGCAAACAAAGCATACATTTCACTACCAGAATGGCCAATTGTACTAGATTAACGAACCATATCATTACGCCTAATGAATCGGGCTCTACGATCTTATCTACTGATCAATGTCACTCTAGAATCTATTACGTTACTGTTAGTAAACAACACGCATATAGAAACAGTTAGAGACCTTCTTGCTTTTCATTGAATGAAATAATTGAAACCACTTTAACTGCTGGGGATCATGACCACGTATAAGCCTCCTTTGGGTTCGGTCATTGCATACTGCCTACTACCACATTCACAATTGCATGAGACCAAACTACTAGACAATGGAGAGGCTCTCGCGACCAACCATTAGTGGTTTAATGCACCACCGTCGGACAACCGGTTGTAAAGCGGAAGGGACCTGGGGGACTAAAAAAGTATAGTGCAGAAAGACATTGAATTACTGCCCTAAAAGCTTAGAAGCAAACGTTTCGCTGTTTACTTCACAGGGAGTAAGGTCTATGCTATTACGTTGTTTAGAATAACTTCAATCTACTCTCTTAAGTATATTAAATGAAAAATTAATTCTTTTTCACGAGTTCGGTTGAAAACATTTATTTCTCTGAACTGAATATAATATTACTGTAATTGAAATTGAAATCGTCTGCATTTGATATTCGCTTAAGTTCCACTACCTTGGTATGATTTGCAATATGCAAACTTGTTTTTTTATTTCTCACTTTAAATGGAATTATTCTAAGTAATGCTTTAAGCGATTTAAATAATTCCACTACTATTTCTGACTACAAAAATGCAACAGCTGTTACTTCTACTACACTTGTCTTAATAGTATTGTGGAAATATGCAACGCAAAAGTCTTATTGTCTTGAAACGTCTAGACTTGAATCTGACGTTTTGCATAATACCAATGTTTGCTAGTATGCATTTGTACTTATATTTTTGAAAAATTGTCAAATAAATAAAAGTTGAACATGACTTTCACGTCGGTGTTTACGCTCGTTTACAGAAACACATACTAAAAGTAGATCAATATCAATGGAGGTAAGTTTGTAATTAAGGAGACTGGGTATTTGAGCATACGGCTCATATGATTTTTAGTGGTTACTGCCACCTACAATGAGAAGTATAGCAAGTGTATTACCGACGTTTTTATAAAGAGGTAGCCCGTTGGTAAATATCGTAGAAATATATCTGTCTGAAGCATCAATAGCTAGACTTTTGGGGTATGATATGCGAAACGTGAATTCATACGTTCAAACTCATCATTCGACTATTGAAATAAACTCTCCTTTACACAAGCTTAAGCTTAGTTGAAATGTTTATAAGAATATTAGCAATATTTGTAGCATTCTTAAAAAAACCCCGGCCTTATCGTGGTATTGCTTAGTAGTTTTTTTTATTTTGTCCGTAGATCCTAGCAAATTTTCGTTTAAACTCTTTTTAACCACACAAAGATATACTAAGAGATAGGAGAGAAAATAAACTGGTCGTTCATCATCATTGAATATCAATAAATCATTGAAAATACTAAACAAAAAATGATTTATCAACGGCAACAAATGGTAAAACAAATAACACATTTAAGTCCTTTAACAATTTTGCTTCCACATAAAAAACAGATCCATCTAAAATGGAACGAGATCAACAAAAAGCGAAATAAAAGAAAATAAATAGCTCGCACCTCAGCTATTAAGGCGCGCGCGTTTATAGTTGCCAGTTGAAAACGCTTATCTGTACCACTTCATCGATTCTGATGCGAAGTGACTTAGGAGATAATAGGATACGAGGGCGGTCGTGTATACATGCCGCGTCATTGCGCACCATTCCTTACCTTTATCTAGACATCTGCAAGACTAACACAGCTAAACACTACCAACAATATTACAACCCCATTGTGAGTTAATTCATGTTCGTCTTATGATCTTTATGCTCAAAGCGACGAGTACGCTGAGCCAGTAGGGTTACCGGAAATTATTCAAACGCTCATTCTGAAGTGTCAAATAGGGTTATTAAAGTCTATGAAAATTACATCGCAGGCGACAAATTGCCTCTGCGAGATTTTAATGTATGTATTATCGCTGAACAGCGTACCTACATGTTAGATATTTTATTATATGCGAGGAAAATTTCTAGAATAAATAGAAGTTACATAATTAAGCCATAGAAGTTCAGTATCCAGGCGGTCATCTATACCGGGGGGACCCATGTGTCGAGTTACTAGCGATAGAGGTTCAGGCTAAGCGACCTAAGACCTATGCCACCTCTCAATCCGGTGAAGCAGTCAAGGCCAGCTTCTCTGGCCAATCTGTGTAGTTCGTCAAAAAAAAAGCGGTCATCTCATGTTGCATAGTACGGTAGTAACTAAAAACCAACAATGGAATTGTTTGTTGGAATTTTATGTGCTGCATGTCTGAAAGAATTTTTCAAGCCATGTGAAGTCGTTCAATTCATTGCTTATCAGTCAGCTTTTGCTCTGTTGGTCAACCCATGATCTGCCATGTGGCCCCGGTGTGGGTTGTCAGATAGCAGGGACAAAAAATCAACCAAACTATTTATATGTACAATGTAAGACTCAAGGTATATACGGTGAAAGATTCCAAGAGTTGAAGCATTCCTGCACAAGGCTAATGTAAAAGAAACGACCTTGGATGAAACTGTGAAAAGGAAGGGGATCAAAAGCTCAGACATTGCAGCATACAAGCGATGGGAAGCTCTTGAGAAATTCTTGTAAGACAGCCAGAAATAGAAGTTGCGGGTAACATTTACTTACTCTGTAATGCGTAATTTACAATTTATTTATTTATTACTTTACAAAATCAACAGCTTTTGAACTATAATAAATATTTCGGTCACGTATTCAGAATCTAAGCTTATATAAAACATTTTTTTTAGTGTTAACTAAGGATGTATTTCGCATTAAAAAACAATATAAAAAGATTAAACAAATTAATAGGAAATAAAAATTGCATTGGCTGCGTTACTGTGTGTGAGTGTATATGTGTGTGTGTGTACGATGTGTGTATATCCCTGTGTGTGCTGTGTCATAAATCTTTAATTAACCCGAGTAATAACCATCAGTCAAAGTCTGTATGATTCAATTGTTTATTGTGAAATAAATTTCTTTTAAAGATCGCGTTAAATTTCCTAGTACGTACGGACTAAAAATTCTTTCGATAAAAAAATCGTTCTTATTCCAACTTCTAAGCATAGTAACAAAGGTTTACAAAAAATATCGGATTCCTCTAAAACTTATCGAGCAAATTAAGTATCCCCAAGATCTAGAGATAATTTCGGGAGCCAGTGACAAACGTCAGCCGTTGTAAAATACGAGCTCCTTATCAAATTTACGTCAATGCTAGTGTGTAATTAATTACCTTTAAAACAATTTTTGTCTCGTCCAAGCTATGTTAGTTTTTTTAATTAAACTGGCCCATGTCAATAAATCTATCACGGCACTTGAAGAATGCAAAGCATCAGTGATCACTCATTTGCTGTATTCAGAGATACTCTCAAATTAATATAATAGAAGAAATCTCTTAAAATAAAATTATGGTTGTCAAAGGTGAAATTAATTTAAGTCATATAATGCAAATTCACAGGGGTTTTGAGCTAAGTGAGGGCCATTGGCCATTGAAATTGGATTTTTTTTTAAAAGAAAGCTAGCAATATTTCTTATTTTTTTTTCCAGAAATATTACTAAAAATCTTGTTAACCATTCCAACTAAGCTTAAGCTTGTGCTAGGACATGGTTCACGGCAATAGTCGAATGATGGATTCGAACCCACGACCTTACGATTCGCAGACCGTACCCTATACCATTAGGCTATTGACGCTTCATTTGAAATGGCCATGAGAAACAGGGACGCAGCGGTCGCGAAGAAACTTATAACAATGCAACGGGGTGTCATGGACGCGTGTACCGAAGCATTCTCCAACACCACCTTCAAAAATCAGGCATTATAAAAAAATGTAGTAACGATAGAGGTAGCATCTTATTAAAAATAAAACAAAGCAACCAATTCAAGAACATTACAAAGGAGCGCGGACATAAGTTTGTAGTTGCGCTTTAATGAAAAAAAAAAAACGCCAAGTGAAGACCGCAACCACGAATATCCTCAACAACAGAGAAAAAGATGATGTATAGAAATTCGTTAAAATAGAAAAAGCACATTTTCTGAAAATCCCTGTGTGCTCTTGTCAGTTCGTAAATGTAACCGCTAGTTCGTTCTACTGAAGTGGATTTTAATAATTAGTAACTACACCATAATTATGATGTACCTGAATAATATTTATGTACATAAATAAATAATAACATGTGCTGTATTTTAAAACCTATCGTAATAGTAAAGAAATGACGAAATAAGTAATAAATTGATATGACTAACGAGATAGACAGAGTTATCAAACACTGTTAACATTTCGCCGACCTTAATAAGTCCTATTAGCTCTTGCAAGTAAGCCCACTGCCATACAAGCGTAGTTTTTATACCTATTTAATAAAACGTAAATCTCATGTCGACCTTATGATTCTCTGTTGACCGGATTATCCGAATAATCCTTGAGCGTTACCGCTATTTTATGGGCAGGCCCCACCCCTTAGATGTTAGGAGCGTTGCTGGAGTATCTTCGGCCACTTCTTCTCCCAGGGACAACGCTTCCCGTAGTGGCACTCAAAGCTAGTTTAGCTTTTGAATGTCCCTTAGATTATCCGTGAAATAGCAACCAACCAAGTCGTGGTTCGGCCCTCTCGGGCACCCTCGGATCGGAATGCTTACGCGTAACATGGTAACCGTCCAAGCCGAGGTTACCCTCACCGGGGGGACCCTTGTGTCGAGTTACTAGCAATAGAAGTTCAGGCTAAGCGACCTAAGAGCTGTGCCACCTCTCAATCCGGTGAAGTAGTCAAGGCCAGCCTCTCTGGCCAATCTGTGTAGTTCGTCATAAAAAAAAACGAATTATCACTGTTTCAAATTACATAAACGATGTTAAAGGATTTACGTAATAAACGCAGTAATTTATATTTCAATTAACATCAAACCAAGCGTTACACTTATTCGAATAAAAATTACATCATAGGTAAAGAATAAAAAGAATAAACGAACTATGGCTACACCATAACGAGCAATAATTTCCTTCTTCGTTAAGCTTCTTTAATCCCGTCCAATTCGCTTTACTAATTTGACATTGAACATAATTACCAATAACCGAAGCGACGGTGCCAACTTTATAAGAACTATCAATTTCTAACAATCTAAAAAAACTATCGAATGACAAAGAATGGACTGTTTATTACGAAATAACTATACATCGGCGGTTCGAGAGGAGGCACCCGAAAATAAAACAACCGCTGGCCAAACGAGGTATAAAGTAACAGTCGAAAGAGAAAAAATGAGATTAGAATCAGATAGTATTTATGTTGAGGAAACGACGAAGGCGCGCGTTTAATGCTTAACGATTCCTATCAATTAAGGTTATGGGTCGAGTCGACAGGTCCGTTGGGTGGACCCCCACTGTGCCAGGATTTCGCACCTGTCCTTTTTACTTTAGTTTCTGACATCAGCGGCCCTTTGAAATAGTTACAGGTGCAAGGAGTAGCTGCACATATAGGGTGACCATGGTTTTAGTTATATACGATCTTCTTGCTTAGATATAATCACATGATATGTAATCACACGAAGCGTGAATAGCCTAATGGTTTAGGATACGGTCTCCGAATCGTAAGGTCGTTCCGAATCCACCATTCGACTATTCACGTGAACCATCTCCCAGCACAAGCGTAAGCTTAGTTGGAATGATTGACAAGAAAGTAATATTTTCTAAAAACAACAAAGAAATATTGCTAGCTATCTTAAAAAAAAATGTAATATCCGTGGGAGCCAATAATTCACAAATTTCAAATACTTTAAATAATATATTTTGAACTTGTAAGTTTACAAGGGTAATGATAACAAGCTTAGTTGGATTTCATGTACTGTCATTAATCGACAATCGTTAGTTATAAGTTGAAAACAATTTACTTTTAACGTGAAAAATACATATAAGGTGCCAATACTTTAATTTTTGTTGTAAGAGCTACACCATTATTATTGTTATATTAGTCTATAAAATATCCTATTTTAATATATTAAAAAAAATCGTTTAGTTAGATTTAAAATAATGTAATTGTCCAATTTAAGTCGCATTATTTGGCTACCCTACTCTAATAAACAAAACGTGCTATTTTATATTTTCAATATGATAATTTTAATTGATATGCCAGAACCCTACCGAGACAAAGTGGAACAAATAGGTTTAGCGTGTAGACGTATCGAAAAACAATTCATTTTGTTGACATTTTATGATTAGAACATGAAAAAATGTAAATGAAATCTTATCTTATCAATATTACATTCATTTTACAGCTTTCAAGTAATTTATTAATAAAAATATAAAACATCTGACAATATTTTTTAATTCATTTAGAGTATAATGAGATATGTTGATGGGATAATATTTTAGGTTCTGTATTAGGTCCACTACTATTCCTTATCTATATTAACAACATTACAGAGATAAGTCTACATGGGCAGCCCTATACGCGGATGATACATGTTTATTTTACTTTGGGCCCAATATACATGATGTCATTATACAAGCACAGAAAGATCTAGATATACTATCCGAATGGTTCAAATATAACTTCTAACCACAAATACTAATAAAACTTGTTACATAAAATTTAAATGTAAAAACAAACTAGTAAATACTCGGGAGTATAATAGATAGGTTGCACTTCGTATCACATATATTCGGAGACTGACACAATAAATCGTATCATGACGGTGCCAGACAAACATGCAGGTACCGTCATAACACCTCCCAAACAATTTAATAATAAAACTAACAAAAAATAAATAATAACAGAAAATAAGAAAACAATAAATGAAGAAAAAAGAGAAAGAAAAAAAATTAACAGTAACATAACTGTTTTTTTTTTTTATTATTATAAATCAAATTCAAGAGATGGACGCGTAGTTAGATGACGCTTCCTTGGAAGCCTATTCACAAAGTCCGGAGACGCATGTGACGAGGAGTTGGTGTCGCTTAAAACTAGCGGGGACTCAGTTGCTGAGGACCCAGATGAATTTTGCCCCTCAATTGTGGTCTCTGTAGATTGTCAGATTGGTCTAGTTGCTGTGTTTGTACCTTGTCTGACAATGTGAAAGAACTATTCATAGCACCCCTTGAACTCCGCCATAACTAGTTATCAGTTAACAGTATCACCACACGACGAACTAACTATCAATAATATAACTTTAAAACAGAAGAATAACGAAAAATACCTAGGACTAAGAATCAACAACTATTTGACTTGGAATGACCAAATAGATTATATAAAAAATAAACTTTCTTCATTAACTGGTTCACTACACAACATAAATGTTTACCTCTGCAAGTACGCTATACAATTTATAATTCTTTAGTAAAATCGCATTTGTTATATTTAATCGAAGTCTGGTCTGCTACGAAAACCAAATCTAATGAATTACAGATCAAACAAAATAAAGTGGTAAAAAGTTTATTCCAATATCCATATTTGACGAGCACTGACAAGATCTACAATGAAACCAAAATGATGACTATTAATCAACTGTATACCTACAGTACATGCATCATAATTAGAAAAATTATAAACAAACAAATTAGCACTAACATATCATTTGCAAAGATGTCACAGATGAATAAATGCAGTACTCGGCGAGCACGTTTACTTGTTCTGCCAAAAGTACGAACAAACTATGGTTCAAAAAACATTACATTCAAAGGAGCGCAACTTTACAACAAGTTGCCTGCTATTAAAAATGTGAGCTCATTTAATATATTTAAATCATTGTTAGCACAACATATTTTGGAAAACTGTGTTAAAATTAGTAAATAATGAATACCGGCGACTAGTTATAGTTAAGTTATAAGTTAACATTATTCTCATGTAAGTGACTTTGTAAATTGTCTTTTTGAGAATAAGATACACGAATGCATGAAAAAGCAGAAGTGTCAGGATGGCAAACTGGAGTACTCATTCTTTGCTTTCCATATATGAGAGGTATAATTATTTTTCAATATCAATGTATTAGGTAAAGACTATTATTTAGGGGGCAACATTAAGTATAATATATCGGCCATAAAAAAGCCGGCGCCTTGTCTATGGCCTGATCGATCGGTTTTGGAGGGGGATGGTGACGAAACCGAGATAACAATGGCGCATCTAGCGGAGCTTAGTATTGCTCAGTTGTTTTCAAGTAGTCAAACCTTTTGGAGTTCCTTTGTGAGGTGATCAGTAAAGGCGTGATGCTGTGGCAGAGGAGAAGTGCGTGAACTATTATTGTCTTTCTTACATCTATGTTATACTAGGCGCCGCATTTTGTGCGTGATAATGAACCCCAAGTAATGTCAAAGAAGATATGAATATTCCTTACCAATGGGCGGTTGGCTCAAGTTGCATAGTACGCTAGCAACCCGAGTTCAATCCTCGGTGCCGGCACCGATAAATTTGCCGTTGAAATTTTGTGTGCTGATTTACCACGCGCTAGGCGAGGAATACAAACATCGTGGGAAAACCTACATGTCTTTGAACATTTTTCTAAGACATGTGAAGTCTGCCACTCCACACTAGGGCCGCGTGGCGGACTCTTATACTCTCTTTTCGGAGAAGGCCTGCGCCCAGCAGTGGGACATATATATTATATATATAAAGGCTGTAACTTTACCGTAACATAATATACAGTCCATAGTGTACGAGGTATATAGGCGGTTAGCTGGTACCTTTTTAGTAATGCCATAAGTTTCCTTTGTCTCTCTCTTTCGTACCAACTAACAGTACCGTTCGCAATTCAACCACCAAGTTCTGTAAATAAAAAGAGACAACAAATAACATAATTATCTGACATACCTACAGAATATATTAAAACAGTTAGATGACCAAAACGTTCTTAATTTTAAAAAATATTAAAAATCATTAGAACGCAAGAATGGCGTTGTATTAAAATATCTAATAAGTGGTTCACTTGGAAGGTTTTCAGCTTCGTCTCGTCCGATATCTTAATTTAAGTAAACACTCGAGTTTAATGAAGAGACACTAAATAAGAGGTACTTCAAATGATACTACATTTTCGTTTGGTTCAAGATAATTGTGTTTGCTCGAAGGGACCGAATTGTCTTGTCAGCTGAAACATTGAGAAGTTTTCAGATTCAATATTTTCACACGTATACTGTTTCATAACAAACAATACGTATAAGCGTCAATAGCGTAATGGTTTTTTTATTGGTGATTATACTATGTTTGTTCCCCAGCGTGTTTGACTTTGTCTACTTTATATAATACTAGTTTCTAAGTTTCTTATTTCTAGTTAGTTACATTTTCCTTATTATATCTATTATTTCTAAATACACAAATTTCTTATTTTTGCTTCTAATTTTCCTACAACTTATTTCTATTTACATTTCTGTTTTATTTCCTAATTTTTATATCTATCTATTTACATTATGTTTTGTTTCTCGCTATTACTTTATTTACAATATATTTACAGAATCTTAAAAATATATCTATCTTTTTCTTATCGCTAATTAAATTTCTAATACTAGCGTAATGGTTTAGAGTACGGTCTGTTAAACGTAAGGTCGTAGGTTCGAATCCACCATTCGACTATTGACGTTAATGGTTCACAGGCTTAGGCTTATCTGAAATTGTGTATGTAATATCAAATTATTTAAAAAATAAATATTTGAGTCATATCTTAAAAGGTTATATATATATTTTTAATTAAAAATATTTTATTCTTATTTCACTTCTTCATTATTAATATCTTTATACCGCTACCTATAGGTACCGCCTGCCACAATTGATTGTAATGGGAAAAATAGCTGGAAAAAGTTGGACCCTCAAGAAGGCAGATAGATCTCGTATTGACGCATTTGAGATGTGGTGCTGGAAGAGAATGTTGCGAGTGCCTTGGACAGCCCACCGCACAAATGCGTCAATTTTCCGGGAAGTGGGTGTCACTGTTAAATTGTCAATGGTCTGTCTCCGTAGGGTTTTCGAATTCTTCGGTCACATAGCCAGGAAAACCGATACCTTGAAAACACCCCTGGTCACAGGCAAAGTACAGGAAAACGACCAAGAGGGAGGAGCCCTATGCGTGGGACAGACCAAATTAGCACCAACACCAACAGGAGAGTCCACGAGGCATTTCACACCGCCAAAGACCGCAACAGGTGGAAAGCGATCGTCCGCCACATAATTTGTGAAGGTCACGACCCTCAGCGATGAGGAAAATGACGCAAGGAGGAGGAGGAGGAGCTGGAAAAAGAGGGGTGGGAAGAAGAAAAAAGTCATGGCTAAGGGACATCAGGTAATGGACTGGAATAAAAACAGTAGAAGCACTATTCCGCTTAGCCATGAATAAGGAGAAGTTTAGAAGACTGACTGCCGACCTGTAGTGATAGAGAGGCACATGAAGTAGAAGATATACAGGCTGCTACAGCTTTGGGAAAAAAAATTACATGGATTTTTTTTTATTTTTGTCGACTAACCATTCACTTACCGTCGGACGTTGAATAACGGGACAGTCTGTATATTAATAGTAAACTAATGTTTGTATTTAGAAAACTTGAGGAGGCCTATGTCACAAGACAACCTGACTTTATAACTTAACATAAACTGGTATTAAATGTTAAGTTATAAACGTATCGAAAAAAAAAAAAGTAAGTTATACGTTTTTATTTTATTATAAGTTGTACAAATTCCACCGCCACCATCTTGATGGTTGGCGTTCAACGACTATACGTTTTTCGCGTAACTTTCTCCCACGCAATGTCACCTTGTGGAATCAACTGTCGCCAGCGGTGTTTCCGAACGTTTACGATTTAGGGACCTTCAAGAAACGAGCCTATTCCTATCTCAAAGGTCGGCAACGCACCTACAGCTCCTCTGGTGCTATGATGTTCATGGGTGAAGGTGATCACTTAAGATCAGGTGAGCCGTATGCTCGTTTGCCACTATTCATATATAAAAAAAAGAGTGAATAAAGGCTATTTTGATTTTATTTTAATGTTTATAATATGAAATATTTATAAAATGTGGAATTAATTAGTTAGTAGTTAGTTAATAAAGCCATTTTTTTCTTTATTTGTGGATTTTAAAGTTTACCTCGTTACTGGAGAGCTCAAAGTTTCTTATTTCCCCCTCTCATAGTTGCAACGGTTAAGAGCGAGCCAACTTTATAAGGCTTTGATAAATTCTTCAAAGGTTTTAATCTCTCTTTAAGGGTTTATTTGAGTTATTTAATTTTTAATTCGTTGGATTTGAAGTTTTATGCAAATAAAAATTTATAACGTTTGTGATACTTAAACCATTATCAAATGATAAAGTCAAAGATTGAGAAGATGAAGCGTCAATGGCCTAATGGTTTAGGGTACGGCCTGCGTATCGTAAGGTCGTGGGTTCGAATCCACCATTCGACTATTGCCGTGAACCATGTCCTAGCACGAGCTTAAGCTTAGTTGGAATGGTTAACAAGATTGTCAGCCCTGTAGTTCTGGGCTCTCAAGAATAAGACTACGGTATCCCTTGCATGTCGTGTAAGGCGACTCGGGTTCACTGGGTGACAAGGGTGGGGGGCCTTTGTCGTCCGCTAAGGTGGACCCGGGCCGACATCGGCTGGGCCGCGTAGCCTTGCACTGTGAGGGCACAGGGGGGGAGGGAGCAACCTCTCCCTCCGGGACGTGCTCTCCTTGAGCACAGTGCAGAAGGGCTCCGGTGCGTTCCACTGGAGATCCCGGAGCCCTCGTCATGTACCGAGGAACCGGGGAGTGTTTGTGCGACGTGGGTGTGAGTGATTTTATTTGAATATTTTATCTTAAAATTAAGAATCTGTAAAAACTTGTAGGTCTTGTGGAATAAAATAGTGCAATATCTAATACACTCGTTTTATTCTGACGGCGTAACGCTGTACAAAAATATTTTAACGAATACTATTAGAAGTCATTTTACGAAGTCATATTTATAAATAAGAAGTTAGATTACGAAGTAATATAGTTAAATTATTGTTGACAATGCCAAATTAATGTGACGATCAACTAAATTATTAATTATGAATTAAAGATACAATAAGGTTCACGTAAATCACTAAGATATCATTGAAAGTAGTTATTATGCATAACAATTGCTGGGTGCCATGTGTTGCCAGCTAAATCTTATGATTTAATAACTTTATTAATTCAATATTTTCATTGTATGTCATTTTATTACATCAAACATTTATCTGTTTTCCACAACATTAATCGTTATTAATATTTACCCTAAATAATTTGAGAAATGTTGCTATCCCAAGAATCTCAACACTGTCAAAGGAATTTGTTATTTTAGTCAGGCAATACCACAGAAGACCGTTTTACCCCTAATTCGGGTTACGGCTTTGGGTATGTTTTCTTTAGTCTACGTATATTTTACATATTAAAGCGCTTAATAGACACAACTATTTTAGATGTTTAGGATCTATTCAAAATCTTAATCCCCATAGACCTGCATTGATTTGTAAATTAATGTTGGGGCCAAATTCTGTGTAGGCTGTTTTCGCTCCATTTCTATTAAAAATACAAGAGAGCTTACATGTGTTATTTATATATACAACTTTGTATATAGTCTTGAGAAATGTTACCATTCTTCAGGCAGTCGGGTAATCGGACTTGTATAATATGTGTTAGATTAATATATGATATTAGTATGTAGTACATGTTAGTCGCTGTCTTTGACAGATGGTGAGCCCATCGCCATACAAAGGGCAAGTTATTTTTTGTACTTTAAAATGTCCATACTGTTAGTAGCACACCGCTGAAGTTCGAATCTGAATCTGAAGATCAAAGCTGTAAGGAAATGTCATATCTTCCTTGAGTTTCTCCACTTCGGGCACATTATCACTTACAAAATGCGGCGTAGTAATGCAAACGACAAAGTATTTAGGACAAAAATAATAATACATTTATGGATGTAGAGAAATACACTAATAACTCACGCGCTTCTCCGTTTCAGCGTCACAGCGTCGTTGATTACTTCCGAAAGGAAAATTTGGTTTGACTGCTTGAATACAACTGAGCCAAGCTCCGCTAGGAAGGCTATTCTTATCTCAGTGTAGTTAATCCCTTTTTTTTTGTTGACGGGGAGGAAATCTTCAGAAAAATACCCCGCCTTCTGGGGGGAAGGAGGTGGTTATGCGGGGTTCTTACCCACTAAAACCTCCCCGGTGCCCCTTTCCTCGGTGCATGACGAGGGGCTCCGGGATCTCAACGTGAAACGCACCGGAGCCCCTCTGCACTGTGCTCAAGGAGAGCACGTCCCGGGGGGGATGTTACTCCTTCTCCCCTGTGCCCTCGCAGCGCAAGGCGACACGGGCCAGCCGATGTCACCTTCTTCCCGGGTCCACTTTGGTGGACGACGCAGGCCCTTGTCGCCCAGTGAAACCGAGGCCCCTTTTAGTCGCCTTGTGCGGCAGGCAGGGATACCGTAGTCTTATTCTTGAGAGCCCAGAACTACAGGGCTGGTGTCGTTAACCCCTCTTCTAACCTGACCATAGATCAGGCCATAGACAGAGGCACGGCTGGCTGGGACCATAGACAAAGCGCCAATGGCAATACGCCATTAAACTGAATGTTGGGTTATGAATAAAATTGTTTACCCAACAATCTAATGTGATAATTAAAAATAAATTATATCAAAACACATAAAATCTAATTACGTGTTACAAAAATAAGACGGAGCGAAAAATTTATTTCCATTACAATTTCTTACCAACAGTTTAAGTTATCACAACATCGTCGACTCGCTTCATTTTACAAGAGTTAAATTTTAATGGCCAGCTACGTTTTCAGCATTATAATTTAATACCAATAAATATAAAACTTTTATTTAGGGGGAAGAATTTATTTTACGACATTATTTCTTTTAATAGCTTTCGTTGCACGGCCCTCGGGTATAGTTTCAAAAGAAAACATTCCTATTGCAGCTATGGGACATATTAAATTTTGTAAAGTGACAAAGTTCGTGAAACAACATTGAGAATTGTGCCCTTTTTTAGTTTAAAATATTTATTTGTAACTTATTCTCTATCAACAAAGCAGACATCAGGGAAATCCTTACAAAGTCCTAAAGCAAATCCTTCCGTAAGTTAACAAGTATATTTACGAGTAAACATAACCGACTAACGCTAACGTTATCAACTTGTTAACTTGATTTCAAAATATTTGGCTACGCTTACCTACTTATGTACTTAATCAGGCTGTTGTGTTACTATCGTTTTTAATGTTGAAAATTATATAACTTTTAGCTGTACTAGAAAATTTCATAATGTTTCAACTTTATTTCCTTTAGATCGCGTTATAAAGTAGGTCAGTAATAAACTTTTGAAACTCATACAGAGCAAGTTTCGTCTTTATTTTTTTGTGAAATGTGCATGCTAATTTTCGCATACAAGTATCTCATTGAATTAAAGTCAAAATTCTCTGTAAAGGACCTACATAATTTAGAATTTTAGACATATTATTTAAATCAACGATAATTTTAAACAAATTAAAGTGATACTTTGTACGAAATTTACAGTAATAGTTACCTAGAGAAGTTCATGTCACGACTCGATCTCATATCCATAGGATACAAGCAATTCGTTTTTTACGATTACGTCGTGAGCTCCACGTTGACACAGGGTTGCCGCCACTTATAAGCCTTCCTATACTAAATTCCGTCGCGTCACCCGGAGGCCGAGACACGTTCTTGACGATCCGGACGACGCGATTACCATTGCACAGGCTAGATTTTTACAAATCCTCAAAGCGTCCATTCGCGACCGCCGGAGGTTGTCGAAGGTGGCACTTAAAGTTAGTTTAGCTTTCGAATGTCCCTTAGATTATCCGTGAAATAGCAACCGACCGAGTCGTGGTTCGGCCCTCTCGGGCGCCCTCGGATCGGAATGCTTACGCGTAACATAGTAACCGTCCAAGCCGAGGTTACCCCTCACCGGGGGGACCCTTGTGTCGAGTTACTGGCGATAGAGGTTCAGGCTAAGCGACCTAAGAGCTATGCCACCTCTCAATCCGGTGAAGCAGTCAAGGCCAGCTTCTCTGGCCAATCTGTGTAGTTCGTCAAAAAAAAACGACTCGATCAGATATTATAATCGGGACGTAGCACTTGACATGTAAGAACTGGTGGAAGATGTAGCAGAGAAAATTCCTGCAATACTTTCGTGTAAATCAATATATATGATCAGGTCCTTTGGCCCTTTTTAAGCGTGGAAGACAGAGGCAGCAATCGATGTCTATTATTAGGATCCTATAAGTGATAGGTGGAGACAAAATTGCCATAAACCAGGCATACATTTCAGCAAGAGAATGTTTCTGTACTCGATATCATTTTACCCCCCACCGGGGGGACCCTTGTGTCGAGTTACTAGCAGTACAGGTTCAGGCTAAGCGACCTAAGAGCTATGCCACCTCTCAATCCGGTGAAGCAGTCAAGGCCAGCTTCTCTGGCCAATCTGTGTAGTTCGTCATAAAAAAAAAAATCGATATCACTGACGACTTCATTCAAAACTTAAAACTTAGTCTTATGCACAAATTGTGAATCCCTTTTTTCGCAATCAGTACAGTGAATGATATGTAATTATAACTTTAGTGCTGTGCTGTAATAAATTAATAGAGAAATAAAATAAACAAATCACATATTATTGTTCCTACCTATATTATAGTAATTTTAGTATGTCTGTATATCGGAAAACATTCCTAGATGATTTAAAAATTCCATTTAAAGTTAAAGTTGTGTCGAAGCCTATATTGCTATAAAGCACAGGCCTTCATTTACCCGCGAGCACCGCGACCGCATCCGTACAGCTGTCACCCTCGCCCAATGCTCCACATCTGGCAGCGAATCTGCAAAACCTTGTCGTCCGAATGCCAGTGGCACGGTTGAAAATTAGTGCATAAATCCAAAACAGAATTCTGTACTAACAGTACTTTATAGTGTTACTATTTCGCCAATCTTATAGTATAATTTAAACAACAGATATGATAATTTTGAGAAATTATTTTAATTTATATAAATTATACATACAGAACATTAGCCTGTGTCTATCTACTGTTGGAAATAGGCCTTCCCCGATGCCTTCCACACATATACGATCCTCCACTACATAGCCATTTCCGGCTATCTTTGTCGTCGGTCCATCTGGAGGGAGGGCGCCCTACGCTTCTCCGACCCATGCGCCTCCATTCCAAGACTTTCTCCGGATTTCGGAATTCGACTAATAAACATACAGATAGTTAACTTCATTTAATAATATAGAAATTATATTTTTTTTATTAGATGACCCCATTTGAGGTCCTGTGTTCTTGTAGCTAAAGATTATGCTAAAGATATTATTATTAAGTAATATCTTTTTTTTTCTCTCCTTCCGTGTCATGGATTTTTCTTCACTCTTCTTTTCCTATTTAACCTCAATTATATTAGAGGACTTCAAACAGTATATATGCATATTTGTTTTTACTGCAACTTCAACCAGTTACTGTCATTATTTTTTCATAACGCGCCTAAAAAATTACAACTTCAATAAAAAGTGACTTTATATTTTTAAATCAAATCAGTGACGAATCCAACGCCACTACACGCGGCCGTTTTTTTTTATTACATGACTTAAAAAAAGAAGGAATAGATCAAAAAAGTGGAAGTGAATCAATTCGTCTATATTTATATAATATTTGTGCCCTTATATCGTTGACATAAACTGATTAATTTTTTTTTTTACGATTTGGTTTCACTTACTTATATGATGTTGGGATACAACAGGTAACTTCTAAAAATTATTTGAAAGAATGGTAAAAAATAACATACGAATTGAGAACCTCTTTTTTTTAAGTCGGTTAAAAATTGCTATCAATACCAAGTTCCTGCGCATTGTTATTAAAAAGCTTTATTATAGATGAACTAAACACACAAACATTTTTTATATCTATATTCCTACTGTCTATCGTATTCAGGTCTGAAAAAATACCGCGAGTCCATTCCATGTTAAAAAAGCTGTGTCGTTAAGGGATGCAGTTAAATAAATCAAAAGTAAATAAATGACTACATTTAAAATAGACAAATGGACAGTTACACGTAAAGTTATTTAAGTTATTACGTGAGCGATTATGGACAGTTACTATAGATAACCCGGCCGTGTTGGACACGTCACAATGGCGGACAGACTGCACTGCCCACATTTCCACAGCCCGGGCGGGAAATAGACACAGATTTCATGTTTATTTCCGATTTCCGAAAGCGCCTTTCGATTATTCCGGGACACAAAATTTAGAAATGCTTTAGTAAATTGTGTGTTTTTTGTTCACACACTAATTTATTGAATTTTTATAATCACATTCATACTTATTAATATAAAAATTGCAAAGAATTATTAAAGTTTAAATAATGTTTACTCGTATGAAATTACAACCGGTGAAGAAATTGTATTATTGGTTTTGATTATGTCAACATTTTGGAAATATGTAACGTTTTGCCTTAATTATTGTTACGAAATAAACAATGGAACTTATTTAACAAATTATTTTCAGAAATATTTTGTCATTTAGGATAAAATTGGTTAGATAACAAAACTTTTTCATCCTTTTGTTGTGAACATCCCTCAAACCCGAACGAAGCGATTTGCTTCGTCTTTCATTCTTCGTACAGCAAAGGACTGGAATAGTTTGCCCGCGTCTGTCTTTCCTTCCGATTACAATGTGGGTATTTTCAAGAGTAGAGTGAATAGGCATTTACTAAGCTAGTGCGCCTTACCATCCAGGAATGCATTTCCACTTAACATCAGGTGGGATCGTAGTCAAGCATCTTGCTTAGAAATTATAAAAAAAAACTTTGTTGTAAACTTCCATTGCGGTACTTAAGAAATTATTTTGATATTTTTACACCGTTCTTTTTTAAGTTATCGGTTAATAAATAATTTCATTGGTGCCGCAACCGGGATGTTACTCGGATTGCTAGCGTACAGTGCAATGCAAGGTGGCGCCCGGACATAATCTTCGCATGCTTGCATTTTAGTATAAATATCCAATGTTTAGTTACAAAACATTCTCTTACTACTTTTATCTTAATAACTACATAGCTTTATATAAACGCCTAATTGGAGTAAATAAAAAGGGTCCAGCCATGTAGTTCTGGGCTCTCATGAATAAGACTACGGTATCCCCTGCCTGTTGTAGAACGCGACTAAAAGGGGGCTCAAGTTCACTGGGCGACAAGGGTGCCCCCACCTTTGTCGTCCACAAAGGTGGAACCGGGAAGAAGGCGACATCGGCTGGCCCGTGTCACTTTGCACTGCGAGGGCACAGGAGGGGGGGAGAGAGTAAGCTCCCTCCCCTCATTATGCACCGAGGAAGGGCCACCGGGCAGGTTTTAGTGGGTAAAAACCCCACATAACCGCCGCCTTCCCCGCAGAAGGCGGGGTATCTTTTTGAAGATTTCCTCCTCGATAACAGAAAAAAAAAAAAAAAAATATTAGGTATGCGTTATGAATATAGGTTATGCGTCTATCGAAGTCATAACAACTTTCGAAAAAATAATTGATACGTATCCTATAAAAATCAATCTGGGGTCACAAAGTTTAAAAGCGACCATCAAACCCGACTTGAAGACAGAATTAAATATTTTTTGCTAATATAAACGCTTGCTTATAGTTTGGATTTAATCCAGGGGAACTTTTCTCTCAAGTATAATTTTTTTACTGAATAATGTCCCAACTGTTTGCATTTAACGAGGTGAAAGATGAAGTGCCATTGTTAATCTTGTTTCGTTTTCAAATTGGCCTAAAATTAAGGGCACTTAACGAAATGTGTTGCTGCTCTTTGTATCAAAAATAAACGGAGCTCTACAAAATGGCTGCGTGCAATATTAATTGCTTATTTAAATTAATGTATTTGCACTCTTTGCGTTTTTATGCACACGAAAAAAGGCGACGTTCAGTCTATTTATATTTGTTTTGCCTCCATATGCGAAATAACATTATAATATTAAACGTGAAGCAAAAACTTTGTACCTCTTCTTACGAGAATTGCCTCCAGAGTATGAGTTTTCCACACACACACACACAACTTAAAACATAAATAATAAAAATTAATACAAAATGCATTATATAAATAAAAATATTACATGCACTACTATGCGTTTGGTACACATACACACAGTTATTATACGGTTACTCGGTAACGGTTAAGGAACTAACGATCATTATCCGTAAAATAGCAGCCGATCGAGTCGTGCTTCGGCCCTCTCGGGCCTCCTTAGAGCTGAATACTTACGCGTAACATAGTAACCGTCCAAGCCGAGTAGCCATAGTAATCCAAGCCGAGGGTAACTCACCGGGGGGATCCTTGTGTCGAGTTACTAGCGATAGTAGTTCAGGCTAAGTGACCTAAGAGCTATGCCACCTCTCAATCCGGTGAAGCAGTCAAGGCCAACTTCTCTGGCTGTGTATTTCGACATAAAAAATCATACATAAGTATTGACCGATTCACCGAATAAGTTACGAATTGTCGTAGGTCCAAATGCACCATTTGACTATTGACGTGAACCATCTCCTAGCACAAGCTTAAGCTTAGTTGGAATGGTTAACAAGAATGTTAGTAATATTTCTGAAAACAAAAAGAAATATTACTATTGCTTTTTTTTAAATGTGTATGACTTCAATGTTTCCATTTCTGGGTGAAAGTTGTATCGACTATTTTATTTATTTATAAACTCTTTATTGTTTACACTTATGAACTAAAATAAAAAAAAAAAGAAAATATAATTAAAATACATAAACAATGGGCGGCCTTATCGCTAAAAGCGATCTCTTCCAGGCATCCTTTGGATGGAGAGGAATAATAAAAAGAAACGGCGGGAGTTTATAAAAAGTAGATATACTTAAATACTGATAATAAATATAGACTATTATGTAGAAACAGACTAAAGCCTAGAGAGTTCATATGAATATGAACGATGTTATTATGATATTTGTCGCTAATGATTATTACTAAAAGAAGATAGATGACAACTATCTAATAGGATTATGCCCTAGCAATGGGAGGAGCCCATTGCTCGGGCAGCTCTAAAATTCGGATGAAAATATTGAAAATCCCCTTTTTGAAGTCGGTTAAAAAGACGCAATGAAAACAATTGACGACTCGCGCAGAATTAAACACAAAAAGCGACGTTAATTCCGTAAAAGCGTGCAGTATGCTCTGGCAAACATTGGAACAGTTACACGACGCCAGTTTACTGTGCAATATCCTGTGGAGTCGCCGGTTCCGGCCGCTGAGCCGCGTCCCTCGCCGTACTGACCATTATATTTACGACTACATACTATGCCGTGGTTTTGTTTGGACGTGTCTTTTATTCCGTTGACTGTACCAATGCGGAACTATTCACATCAATGGAAAATTTTATTTTTCACAAAAATTGGAATTTCGTTTTAAGTTATGAGCATGAAGCCAAAAACGAATACATATTGGGATATTGGTCTGTGAGCATTTGAAAAAAAAAATTTTAAAATATCATAACTGAGTTTGTGTATCATTAAGATAAAAATTGGTTAAGTGTTTTTCTCATATCCGGTGAAAATACAATCAAAAAATAGTTCTGTAGATCACTATTGCCTATTTAATATTATTTATAAATATGAATATTCGAACCGTGACTGTTAACCGAGCTAACTGATCTTTTTATGCACTGTCTAGGCAAGTTATTGACCACGATCCTACCTTTTTTTATAGGAAAAGTGACAAACGAGCTTACGGCTCATCTAATCTTAAGTGATCACCGTCTTTCATTAATATCGACAGTACCAGAGGAGCTGGAGGTGCGTTGCCGGTCTTTGAGATAGGAGTATGCTCATTTCTTGAAGATCCCCGATTCGTAAAGGTTTGGAAACAACACTGATGACAGTTGATTTCATAGGTTGGCAATGCGTGGAAGACCTAATGTTAAGCGGAAATGCAGTTTTTGATTGTAAGGTATGATTGATCCTCCCAGCCCATCTGTTGAACAGAAGCTGATGCACTGCAGAGTGGAATTACAAAGCTTAAATATTACAGCTTACAGAAAATAATATTATACATTAAAAAGACAAACAATCGAATTTCTTAACTACTTCTTACCCTTAACATGGAAATAAGGGTTTGAATATGACGTTGAATATCCAATCTAATATAAATCTCTCTCGCTCGCGCTCCTCCGAATAAAAGTCCAATTTCAAACTTTCATTGTACTGCACACTTCAAGCTCTATCTCGAGAGAGTTTTTATAACATAGACAGTAATGAAAATTGTCTGTTGTCATAGGGGATTTTTTTTGACGAACTACACAGATTGGCCAGAGAAGCTGTCATAGGTCTTAGGTCGCTTAGCCTGAACCTCTATCGCTAGTAACTCGACACAAGAGTCCCCCCGTTGAGGGGTAAAGTCATAGAGGAACAGCTTAATTGTTATCGAGGTAGTTCACAGGGGATGTAATGATTTAAAATAAATTTAAAAGCAGAAGAAACTTAAAAGTAAAATTATTGTTATTAACTTTCGTTTTTCTTTGAATTTTAGCAAAAATTTTTCGTGTGACATTTAGGAAAACTGTACCTAGCAAAATTTTGGTTTAATTCGAAAACCAAGGTTAAGATGTCGACCGCAAATAGTATCTTTGGTATCACTAGTGTACAGACGAAAATTTATTAAATAAATAAAAAATAACAACGTTGAAAGAGCTGAATATTTCAAATATATTTCATGAACAGACGTTGAAGGTATTTGTTAGAGATTATTAGATCTGATTGAGTATAGATTAGTATTTCATTAATATAAGCTAAGCGAGACGAGCACGATAACTCAATAAAGTTTGTGCAATACCTAACCTATAACACACGGCAAGTAGATTATGGAAAACTGACTTTGAAACATTATATGTTTTTTTTGTTAGCGAGGAGGAAATCTTCAAAAAGATACCCCGCCTTCTGTGGGGAAAGCAGCGGTTATGTGGGGTTTGACCCACTAAAACCTCCCCGGTGGCCCTTCCATGTGCAAGGCGACACGGGCCAGCCGATGTCGCCTTCTTCTCGGGTCTACCATGGCGGGCGACAGCGGCCCCCACCCTTGTCGCCCAGTGAACCCGAGGCGGCTTTTAGTCGCCTCTAAGACATGCAGGGGATACTGTAGGTTTATTTTTAAGAGCCCAGAACTACAGGCCTATGCAAACATTATATCTAGTGAAGTAAAGTGGTTTTTAAAGGAAATAAGTGTGTCCATAAAATTTACTACAGACGTGTGACAATTTCGAAGACGTGAAAAGGGCGATAATAATTTATTTTTTTAACTTTAAGATTCATTTCGTAGGAAAGGTGCTCAAAGCGGCGAGCTCAGAGTACGGTGCGGATCATTGGATGCAGTATAAAGATTGATTCTTTATTGCCCCAGTTTTACAATTACAATAAATTAAAGTAACAACTAAGCTTAATCTAAAAGTAGGCAAGGGAGGCATTAGGCTTTGAACGATTCCTACCAGGTAACCAATCTTCCAATGAGGAATCATTCCACAGTTCATCGTTCCTCATTGTAATGATTCCTAACAATGGTTGAAAAAGTGGAACCTTATTTTACAATTGACTTTAAAAAAGAAAGTTCTCAATTCGTCTGTATTTTTTAACAAAGCCTTGTCCTTTATAAAACGATTTGATTTTTTTATTTGAAAGGATTTTAAAAGGTGAGAGTAACCTCAGCTTGGACGGTTACTGTGTTACGCGTAAGCATTCCGATCCGTGGGTGCCCGAGATGGCCGACGACGACTCCGTCGGTTGCTATTTCACCGATAATAGATTAGATCATTGAGATATTGGTAAAGTTATAACAGTCTAAGAGTAGTTAAATACTCCATAACGACAACGACCACAAATATGGACGAAGAAAGAGAACAGACGCCAGAAATTTGTAATATAAACATGTTACTTCAGAAATAATGAAAGAGCGTCCGCGCATAGTACATATAATGTATGACGTAATGGACGTTTGGTTTGATTTGAAGTCGGTTTTTGTTCTTACTAGTAATTTCTAACGTACTATAAACAATTTAAATTTCAAACTTCGTTGTGCTTTCTTAAACCAGTGCAAGAAAGCTTATTCAAATAACTTCGGTATTTATTCATAGCTGACCGCCTCACTGCACTTGACTCGAGGAATGTTTCGTTTTCCTTTCAAACCGGGTAAAATCGTTGCAACGACCACCCGGATAGCGAGGAGGAAATCGCGCCCCTCTCCGGATATTGAAGGGTGAACTGTAATGACGGAGCTTTGAAACCGTTATAATGAAAAGCTAAGTCACGCTATGCTAGAAATAAGTCTATTTGAAAGTACTTTTATTGTACTTTAAATATGTGCAAAAGAATAACACAGTTCATGAGTGTTATGTACTTAGGCCGTGGTAGCTCAGTGTCCGTGCGGTTGGCTCAAGTTGCGTAGTACGCTAGGCGAGTTCGATCGCCGGTGCCGGTACCAATAAATTTGTTGTTGCAATTTTATGTGCTGATTTACCACGCACTCGGCGGTGAAGGAAAACATCGTGAGGAAACCTACATGTTTTAGAAAAATTTTCTACGGGATGTGAAGTCTGCCAATTCGCATTAGGGCCGCGTGGCGGACTATGCCCTTGTACTATCTTTACAGAGAAGGCCTGCGCCTAACAGTGGGACATATATAAAGGCTGTAACTTTAACTTTATGTACTTAGGATTTTAAAATAAAATTTGATTGTTTTAAATCATTAGAATTCTGAATCTACTATTGCATGATTATGAATACAATCTGTTAGTCACTCATAATTTAATACGAATTAAAATTAATACGATCAAATACAACCTTGTCGCAATTAGTTTTCTTGTATTCTACGAAGTTTAGTCAGTGATGATCCAGACGTCGGTCGCTCAAGCTATGATGAACCAAGTACCTGTCCTTGTGTTGCCGCGGCGTACTAAGTAGAGTTGCCCTTATTAATAATAGTAGTATTACTAGAGATTCGCCTTCTTCCGGCGCTAAGCTTTAAGGTGTAGTCTGGTCATCAGCCCTTACGGCCACTTTTGATTTAGAGTATCATATTTAAATTTAAGAAGTTATCGCGCCTTTTCGGGTTATCTCGCTTTCGGGGTTATGTGGGATTTTTACCTACTAAAATCCCCCCGGTGGCCCTTCCTCAGTGCATGGTGAGGGGCTCCGGGATCTCCAAAGGAACTCACCGGAGCCCCTCTGAACTGTGCTCTTTAGAATGCATAGAAGGTGAGGTTAATCCCCTCTCCCTTGTGCGCTCGCCATGCAAGGGGACACGGGCCAGCCAAGATCGCCTTTTTCTCGGGTCCCGTTTGGAGGACGACAAAGGACCCCACCCTTATCGCCTAGTGAACCCGAAGCCCCTTTTAGTCGCCTTCTACGACAGGCAGGGGATACCGTAGACGTAAATTAATAACCTAAGCTGAGGTAACATGTGCAAAATGGTAATAGTAGTACGTAGTCCGAATATCCTTGTGTGAATTCGTAATGAGTGCTTTAAGAACATGGTCACCTTCAACTGGTCGATCATCGTTTCCAAAAAAAATCTGGCTTTATTGTATTTTTGGCAGCGATATTCTGTGACCTTGTTATGTGTCACTATGAAAGTCGTAGTTAAAGTATATATTTTTTAATAAACAAAAACATTTTACTAAATTCAAAAAAAAATTATTAAATCGAATACATTTATAATTAAATACCAGCTTAAATAACAGCAAAATTTATTTGCACATTAGGGCAGTGCCACACGTGCATCTGATTTGTTAAGGCCTGCCGACGTCATTAATCAACGGGACAGTCGACATGTAGACCTGCCTAACTACGTTGTTGCCAGTTTACGCAGAAGTAAACAGCTTAATTACACAAATATATTAGTAAGTACAATAGAAATGCAGGAAGAAGAAAATATATTTTACAACAAGATAACAAATAAAAAGTAGACTGGTACTCGAAAACATTCACATTAGAGTGCCATTCAAATATCCAAGGAGTCGTTGTTGTAGGATTTTTGATGTGCCGCAATCTAAAACCAACCTTCTGTCACACTCGCCCTTGCCAAGGATTTCCGCTACATATAACCTTCTTAACACTAAGTCCACGTCGGTTGATATTTTTTCTAATTCACGCAAGGTCTTCCGCACCTTAGTGTTAAAAATTGTGCAGTAATTTTGGCTAATTTAATTAATTTAGTAGTGATATTTCTATTACTTTATCATTTAATAAAATATTTTTGTAAGTATTAATAATAAAATCGTAACGTTTCTTTATAGCGAATGTTGTGTACACCTGTAATTGGCATACACAACAGGACTTAGTTTGTAAACTTGATTATTACAACAATGTATGCTTGTGTAATGCTGTTGGTGTATCTTATTAAAGAAATAAATAAATAGATATGGAAATTACCACAGAACTATCGACTGAGTGAACCGAAGTTTCTATTTTTGTTTGAAAGCTTGTGCTTCCCGCGTAGGTTAGTTAGTTCTTCAGTTCTCATAATGGCATGAGAAAACCATATAAGTCTTAAATTTGCATTAAGCATGGGAGCGACAAATGGTCGAATAACTCGATATCACGCCAACCGATTTTGTTAATTCATTTTTTATAGTAGGGGACCAGTCCTGTTGTATGGTAGTGAGACGTGGCCAGCCCTCGGAAGACATGTTCAGCAGCTGCACGTTGCAGAAATGAAGATGCTGCGCTGGATGTGTGGCGTTACGCGATTAGATCGTATAAGTAACGAACACATCCGGGGCGTAGCAGACAAACTGCAGGAAAGTCGTCTCCGATGGTATGGCCACATATACCGCAGGCCGTCTGACTATGTCGGCAATAGATGCCTAGCCCTCAATGTACAAGGCCTTGCCCCGTGGCAGGCCCAAGAAACGCTGGCTGGACGTCGTTAAAGCGGACATATTAGTGAACCACCTAACAAACGAGGATGCCGAAGACCGGGCAAAGTAGAGGAGACTAAGTATGAAAGCGGACCCTGGCTGTAGGCCGGGAAAACGCTAGGCAGAAGAAGAAGATTTTTTATAGTAGGGTAGTCTAATGAGGGTTTAGTTAACTACTAAATGATTTTAGTTCGTAATATTCTTACCATAATTCGGAAACACAAAGAAGGAGTCCGCGCTCGTAACTATACTACTAAACTCGTAAATATACTGGGCAGGTCCCTTAGATGCTAGGAGCGTTGCTGGAGTTTCTTCGGCCACTTCTTCTCCCAGCGCCAACGCTTCCCGAAGTGGCACTCAAAGTTAGTTTAGCTTTTCGAATGTCCCTTAGATTATCCGTGAAATAGCTACCGACCGAGTCGTGTTTCGGCCCTCTCGGGCGCCCTCGGATCGGAATGCTTAAGCGTAACATAGTAACCGTCCAAGCCGAGGTTACCCTTCACCGGGGGGACCCTTGTGTCGAGTTACTAGCTATAGAGGTTCAGGCTAAGCGACCTAAGAGCTATGCCACCTCTCAATCCGGCGAAGCAGTCAAGGCCAGCTTCTCTGGCCAATCTGTGTAGTTCGTCATTAAAAAAAAATCATAAATATACTCCTTGTTTTATATAAATATAGTATATATATAATATATATATATATATAGTATATGTATATATGAAGGGTTTCCTAGACAAATAATAATCGATTTCGGAAGCATTGTACTTCAAAGTGTCTTCAGGTTACACCCACTTTCAACTCCCATCACGCAACTTCTGTTCATAATGATGTAAACTAATACGAAACAGTAGTTCGGTATCGTGTAACCCACGGGCCAGGGGGCGGGGATTAGCTAAGAGGTCCTTTAAATTTAGAATTCCGGGTTAACAACGGCTAACTGGTTGGTTATATCCAAAATGTAAAATTTTATTTGTATTACGAATTCTATCCTTTTTAGTTTACTTATAATTTTATATAAAACAAATTGAAACTCATTAGAAAAAATTCGAATTGCAAAAATAAGATGATAATTTCGACCGGTAACAACATCTTTCATGACTGGTGACATGACGAGAATTCATTAAATACAAAAAAAAAAAGAAATGTCGAAAGAGCTGAATATTTCAAACATGTTTGATGCGCAAATATCATCAACGTCTGTCTACGTTGATGATATTTGCGATGTATCTAATTGAGTTTATATATAGAAAGCTAGCAATATTTCTTTTTTTTTCAGAAATATTACTAACAATCTTGTTAACCATTCCAACTAAGCATAAGCTTGTGCTAGGACATGGTTCACGGCAATAGTCCAATGGTGGATTCGAACACACGACCTTACGATTCGCAGGTCGTACCCTAAACCATTAGGCAATTGACGCTTTAAATAAAAAAATAAGCTCTTACGCCAATGCGATATGTGGTAAGGCCATTTCCACACACAAACCTTACCAATTGACTTTTATTACGTAAAATATCAAATAATGGAAACTCGATATAGCCGAAATCGATCCCCGATTGCGATATCGTGACAACGAGCACCTAGCATTGCTTAAATTATATTTATTTATTTTTTATTTTTACAAATTACTTTAATGCCAAAAGCTATTTAATCTTAGGGGCGCAAGCTAGACGTTGATACAAGCATTGGGACTTGAACCCTCGATCGACCTTAAGTCAATCGCTCAGCCTCGCTATGCAATGCACAGTTTGCTCTATAAGAAGTCAGTTATTAAAATATCGTTATTAAGATCCATTGGAGCTACACATGGACAGATTGAAATAGAATATGATTAATGACGGTTCATTGGAGCGAGCTATACTATATCAGAAATAAACGCGATCTAGTAATTTTGTTAATAACTGGAACATGGTACGTAGAAACCGTTATTATAACGTTGTTATATCAAAGTGATGTAGGATATGAATCAATACTCAAGGTAGATCAATACTCAGTGTAATAAGATCTCGCGTCTTTTTCAACAAATCGGGGTAGACTGGGACAGCATTTCGTGTCTTCTTTTTATCAAACTGTTGGTCATACGTGCTTTCAAGCACTTGTTCAACATATTTATAGATGTTATTTATTAGTTAAAAATAAAATAAAACTCGAATGTGTCTTTACAAAAATAGCGCCTATTAAAAGTTTATCTGCATAAGTAACCGTGAAAAAACTGATTTTGTGATGTTCCCTGAACTTTTTTAACACACAATAAGAGATATAATATCAGCTCTTCACCCTAGGACGCCTACAAACATCAAAAATATTTAGAAAATCCATTTCAGTCCCCAAAGTTCCCAAAGTCACGGTTTTCCCACAATTCCTTTGCCCTTTCATATATGAAAAAGTGACTGTTTTAAGATTTTAAATGGTATTTCTACGAGTGCCAACACAAATTAATTTACTATTAAATAATAATTAATTTATTAATAATTAATATTATTTTTTAAAAATAAAAATGAATTATTATAAATTTATAAATAATATTTATTATTAAATAAACTGATTTTGACGTGTCAGGAGTTAAGAAATGTAAAAACAATAATGAACTACCGTCACTCATAATACTCAGTAGACTTCTTCTTTTTTTTTTGTTCTGTGTCTCGGTTATTCATATTACTCATTTTTTTTTCATTATATTAAATAACTGTAACAAAACACTTTATAAAATTATGGCGAATGTGCAACGCCTAGACAAACCACTGCGGTTTTTATGGCGTCAAGAAATATCTTTTTTTTATGTATATATTGTTTGATAATAAATATATAAAATATAAAATATATATACTGCTATACCTTTTGTTGTAAATATCCCTGAAACGCGAACAACGCACTTTGCTTTGTTATTATTCTTACAGCAAAGGACTCGGATAGTTCGTGTCTTTCGCTTTGATTAAAATGTAGTTGGTTTCAAAAGTTGAGTGATTACCATTTACTAAGCGCCTTACCATCCATAACTGCATTTCCACATAACATCAAGTGGCATCGTGGTCAAGCACTAGATTCGAAAATATATAATAAATACTAAGTCACTATGTCAGAATTAAGTAATTACAACACGTTTATTACTATTTACTAGTTTTACGCTCGATAAACATTATCAAATTAATTTCCTTTTGGCTTAAATCGTCAACTTTCTCCGATAAACATAAAACTCTACCAATATACTATAATACAAGTAAAGGTCAAGAAAACGGAGGAAAAAAAATGATGAACAAGTCAATTACAAGTGATGTCTATCCTTCGGGATTCGGGATAATTAATTTGCGGCCGCTGACAAGACTTTTTTCTCGATAAGTAAGACGAGGGAACAGTTAATTTGGTGATTAATATTTCGTTTCCTTTTTTTATTTTTTGCATGACATCTACGAAAGAGAATACAACGTGTTGTGTTGAGTAATAAATTGAAAAATATTTCGGCCAACATAAATGGATTTATTTCACAAAAGTTTCAATCACTATTGTCATTTCGTAATAAGTTACGATACTTTCCAAATAGATAATTCAGATAAATTGACACATCCAGCGATAATCATGTTACACCAAGACGTAAAGTGATAAATTATATCACGAGACTTGGGAAATCTTTCTGTATCGATCCGGGAAATGACTTTGGGAAATTTTCACCAGTTACCTCAACTAATGAGGCTGATGTCCGAAATAGCTCCCTAAACAAGAACAACGAATACTTGGAATCGTACGATTCAAAGATTTTTCTTAAAATTATTCCATTGGCGAAAATTTATTAACTTACCATAAAATAATAAATGTTCGAAATATGTAAGAAAAAATCAAGTTAAAACTTTTTCCTACTCACATGTAAAAATAAACATTTTAAAAAAATGCTAAACGATTTTTTTTCACAAATATTATTAACAGTCTTGTTGACCATTCCAAATAAATTTAGGCTTGTATTAGGAGATGGTTTACGTCAATTCAACCTTACGATTCGCAGGCCGTACCCTAAACCATTAGGATATTGACGCTTCAAAATTTATTAAAGATTGTCAAAATTTAGAGTACTAATAAATTAGGTTAGTCGTACAGAGATAAAACTGTACCGTTTGATCTAACTTGCGAAAAACGACAGTCTGGAAATCCACAATTTAATGTCGACGCATACACTAATGTTTGACAGTAAAAATTAGGTATAGCAGAAACACTATATGGGCGTTGGTTGGACTGGTTCGGCGTGATTGAGTAGCAAACATTAAAAATATTCCCATTTAATATATATATAATATTTGCAACCTAAATAAAACTACTTAAGCGCGACTCTATTCATTCCGATTCCCCAGCCACCGTGAAAGTTAACACAACAGGCCCGTGATAAACGATTGACTCAATGACTTGAAAAAGTAACGCCCCAGAACGGCGATCGCAGACTAACGACGTCTATTATCCACCGACGAATATCTCTGAAAAGAACTCGATCGCTTTTCATTCGCTTGGATATTTGGGTCTCTGGAGTTTTTAGTCAGCGCACTAAACTGTTCAAATGTCAAGTAAAAATCATAGAAATATTTAAAACAATTGGTTTCTTCTTCTTACCTTCCATGGATTACGGCTATGATAATACAACCACGAACACGTAAGTAAACGTAAACATGAACGTATACATAGACGTAAAGACATAGACGTAAACGTAATATAAATAAAAATTATAATAAAATATATACACGCCATACACCGGGCACAAAATTTCAGCCAGAAATTTTTCATTATTTTTGGTCATCGCTGCTTTAGGCAGAGAGACATTCTCGAAATGGCACTCAAAGTTAGTTTAGCTTTTGAATGTCCTTTAGATTATCCGTGAAATAGCAACCGACCGAGTCGTGGTTCAGCCCTCTCGGGCGCCCTAGGATCGGAATGCTTACGCGTAACAAAGTAACCGTTCAAGCCGAGACCCCTCACCGGGAGGACCATTGTCTCGAGTTACTAGCGATAGAGGGTCAGCCTAAGCGACCTAAGCAATGCCACCTCTCAATCCGGTGAAGCAGTCAAGGCCAGCTTCCTTGCCCAATCTGTATAGTTCGTCAAAAAAAATTAGGCATAGTATACATTCAAAAACGTAAAAACTAATGATTGGCGGTGAAATCTTTTAAAGACATCAATCATCTTATTTTAATTGATTTCGCCGAGCCTGCCAATATCAATAAGACGTTTAATTAATATATCTATAAGGTATTGGCAAATAAATGAATCACACAAGTTGGGTCGTTCATCAAAATTCAATCTGATTTTATATTTATGGCTTCTTTGTCTGCCCTTCGTGTCGTGGAAGGAAAAAGTGTTTTCTAAGATTATCTTTCACTGTCTTGATAAAGACACGAGCGATCGCATTAGGGAGCATTCTTTTATCGCATGTACTGGCGTACCCAGCTCTCGTCGCCGGGCTAGATTTGATTTTATTTTATTTTAACAATAAACTTACATCATTAAATATTTAATTGATTAAATACACAATATATTAAACTATTAATTTCTCTACGTATTCATTCTCTTCTCGAGCGAGTGAAGATCATTACCTACACCCATGTACATATCACTAAATACAATATCATTGTTATCATTTATACAAAAACATATCGAGCTCAAGTTAATGTCAGAAATAACAGTACGACGATTGGCTTGTTTGACAGTAAGAGGAGTGGTCTGATCGTCACCAAACAGAATTACTCGCTAGGACAATCTGAAGATTCCCTGAAAGTTTCATTGAAATCGGTCCAGCCGTTTCGGAGCCAATACGAAACAAACCCACACACATTCTTTTTATGTATACAGATTAAACGACCACTTAAGAATATCCACAGTATCAGAAGATTCACAGATTCTTTCCAAGCCTTTAAGTTGAATAGATAGATCTAGATCGGGTCCAAGAAAAAGAGAATATAGTCTATATGTAATAACTATTTATGCACGTATTATATTTATGGTATTATATATTTTTTATTACACTCTGTATAGGGTCCATGTGAAGGTAGTATTGCGCACGCCGACTTTGGGTAGTCCTGGACTGAAAATCAGCGCTGTAGCAGCCTTGCGTCAGCACATACTGAGACGGTGTCCAATGTTGACATCATATCCTATTTATCTGTTCCTTCTTTTAATTGTATTATCTTTATGTTTTGCTGTATTTTATGTAATGTGGATAATATATATAATGTGTTTGTATATTGTAATGCCAATAAATAAAATCTCTATGTTTATATCTTCGTAAAATAACCATAATACTTCGACAATAAAAGAGAGCGTTCTCGCGTAGCAGCGTTTAATGTTTCTTCGTCATTATTATACTTCTCTGAAAAATATTTTACGTGACTTAAAATTGACTCACCTAATGCTCTTGAGACCAATTCCCGAAAGCCAATTTCTCAATAGCAGCGTATAGATAGAGCACAAACGACGAACCTCGTTACTACAAAGACGCCGCTCATTGGATTAATTAGTTCCCCTTTCGTGAAACATGCCGACATACTTTCGAAGGCTGTGCATTCCTGCCGAATTTAAGAGGGGCCTCAATTGTTTGGAACCCTTCTTGTTCACTTGTATTTTGTAAGTTGGCCGGGTAACGGAGTCTTGGAGTTGTCTGTTGCCCGTTTAATCCTTTTACTATGTTAGGCGGAAAGTATTTAGACCCGCTCTGTATAATATGAATAGTTAATTAGGAATAAATTACGTTTCACGTCTGAACAATTTGCTTGTGTTTACTTGAGTTGTATTTAAAACAAATGAGAAATATATACATTTACTTAGCTGTCTAAACTTTTTTAAGTGAAGACTCTGATATCTATCTTTTATATATAATCATCATCATCACCATCACTGTGTCTATCGAATGCTGGAAATAGGCCTTCCTAATGCCTTCCACCATATACGAGCCACTTCCGGCTATCCTTACAACGTCGTCGGTCCATCTGGAGGGACGGCGCCCTACGATTCTCCAGCCCATGCATGGCCTCCATTCCAAGACTTTCCTCCCCCATTTACCGTCGTTGACTCGGCAGATTTGGATGGCCCACTGCCACTTCAACTTGCTGACTTTAAGATCTATGTCGATTATCTTTGTTCTCTGTCGAATTTCTTCGTTTTGGATTTTATCCCTTAGAGAAATGCCGAGCATACCTCTTTCCATCGCTCGTTGTGAGACTTTCAGTTTGTGGACTAGCCCAAACCACTAAAAACCCCCCGGTGGCCTTTCTCGGTGCACAGGGACTCCGGGATCTCCAGTGGAATGCACCAGAGCCCTATGCACTGTGCTCTGAGGAGAGCATGTCCCGGTAGGGGAGGTTATCCCCCCCCCCCCTCGTGCCCTCGCAGTACAACGCGATACGGTCCAGCTGATGTCGCCATCTTCCTGGGTCGCTATATACGCGGCCGATATATAGGCGGGTTATAAAAAAAAACCTACCGCAACCGTATCTAATGTAATAATTAGAGCTTGGTTGTTTTATTAACACCACGTGTGACGTTGTCGCTGCGTGTGAAACATTTCGCACGCATTGAAGTGTGGCTCTTTGTCGGCTCATTTCGTGTACAAAGATTAAACGATTGCAGACATGCAATAAGTGTTTGATTAGGACCGCGATGTTTTTAGATTTATACCTAACGTTTTTATTATGATAATATAATAATTTTTGTAATATATAAAAAAAATATTATAATATGCTTTCACGTCCTCTTAGCCCTAATAGTAGACATATACTGGTTTCATTGTCTCCTTTTATTTCCTATAAGTGACTAGTAGTAGTAGTGATTAGGTCCTATAAGTGACAGATATCATTGCTATACACCAGGCACAACTTTTAGTGAGATTTTTGGTACCTAAGAAATTGCAGTTCATTGGTAAAAACCAACGTGGATTTAAACCAGCAACCATCAGATCGTGTTTAAAGTCGTTTTTCAACTGTTTCATTTTCCACCGACTTCAAAAAAGGAGTAGATTCTCAATTCGTCTTTTTCTTTTTATTATGTTTGTTATCTCATAACTTTGGACATGGTGAACCGATTTTAATGAGTCTTATTTATTTGAAGGCTGTTGCTTCCCATGTGGTCTCCTTCCAATTCTACTAATGGCATCCATGAGAACACCATATGTCTTAAATCTGCATTAAGTATGTGTGCGCCAAATAGGCTATTCGTCTATTTAACACTTAATAACTCTTTTTAACTTAACTTTTTTACTCAATATCACGACAACTGATTTCGATGATTCATTTTTATTGGAAAGGGTATTCAAGGGTAGTTTGATAATTCAAAGAAGAAAATCGGATTTAAAGTCAGTTTTTGTTTCTACTCGTACGTAATAACGATTTAACTAAAAATTTGGGACCTAAAAATCAGAGTGCCTTAGCCTAATTCCGAGCTGAGGGAAGTCAGGTTCACATTCGATGGCTTCTTTTCGTGATGGGTGGCGTGTTAAATCCCGCTATTAGCATGTCCATCACAATAAATTACAAAATAAATTAAAACACCTGATGTTAAAGATACAAAAAGATAATATCCCCGCGACATCGGTGGCTTGTTGTTTCCAATATTTTCAATATTTAATTATATAATTTAAACTTTATACATTTAATTATCATATTATTTATTTTTGACTCAATAATATTTATATATATTTTTTTTTTCATCTATTATTTTATTGTATAAAATATATTTTAATCTCATAACTGTTTTATTTATTATACTCTTACTGTCTGTATAATAATATTCCATATAAAGTAGTATTGCGCGCGCACGTCTTTAGGTAGTCCCGGGCACCGCTGAAAATCAATCGCATCCTTGTGACAGCATATGCTGAGACGGTATCCGATATTGGCATCATATGTTTTGTATTATTTGTCCGTGTAACTTTAACTGTGTTTTGTCTATTTTTCATTCTTTTTTAATGTGTGTTATATTCAGTGTGTTTTTGTATTGTGATGCCAATAAATAAATGTCTATGTTTATGTCTATAATATAAAATATTATCGAAATAAGGCTACTCATAAACCTCTCTTTCGTCGATATTTTAATCTATGCCCCACAAAAAGTAGCTGACACATGCACATCGGTCATTAGAGTGACGCGGTCTCTAGCGGTCGTAAAACAGACACCTCCAGCTGTTATCAGCAGAAAAACTGTGACGACCAGTGACTCGAACTGATTTGTGATTAACAATAGGACGCCGTTTCATCACCTATAATTATATAGTCAGTTACTGATAATTACGCATTAAATCTTATGATCTAACATTACACCTGAATTACACTCTGCTACCAATAAGTATTTGGATTGCTACATAAAATATAGTAATCCTAGCATACCTAGCCTAGCATTTAATGTAACTCTCACAATATACTAAATTATTAATTCTCTTCTCGAGCGGTTGAACATAAATATACACAACGCATGTGTCATTACAAATTTGGGTTATAAAACAATAGAATATCATCATAGTAAATAAAAGCTCATGACAGCTCTAAAAGAGGAGTGCTCCGATCGTCACCAAACTTTACAGGATTACTCGCAAGGTCAATCTGAAGATTCTCTAAAAGCTTCTCTGAAATCAGTACAGCCGTTTCGGAGCCTATATGGATACCATACCCACACACTTTCTCTTTTATGTTTAGTAAATATATTATCTAAAATTTATTTAAGAATCCAAGAAACTAAAATTTGTCACATTGCTACTTAAAACTCGTTACGGTTATAAACACTTTATACTGGACAGATAAGCTGATAGTACCGTGGTAAATTACTAAGCGACCTAAGAGCAATGCCACCTCTCAATCCGGTGAAGCAGTAAAGGCCAGCTTCTCTCAGCGTCCAAAAAAAAAAGGTGTATAAAAAAAAATGTGGTAAATCAGTGTTTGCGTGGGAAGGCTGAACATAGTTAGACCTAGTTTTGGTGGAATAAAAATCGTACGGGATTATTCTGATTTTTTCATATATATTTTCTTTATTTAAATACTTTTCAGACTAAAGACGCAACGTTTCAGCAACGTCAACTCTATTGTACTCTTAAACAATTTCACCAGACTGACAGCAGAAAGGATCTGTATTCTTCTTCTACTTCGTCGCTTGAGTCTTTACAGACTCGTCGTGGTTATCACCTATTAGGTATCAGTGACCCGCTTCACAAGCCGCCGCCACTCCTCCCTGTACGCTGCTTTTTTCGCAGATGTTCCAGTAGCAGCATGTCCATGAGATGCCTGGTCACCTACACCACCATGGCCGGTAGCACACTTCACACCATCCGTCCCGGACACGGCATGGCGCCGCCTACGCGGGTCGCATGGGCATTCTTGTTTCTTTAATTCCGACAAATACATGATAACTATCTTGGGACAGTAGATGCAGTGGTTTCCCCTTGCCTTCTGCACCAGCACTTTTTGGGATCATTTATATACCAAGGCTTGCTGTAGCCTTCTCCAGCTGGTTTCCCAGCTGGGCGTGTGGTTATCCCGCCACTGTTCGGTCGCCAGAGCCTCGTCCGTTGTCTAGCAGGGAGTACCGCGAAGGCTGGACTGGACTTCGCCGTCACTGGACGCGTGCAGGTGAGGTTGGCGTTTGGGCCGGTTGAGATGTTGGTACCGTACCCCTTACTCCCATTTTTTAGGCATGACAGCATTCTGACTAAGCAGGAACTAGTCGGATCTTCTTCAGCATCCTCTAGAGAGATAGCCCGTGCGATTATACTCAAAATATTTTTTAACTGCTAAACTGTTTAAGACCTCTTCCAGTATGAACCACCTATTTTTTTACTTTGTCATTCCATTAGGTTTTTTCATTGGGACATATCTACGCAATTTTTAACAACATGTAAATAAAGGAATTAAAAGCAAGTAGTACGACTGTTCATTTCTGTGGCCTTGATTTGTGACTAATTGAAATATCTTGCATGGAGTGTCATTGTTGCTATTGAAGCGTTGTTTCATTGTCTTGTGACAAAAATACACTAAAAATAATTGTCGTGAGTTTTTGTAACCAAATTGTCACCATATGGCCAACGGAGACAAAGCAAAGATAATTCCAATATGGCGACAGTTGGTAGATAGACTTTTAATGACAACATTTTAATTGTGATTTAAAAATTGTTTTGTTGTCAAGATTAATAAAAAGATTTTTTAAACTCGTATATTTAATTACTCACAATTATTCGTAGCATTTGTACAAGGTAGGCAGATATTTTAATAATACTGATTTAAACCAAAAGTATTAAAAAATAATTCTATATAATAAAGTTTTAACATTTTATAATTTTTTAGATTTTTATTTAATTTTATGACCACATAAAGCAAAGTCCGATTATCAAACAGCAATTTAAGATCGTAATCGAAAACCGGAGATCACACTGATGCAAGCCGGCAATAATTATACCGTTGATAAAAATAGCGCAATATATATTTTTATCAAATATTGATAGAATTCAAACGAAAGAGTTGATGAAAGGTATCGCCTCAAGCGCTCTTCTTGCTCTACAACCAAGAAATCCCGATTTCGCTAATCGGAATATTATGTTCCAATTCCGAGGCGAGGCAAGGAGGAAATATTTTATGAAAAACTTATTTAATATCATACTTTTATTAGAATTTCTTGTTCCCTATCTAAAGATGTTTCTTAAAAACAAACTTCCGTCAACGCCGTAATAATCTGACTACATCAAACCGAAATTAAGATTGAAATAAAATTAATTTTACAGATTCTAACGCAGTTTGTCGGCGGCCTACGATTTACAATAATCGACATAAAAATTATGAACGTATTATGATGTATAATAATATCAATAAGATTAAAATTATTAGCTTAAATCAGACTTTATTTAAAATCAATACATATATTATTATTAATCGTTATCAAATTAATTTAATTATTTTAAATAAATGCTTTAATAAAAAAAAATGTCAGCAGCATAGATTTACATAAAAACTCTTTTATTTGTTACATATGTTTTTCAATTTAAAGGCGTTTAGTTTTTATAAATTAACATGGATTTATTTATTTAAATCTATTTAAAAAAATATCCCCTTTCAATTTAATTTTAAAGTTCGCAGCATACATCAAAATGATTTAAAATAATAGGAAATTTGTTATTTCCTCAAGTTTGAAATTCTAAAACATAAATGACGGTAAATATAAAAAAAAACAGACCAAAATGCTTTTTCTAAGTCGCTTAAAAAAATGTACATTATCCATCTCAGCAAAGTAATCAGAGCGTCTCCTTTAAATGTTTCAAAAATAAGTTTTCTAAAAATATTTTGATGTGATGTAAGTTTGACGTTTCAAAGATTTTTCCCGCGGCTTTTGTAAACACAGAGAGAATGCGTATTCTGTTTAGATAGACTCCCTGTTACATAAACCTTGAAGGCACGAACCTAATTACGTCTGTAATAAATTTCCACTAGCGATAAACTTGGGGAATAATTTACGATCTTGTAAACGTTTAATTTCGCCACGGATTCTGAATTTTGTGCGCTCAAAAAAACTTTCGCGTTGTAAAATGCGGATTAGTGATTTGTAATTACGTTATATACATATAATAATTAAACAAAAAATGATCGAAAGCTGTAGCTACATTGATTAGATATAGGGTGATGAAGAAATTTGCTTAGCCCTTACTCATCTAACATGTGTGCTTGTATTATAAGGGCGTGTATTCTAGTCAGTGTTTTTTTCTGTAACTTAAAATCCGCAAATCTATAATTTCCTTGGCATATGCCGAGTGGGTTTCGAACTACTGACCATCACAAGTCGAATTCAGATGAAATTACAACTTTTTTTTTCTAATGACGAACTACACAGATTGGCCAGAGAAGCTGGCCTTGACTACCTCACCGGATTGAGAGGTAGCATAGCTCTTATGTCGCTTAGTAGACTAGACACTGTCGTGGTTCAGCGGAATGCTTCCGCGTACCATAGTAACCGTCCAAGCCGAGGTTACCCCTCACCGGGGGGACCCTTGTGTTCAGTTACCACAGAGTTTTGAGTACGATAGAGTTTCATACTAAGCGACCTAATAGCTATGCCACCTCTCACTCCTGTAAAGCAGTCAAGGCCAGCTTCTCTGGCGAATCTGTGTAGTTTATCATTCTTCTTCTCTTTCATTATATATTTATGTAATGCTGTTGGTGTACCTTAATCAATAAATAAATAGCCTTAGTTCCAGCTGTATGTACTTTTTAAAAGTTAAGCCGAACTGTGCTAAGTAAACCTATCATATTTTATGTTAAGTAATAATAAGGAGCCGGTTTTAATGTTACAAGCGAATGGTCCGAGACCATCTTGTAGGTTACACCCCAGCGGCGTTCGTGGTGTGCACTTAACATAACGTGAGAGCAAAGTTTGATGAAACTTGTATAATCAGCTGTACGCATAATGAAGTAACTCCCGTGTTTCCGTAACCGCGTGCTTCTAACTTCAAGTAATTGCTCTAATAGATATTTTCTTGTGTCTTGGAATACATTCTCTTCGGCCACGTTAGTTGTGTTTTAATATAATCTTTAAGAGAATTTTATATTTATTTTGAAGGAAAATTTAATGCACACTTGACTCGAGGAGTACGCCGGTGAATGCGTTATTAAAACATCTGTTTTAAATTATAGGAGCAAAAGAGATCAGTGGGCACGCACATTTTCTTTATTTCTTGAACAATTGTTTACATATTATGTTTTATGTATATGGTATTATATATACATAGATATAGATGGACGTGCAGTCTTTTTTTAATGAGAGAAGCGGACAAACAAACATGCCCACTGTTTAAGATAAGATAATTTACCAAACTACATACGAAAAATTAATTTCATTTCAATCTTTATTTCGGTTTGATGTAGTCAGATTATTACGACGTTGACAGAAGTTTGTTTTTACATTACGTCTAATCGTTACGAAATTATCCTTTGGACTTGTTTATATTTGCACAAATCATTTGGAGCTCTTTAACTGCCCATAGAAAGATTACTTTATGTCCAACAAGTTTACACTTATCAATATTTTATAGGATTTAATTTAAGTTAAAAGCATTAATGTGTCTGAAACGACTATCGCATGACTAGTGTTAAATGATAACTTCTAGCACATTTATAACAGTCGTGGAGATTAAATACGAGAAAGTAGACATTAACAAATAGTTAGTGATCCTTGCTGGTGTTAGATATATGTGAAGTATATATTTCTGTCCGTGCTAAATCATTATAATCAACACAAGCACCAAAATATATGTACAAAGACGAACAAAATGCTATTTAGCATTTTCTTCCAGCTAACCTTTGATGGTTTTGTATGTTTTTTTAACATTGTTTATTTAAATTGTAATACATTGTTGGATAACAAAATCGGTTTTTAACTTAAATTAGTTACAATTAGTGGGGAATGCTGGTTAAAAGCAGCTCTCTTAGTGATAACGACCCTCAGCGCTGAGGAATCGACAGAGAAGTAGTTACAATTAATTAAATTTCACCCGAAAATAAACCACGTCATTACACTTCTGCTACTACGGTTTTACGTTTACTTTTTTTTTCTTTAATAATTTACGAAAAATAGGTACTTCAGGCTCTTTGGTAATGTATATTATAACAAATTGAGCTTTTTCACCGACTCAAGTCAAGCGAATCTATTCCGAAATGCTGTAAGTAACTAACTATTGGACTTAAGCGACTGACGTTGCTTATTCAATATATGCGGCGTAATAATACGTGAAATTTAAGGATACCTGTGATGTAAATCTAAATGAGCCCTATCAAAATCATAACTTGTCGTGCCCAGGAATAAATTTAAACGTAAACGAACGCAATTCCAGTCTCAACTTGATCCAACTCCACCGCGGGATGTAGGGAACTTCCCCAAGCACGTCCCTAATTTTAAATACAAGTTAAATAAAGACAGTTCTCAAGTATTGTCGGCTCACGTGGATCTTATTTGAGAAACAAGTATAATTTTAACAAGTTATAAGCGAATTCCTTAGGAAATTAATTTAATAAATTAGATCTGAAACAACAGTATAAAAGTTTTGCTTTTCCAACTGACGCAAAAAGAATTTCAGACATTCATTATCATAACTTTCCTTTTCTATGTTAACGGTTATTTTTTTTTTCACTTTTTGTTTCATCGAAGATAAACGAAATAGACTGGAAGACGAATGGAAAACAAAAGCGTTTACTTGTACCTAAAATTTTCCAACAAATTGAAACATCGATAACTTCGATGAGTGTCGGCTTAGAAGTAGAACGGACATTATATAAATATGATTTGTTTTGTGTGAAAAAATAGCGATATATTATCATTGAGTAACGATAGAATAGTAAATGGATATTCCGTTCATTATTCTCAAAGACGTGTGGTCAAATCGTGTTCCTAAAAATTAAGTAACACCGGAGCTATGGTTAATGTCATTTATAATTCGTACTTAAGTCGTAGTCATGGGTGCGCCGACGGTCAGAACCTTTTTTTTAAAGTGTTAAATGATATAGCACGGACAGAAATATATCACTCACACAAACACACAAATACACTAAACATTCGCATAACTTCTCGACTATGTAGTTCTGTAGTTCTTTCCCTTTTTTTTTCCTTTTGCACACATTTTTTTTTTATATATTTTTAATTATTAATTACCGTATAATTTACTTAACTTATATTAAAAACTTATTGTACGCAGGACTTACTGTTTGTGACTCTTAAAGGCACTGTCTCCTGAGATACAGGTACACTGTACCTAGTTCAGGAGACAGAGCTCCTGTATATGTAACATCTTTGTTTTTGTGATATTAATAAAGTTATTATTATTATATACGTCACATATATCTAACACCAGCAAGGATCACTAACTATTTGTCAATGTCTCCTTTCTCGTATTTAATCTCCACGACTGTTATAAATGTGCTAGAAGTTATCATTTAACACTAGTCATGCGATAGTCATGTCAGACCTCACATTAATGCTTTTAACTTAAATTAAATCCTATAAAATGTTGATAAGTGTAAACTTGTTGGACATAAGGTAATCTTTCTATGCGCAGTTAAAGAGCTTCAAATGATTTGTGCAAATATAAACAAGTCCAAGGGATAATTTCGCAACGATAAGACGTAATTTATATGAATAAGTGTATTCGCTTTGCATTAAGCATTTTAAGTACTATATGGGGTAGTAGTTCTAACTCCCAGCCCTGTAGTTCTGGGCTCAGAGGGGCTCCTCTGCACTGTGCTCAAGGAGAGCACGTCCAGGGGGGGAGGTTACTCCCTCCCCCCGTGCCCTCGCAGTGCAAGGCGACACGGGCCAGCCGATGTCGCCTTCTTCCCGGGTCTACCTTAGCGTACGACAAAGGCTCCCACCCTTGTCGCCAAGTGAACCCGAGGCCCCTTTTAGTCGCCTTCTACGACAGGCAGGGGATACCGTAGTCTTATTCTTGAGAGCCCATAACTACAGGGCTGCTGGGGAAACAGCTGTCCTATAGCTACTATTTTATAAGGCGAGGAAGACACCGCCTTTACTGATAAGGTATTGTTTTAAATAAATTTCTATCCTAATGTGTAATTTTTTGCCTTATAATGGAAAATTATCTACTAAATGTTATATACTCGCATTGTTTTAATCATATTGTGTTGACATCAAATTTAAAGACATAATAACTTATATGAAGAATTTTAGCCTCAAAGCAAACTGTTCCAAATATTCGCAGGTAATTTAACACATCACGAGGTCTCTAACAACGTTTTGAGATCAAAGATTGGCATAGTTTCGAGGAAGTTGTTGAATGAAAATGTAGGGTGCACGCTACGGAATAGTCACGCTTCTAAATGCTACGTGCTTATAGGATTTTGGCCGTTTATAACACCGTATTGAAGATTATTGGCATCTTTTTGGTATGCTTTCTAGCTTGACTTCTATGCTATTTATGTATGTATAAACCTGTTAAATTATTCAACTACAATTAAATAAATAAGTAGTAATAATTTTAAATTTTATCGCAATATGTGTACAATTTTATATGCAATAATTTCATAATTTAAACCTAATGTCTTGGCTACGATCGTTGGAAAAAAATGCATAATTTTACTTTAATAATATAATAAAAGGCTTGATCTGGCAAAATTTTGCTTTAAAAATCTATTTTTGTAGGTATATAACGACACGTCAAAATATTTTTCTTGATAACTTTTTTAATGAATTATAAAATACATTACATCATAAATATAAATATTACACATATCTAGAGTACAATAGTAGATTAGACAAAACTAGCCAATCGTTAATAAAAAATATCTGCACAATAATGTTTATATAGATATAAGAGATCTGTACATTTAGGCTAAGTTTTTGATGAAATAAAAGATTAATTTATTATAGATGTATGATAAATACAATATATTTATTTGTTTTAATAAAATCAATATACCAATTAATTGTAATTAAATTTTGGTAGGTATTGAGAAAAACTGGCTATTAAAAAAATAACACAAATAAATAAATAATTCTTAACGGTATTATGACGTTTTAGAGACGAAAATTATTTTTCTTTATTTTGTTATTTTTATTATTTAATGAGTAATATTAATTCTGAATCCTTATTTTATAAAATATCGGTATAATTGTGAATTTATTGTATTGTATATTGTTATGATTCTGTGAACGAACAATGAGAATAGTTTCAGATATAAGTTAAAAATATATATAAATAATTTAGTACGTAATTATGATATAATAAAATAATATCCTTCCTGTATTCGCTTTATGAATTGTGCCAAAAACAATCACACCATTAACCCAAAATGGAATCGACAGTATTTATAATTTTTTTAGTTTACGAGCCGTGGTAGCTCAGTGTCCGTGCTGTTGGCTCAAGTTGCGTAGTACGCTAGCAACCTGAGTTCGATCCCCGGTGCCGGCACCAATAAATTTGTTGTTGCAATTTTATGTGCTGATTTTACCACGCGCTCGGCGGTGAAGGAAAACATCGTGAGGAAACCTACATGTCTTAGGAAATTTTTCTACGGCATGTGAAGTCTGCCAATGCGCATTAGGGCCGTGTGGCGGACTATGCCCTTACACTCTCTTTACGGAGAAGGCCTGCGCCCAGCAGTGGGACATATATAAAGGCTGTAACTAGTTTTTTTAGTCATTTCACAGCTAATACTAGTTATAAAAAAAATTATAGGGTATAAACTAGTGCTTGACCACGACCCACCTGATGTTAAGTGGTGAAATAGTCGAAAGGTGGGACGCGTCAGTTTAATAAGTGCGTATTCACTCTACTCTTGAAGGCTCCGACGGCGTACTTGAACGGAAAGACTAACACCGGCAACTTCTTCCACTCCTACTACTAACTTTAAATATTTTTGAACTTGAAAAAATTATAACTTTGTTAAATCAATGGTGTAGAGAATATCTCTCTTAAGTAAAACAAAAACAAAGATGGCCGATTATAATTTGCATTCCTTCATTGTTAGTTATTCTATCTTGTTCCAGAATTGGTATTATAAAGATGATTATAGGAAACTTTGTATTCATTTCTCTGGCATGCATAAAATATGAAATTTCTCGTTCCATCCAAAATACATTGAGGTTAACTCAACGGAACGCCACAAAGGGAAACTTTCGGCGCGTCCAACGAGCGGCAGTTTTAAAATCCAAATCGGCGAAGTTGTCCCTGATTAGTCCGGGCCTTGTTTTGTGTCAGATCAAACAGTCCGCCCAGCTAATGCCGGCGCCTATACAAACAAGCTACCTAATGTGTTTACCCGTAATTCCAAACAAAAGTTGTGAGAAAGGCCTCGCCGTCTATACTGTGTACTTGTTCTTCTATTTTACATTTAGATATTTCAAATATTTGAAAATTTAGCTCAACCATAGCGTTGCTGTGTTTCGCTAGCAGTGAAATTGTTTACACCGTTTTGTAATGCGATGTCTTATTTAATATCTCGTGAATATTATTATTTTCAAACATTCGTTTTGAAAAGTTTGTTATTTTAAAATTTAATTTATTGTTTAAATTGGAAATTATATATCACTAAATAATAGTAAGTGGCGCTGATCTACAATTTTAATTCGTATAGAATTCTATTCGAATTGAAATTGTATAAATTAAATTACATAACATAAATGAAAGGGGTATTACATAATGAGAAATTTTAAAGCGTCAATAGCAAACTGATTTAGGATTAGAATCATACGAACGGGTCGATAATTCGAATCCACTATTCGACTATTGACGTTTTTTTTTTGTAACGAACGACACAGATTGGCCTTGACTGCTTCACCGGATTGAGAGGTGGCATAGCTCTTAGGTCGCTTAGCCTGAACCTCTATCGCTAGTCGACACAAGGGTCCCCCCGGTGCGGGGTTACCTTGGCGGACGGTTACTATGTTACGCGTAAGCATTCCGATCCGAGGGCGCCCGAGAGGGCCGAACCTCGACTCGGTCGGTAGCTATTTCACGGATAATCTGAGGGACATTCAAAAAGCTAAACTAACTTTGAGTGCCACTTTGGGAAGCGTTGGCGCTGGGAGAAGAAGTGGCCGAAGAAACTCCAGCAACGCTTCTAACATCTAAGGGCCCACCCCTTAGACTTTACACGTTATTGACGTGAACCATCTCTTAACACAAGCCTAAGCTTATTTGAAATGGTTAACAAGATTGTTAATAATTTATGTGAAAAAAAATATTGTATATTTTACTTTTTAATAAATTACTTCCGTTACTTACAGATAAAATTCTCAATGGGATCTATTCTCTAGAATAGCTGGACCGATTTTGACGGAACTTTCACTGGCAGATACCTGATGTAACAAGGAGTAACTTAGGCTTATTTTTATTTAACCGACTTCAAAAAAGGAGGTTTGATAAGGTACATACTGTAAATTCTTAAGTAATTTGATAGTTTAATTGTGTTTAGTTTAGTTTATCCCACCAATTCCTCTAGAATTATAAACAGTGAGCGGAGCGTAACGGTAATGGAGCGCTGGCGGGAAATTATGAGTTGTAAAGTGTTAGTTAATATGGAGACCATCACACAGAGCGGTCGGGAATACAAATTAAGTGCGTTGGGCCTGGGCGAAGTTTGTGTTGTGTTTTATTAATATCCATTGTAGTGGTCACACGGGTCACGCGACGGGGCACAAGGGTTGTATTAATTTGCAAAAACGCATGGGGAAAATCGTTTTTCGTTTATTTTTTTATATTCGAGAACTATTATGGTGTTTCGCTGAATCCGCTGCCGTGGATTATACGTCATGTGTATTAATTTAAAAAAACTAAATTAATTTATTAAATTAATTATTAAATAACTTTTTGTCAAATTCCACGCGGATGGGGTCGCGAGCACAGCTAGTCGAAAATATAAAAAAAAATGCAAAAAAGTTGTGCGATCTTGAGTGAGGCTATAAAACGTCTGGATCACGCAGACCCCCCAAGCCGCCCTAAGAGTAAAGTTTGATCAAGTGGGAAACGTTCAAAACTTTATATACTTCCCGCAAGGAAGCGTGATAAATATTCATGAGCCTTAACTCGGCGAAAACTTATTTCCATGTCAGTATCTGTCCGTCTGTACATTTGTAATGAAACTCTTTATTGTAATGAAACGAATGTCATTCTCCATTTAGTCCTCGGGCAAACTCAGACCTCTCGGGGAACTAGAGAGGTTAGGATTTTGAGTAAATTATTTTCCTTTGTCTTATGCTGGTAAGATATTTCATTCGGCTTACCGTAATATCTGTAGTAGAAAAAGAAGGAATGGCTTTCATTATAATTGTTTTTTTTTCTTTCTACTCTTAAATTTAAAAGAGCACAGCAGTATTAATCTATTAATTTAATAGAATTTTATAGCTTTTATATCAATTACAATCCTCCGATTACGATGTGGGTATTTTAGAGACGAGTGAATAGGCATTTACTAAGCTAGAGCGCCTTAACATTCAGAACTGCATTTCCACTTAACATCAGGTGGAATCGTAGTCAAGCAATTGCTTAGAAAGTATAGAAAAAAATTACTTAAATTAAGACTTCCTTCATAGATACATACATAAGTGACGATCCAAGCGAGTCATAGACTATAGCTGAAACACTGGCTCGACTGAGGTAGCATTATGACCTCACATAATACTAAGAATTTATACTTTATCATATTTATTTATTCTTTTCCATTTTCTATTTTCCTATACGCTTCTGAAACCTGGACATGGAGTTCTCGTGTGAGAGAGAAGATAGACACATTCGAGATGATAATAATAATAAGCCATTTAATCGGTTAGACAGATTACAATACATACACAAATTAACACAACAAGTTAAGCGCACAGTTAAAAATGAAAATATATATATATATATATATATATATATATTTATATATATATATATATATATATATATATATATATCACTAAAGACCCAAAAGGTCCGATACACAAGGCTATGCGTTGCAACGCCGAACCGACCGGGTTCACTGCTCAGCATAGTGTTGATTATCCGCGGAGGGTAATGGTGGAAAACGAATTTCATGGACCGAGCGCCGCACTAATGCTTCTATCTTGGAAGAGCTAAACATCAAGGCTCGTCTCTCCACGATCTGCTTTCGCCGAATGCTTTCCTTCTTCGGCAACATAGTTCGCCGCCAACCGGACAGCCTTGAAAAGCTAATCCTGGTTGGCTGTGTCGAGGGAAGAAGAAGCAGAGGCAGAGCGCCCACTAGATGGACGGACTATATAGCAGTAGCTACCGGACTAAAACTCCAGGCAGCTAACCACATGGACCAAAATAGAAAAGAGTGTGGAATGCTGGTTAAGAGCAGCTATCTTGGTGGTCACGACCCTCACCACTGAGGAATCGACAGAGAAGAAGAATATTTATTTATGGTTTTCCATGTGAATGAGATGAGTGTGGACAATCCTCTTTCTTACTTAAAAGTTGGCAAGACCTACATCTCGATATTTACTTTGGTAATTAGCTAACGTTGGATGTTACCTAATTATCTAGGTCTAACTGGAAAACGCTACAGCTAAAGACTTCTCGCCAGATGGCCGGATTATGTTACAATGACGGCTGGTATGGAACAGCCCAAGAAGAAATAATTGGATCTCTTTGCAGGAAACCTTCCCGCGGACGTGTTTTTATAAATAAATACAGTACATAGTTTAAGTAGATTAGATTTTGTCACCTTATAAAAAAAACAAGAAACGAAACTTTTTTATTTTAATTTTATTTTATACTAACTAGCTAACTGCCTTCTTTTTTAAACTTCCCTAAATAATAATAATGCAAAAATGTCTCCTTTAAGATTCTAGTTTCAATTTAGTCTATTAAATAGCCTGGTAAATAACTTATGTCGATTCGATGAGCAATTTGTGCGCGCAGTTTAAAAGAACTTGAAGAAAGAATCCCACAGCAATAGCGACTCTTACTGAAAATGTCTATGTTTACTGTTACATGAATGTCGAAGTAAAATTATATCGCAGAATATAAGTAGAAGTATTTATAATAACTGTGTTTCAGGCGGGTAAAGCTTCAACTTTTAGGACAGACAACGCACCTGTTCTGCACTCCTCAGCTGTTCGTGATGGTGAAGCGGTAATCATGTGACATCGGGCAAGCCGGGCACTGGATTGCTCATTTTCCAAAAAAAATCACAGGACCCCTGTGCAAGTTAATGACATGAAATGAAGTAGTACTCTTAAGTAGAAATACAGTTAAGTTAATTCACACTTTGAGTGGAATTAATTACTACCTATCCTTTTATGTAATTACGGTTCTTAAGAAATATGAATTTCTTTTTATCAATTCCGCAATCAGGTAGGTAAAAAGATACTTCGTAATACCTCTTAGAGCTTTCTGACTTTTTTAATTAACGGGAGGCCCTTTTTGGCCCCAAGCTATTTGGTCGGCAAATATCGTCTCCCCGGGCAATATGCCTATAATACCCTGCTTTTTTATTTATAATTCAAGGGACATTACCCTCCGGTATATCTCTGAACAGGGTTGCGTACGAAAATAAAAAAATGGTAACATATTAAGGAAGATATAAGATATCTTCAAAATAATACTGAGCAAAGCTCGGTCTTTCTGTACTAATATTTTGTACGTAAAACGAAATCGCGAATTGTATTTTTATTTATTGTTGCAACTGCTCAATTATTAGCGGCAAAAACGTTCGAAATTTAAATGCCCTAATGAATGTACCACGATTTCTGGCGTGCAAAAAAATTACTAATCAAAATTTGTGCCCTATTAACAACAATCCACCACAGAGTGGGCTAAATTTCTGTCTGAGTCCTAAATTGAGCCTAATACTCAATACATTATGAGCTTAGTTATTCCATTATTTTATTCATAGCTCCAAATATAAAAAAAAATTAAAAGATCTCATAGCAAATTATGTTCCGTTTAATTTGGACATGCGCCAACCCTATTGACGTGGAAGATTTGATAGCCAGCTTTGGTTTTACGTCGATGGTCTCCTTTTCTTTTGGTTCAATGTTTTTTTTTACAATATTTACTTTCAATTAATATAGTAATTCTAATAAAATATAATAATTACATTAAATACATATTTTTTTGGTGAAAAATAAATAATACTCTGGCACCACGTCCTTTAACACTATTGGGGTTGAAAACTGATTTTTATCGAGTTTATTAGCTCGCATATTATGTAACTGGGTGTACCCAACGTCGTATAGTTGTGTTGTTGAAGTGAAAAGATTCCAGCCAGTCAGCTTATATTTGTCTGCAAAATGTTATAATTTAATCATAATTATTTCAGTAATACAGACAAAAAGTAAAGAAGTTAAATATTATCTCTGGTGAAATTTGAGTTAACTTTACGTACCAATTAATTAATAATTAATTTATAATAAATAGTAGCATTTTATACTAAGTTCCTATTTAGTTGTAGTATTATTAAGATCTTAAAGTTAAAAATTAAAGTTACAGCTTACATATATATATATATATGTCCCACTGCTGGAAACAGACCTTCTTTGTAAAGAAAGTATAGGGGCGTAGATAGGCCGCCCACGCAGTCCTAGTGCGAATTGGCAGACTTAACATGGCTAAGAAAATTCATGTTGGTTTCCTCACCATGTTTTCCTTCATCGCCGAGCGAATCGTGAATCAGCACTTAAAATACCAACAAACAAATGCAGCGGGGATTTAACTTGGGCTTCTAGAGTACTAAGCAATTTGAACCGACCGCCCGGACACTGAGCTACCAGTCTTAGAGATATTTTTATTTCGTAATTAGACATAGACATTTATTTATTGACATCACAATACAAAACACATCACAGACAGATTATAACACACATTAAAAAAGAATGAAAAATAGACAAAACACAGTTAAAGTTACACGGACAAATAATACAAAACATGATGCCAATATCGGACACCGTCCCAGCATATGCTGTCGCAAGGACGCGACAGTGCTGATTTTCAGCGGTGCCCGGGACTACCTAAAGACGTGCGCGCAATACTACCTTTATATGGAATTTATCAGACAATAAGAGTATAACAAATATGATACATAAATAAAACAGTTATGAGATTAAAATATTTTTTTACAATATTTACTTTCAATTAATATATTAATTCTAATAAAACATATAATAATTACATTAAGTACATATTTTTTTTGGTGAAAAATAAATAATAATCTGGCACCACGTCCTTTAACACTATTGGGGTTGAAAACTGATTTTTATCGAGTTTATTAGCTCGAATAATATGTAACTGAGTGTACCCATCGTCGTATAGTTTAGTTGTTGATAGCAAGTGAAAAGATCCCAACCAGTTATCTAAAATTTGTCTGCAAAATGTTATAATTTAATCATAATTATTTCAGTAATACAGACAAAAAAACAGAAGAAGAAACAGACAAGAAGAAGAAGAAAGTAAATATTATCTCTGGTGAAATTTGAGTTAACTTTACGTACCAATAATTTAATAATTAATTTATAATAAATAGTAGTATTTTATACTAAGTTCCTATTTAGTTGTAGTATTATTAAGATCTTAAAGTTAAAAATTAAAGTTACTGCACTGCTGGAAACAGACCTTCTTTGTAAAGAAAGTATAAGAGCATAGATAGGCCGCCCACGCAGTTCTAGTGCGAATTGGCAGACTTCACATGGCTAAGAAAATTCATGTTGGTTTTCTCACCATATTTTCCTTCATCGCCGAGCGAATAGTGAATCAGCACTTAAAATACCAACAAACAAATTCATCGGGGATTTAACTTGGGCTTCTAGAGTACTAAGCAATTTGAACCGACCGCTCGGACACTGAGCTACCAGTCTTAGAGATCTTTTTATTTCGTAATTAGACATAGACATTTATTTATTTGCATCACAATACAAAAACACATCACAGACAGAAAATAACACACATTAAAAAAGAATGAAAAATAGACAAAACACAGTTAAAGTTACACGGACAAATAATACAAAACATGATGCCAATATCGGACACCGTCCCAGCATATGCTGTCGCAAGGACGCGACAGTGCTGATTTTCAGCGGTGCCCGGGACTACCTAAAGACGTGCGCGCGCAATACTACCTTTATATGGAATTTATCAGACAATAAGAGTATAACAAATATGATACATAAATAAAACAGTTATGAGATTAAAATATTTTTTTACAATAAAATAAAATAATTATAATTACGACAATCGCTGTCTTTCATGACAAGGTAGCGAGCTTTATTGATGAAACATCTTTCTGAGAGATATTACCTCTTTCACAACTTTTTAATGTTGTGCCGACGTGAAGGAACTTAAATGGGGGCTCTTGAGCTCTTTAGTGCCTTAATAAAGTGGCCGTGGACGTCATACGTGGAACATTTTAGAACTATAAGATTTTCGCATTTAGAAATTTTATCATAGAATTTGCTACCTTAATTTTTTTAATAAAACTATTGTAATTTTTTTTAGGTAAAAGTAACATCTATAAGTCCCACTGTTGGACAGAAGCTGTCACTACAAAAGAAGTATTTATGTAGAGGGAAGAATTTAAGAGGAGTATACATTCCGCCACATGGCCAAAGCGGATTGGTGGTCTTTAAATGTCTTAGAAATTGTGAATGAGAAATATAGATGATTTCTTACGATGTTTTCTATTACCGCCAACCGGCAAATGATTTATTTCTATATATTTAGATCTATTGTTACACATTATGTACTTTTCCTTTCATAATCTTGGATTCAGGCGAGTGAATGATTAGTCCCCTGCAACCTAGAAGGCTATAACCAGGAGCTTTATGACTACACGTGGCTGGGCACAACAAATTAAAGAGACTCAGATGAGCTGGTCATGTGCAGGGAATGGATGAAGCCAGAATACCCAAGGCACTTATGACGAGGAACCCTGATGGTAGACGAGGTCAAAGCTCCGTTAGTTAGCCGGTAGACGGTGTCAATCGAGACGCCAAAGAAATTGGCATAGGAACTTGGAGGTCTGCGGCCATGGATAGACCGAGGTGGAGGAAATTGCCCACAAAGGGCTGTAGAGCTTTCAGAAGAAGAAGAAGTTACATATTATGTTTTTTTGAATTCATTGATTAGTATATATGTATAATTTTATTACTCGTAATTTAATTTTATCTTATTTATATATAATTTTATTTTTTCTTTTCATTTTAAGCTTACATCATTTACTTGTTCTCTACACAATCCCGAGATAAACATGTAAAGAATGCCTCCAACATTAAGTCCTACTTTTTCCTATTATTTTATTTTGTGTAAATAAAGATTAAATAAATTAATTTAATCGGTATTGGACAAGGCGTAATTAAAACTGAGCTGCCACGGATTTTAACCCACCCACAGGATACTATTTAAGTTTGGGGGCACTTTCTAATCTGTGTAAATTGTAGTTAATAAATATTTTATTAATAATTTTAAGCGGAAAAGAAAAAAAAAGAAAAAAAAATGTCGTGGGGACTCATGGGGGGGGGGTCATCTAACTTACATTTTCATTTTCATCTTAGACGTAAGAAATAAGAGCATGTGTTTTAAAAAAGACTTGCCTTAAAGGTCTTGTTACCAAACCATAAAATATTCATCATCAATAACATTTTAAGCAGTACTGGTTTTAAAAGTTAAAGTTACAGCCTTTATCTATGTCCCACTGTTGGGTACAGGCTTTCTTTGTAAAGAGAGTATAAGGGCATAGTCCGCCACGTGGCGCAGTGCGGATTGGCAGACTTCACATGTCTTAGAAATAATTCTAAGTTGTGTTGTTCACATAAAATTGCAACAACAAATTTATTGGTCGCGGCACCAGGGATCGAACTCGGGTTGCTAGCGTAATATGCAACTAGAGGTGACCGTCCGGACACTAAGCTACCACGGCTCGCTACTGTTGTTGTGTTACTGTACTGGTTTTATTGATTAATTATATTTTGATTGTAAATTAAAGTAAAATGAATAACTTACTTAATGTAGTTAAAGAATCTAACTATAAATAAGTTTAAACAAAAACTTACATAATCATATCTTTGATATCTAAACATATCTTTGATAGTATATTTTAAAGACCTGTCGATCACTTTATATTCTACTATTTTTTTTAAGCTCATTGTCAGTTAATGTAATGTATTTAATGAGTAATTAAGATTTTAAACCCATTATGTTTGTAAGAATTATTGTAACTCAATGGCGGTGACGACGATGTATTAAATGTACTGATGTGGCAATTTTAAAGTAGGAAACGCGAAGGAACGTAGAGTAATTGCTTTTATGACTTGGAGACGTTCTCCTAGAATGCCGTAATGAGCACTCCAGAAAGCTCTTTTTACAATTCCGGTTTCCTCCGCTTCCTTGTCGTTTAGTTTCTTAAAATAACGCCTTTAATATCCCTTTATGGAATCGCTTTTAAGATAATTGAACTTTTTATGGCGCATTCTGATTATTTGTTTCAATGCTACCCCACTATGCTTAAGTAATGAATCGATGTTGCGAATAATCCTCGCGCGTTACCACTATTTTATGGGTAGGCCCCATCCCTTAGATGTTGGGAGCGTTGCTGGAGTGTCTTCGGCCACTTCTTCTCCCAGCGCCAACGCTTGCCGAAGTGACACTCAAAGTTAGTTTAGCTTTTGAATGTCCCTTAGGTTATCCGTGAACAGCCCTGTAGTTCTGGGCTCTCAAGAATAAGACTACGGTATACCCTGCCTGTCGTACAAGGCGACTAAAAGGGGCCTCGGGTTCACTGGACGACAAGGGTGGGGGGCCTGAGTCGTCCACCAAAGTGGACCCGGGAAGAAGGCGACATCGGCTGGCCCGCGTCGCCTTGCGCTGCGAGGGCACAGGGGGGGAGGGAATAACCTCCCCCCCGGGACGTGCTCTCCAGTGGAACGCCACTGGAGATCCCGGAGCCTCTCGTCATGCACCGAGGAAAGGGCCACCGGGGAGGTTTTAGTGGGTAAGAACCCCACATAACCGCCGCCTTCCCCCCAGAAGGCGGGGTATCTTTCTGAAGATTTCCTCCCCGTCAACAAAAAAAAAAGGTTATCCGTGAAATAGCAACCGACCGATTCGAGGTTCAGCCCTCTCGGGCGTCCTCGGATCGGGATGCTTCCGCGTAACATGGTTACCGTCCATCTGTTCGCCGAGGTTACCCCTCACCGGGGACCCTTATGTCGAGTTACTAGCGATAGAGGTTCAGACTAAGCAACCTAAGAGCTATGCCACCTCTCAATTCGGTGAAACAGTCAAGGCCAGCTTGTCTGGCCAATCTGTGTAGTTCGTCATAAAAAAATCAATCGATATTATTATTATAATCTTATTATGATATTTTAAATAATTAGAATGACATTATAATTATTGATTTTTTTTTCTTCGCTCTCTGATCAGTTGGGGGAAAGCTTCATATCAATTACTTGTAATAAATACTGTAAGTCTAAGAGCAAACCCACGTACTGAGGGAATCTTTAAATTAATACACTATGTAGTCCCGTTAGAGACTATTAGTAACTTCACCGAGTCTTTGGATCATAAATCATTATGTCTGCAAGGATGTGCGCAGCCAGAGAGCTTGCTATCGATATTTATTACTTTATCGATACCGTCTAAATTGTGGTACGTGTTAGTAATACAATTTTCAAGACTTATTACTTGTCGAGAAAGTTTTTCCTCCAAACAGTCATATACTATATACGTCACTCACTTTTGCGTAATAATTCTTTGTCTCTATTTCCTCATTCATCCTTTCTTCGTGCAGAAAACACCAAAGTACGATTTTCTCAAATAAATTATTATCATGGCAATTTAAAAAATTAGTGTCGCTATTTGGCGCAGCAAAAAGAACTACGCTCAGTAAGTATAAGCTACTCAAAACATGTAACATGTAACTCAAAACATGAACATCTAATACCCTGGAGGTGCTTGTTTCTTGAAGTTTTCCAAATTAGTACAGTTATTTAAGTATACCAAATCAACACAGTTCGATCGACTAAAAGGGGCCTCGAGTTCACTAGTTGACAAGAAGGCTCCCTGCCTTTGTCATCCGCCAAAGTGGACCCGGGAAGAAGGCGACATTGGCCTGCCCGTGTCGCCTAGCACTGCGAGGGCACAGACCTCCCCCCCGGGGACGTGCTCGATTTTAGTGAGTAAAAACGCCACATAACCCCCTTCTGGGGAAGGCTGGGTATCTTGTTGAAGATTTCCCCTTCTATAATACTTCAAACATCGTATGGTAGTAAGAATGCTTGTTGATTGTAATATTGGTAGGATTATGATTAAATAGTCTAGAACGAAAACTAGCACGAATGCGAGAAAGAGAATATAGCTGCCAGAACTTCCTAATATAACAATGATCGTTCGGAAATAAAAGAAAGCTTATGCGCGCAGTACTGTTTAAAATTTCGTTTTGCAGTCGGTTTTTTGGATTTCAGTCGGTTTGTTTTACTCGTAAAAATACTTGTGTACACACATTTCGTTGCATCGTTATTCTCAACACGAAGCCGTCTACAGCTGTAAACTGGGATGTTTACAAAATTGAATAAATTATGAACGGTTGCCATCTTTACCGTAACACAATTTTATTCTCGCCCGCGATGTACAAGAGATACGTAGTTCTCAAAGTCACCTGGCGTAAACCGGCGCCCTTAAACAAAACAGAGAGTAAAGTTTCACTGTTCGAGCGGCTAAAGCGGGAAAGTTTAAAATTTGCGGGTGGCATGATGTCTCTACTCTATATAATGCGACTTTAGCTTGACGTTATCTAAAATAGAAGCTCTTTCTACTTTACGGGTGTAATAGCCGCTCTTAGACTAGGCACTGGTGCAATTTTTGCATGCCATTAATGCCCGTACGCTCTACAGTATACACACTAAATTCAAATGCTTGTTGTTGGTTTTAAATTATTGTGTGAAAGATTTCAGTATAAAATGCAACGTTTCTTTAAAAACTTATGTTTAAAAGCTTTAGAATAATATACATAGGACTGGAATTAGTTATTGTTTTCAAACTTATTGTATAATTTTTAATAAAAATGTAAATCAATATGTCGAGATTGGCGTTTCATTCTGTGTCAGGTTGCCAAAGATGTGGCCTTCGTTTGTCCCTATTTGTTTAAAGAAAATATGAAATTGGGACACAATTTATGGAAATTTCGGTCTTCAGTTCTTTTTTGTATGCGGCTTAACTACGATTCCACCTGATTTATTATAACCTGTTAAGTGAAAATGCAGTAGAAAGGCGCACTAGCTTAAGCTAAGCTAAGCACTTAAGTGCCTATTAAAGAATGTATTATATTAAATCAGTGATAGCTTAGTGGCTAATTGATTGTTTTAAGATCTGATAATTGTCCGTTTTTCATTTTATTGAACACTTTTTTGAAGGAACATCATATATGTTTTTTTTAATGACGAACTACACAGATTGGCCAGAGAAGCTGGCCTTGATTGCTTCACCGATTGAGAAGTGGCTAAGCTCTTAGGTCGCTTAGCCTGAACCTCTATCGCTAGAACTCGACACAAGGGTCCCCCCGGTGAGGGGTAACGTCAGCTTGGACGGTTACTATGTTACGCGTAAGCATTCCGAATCGAGGGCGCCCGAGAGGGCCGGACCACTACTCGGTCGGTAGCTATTTCACGGATAATCTAAGGGACATTAAAAAAGCTAAACTAACTTTGAGTGCCACTTCGGGAAGCGTTGGCGGAAGAAGTGGCCGAAGAAACTCCAGCAACGCTCCTAACGTCTAAGGGGTGGGGCCTGCCCATAAAATAGCGGTAACGCGCGAGGATTATTCGCAACCTCCGACGGTCGCGAGTCACATATGGGAACTGGTTATAATGTAAAGCGAAAATCGATTGCCATCTCTATCTATCCCGTTAAAGTCAAAAGGGTGTTAATGTTTGATCTATAATACTGTTGTAACTAAAGTCTACAAACAAAGGTTTTTAAAATACTTGAAAAGAAATTCAAAATAAAACTTAACACTGGGTGTATTTTCAACGATTCCGTGTGAAATCCATTCCCACAAAACTTTTGCAAAATCACGATATCGTTTCAGCAAATATTAAATAAAACTGTATCGTTTTATATCCACCTCAAGCACTTTATACAAAGTGGGCTAACGGTGTTTTCGGAACGCTTCATGTAATTTTCCTCCCACTAAGAGATTTCCTTTTAACGTAACTCTAGGGCTTCCTAAACGTAACGCGCAAAAAGAAACATTGAACTAAGAAGTGGTTTTCGCTGTCATTACAGCTCATTCCGCTGAAAAGCTTTTATGGCAGAGGACTAAGCTCTCAACTATCATTCTTGAGATAACCTTAAAAACCGTTCGCGACGCACTCTCTATAAAACTATCGTCTAATTTTCAATGATACCTTACACTGCGATTTATCTGACCCTACGACCCTTTCATAATAATTTTAATGAATCCACTTATTCATTCAGATGATGCTCACGAACAACCTTTGAAGCAAATATTTCGATCGTATTCAAAATTTCTGCTTGTATAATTTGTCGAAGTACCACAACAGTTATTATGCGAAGAGTCAATTATAAATGAATTTAGAATCGTTCAGTTTCCATTGTGCTAGAGTTGGAATATGGCTCCCACCGAAAACGTTTCACCACGAATAGTAATGAAGTTCCAAGAAACTACCCACTATTTCGATTAATAACACAGGCGTGCTAACCGAACAAGCGTGAACTGGAGCGTTGCTAAAACTTAACCGCACTTTGATTAGGGTTCCAGTGAGGGCGGGAGATATGTACTCATTATAATTTTTATTGGTCTCAGAGTGCTTAAAAATTATTTTAAACACAACACGTAAAGATATGGTCATTGTAGCCAGATGTAACATTAAAATGTTTCTCTGATCTAAAATCTCTGGAACGGCAGATAGGTGATTTAATAAGAAGTATATTACGCTACAACTAGACAATAATTATTGAATATAATATATTTTAATCTCTTAACTGTTTTATTTATGTATCATATTTATTATACTCTTATTGCCTGTATAAATTCCATATAAAAGTAGTATCGCGCGCGCACGTCTTTAGGTAGTCCCGGGCACCGCTGAAAATCAGCGCTGTCGGATCCTTGCGAGAGCATATGCTGAGACGGTGTCCGATATTGGCGTCATGTGTTTTGTATTATTTGTCCGTGTAACTTTAACTGTGTTTTGTCTATTTTTCATTCTTTTTAAATGTATGTTATATTCTGTCTGTGATGTGTTTTTGTATTGTGATGCCAATAAATAAATGTCTATGTCTATATTGAACAATAATCATACTATGGATCAGGCTCGGCACGTGAGCTTCTAAAATCAATATGGTGACGATATAAAAGTCTTCAGGTCACAGACATATAAAAAGTCAGCTTAGCAAAACATGTATACGTCATAAACAAACGTGTAAACTTTTTTTAATATATCCCGCATTGCGGCTCATTAAGGTAACGTTAACAGTCTAATTCACAATCGGAGTGTTATTTCAGAAACCGGACTGTATTCGCTTTATATTCGATTATCCGTGAAATAGCAACCGACCGAGTCGTGGTTCGGCCCTCTCGTGCGCCGTCGGATCGGAATGCTTACGCGTAACATAGTAACCGTCCAAGCCGAAGTTACCTCCTACCTGGGGACGAGTTACTAGCGATAGAGGTTCAGGCTATCAGGCTAACTGACATAAGAGCTATGCCACCTCTCAATCTGGTGAAGTAGTCAAGGCCAGCTTCTCTGGCCAATCTATGTAGTTTATCAAAAAAACTAATACCATAACACGACATTTTGTGGTTTTAATGTTCTTATAAAGTGAATGTTAACATTAGATCGCCATTACCAATATCCACCTAAAACAGATAGAATGTATACCAAGGCTCGATATCACGATTCTGAATTCAGCCCTGTGCTGACTCTTAGTAGTGATGACGTTAAGTAGGGCCGCTACAGGCTACTGCTGTACGAAAGGGTTGGCATGACGTCCAGAAAAGCCGGCGTTTCGCCTCGCGAAATCTCTGCTGATTCCTTGTTGGAAGTTCGTTCGCTCGTATCGCTTTTGAAAAAATAAAATAAGATTTTTGACAGTAGATTGATCGAATATTGTACTCGTAAGTAAGGAAATATCAAATAAAATTCATGTTTTTTCAAAATCGCTTTTGCTTTTGGCGGATGGATCAGCCGCTCTCAGTGAGGACTTAATTTTAGTTGGTGACTCCCTCCCGAAATCCCATAACGTTAGTAAGGCATTGGAGCATTAATAATAAACATACGTCGTGGAGGTGCTAGTACGTTGAACACTTCATTATAATCGGTAGTTTTATATGACCTTATTTGAATGGGAAATTTCAATAGGAGTTTATAGTACACTATATTTCTCTATCTCTTGCTCTTTAACTATTAGAAAAACGTTAATAAAATAATGTCAACTAAAAGTGTATAGTGTAGTTAAAGTATAGTAAGTAATTGCTATTAAAGCATGTCACATAGTTAAAGTGGAAATAAACAGTTATCCCGGAGATATATATATACCGGTATACTTTCCGTCAGCCCTGTAGTTCTGGGCCCTCAAGAATAAGACTACGGTATCCCCGTCTGTCGTACAAGGCGACTAAAAGGGGCCTCGGGTTCACTGGGCGACAAGGGTGGGGGCCTGCGTCGTCCACCAAAGTGGACCCGGGAAGAAGGCGACATCGGCTGGCCCGTGTCGCCTTGCGCTGCGAGAGCACAGGGGAGGAGTGAGTAACCTCCTCCCCGGGACGTGCTCAGCAATGTAGAGGGGCTCCGGTGCGTTCCACGTGAGATCCCGGAGCCCGTCGTCATGCACCCCACATAAACGCCGCCTTGCCCCCAGAAGGCGAGGTATCTTTGTGAAGATTTCTTCCTCGTCAACAAAAAAAAAGGTATACTTTCCGTATTAGGTCGTACACTTATTTATGCTTTTAACCACCAGAGGTTAACTGGAAAAAAATGCTAAATAGCATTAAGTCCGCCGTTGTACTGTGGATGTTGTGTGGATTTTGGTCCAATAAGGAATTAATCTATGTATCTTTATAATTTATTATTAAGGTCATTAGGAAAATTGGGACATAAAAGTCATTGTGCACAATTTTATAATAATATTTTTGTTTCAAACCGTTTGGAAGTATAAACGCTGGGCCACTGGGCTAGCTTCCAACACCTTGTACCGGCGGTTAGCCATGCACACACTTAATTTATAACCGCTTTTGTGTAAATGTGTCGTGGATGTAATGATAAAGCGGCCGATGCTTAGTGCCCCGTGTGCGCTAAATTGCCCAGACGACGGTTGTGTATTAAAATAATTAATTAAGGAGAAGTGGAGTCTGGTTCATTATGCCTTGACATTGTTCCCCGCTATTGTTGTATGAAGGGAAAACATAAATGGGAATTTTCTTGTTATGCCATTGTTGTAGTGTTAATAATAAATTTCGTACACGCCTAGAATGGAGTACAGTGACATTCTCTTGGTGCGATGATCTTGGAACATTAATGCTTTTTGTAAACTTGGTACAATAAAATACCCTACAACTTGTTTATTTTTGCATAAATATGCCGGCTCGACTAAAGAAGTGTATAAATATTAACACCATCGGCTTTCAATAGGTAAATCAAATATACTCGTAGCTCACTTTAGCGACGAGTCAAGTCAAGTCAAGTCGAGTCATCTATAAGGTTCACGGGAACCTCGCAGGTACGGGCCTCGGGGTGTTACCCCATTACCCGGGTTATCAGCGCAGGGGGCAACTGCTCCCCTGGTCTTGGGTACCGTTTTGGAACGGATTTTTTAGGAATAACTATTTTTACGTCGGGGCTAATCCCTCAAGCGTCAGCCGCGACGAATCTATCTTCTACGCCCTCTCGACCTCTCGGTCTCGATTGAGACGGAGGTCGAGAGGGGGCCTATGAGTTCAAAATCTCCCTAGAATAGGGGAATTTGAACCTAGAGCGACGAGGTCGCCATTGTACAATGAACTGTACGATGTAGTAAGCTATAACTTAGGTTATGTAATTTTTCTTCTTGTTTGATTTTGGTGTACAATAAATTTATACCTACATTTATATAGATCAAGTAACTGTTATAGCAAATGACTATGTCGTGTTAAAACGGACACATGTAGATGGAAAGAAGTATCGCGTCTATGATCATGAAGCTTTACTTATAAAATTAATCCATAGTTCTTATTCTTCTTTTTGTCGTTTCCTCATTTCTGAGGATCGTGGTTACTAGACCGCTCAAGTGAAGAATGTGCCTCCGTCGGCTTCGGTCCGAGGCAGCCCTCACCAGCTGGTAGAGATTAGGAGAGTGTTGGCGACCGGCCTCTTGTTCTCTTGCCTTCTGTATTGCCAACGATAACCAGCTTTTCAAGGTTGCTATCCCCTCTACGCATTATATGTATGAAACAGTGTGATCTTTATACATTTGTATGCTTGGCAGTCCACGGTAATCCATTTATTTTTCTAAATATAAGGCGTCAATAAGCTAATGAACTGCGAGCGAACGATCGACGTACCAAAGTCGAAAGTACAAACTAATGAACAAGTTTTTTGACGTCAACCATCACCCGCACTGCTTTATTGAATTAATGTTTAATCAAAACTAATTCTATTAAAATACTCATTGTTAAGAAATATCAATGATATCGCAAACAGAAGTTGGCTTCAGTATTTACGGAGTGTGCCTGTATAGTGTTAACGGCTTTTGGCAACCGTTTCCACTGAGCGTACAGTAAAATCTAAACAATAAACAATCTGCTTCCTACAGTAATGAAACTCACATGTTTGATAGCATGGCAAGCTTCACCTTTTGGTTGTATTTGTAAAATAATAATCAACAATAATGTGCGATTACAACAAACAACAGAAACATTTAGCCATTCCAGCCCAGTCGTTGGAAAGTTTGAAAGGTTTTTTTTGAACTACACAGATTGGCCAGAGAAGCTGGCCTTAACTGCTCACCGGATTGAAAGGCGGCATAGCTCTTAGGTCGCTTAGCCTGAACCTCTATCGCTGGTACTCGACACAAGGGTCCCCCGGTAAGAGAGCGATCGAGAGTGTCAAACCACGACTCGGTCGGTTGCTAGTTCACGGATAATCTAAGTGACTTTAACTTTGAGTGCCACTTCGGGAAGCGTTGGCGCTGGGAGAAGAAGTGGCTGAAGAAACTCCAGCAACGCTCCTAACATGTAAGGGGTGGGGCCTTCCCATAAAATAGCGGTTTGAAAGAAACAAACACAGCCGCATATGCAGTATTGTTCATATCAGTAGCAGCTAGCAGTTACTTAAAAATATATATAGAAAACAAAGGATTTAGTTGATGTGCCCACATCGAATTGGACAATCAAGTTCATTTTATCCTATTAATGATACGGAGAATGAGTTACATAAAAATATCGTACGTCAAGAAATGAACGACAAAATGTGTCGAATGTATAGGAAATAGAATTCCACGCGTTAAAACTTTTATACTTGTATTTGAAGAGGGCGACAGGTGGTTTTTACGAGTGCTCTGATTTACCGTTCCGTGATTCGCCATTAATCTCATTTAAGTGAACACGAATAGAAGTGGCAAAGCAAACATTACGCCAGCAAGAGTTTTATGATTGTTATTTTGTAACCGTCCCATCTCTCTGTAGGAGAAACGAAATTTTAAGTTTTATTTCAAACATACAATTCTAAGTTTAATTAAAAATAATTTACTAACACAACAATAAAATGGTAGTATTAATAATATACAATAAAATGGCACGCCAACCGAAAGAATTTCTAATAAATATGTGTTATTAACCCAAAAAATATAGGTTACGGTTAATTAATCAATTAGATGTTATATAATAACTTATGTAAACATCTTGCATGTTATGGTTTAAGAATCATGTCTATTCCTTCTTTGGTTTTTATAATAAGAGGTAATAATTTTAAATACCTTCCCACTTATTAATGTCATCATTATTATTATCAGCCCGTGTAAAAATCCTCAGTTGGAAATAGACTTCCCCAATGCCTTCCACCACTCATGGTCTTGCTCTCATCCAGTCACTTCCGGCTATCCTTATAAGGTCGTCCTGCCATCTGGAGGGAGAGCACCTTATGCTTCTCCTAGCAAGGCGCAGCTTCCATTCCAAGACTTTTCTCTCCAATATGCGGCCCGATGAGATGTGGCCGCCAACAGTGGGACGCTACTGTCACTTCAACTTGCCGACTTTAAGAACTATTTCGAGTATCTTTGTTTCCCGCCCAATTTCTTCGTTTCAGATTCTATGCCGTAGGAAAATGCCGAGCATAGCTCTTTCCATCGCCCGTAGTACGACTCTCGGCTTGTGGACCAGCCCAATAGTCCAATTAACTACACCGTAGGTCATAGCTGGGAGGACGCATTGATTAAAAACTCTTGATTTTATTATGGTACATTAATTATATTATTCTAAAGAAAACGTAATCACCGTTCGCCGAGTCAGACCCAAAGAGATGGGCACAAAATTGAACAAAATATTTTTTGAGTTCAAGAAAGACGGAAAAGTTATTGATAAGGCCAGTTGTTTTATAAATCCTTGATCGTAAACAAAACGCTTAGCCAATAGCAGTGTTGCTTATTCATGTCAGACTTATGTTATTGAGAAAAATATTTTTATTATCAAGTAACATTACATACTTGGTTGCCTGTTAAAAATAAGCGAAGTTTATAAAAGAGGTTTTATTAAATCAGTCGAATGTTTACCCGTCGTGACTGGAGCTAACACTTAGAATTTATTTTTGCACCACCTTGTGACTTATTCATGTCTTAACACGTTTAACCGACTTACGATGTACGACTGATATTATGGAATCAGCACATCAGAACACCGAGACGCTCCGAACAAGTTTCCCCTTAATTGAATATACTGAATTCGACAGACTCCGGTAACTGCTGAATATAACTACGGAATAGCATTTCTTTTTATACTTTCGAAGTAAAGAAAGTTATATTATCACCAAATATGTGCTACAAACATCGAAAAGTGTTCGCTAACTCGCTTAACTGGAATGTTACCTAAAAACGGGATAGGATTTGTAAACATAGTGTCGGATCGTCGCTTAACAGTTGCAAAAAAGCTATAGAATCGATTTCGAAACGCCAAAGTTTCGTTTCAAATCTGCATCGCGCGCTTGTTTCAATAGCCCCGAAATGTCTAACGAGGCGGCAGCCGTGGCTTTAAAAGTGACGTCGCGCAAAAAGTTCGAATCGGAAATTTCGCGCCTCGAAACACCAACGTGTCGTTAGAGTGTAACAAAAAAACCATTTCAACAAATAAGGAGAATGTTAATAAAACTCACCGATGCGAATCGAGACAATCACACTTCGTATTTCATTGTTAAAATGGCAGAACGACGGCGTTCGGAAACAATAGTCAGTTTCTTTTAGTTTATAACTGTAAAGAAAAAAATAGAGTTTCATATTCCGACTTGTAGGGTCTTCAAAACATGCAAGCACAAGTATATATTGTTAAGTTAAAGTTACACAGCCTTTATATATATAATATATATGTCCCACTGCTGGGCACAGGCCTTCTCTGTAAAGAGAGTATAAGGGCATAGTCCACCACGCGGCCCTAGTGCGGATTGGTAGACTTCACATGCCTTAGAAAAATTTTCTAAGACATGTAGGTTTCCTCACGATGTTTTTCCTTCACCGCCGAGCGCGTGGTTAATCAGCACATAAAATTGCAACAGCAAATTTATTGGTGCCGGCACCGGGGATCGAACTCGGGTTGCTAGCGTACTGTGCAACAAGAGCCAACCGCCTGGACACTGAGCTACCACGGCTCTATGTATAGTAGTATATATACTACTAGTATATATACTATTATATATTGTATATACTAGTATAAATTGTAAAAATAATTAAATTTCATTAAATATTTTAGATGAATAGAGGTAATCCAAATATCTAAGTTTAATAGTGAAATTCATTGGCATTATGTTTTTTATATTATATACAAATTTTATTTATTAAAACCAATGGTTATCAAAAATAATTCACAATAGACTATAGTTATGTAATCCTTGATAGTTTCACGTGAAAGTGAAATGTAATTTCACTGGAGCCACGTGAAACGCCTGTCAAACTGTCTGCCCAGTATGAAGTGAGGCACTTACTCATATGATCAATCTATATGGGGATAGTTGTCGAGTCGTGTATTCTAAATTACTAAATGCGTATTCTACTACATTAACGATAGATAGAAAAACTTTTATACAAGTCTGATGGGAATCGAACTTCGGACTGTGAGATCGTAAAACACTTTAGATATAGAATATAACTTAAATCTAATTAAGAAAGATCGATTATAGTGTCTTCACTGTTTATTATTAAAACTTAACGTAGCCGTGTAACGCAATAACCCAAATATCGGTCGATATAGGCTTACCGAGATTACAGCATCTCACTGGGCCATTCAAGCTAACTGTACCCGGGTGATTGATGAATGGTATGACAGTCGAAACAATGCGGAGCGCACATCAATACAACAGCCGATGACCTAGAACTATGCAAGCTTGGATATAAATCACAACATTTTGATGATAGTTCGAGTAGACATGAAAATTACCGCCTTCACTGTGAAGTCGATCTTTATTAAGGCCGGTTCTTTTTCTCAATCTTCTTAAATCTTAACAAATTTAAGATAACGTGTTCTTAGCAATTAGGGTAATAATACTTTCTACTTGAAATATATATATATATATATATATATTTATATATTTTCTCAATTTATTATTTTGGAATATAGAATATAGTATGCCGACAACGAATCCTGGCGTATTTCGGACACACAATGCGCAGAGGCGACGAAAGTGTAGATAAACTGATCGTAGTTGGGAACGCCGCAGGAAAAAGATCTCGCGGCCATTCACCAACAAGGTGGCCAGGTAAAAGACTCGTTGGCGGTCGCCTCCTTCTGTGAGACGGTCATGTCCCAGAAGGAGGCTGACGAGCGGGTGAGGGAGGGGAGCGCAGAGGCTCCCCCCCTCCGCAGGTGACGTATCATATCTGATGGCATTCGCGGAAAGTTTAGTAGGTAGGGGCTGCCCAGTCCGAGTCCCACACATCCCTCCGGGCCCACCCAGGGTACCGGAGGATGGTCTATAAAAAGATTCCCCCGCGTGAACAAAAAAAAAGGTAAAAGACTCGTCGTCCTCCAAATCTTACAGTGCTGTAAGAGACGCGCTGGACAGAAGCCGGATGGTGACCACGATCCTCAGACATGAGGGACCGACACTAGAGAGAGATAGAATATAGCTCATAAAAGAATTTAAGATAAAATTGTTGAAAGTTTGAAAACATTCTAACATACACACCTTGGTGAGAGAAATAGATTATATCTTTATATAAAAAAAATATATATTTTTTTAAATTATTGTAACGAATTGTATAATGTAAAGTTTCTGATGAGGGTGAAATGGCGAACTTTGATTAATCTTTGTATAAAAAAACACTATGGGGTATCCCATTGACCTGTAATTTAGCATATTCATTTCACGATGTAGTTATGAATACATTTAACCAAAACCAGAAAAGAATTATTCAACCATCAATTGTAATATTTTCAGTGTCACAGCTGAAGAAACAGTTCGTGCATTGCGGGCTAAGTCGGGGCCGGTCGATATGTTTTATAAAGAACTTAAGGCCATTACTTATTTTGCGGCCAATTAAAAATTGCCGTCCAATGGCCAATGTCTAAATACGCTCTCAAATATAAAAAAAAATCACGTAATGTGAAACATTCAAACATTCAAATCAACAATATATTGTTTACTTAAATTATTTTTTAAATTGCTAAATGTGATGCTTCGAAAGAGAGTCAATATCATGACGTGAATTTATAAGCTTGGCTGTCCGGATCATAGAATAACTAGTTATATAGTTCATTATTTATATAAATAGTTATAAATTATATACATTTATAGGTATATAAGAGACTTGCCGCACCTTTATATTGACTACAAGGTTGCTAACAATAAAGTTTTGATAGAACGATCCAATGAGCGTATGGTAGAACATAAAAGTGTAAGAACATACGAGTATTCCATCGCGGGCGGCTTATTGACACGTGTTATTTTCTCTGATACTCTCATAAAACCTGGCAATCTTATCTCGTACAATAACGTTTGGATAAAATACGCTCCGAAAGGAGTTTCTAAAACGTATCGGAACGCAGTTATTTCTTTCTCCAACATTATTTTAGTTTTATCATAATTTGTTTCCACGATAATGCGGGACACGTTCAAATAAAACTGTAATTTAACGCAAGTTATCGTAAATTTGACGATATCTTTATCGGAATTTTGGGGCTGTTCGTTCAACTGTTTGAAACTTTTCAAATTGTTTCGTTTGATTAAAGAATAGATTTCTTATTAAAATTGTTTAAGAGAGGGAAGCATAAATTATCTGATATGTATTTCTTATAAATGCCGTCGCTTCGTATTCGTAGAAATCGTATATCGACACTTTACTACTACATACAATATTTTCAAATATTTCGATACCAACGAAAAGCATAGAATATTTTATTAATGTGAGATAAACATTAACTTTAACCAGAAGTATTAATGAACAAAATAAATATTAGAAAAGTTATAGTCTGTAGTCCAACACCAGTTATAAAGATAAGCGTCAACAATGGTTTAGGGTACGGTCTGCGAATCGTAAGACCATTCGACTATTAACGTGAACTATCTCCTAGCACAAGCATAAGCTTTGTTGGAATAGTTAACAAGAATGTTAGTAATATTTCTGAAAAAAAAAGAAATATTGCTAGCTTTTTTTAAAAAAAAAAATATGAAATATATATGAAAAATTATATATCTCACTAATAGTATCCACGAATAGTGAATTGTCCACGAATCTTTGTTACACTAATAATATTTTTTTATTAATACTTTAAGACTTAACACTACGATAAAATTGAATAATTTGTTATTATCCCTTATTTAAATAATCTAAAATACGGTAGAACTGAAGTTATAAATACAATAGACGTTTCGGACGTTGATTGATCTTTTCAGAATCTTATCTTCGTAATTTTACCATATTTTTACGAAGGCAGGTTGAAAGAAGGATCGGGGTTCCTCTCGAGTGGAAACCAACTATGCGAGAAATGATATCTATCAGAATCTCGAGATTTTATGTCGGCAATATATTACGAGGAATGCTGACATGTGGGACTGGTCGTCAGATAATAAAGCAAGATTTCCTTAATATTTATTTAATTGTATACGATATTGATCTCTGTTAGTTTACTATTGTGTGACATGATTGCAGATAAAAAAGTATTTTTTGAATAAAGAAAGAATAAATTAATGTAGCAGTTGTAAAACGAGATAAAAAATCTAATTTTTTACATACAACTAAGTAAAACTTCTATATATATGATATAAATAAAGAAAATGTAATTTAATGTATTAACACTTTTTACCATTGAAGCCATTTCCTATATGACAGTGACATTCAATGGATTGTCATTTTAATTGTAATTATTGAGAGAATGTGTGTGTGTTTGATCCGTATAGGCTCCGAAAGGGCTTGACCGATTTCAATGAAAGTTTCAGGGATCTTTAGATTGACCTGGCTAGTAATCCTATAAAGTTTGGTGGCGATCGGAGCACTCCTCTTTTTGAACTGTCAAATACAGCTTTTATTTACTATGATACTACTACTACGGGTATGACATTGTGTTTACTGATATGTGTGTAGGTGTAGGTAATGATCTTCACTCGCTCGAGAAGAGAATATAAAATAATAAATACGGAGAGAAATGAATCATTTAATATATTGTGAGTACATATACTAAAATAACATTTTTTGTCAGTCTGTCTGTCTGTTTGTTCCCGCTAGTCTCTGGAAAGGATTGTGACGTGTCTTTCACTGGCACAATCGGACACAGATAGCTGATGTAACAAGGAGTAACTTAGTAGTGTGTGACATGGGCCTGCCGAGGTCGCCTTCTTCCCGAGTCCACCTTGACGGACGACAAAGGCCCCCACCCTTGTCAGCAAGTGGACCCGAGGCCCCTTTTAGTCGCCTTCTACGACAGGCAGGGAACACCGTAGTCTTATAGTTTATCCGTGAAATAGCAACCGACCGAGTCGTGGTTCGGCCCTCTCGGGCGCCCTCAGATCGGAATGCTTACGCGTAAGAAATTAACCGTCCAAGCTGAGGTTATCCCTCACCGGAGGGACCCTTGTGTCGAGTTACTAGCGATAGAGGTTGAGGCCAATCTGTGTAGTTCGTCATTAAAAAAAACCGTAGTCATATTCTTGAGATACCCAGAACTACTGTGTATAACATATGTAATGTGTTTGTATATTGTGATGCCAATAAAAAAATATCTATGAACTATATCATAAATGTACTCGCCTATTTAATACGATATAAATGTAGTAAGTTGTAAAGTAAATATCTAAAAGATTTTCGAATAAGTTTCCTCAATGGTTTAAAGTCGTATTTAGAATCGGGATTTATTTTTATGGGACTGCAACGGTAGCCCCTTTACGCATAGAAAGAGCAATATAAGTAGTTCATTAAATTGATATATACAACCATTACCCGAACATTTCGTGTAACATGCCAACAGAAGTTGACTGGTGTCCAGAATGCCGGAACATAATAAAAGTTCAATGTTTTCCAATCATTGAAATATTTATATCATATAGTAAGCTCTCTTCTCCTTTTAATACTAGCGTAGTGGACAGAGTTTTTTTTGTCCGCTTTTCATCTAGCTTATTAGGTCCCATATGTGATAGGTGGTAAGCAGGCTAGATCTCTACAAATCCACAAAGCGTCCATTCGCGACCGTCGGAGGTTGCGAATAATCCTTGCGCGTTACCGCTATTTTATGGGCAGGCCCCACCCCTTAGATGTTAGGAGCGTTGCTGGAGTTTCTTCGGCCACTTCTTCTCCCAGCGCCAACGCTTCCCGAAGTGGCACTCAAAGTTAGTTTAGTTAGCTTTTGAATGTGTCTTAGATTATCCGTGAAATAGCAACCGACCGAGTCGTGGTTCGGCCCTCTCGGGCGCCCTCGGATCGGCATGCTTACGCGTAACATAGTAACCGTCCAAGCCGAGGTTACCCCTCACCGGGGGGACCCTTGTGTCGAGTTACTAGCAATAGAGGTTCAGGCTAAGCGACCTAAGAGCTATGCCACCTCTCAATCCGGTGATTCGTCATAAAAAAAAAAGCCTATCTATCGCCATACACCGGGCAATTTTTTTTTCAATCAGTAACCAATAATGACATAATTATTTATTATTATATGTTATGCCGTTTCGTAATCTATATATATTATATAAAAGAGAAAGTGTGTAAGTATATTCCATAAAGGCTCCGAACCGGCTGGATCGATTTCAATGAAACTTTCAGGGAATCTTCAGATTGACCTGGCTAGTAATCCTATAAAATTTGGTGGCGATCGGAGCACTCCTTTTTTCGAACTGTCAAATACACATTTTTTTAACTATGATACAACTACTACGGGTATGATATTGTGTTTACTGATATGTGTGTAAGTGTAGGTGTAGGTAATGCTTTTCACTCGCTCGAGAAGAGAATATAAGATAATAAATACGGAGAGAAATGAATAATTTAATATATTGTGAGAATTAAACAATAAAAAATATAATAAAGACAAATCTAGCCTAGCGAAGCGGGCTGGGTTCGTCAGTATAATATATAATAGATTAAGGAACATAGATATGGATGATGCCGCCAAGATATTTTACGAATTTATACGCAATGGTAAAGTATCCAATTTTATGCAAGTCATTTTCAGTGCAAGCTTTGAATCAAGTCTCTGAGCGAGATTGTTCAAGGATGTAGAAAACTGCTAGCCACTTGAGATCAGTATATTTTAAGATAATACAGGATAATAGATTATAAAATCTATTCCAAGAAAATTTTAATTTTCTTGCCCGCTTGTTAAATTTAAATAAAGATAGATATAAAATTATTGAATACAAAATCAAACAAGTAGCAAATTACTAATCTATACTAAATACAACTATATAAGTTATCAATAAATACTGATATATAACACATATATTTTTGAGAATACTGCAAAGATAGGACTTAGCAAGTCGAACAGAATTAGATAGGGCATTCCACCATTCCTAGATAAGGCAGTTTAGTAGCCTGCGAAGAATGACTTCCCATAAGAGTTTGAGGAATGAATAGAAGATTAAATGTTTCAAAGTAACGTAAGGGTGGGGGATCGGAAAGATGCAGAAATTCAATAACTTTTTTTAACATTAGTTAGGGTAGATATAATGCGAACAATGAGAAGAAGGACAGATGCGTTGAGGATATATGCATTGAAAATTTGAAAATTGTATAATATATAATTTGCTGTGTTTATTTATTTTAAAAATAATATTTTAATCTGTGTAGGTTCATCACAAAAATGGAAGTGAGCGACGCTTCAGCACACCGGTAATTAAAAAAACACAAATACTTAATTCATTTGATTTCACAATTGTCTAAAAGTGTCTGTTGAAATATTTAACAAAGATGATAAAATAGGATGTCGGCAATTACGACAGCTTAAGCGGCCGGAAGTCAACTTACCGTGGAGTACAAGCGGTTATTAATTGGCAGAGCTTTGAGTTGACAAGAAAGCTATTAATAAATTTGTAATTTTCGCCGTTAAATAAATTCGAGCAAATTTTCACTTCAATTAAATTAACTTATTTAGATAAAATTAATGTCACAGTTATATATATGATGCTTTTATGTTTTTTAATGCCTCTTCATTTATAAAACTAGTTTTAACTGGTTAACAAAACCTAGTTCGTTCGTTCATCCTACGATCATCTTTTATTACTATCATTTCCCCAATTCTTTAAGCAGGCATCTCGACGGTTTTTCGAGTGCCACCAAACATTCTAACAAACTTCTTGTAAGTGCCGCCACTTATAAGCTTTCCTATAATAAATTCTCGCCCGGAGGCCGAGACAAGTTCTTGACGATTCGGACGACGCGATTACCATTGCACAGGCTAGATCTCTACAAATCCACAAGCGACCGTTGGAGGTTGCGAATAATCCTTGCGCGTTACCGCTATTTTATGGGCAGGCCCCACCCCTTAGATGTTAGGAGCGTTGCTGGAGTTCTTCTCGGCGTGGCTGTAATTCGGGCGGGACTTTTAAAAAATAAGCAGATACTAATTACGACTCTCTTTTGGTTTTTTTCTATTAACTATTAAGATGCTGTCAACTGTGTACGTGTGTACGCTTCGAATTTGAATCCCTTATACAAACAAGACCGATGTTATTTCGATTATAATATCGTTAAATAACGTGTCTGCCTTCGGCTAAATGATATCTCGTTTAAGTCAAAACGTTTGTGTATATCAAAACCTAACAGGCTATCAAAGAAGTGTCTGATAGACGCTTTAAGTGGGTATTAAATACACAATTTGCGACGTGTTGAAAGAAAGGCAAGCTTGAGGCAACTTTGAGATGCCTTCTGCACGTTTTACCTCTTATTATTATTTCATCTGCTCACTTTTAGAGCGATCGTAATCAAAATGGTATACAATTATCACGTCTACTATGATGCCCAGGTATTTTGTTTTATTAATATTTAGGATAGCCGGAAGTGGCTGGATGCGGAAAGCTGAGGATCGCATGTGGTGGAAGGCATTGGGGAAGGCCTATTTCCAGCAGTGGATAGATACAGGCTGATGATGATGATGATGATGAATATATAAGCATTGGTGAGAATACCATATTTACTTATTACAAGCAGCTCAGAAATACTTAGGATAGGATACAAAAACATATATTCAAAATAATTATTAAGAAAAGTATCAAATGTATTTGTGTAAGAATAATTAATATGTAACATGCTTTTATAAACAAAATATTCTACGTCCTTTGCATGTGGACTATGCCCTAATTTCTTTTGGCCTTGGCTGCTTCACTGAATTGAGAGGTGGCATAGCTCTTAGGTAACTTAGCCTGAACCTCTATTACTAGGGGTAACCTCGGCTTCGACGGTTACTATGTTATGCGTAAGCATTCCGATCTGAGGGCGCCCGAGAGGTGGCCAGACCACGACTCGATTGCTATTTCACGGATAATCTAATGGACATTTAAAAGCTAAACTAACTTTGAGTGCTACATCGGGAAGCGTTGGTACAGAGAAGGCGTGTGCCCAACAATGAGGCCGTTAACTTTAACCGAAAAAAGAACACATTTTAAATATAACATTTAGTACATTTGAGTTGAAAACGAAACGCAGAAAAGTTTCCGTTTTAAAGGTTCTTTTTTTGAAAATTAATCTGTTAATATTCGAGAAGTGCTGACATCAAAACTCGACCATTACCTGGCTTGGTGCCCAACTCTCTGCGACGGTACTCCTGGCCTCCAGCCAAATGATAAATTAGTTACTCTTAATCAAGACCTTATCCAGTTGCGCATTCATAGCAATAGAATAAGTGGTTTTATATGTTTTCATATTAATTAGATTAATATAATGCTATTATTACCACCGAATTAGCCAGTTAAGGTGGCAATGGGCTGGCCATATCAGCCGTAGAACTGATGGCTAAAAGAGAACGCGGAGTGGGACGTCCTAAGACAACTTGGAGCGGTGATCTTTGCAGTACGGCTGGCATTAGTTTGTGTGAGAGTGGCTGGGAGATCGTGCTCATTGCCGTGCTTATGTCCAGCAGTGGTCTGTTACAGGTTATTAATGATGATTACTGGAAGCGGATATACTAAGCGAAGGGCTCAACCCTGTTACATAAGTCCCTGAGTTCAAATATTGGAAATCATGCTTCGACTTAAAAAGCAAAGAAAGTGTATCAACACTGGTACTCCACGTTGCGATTATACATTTTCGTCGCCTTTGTTAATTTGTGTTCAATATGATGTATTGAACCTCCAAAACATACATTCCTCATTTATTTAATATCATCATATATGCTTCAATAAAACAATCAGTGAATAATGGGATTAACATAAATGCTGTGATTGGTAACAATTATTTAATTACCATACAACTATTTAATCAAACAATCAAAATAAGACATTGGGACGCCCTGCTTTGCTGCTACTGTCTACCGAGATAGAGTTAAAAGGATGTGTATTCTACCCTTCGTCTTATTCGACCCTTTAGATGTAACATTGAACTAAATCGAAGTTGTACACATTAGCAAGTGTCTTGATGGTGGTGAAAATTATGTTGAAATTGACATACAGGATAAGCTATCAAAAGCATTAAAAGCATTTAAAATAATTTGTAATATTAGGCCGGTTACAAATCCTCATACAATGACACAATAGGGTCTGTGTTACACAGGTCGCTGTCACATAGTGTCCAAAAGTAGTTGTACAAAGGAGTTTTGAGACATCCACGCCACACGTAACCTTTGTTGCCAAGAGCCTTAATACCGCATATTTCGTCATCAGCACAGCGCATTGTTGGCAGAACACCGCTGAAAATGAACGATAATAAGAATAATCTTATAAAACACCAATGGAATCGTGGTGTGTTGTCTGTTAGCCTTTAAATAAGTGAGATACATACTCATATCAAATGACTATCACTGCCATTGTCCATCCCAAACTAAATTGCAGTTGCAAATTATTGTGCTTCATTGTGGACATCCCACAGCCCTGAACAATGATAGATCGACAATAGATCGCCTTATACGAAAGGTGGATAGTATCGCTTCAGTCTTTCTTACCTTTTACAATTTCAATACATTGTAGGTTTCTTCAAGAGAAGAGTGAAAAAGCATTTACTAAGCTAGCGTAAATACGGTAGAGTATATTCTTCTTCTACTTTTCTACTTAAAATTGTATGGGGGTAATCCCATGTTATGTTATGTTTGGTTATGGGACATACCACCAAAGTCACCTCGCAAAACGTAAATTTTCTAATTTATAATTCGGCAACAGATGTATTTTATTAGCACTAAGTTACATTCACTTAATAAACAAAAAATGATAAAGCTACGGTGTGTTTATACTTACATATTTCCCTCCAAGCAGTTGACATGGTGCGGCAGATGAGTTGCTTGTGTCGTAGAGTTCGCCTCACAGCTTAGACACGACATATCTTTGTAAATGGAACTACGGAAATTCTTCGTTCGAGTTAGATCTATGACGTTATCTAACCACTCTTTTTTCTTAGAGAATGTGTAAGGCATTTCAGATACTGAAATATAGTTGCAGAGGTTGCAGGAGCACACGTACGTTGTTATATTATGGTTTATGTTGAAACAACCCCTGTCTATAAGGCCAAATGGAGTTTGTTGTGAGTAACAAAAGTCTTCTTCGTTTTCACAAGGAACACTTGGAACTCTGGTGGACATCAAAATAGAAACATGATTTGTTGGATTAATTAGATTGAGCTAAATTAAGATAAAGCCATTAACTACGAAAAATATTCCAGTTCTGTTCTATTAAAAGGTATTTATTATGTTTATTTAAGAGAATAATTTACATCTAAAATCAAATTATTAGAATTAGTGATGGATATAAGTCACCGTTGCTAGAAAATAAAGAGAAACTTACAAAACATCTATCAATGATTTCGAATTAAGAATATTTGTTTACCTGTACTCACTTGCATTTCAAAAGATTAGAGTTAGGCAATACAATAAGATCAGAACAAGTAATGTATGCAGTAAAAACATAAAATATAGGAAACAGATGTACCAGTAAGCCCTATAAATGAACAGTGTTGCGTTGAAAAAATGTTTGACGTTTAAATATTTTTATACTTACATTTTATTCTTAGGCTCGTTACATTCTTGCGTTTGTACATTGTTACATACAATACATGAACGTCTTAAGGGATGTAGTTGTTTTCCAGTAATTGGTAAATTATAGATTGAAATTTCATCTCGGCTTTTTTGAGGTATAACATTTGTTGTATTAAATATATCACTTTTATTAGCACCAGTATTTAATTTAAAAACAATGCTACTAGTTCTGGTAGGAAATTCATATGAAGACGTTGTGATATTTCGTGGCCCTGACGATTTGTAATTAGTTGCCGTAGTAAGAAAATTAACAATATTTTCAGTTATATTAGCGTTAGTTTTAAAGTATCTATAGCATATGCTACAGTGGGATGAAAGTCAGCATTGTCATCAACAATATCTAATTGTATGGAGCTATCAGTTGCATTCCTCAATGAATCGATTGTTCCTTTAGAGGGATTCCCATGAAAAAATAGTTGCACATAAGTTGTTTCTTCAGGCAATTTGGTTTGTTCAAATAACGTTGTCTGTTCAGAGTTCATAATTTCTTTGATTAATGATGTTTCTTTAGAGAAGTGTGAAGTTCTTGTTGCTGAAATTCTATTCTCCTCAGTCTCACCAAATATTTCTTTAGCATTTTTAACAAGAAAAGCAACCAAATTTATATTTGCATCTTCTTCGCTTTTCTCCGTAATGAACTCATCTTGTCCCTCCAATTCCTCGACTTGCCGACGGAAATTAGGAAAACGCTTCTTAAATTTTGAGGTCGTTTCATTAAAACATTTAGATAAGGTTATTATAAAAAACAAATTCAAAAAAATAGAAATCCTCATTATTACAGAAAAATTTACATGACATTTTGACAACTCAAGTTGTGACGCTATAAAAACAAAATTCTGAGCTTATGACAAGTTAAGTTTTACGAGAGCAAAAACTGTTTGTCCAAATAATAGTATCCTAAAAACATTTTGATAACCTATTACTTCAGCTGAACTATAAGAATCGGTTTGTTGTGGTTTTGGTGATAAATTATTTAAGAGTAATTTTTCTGAACGTATTTTTGGTATATAAAACGCATTTGAATTACAGAGAGAACTATTGCAGTAATAGTACATCGAATTATAAATCGGCGTGTCTATGCAACCTCTTGAAACGGACTCTCTTTCTTGGTCATAATTTACAAAGCAAACTTGCTTACGTCCACAAACCAAATAGTCATCACTGAAATAATGAATATATGTTTAATATTACTGACTAATCGAGAGAAATATAAATAGCAAGTACTGTCAACGATAGCTTCTTAAATCTCGAATGCGACACGTCGTGAAGCTGTTGTCTGATGTCCATAATTTTCCGCTTAAACTACTTTCATCAAAGTAAATGTTTCATCTTAGGTTTGAATCGCTAATGTATTTTTATTATTTGGATAAATGATTTAGTAACTCACTTTCTGCCGAATTTGCAATTATCATTAGAAATCGTGCCGAGATTTCTTGTATCACACGCTTTACACATTAATTGCATTCCCACTATTGGTATTTGTATCCGTTTGTTATGGTAATCCCAGTCCGAAATTTTATTATACTTGTAATAGATTGAATCGTAGACAGATTTGTCGTTGCACAATGGACAGTTACAAACAAAGGTTCTATTTGTTTTTTTTGGCATTAGGCACCCTCTCTTTATATACTGTGGATGAAGCTCCGTGTAGCATATTTCATCCGATGAACATTTCAATTTCGTTTGACTTAAAAGGAAAAAAAATAAATAACAGTATCTTTAGATTAGTCTAATCAGTGTCAAACATTATAGGTCTTGGGTAGTTACAATAGGCACTAAAATAGCTTTGCCGCCCTCTGCGGTAAATCGGCATCTTTCTAGGTAGAATTTTATTTAGCAAAAACTTTAACTTCTATAAAACAATCACAGCCCCACACATAGTTGGAATGGTTTTACCATTCACACCAAGAACAAGCGCATCGCTATATATATTATTTATTTTTTTATTTATTTTGAATCCTTAGGTTAAGTTTTTATAATATTATTATTATAATTACTGTTACAATAGCTCCGTCCTTCCTCTTCTTTTCGGTAAATCTCAAATTCTCTTTACTTATTTACGAGTATAAGTATTTATACTTACGTTGTACCGCTGTAACATGCTTCATCCGACATATAACCTCTGTCCGTAAAACACCATAAGCAATATATACCGTCTTCGTTTTTATATTCCTCATCTTTCAGCATTAATCCTTTAGTAACATCATATATAAATGCACTTGATTCAGTGTTGTCAATTTTAAACTGTTCTGAGTTAACTTGTTCATAAAGGTATGGGTCTGATGTATACACTTTATCTACTTTTATATTACTGATGTCATCGTAAATGGAAGTAACAGATCCTGTTATTGGATAATTGGATAAGACTTTTATCAAATTGGAGTTATAATTATGGGGTTTTGTAAGGAACAGCCATTCTTCTTCATTTACTTTTAAGTCACACCACACACAGCAAAATAAAATTAGGAAAACAAGACAATTTGTTGTACAAAATGTATAAATACTTATCATTTTGTTGTTTACTCTAGAAAGTCATTTTGACATTTTCATTTCATTATTTTTAAGTTTCATAGACACGTTAAAAGAGCCAAGATTTCAAAGTATTGTCATAGTGAAGAGCTTCGAGTAACGGTTCAATACGAGGTCTCCTCTTTCGTGAACCCTTGAAATTCTCATGTTAGTCCAGTGAAGCTATAAAAACCTCCGTCATAATCAATAACAATGGCAATCAACAATTGGCCTAATGTGAATACATGAACATTTGCTTCTGTTATAAAATAAACGGTTATGAGCATGCTTGGTAAAGTATTCAAGATTGTACAAGTTTTAAAATTAAGTGGATTACTCCACATCCAAAAGAGAATACTTCTAAACTTTCGCCATTCTCGATTCTTGCCTTGGAAGTGAAAAACAATAAATCGTTCACGGTGAACAAATAACTCGACTTTACAAAATTAGCTCAAACTTAACTGTTGAGAACAGAACAGAATTTGTAATTAACAGAAGACGCAGTAGACGACTTTTATCCCAACATCGGCTGTAAAGTAACAATGCTTTTAATTTGACTGCTTAGAGGTAAATTCTAAGTACTTCATATTGATTGTATATCCTCTCTTTATAACCATTTTTAGTTAAAATTTGTCTAACAGTGACGTACTAATATATGAGAGTATACAAATATTTATTCCAAATTATTTCATGCCGTACCTGTATGTATATTATATTACCAGGGAGACCTATTTTTTTCCATTTGTAATATCGTGTTGTTGCGAAATATAATGCTTATTTATATAAATTTAGAAAACTTGATATAAATTTTCGTACCATTTAGATTATTATTTACTTTAATAAGTTTTTATCCGACAGAAAAATTGTAAAACTATAACTGCGTTACTTCATTGGGACGGTAAGCTGCAGAAATACAGAGGTTCTATTATTTACGTGATTTATTTTTGTAAAATAATCAGAGTCAAGTCCATTGTAAGTTTCGAAAACAAAGAATTTATTATATATATGTACGGAAAAGGTTTACGATACGATCCACATCCACTTAAACCAGGTCTTCGAGTGGATTGACGATTTATATGAAAAAAATAATAAGTATATAATGCCTACGTTTGATTTAAAAATTTTAATAGCTCCTCTTTCAATGGAGGCTGAATAACAGACATTGGCACTGTCCTAAAAAAAGTCCGAATACAAGAATTATAATGTTTGCCACGACAGCTACTTTATTAGAAAATTGCCCTCGCAAAAAAAAGACAGTATTATAAAAAGATAATTGTAAATAACCCAGAGACCCTGTAAATTCTCAATTTGTACTCTTAAGTCCAACCTCGTTTTCTCTAGAGGTTAAAAAATGTAAATCCTCTTTCATGCTCGAGGTTTTTGAAATTAAGCCTTTTGTAATGAAATGCTTAGTTGTTTTTGTCTTCGTGCTCTATCCCGGGTTAACAGCAGTTCTTTGAACAAAAATCGTCAGCTATAATTTGCGTAAGCTGATAATGTCTCAAACGTAATGACATTTTTTATCCTATTATTAAGGACTTTTGGTTTAAGATTGTCTAGTATTATTTCTTTTTAGCATTCAAAACTGTGAGAAAATCTTTAAATTAGTTTTGCTACATATAATTTTTTGCCAATATTTTGTTTTTTAATTTCTTTATTTAAGTATAATTTGATTGACTTATAATTATTAATAATACCAAATTAAATTACATGTATTACGGTACTTTGCACCCCGTAAAACAAAAGGTCTACACTGGCAAGGGAAATGTGTGATATCTACTAAATTGAAAGCAGTGATAGCGTAGTGGCTCGGATCTTATTTAGCTTTCAATGAGATTACGTTTTTCGTAGACTGCGCTACAAATGTTACGGGTTGCAATGTTGACTTTCTCCGCGACAACTACGGCGGGGCAATACTTGGAGACTGTGTGAGTAATGCATTCGACAAGGTATGGTATATTCGTCATCATCATCCGCCTTAAAACATCAACTGCTGAAGGCCTTCGATTTCTCAACGATTTCCACAAGTACTCCTGACTGATCAGCGTACTTCATTCAAACAAAACGTATCGTTGATCTATTTTACCAATGGTACGAATAAAATTGTGAAAATAATTGACAAACTTATGCTAGCAAAATGTAATTAGAATAAAGTGTAATGCTATCTTATTATATTATTTTTGCATTTACTATGCTAATAGTTGATAGATAATAATTTCAAATATTTACAATATTCATAGAATTTGTTCGCTTCTTACATGATTACATTTCTTGGAACTATTCGATTCTAGAATATTTCAAAGAAAATTATGCTTATTAGTTCTTGTACTAGATCTATAAGAGGCTTAAAATGTGAAGGAATTGTTTTAAATTCGAGGAAAATATCTTAGACTCTGCAGAGCAAAATTTTCAGAAATTGTCTATAAAACAAGTCATCTCCATCTTTGCAATTCATTACATTTTAATTTCTAATACGAATAGATGAAGATTAATTTTTTTAATACAATAAAAATGTAACCTTACTGGCTGTAACATCGATTCGAGTTCGAAATATCTTGAATAATTCAAGATATTTCGAAAACGAATTAGGTTAGGTTACATCATGTTCTGCCCTGTAGTTATCGGTATCCCCTGCCTGTCGTGCAAGGCGACTAAAAGGGGCCTCGGATTCACTGGGCGACAAGGGTGGAGGCCTGCGTCGTCTACCAAAGTGGACCCGGGAAGAAGGCGATATCGGCTGGCCCGTGTCGCCTTGCGCTGAGAGGGCACAGGGGGGGAGGGAGTCCCCCCCGGGACGTGCTCTACTTGAGCACAGTGCAAAGGGGCTCCGGTGCGTTCCACGTTGAGATCCCGGAGCCCCTCGTCATGCACCGAGGAAAGGGCCACCGGGCTACGTTTTAGTGGGTAAGAACCACCCACATAACCGCCGCCGTCCCCCCAGAAGGCGGGGTATCTTTCTGAAGATTTTCTCCCCGTCAACAAAAAAAAAAGGATACGAATTGCCGTTAGCATAACCTCGTATCATATCCATACACTAATGCATTCTGTTCGATACACAATTATGTCCAACCCTAGGGTTCAATGTAACACTTACAAACCTATTGATTAATTAAATCAAAGTGAAAATTATCGATAATCACAAGGAAGGCTCTTAGAATATTGTCCTCTAATTATGGCAGATGTACTTAAATCAGCAATTAATTGGATTTGTAATACGCTAATAGATACGTACGATTAGATACGCAGACACGCAGATGGAGATTCATGTTAATAATTGTCATAATCCTACTAAGTTACTAATCCCGACCTACATTATTGGAAATATGAGTCAATTAGCATTGTTAATATACCAATAAACATTATAGTACACTAGTTTCCTATTTTCCTAATAAAATGTCAAATTATCATTAAATAATAATTAAATAGTCTTAATTGGCACATTAAGACAATAAAAAAATACCAAAACCACCGAAACGCGCTGCAATTTCCATATAATGGTTATCTCTAGAGAAAACAGTAAAAGATGACAAAAGCTTCTTTTTTTAGTATTGATAAGATTTGTTAAAAACCTGTTCCGATATCCCCAAAAAGTTTATTTTTATTATATATCAAGAATTGGACAAGATTCAGATATTTTTATCTATCTTTGACTGTACTCCAGTGGTAAGTACTGTCAAGGAAAGATAAAAATATCAAATCGACTATTTGATTTTTCTGACTACCAATATTTTTTTAGGGTAATACGGTATAACTTCCCTTATTCTCGACGTACCGTGTAAACTTTTAAAATTGAGTATTCGATCATGAGTCATTAGGTTACGTCACCAAATTCCAGAGTCACTGACTTTGAATGAAGTCCGGCTCGGCTTGACCGCCACTGTAGGTCCTCCGCAGCTATAAGATTACGCTTTCGTGAGAGTTCCATAGATTAAACATTGAGGGATGAAATTCATATGGATATTTCGTATTTTATTTATAAATAAAGTTATTTAATTTCGGCGTATACATGCGAGAATTTATAAAATTACAACACTTACATTTTTATTTGAAGATTGTCCAAGCATTTGACTCGCCTTGCGTCAATTGATTTCCTTTTTCAGTTTCATACATCCAAAAAAAAATGTTTGTATGTTTGTAAAAAGTGATTGCTACTTAGTCTATCACGCTATGTTTTAAAGGACGTTAAGTACGTTGTAAATTTGTATTGAGAACAGTTGAAGAATTTATTTGTGCGGTGCATACGTATATGGTTGCTTCTTTAAAAAGAGCTTCTAGGGTATAAACCTAATGTAAAAACTAGAGCCACAGCCAACTAACATCGTAGCAATTGGTCTCAGATATGCAGGTAGTAAATCCTTAAAACTGTAATAAACAATTACATTAGTGCCGGCACCGAAGATCTATTAGTGTTGCAAAAGTACTATAACATTAAGGTCCAGGCACAGAGCTACTACGGCTCTAATATCTGGCATACAACGCCTTACGCAAAAATTCTGTATCGAACAAATCATTTTAATAAATACCTTCTCCATAATAATCTTAACGTTAATCATTAGTTAACATCTTACCGCAAGCGGTTGCCGTGTAACCCTACACCTCTGTGGACAGCGTCCACAGACCATTCCTTTCCAGTCTGGTCCACTCGTTTCCCATCTATAACAATACACTCACACTAACTTAAATTACTGTTTGTAATTTATATATTTTTCTTAATCATATACAAGAGTAACTTGTTATAAGGCAATGCCTTTTTGTCTTAAAAAAGTTATGCAGAATTTCCGATTTTTTGTTGGCCATCATCCTCAGCGCATAGAGAGGGGCTCTGGGATCTACGGTGGAACACACGGGTACGTCCCATGGAAGGAATTCCTCCTCCAGCACCCTCACTGTGATCAGGTAATGGATAATCTAAGTACTAATAATATATTCTAGAGGTTCTTGTCTATGTTTTTTTTTTATTTCTATGCACTCCTAGCTCCATTATTTATGAACTGATTTTGAATTATAAATTCTGTTTAAAAGGTTTTCTTTCAAACAGGTCCCATGTTAATTTGTTTGGAGTTTAGGTTGTTAAGACTCGAGAACTTCTTAACATAGTATAGAAAAATATTTCTTGTATAGATACTGTTACATATACTGGGAAAGAACTCTTTGAAGACAACTAGGTCAATTATTAGCGTAGACTTGATTTACGGTTATTTTGTTTTTTTTTTCTCCTAAATTAAGTTAGATGTAAGTCATTTTGTTATTTTCACGCTTATTATACATCTTTAACCTATGTGTTCTGAGAGCTCTGTGACAAAACTATTTTCGCAATACGCTTCAAATATAGATAGGGTATCCCGACTCTATGAAATCCAATTCGCATAAATTACGAGCTTCAGTTCAATATACATATAACAAATTTGGTGTTGATGAAGTAAACAATAACTCAGCGGACGTGGTCTGAAACAAAATAACACCGCTTTAGACGAACAGAATATCTCATCAGTCCGTCTCTCGCAATCAAACCTCGTACTTTACTAATTGTCTTTCTGATTGCACCTCTGCAATTAACCGCATCAAGCGTGCACCAGTATCCGAACGGAATTGCCAATCAGATAATGACTGTGTATACATGTATACCATATCGGTAATGGTGTTTAACAGCCTGTTTAACATATAACCACGGCCGTCCGAAATGCGCACTGATGTTAGAGGGAGACCTCTAAGATATTCTATACCGTCGAAGGAACTACAATCAATAAAGAGTGAACATTTCTTACACGATATTGTATACTAAAAACTGAACACATTATAAACTGCCAAGTCTTTCCAATTAGTGTTGTTCAGCTTTTGTTTCAATATGTCACAGGATTGAGCCCATGGTAATACACACTCATAAATGTTTCATCAGTATCACTATCATTTCAGCAGCAGAACATATAATGCATTGCCCCAACGATTTCCAAAAGTACCGGATATAAGCCGCTTGCATTCAACTACATCCTGCAGCCATTATGAGGTCGTCGCAAATGTTTGCAAATGATTTTTTTTGAATCTTGAAATCCGAATATAATCGCATTGATGCTTATTTTATAGAAGAAGTAGAAATAAATGAAAGAGTTGTGTCAGGATTGCCCAAAATCAAGTTCAATTCTTACCACTGTTATCTCTCGCGTAATCGTTTATCTATAAACGGCATTCTATAGACATTTTGGATTTTTGCCTTATTAATATAAGTGTAGTATAGTAATTAAAAAAATCTTTAATTTCCTGACTGAATTGCATGACTTCGTACGTCAATTATTGTGCCAATTTGTTAAATTCCTTTGGATAAACTGGAATCGATCAGTTGTTTCGTTGGTTTTACCAGTATCAATGGTCATATTACTGGTCCTATCTTCAGCATTTGCAAATTTATATGTATGTACAACCTTCACATAGTCGAGACATTAAAACCAATATTTCTTGATGATAAATGAAAAATCCACTTTGGATGGGATTTGCTTAAAATCCGTAAAATTCTCAGCGAGCGTCGAAGATCGTAAAATGAGTAACTGTGTTAAAATTCAACTCAAACGGGTGCATAGTTTTAGATTTATCGTGAAGAGACTGGTATTTTACGTATAGATAATTTCAATCAAATATATACTTGAAAAATAATACCATTATACAAGATCATAGAGGCAGTCAATTAGGGTATAACAGGAGATACTGCAAAAAGTAGAGGCGGGAAGTTCATGAATACTATTAAAGGATTAAGTTCGTGATATAAGTACTAAAGTTGGCCGCTCAAAACTTCAGCAGAGTGCGTTAATACCCATTAAACGGCTAGTCCTCACCTCGTAAACGTTTGTCCGTTTCGAACTCCGATAATTATAAAGTTTCCAGACCATTTATATTACGTACCCCCGGCCACTAATTAGACCGCAGACAAAAATTAATTAATTCTCACTAATACGGCGTGCACCGCAAACTGTTCGCCAGCGGGTCGCGTGCTCAATCCACCAGAGCAATTGGAACAGAACACGACTGTAATGCACTGGGATAAATATCATAACGCGATAATAATTCCGTTCTATCATTTAATAGAGGACAAATTCGTTATTTCAAGAATACACAACAATAAAGTTCCCCTGACAAATACATGTAAATTTTACTACAGTAACTCTCTTAGACTTACTTAAGTTTTTCTGTATATAGAAATGTGTATACTGTATACTGTTATATATAACTAATTTAACTTACTATGTGTGTAGCCAAACTAGCTAAGTTAACACCTACTCACTCTTCTTTTGACTTTTTTTTATGACGAACTACACAGAGTGGCCAGAGAAGCCGTTGACTGCTTCGGATTAATAGGTGGCATAGCTCTTAGCTCGCTTAACCTGAACCTCTATCGCTAGTAACTCAACACAAGGGTCCCTCGGGTGAAAGTCTTCTTTTGAAGGCCACACAGCATAAGGGCCATTTATTCCTTTATGCATTAAAGTCGTATTAAGAGCCTAGTCTAGACTGACTATTCTAATAACTAAGTGATTAAAGATATACAAGGAATCAATGACGAAAGTGATTTTTTCACATTTGATTTGCGACAGTTCGAAGACTTTTTACAATATTACCGACCTAGAACTTAGCTTCATGCTCTTAATAATTCTACTTCTTTTGAAGCGGGGCAAACAGAGGTACTATCGCTGTCCTTTCGTCATCAATATTATTAGGTCCTGTATGTCGATAGATGATTTGACAAACTTCAGCGATTGTTTTTTTTATACTTAAAAGGTTTTTTTTCCATTTAGGTTAGTTTATACTCAAATTGACAGGTGCATATAGTGTAAGTCTATTTATCTAAAATAGTTGTTTTTCGGAACGTAATTTAATTTGGAAGCAAACAGATTGTATTGAACGAACAGACAACATTAAAACCGTATTCAATTCTAATTTGAAAACGGGTGGTAGTTCCTAATTAAAACTATCACAGCAATCAAACGAAACAACCGGCCCATCGTTTAACGTATTCGTGTTCGCAATTCGAGGTTAATTGACATTTGTACAAGTGCGATTGACGCTTCCACGTGAGTAATCGATTTAAGAGACTATTATTTGTGAGTTCCGCGCATACCGGATTAATTAATGAATGAAAAGGGTCAACGCGGTTACTCATTTCGGTTGGATTGGATTCCGATATTCATCGTTCAAACTCTTTGATTTCTGTTTATATCGATAGATTTGATGGGAATCAAATCATTTGATTGGAGAAGTCGTTAATAATAAAGCACATATTAATAACGACTACTCCATGTTATGTAATGTATCTATTTTATGTAAATTAAATCACTTTCGTAATCATTGTCGGTTACTACTGGTGATGGAACGGGTTCATTAAATCAGTGTAGAATATAAAAGTTATCAGACAATAAGCATATTTAATTGGTATACTATAACAAGAGATCATTTTGGTTATTTGTAGTGGATCAACTTGGATACTACTCAACCGTTTTTATATATTCTTTCAAAATTACAAACGAAAAAAGCAATGTTTCGCATTTCTCTACGGGATAGAATAAAGGTATCGTCATAGCTTGGACAAAGCACTTAAAGTTAATAAGTGGCAGTGGGTGGGTGGATGTAGAAAGTGATGACGGTGATGGTGGGAGGTCTATCTCTAGCAGTGGAGTAACAACGGCTATAGTCTAACGGAGTATAGTCTAGGTCTAGCTCTAGCAGTGGAGTAACAACGGCTTAAGATGAATTAAACGAGCCATTCTTATATCACCTATGGTTTAAGTTGAGTTCTTTTACTCGAGTTTTACGGCTTTTTAGTCTGTCTATAGGACATGGTGAGTCCACAACCAAACATCATTAAATTTTTTTAAAAATTATGCAGTTAAGGAAGAGCTGGATGTTCTGGCACAAGTATATTTTATACTTAAAAGAAGATCCAAACATTGTATGCTTGTTTTATATGTTATATTTTTATTTATTTATTATTATTACAATAAACCTTGTACACTTCTGCGTCTTATAGAGGGACAATATTCTTGATAGATAGTAAAATTGACTGATAATTGACTATGACTTACTTTTTTAATAATAATAATAAGCCATTTAATCGGTTAGACATTTACAAATTAACACAACAAGTTAAGCGCACAGTTAAAATGAAAAATAAATAAATAAATATATATATATATATAAAAAAGAACCAAAAGGTCCGATACAAAAGGCTATGCGTTGCAACGCCGAACCGACCGGGTTCACTGCTCAGCATAATGTTGATTATCCGAGGAGGGTAAATCAGCGCTAGTATTCTGCAGAAACCCATTTTAAGAAACAAACAAATGTCAGTAGCAGAATTTTAACAAAGTACGAATAACGTAAAAGCAAGTAAAACACGAGGGAAACATAAACTGTATATAAAATAAAACAAAATAAAATTATTAGCCCGCTTCAAGATGTAGTCAATCTTTACTGTGACCCCTAAACAAAAAAAGGAATAGGTCTCTCATATCTAAAGTCTACACCATAAGATGATGTATGGATATCTCTTTCGTCAGACATGCAATTTTGTCTCATAGCTAATCATCATAATTTTAAATATATGAAATTACACAGCGGAGTAAACAAGCTCGATTTTAAATAAAAATCACGGACCATTTACACGTTATTGCAAATTTAGCTTTCTTAACAGCCCCTACCCAGAGTATATTGCATAATGAAGTCACTATTCTATTACCTAAATAGCCATTACAACCACCTTATCTCCGGGGATTCTGTTCGCAACTGCCCACGACGCTGCATGGTAAGAGGTGGTTTCATTAGATCCAAGCGTGAATATTATTAGCTTACCAGTGCATAACTTTGTTCACTTCGCGCCTTACAATGTTCCTGTTTTATACAAACGTTATTATCGTAAAAATTAAGTGCACTACCTGTAAAGTTTTTAAATACTAAAGTATTATTACATAACTCCTTCGAAATATGGCTTAAGCTTGCTATAGTCGAAAGAACTGCGAACTTATGTTTCTCAGTCTGTCAGTCAAAAAATTTCCTTGTGTTTCCCATGGTATTGTGTACCTACGTTATAATTATGACAATCAATAAAGAGTGAATATTTCTTACACGGTACAACTATTGTATACTAAAAACTGAACACATTATAAACTGCCAAGTCTTTCCAATTAGTGTGTTCAGCTTTGTTTCAATATGTCACAGGGATTGAGCTCATGGTAATACACAGTCTCAAATGTTTCATCGGTATCACTATCATTTCAGCAGCAGAACATATAATGCATTGCCCCAACGATTTCCAAAAGTACCGGTTATAAGCCGCTTGCATCCAACTACATCCTGCGGCCATTATAAGGTCGTCACAAATGTTTGCAAGTGATTTTTTTTTGTATCTTGAAATCCGAATATAATCGCATTGATGCTTATTTTATAGAAGTGGAAATAAATGAAAGAGTTGTGTCAGGATTGCACAAAATCAAGTTCAATTCTTACCACTGTTATCCCTTTAATATAATGCGCGTAATCGTTTATCTATAAACGGCATTCTATGGACATTTTGGATTTTTGTCTTTTAATACACTACTATATTTTCCAAGAAGCATGTTCTTAATTAATATAAGTGTAGTATAGTAATAAAAAAAAATCTTTAATTTCCTGACTGAATTCCATGACTTCGTTCGTCAATTATTGTGCCAATTTGTTAAATTCCTTTGGATAAATTGGGGATCGATCAGTTGTTTCGTTGGTTTTAACAGTATCAATGGTCATATTACTAGTCGAAAGAACTGCAAACTTATGTTTCTGTCTGTCAGTCAAAAAATATTCTACGTACGTTAATGTTCTACGTTATAATTATGACGGTCCGGTATCATGATTATAATATGGGTCACAATACTAGTGCTTTTATTTAAATTAATAACCGCTTGGTTAGATAAAAAGGAACGGTAGAAACCGCTTTCTACGTTTTACCATCCTGTCATGTTGTCAATCCTCATTAGGACTTGTACTTATAAACTAAATACAAGTCAGGTACAAGCTGGCTTATTGACAAAATGCAATGAAGACAAAGGTATTTTTTCTACCATATTTAGTAATAGAGTGTATGACTATAAATTATATCTAGGGATTTTTTTATAACGAACTACACAGATTGGCCAGAGAAGCTGGCCTTGACTGCTTCACCATTAACAAACAAAATATGTATTTTGGTAAAGTGGCATTCAGGTGAACTCTATTTTCGAAGCCTCCCTTTATTTTTACGCGTGCTCTTCATTCGTCTAGTGTGACTTGTGACGCCGCCGGTAAATAAAAGTATCACAGAATATGCGATTGAAATTATATTTATGAATTTATTTCACTCAAAATGTACAATTTAGAAAAGTCATGGCAAAATGACTTTTCTAAATTGAAACCTTGACATCTGTCTTATAAATAATTTTCTTTCCTAAAATAGTTTTATCGTCTAAGATGCCAGTCAGCACACAGTTTATAGTGAGCAGATAGAAAAAAAAATAATCACACATCTTTTTAAATAAATGCGGGGTAAAGATAATCAATTACCGCTCCTTAACCAAAAACATATAGGTATCAGATGCCTAATGTATACGTATATGCTAAAATCTTCTTCGTAATACGGTCCATCTTATATTAAAAGTGTATTTCTATCCCCTCCGTAGTTTTTGCAAACAAAAATATCAAAATGACTTCCGATTTGTACAGATATAATTTTCATGCTCGTTTGTCATGGTAAAGCGATAAACATCTGTATAATTAATTTCAAGCAAAAACTCTCAAGGTATTAATAAAAGACAAAATAAACAGTGTTATGTTTTTGTAAGACAATACAAAAGCAAGAAATAACCTAAAATTAACATCAGGCTTGTTGTTACAACAACCTATATAATTATAGAGCGATTTTTATCTTCAGTTCTGAACGCAACTTTAAAAAATTGTGCCCTCTTATTTCCTTATTTATACACTGGTATTTCTTCTTTTACACTTGTTATACGTAGAACACGTACAGATAATACTACAATGAAGCATACAAATTATCGCTTGTGCCGACGTCTGCCGCCTTGAGAAACGAAAGTGTTGCATATGGAATTTAGTCTACGGGATAATGGACTCTATTTACATCAGACATACTTGTCACTTTTGTTACTAGTGATGGAGTGTTTGTACTGTTTTTATACGAGTTGGGGGTCAGTGGTCGGCGAATAACTGGCTAAGACATGATCATGACTGGTGGGCTTATACTCCACACCTCGTTACGTGTTAACAGCCACATTCGCTCACGACGCGATGTTTATCCGACGAGCCTCAAAACGTACAGCACCAACTTGCACTGATGCAAGTAGAAATATTGTAATGGGGACCTACATGATTGATTCTAATGGCCCTGGGAACTTTTCGATGACTACCACACTTTATTTTTGTATTTAGGGGTTCATCATTTTGTTTTGATTGCCCTAGTATTCGTATGTCTTATGTCCGTTGGATATGTGGCGTATAACAAAATGACTGCATACGCCACGCTCTTTTGTTTTTTCTTTTTTTTATTGACGAACTACACATATTGGCCAGGGAAGCTGGTCTTGACTGCTTCACCGGGTTGAGAGGTGGCATAGCCTGAACCTCTATCGCTGGTCCGGTGAGGGGTAACCTCGGCTTGGGCGGTTACAACGCCACGCTCATATCCGGGTTAGCTTCGCGGTTCGTGACATATCTGATAAGCTACCGGCTGTGAAGGTATAGCCATGTACTACGCAAGCCTAACACGCACAGGGTCCTGTGTCTGGCTTTGGAGATACCTGGGCCTTGTGGCAGTACTAAAAAGCGCTGGCTGCAGTGAAAGCTGGCCCTGGCTCGATCCGGTATTAAACTAAGAAGATGAAGAATATGTCCTAGTAGAGTAGGCATTTACTAAGATAATGAGCCTTGGTATCCAGGACTGCATTTCCAATTAACATCGGGTGGTCTATCCAAGCACTTGCTTTGAAAAAAAATGCCAGTGTAAGTTTGAAGACAACTTCATAGGATTTAGAGGAGGTCATGCTTTTAGAGAGGTCATCCTGCACCTCTACTACGAGTAACTTAACGCAAGGGTCAAGGGTACGCTAGACACGACACCATTCTTATCTGAAGGTGGCCGGAAAGAGCTGAACCACTTTTAAATTAGACGCTTTAATATAATTATTACTTGATATTCTAGGAACTTACTCCAAGAAAGGGCGATGCTATTAATTCGTCTCTATTTTTTTTGACACGACTAGACGTTTAGTATTTACATTCCTTTGCAAAATCTATACATAATTTATTGTAACGTTTTTGGAAAACTACTACTGCAGTTTAAACTGTGGGTGTATCTATTTGTTTTCATTTGTGGTTCCAAAAATACCGACTGTATTTATGAACTTATTTCGATTTTTCGTCCACCCCAGTGTCCTCGCAATTGCTATTTGATAATATTACTTACTCCTATCACCAGGTTTAGCTCAAAAAAAAAATTAAAATACACAGTTACAGTCCAACCGTAAATTAAAAGTGACTCACTGAATTTACCTTCATAAATTACAAAGCGTAATCCAGTTTTATCGCCGACTTTAACTGCGTTGAGTGTTTCACATGTTTTCCTTCAAAGCACAACGCCAAATCACATAGGACCTTGGTTTTGAAACCCCATTTCAAAATGGGTTACTTTTGTAGTCATTTTACGTTATCTTGTGTTTCCTAAGGAAACGCGCCGTAGGCATCTGAGATAATTTATTAAGTTCACACAGCGCCCGCTCGTTAACTCTTCACAGAGATTGACGTGTGACCGTGGAGCTACTAACGCGTAAACGAGATTTGTGAAAGGCATTTATCAGTTTGAAGATAAATTTTATTTTAGTTAATATGATACATCAAAGAATTTATATAAAAAAATATTGTATCTCCGTTTAAAAGAATAAATCTTTATTAATTTATTTCTTACAGGCACACAATAAAAGTATTACAACAAGACGGACCTAATACCAAAAGACTTTCTCTGCCAGTCAACCTACCTACCTGGGGGTTGTGTAGAGACAAAGTAAAGGGTGCAAGCTAAAAGAAAAGAAAAGGAAATCTATAGAAATATAAATACATGTACCCTACTAATATATATATATATATATATATATATATATATATATATATATATATATATATATATATATATATATATATATATATATATATATATATATATATATATATATATATATAATAAAGTATGAAAGAATATATGTATATATGTTAAATGTTACTCTTTCGCGCAAAGAATACTTAACTATATACTTTACAAGACTATAATTTGTAAAGATATGGTCTGAATTATCCAAAATACTATTTGCTTACAAGTGAGGTAGGCACAGAAAAGGACATAGTTATTAATCACGGGTAACACCGCGGGACGTAGCTAGTTTATACATAAAAGCATACATACATGCGAATAATTTGAATATCTAACTATAATAATTAAATATAATATTAAATATATACATTTATCTAAATAAAAACAGTAAGCCTTTGAAATTATCAATGTTTCATGAATGCATAAAAATTATATAGTCTGTGCATTCTAATTAATTTACCCATGACCAACTAACTACACAGATTGGCTAAAGAAGCTGGCCTTCACTGCTTTTTTTTATATGAAAAGTAGCAAACGAGTTTACAGCTCACCTGATATTAAGTGATCACCGTCGCCCATGATCATCCACAGCACCATAAGAGCTGCAGATGCGTTGCCGACCTTTGAGATAGAAGTAGACTCGTTTGGAAACACCGCTGCTGACAATTGATTCCACAAGTTGACAGTTCTGCTTCACCGGATTGAGACGTGGCATAGCTCTTAGGTCGCTTAGACTGAACCTCTATCGCTAGTAACTCGACACAAGGGTCCCCGGTGAGGAGTAACTTCGGCTTGGACGGTTGTGTATATACTCTCTTGACAGAGAAGGCCTGTGCCCAACAAATTTTTTTATACTTTCTAAGCATGTGATAGATCACGATCTCAACTGATATTGAGTGGAAATGCAGTCCTGGATGATAATTCGCACTACCTTAGCAGATGCCTATTCCACATTACTCTTGGAAACGCTATCTATAATTATAAGAAGTTGGCTTTTCTATGTACTTATATTATTATTTTAAGTTATTAAGAACTTATTTTTGTATCTACCTCTGTCCATATCTCTTTACGAAATAATGGTCTACTATTACATAACACGAGTCTAGTTCACTCACATAAAAAAATTACCGAGCATTACGTATTCAAACTGTACGTTATTCTTTTTGCAACATTTTCTTACCTCCACGTATCGGATTGACATTTGATCGACATGTTCACAAAACATCGTTCCTCGCTCGCTTTTAACCTCATTCCGATCCCGACATAGAACGTTTGTTACAATACAATTCACGGACGATTGTCGACGTTCGTGTTTTATTGTTAAATACTAACGGATTATATTACGTTCCAGACTTTTTGTTAAATGATGTGTGAAGGTATAGACCATTATACAACGAATACATAATTCATACACGTAATAGAAAATTAGTTAAGGTATACATACCTCCCTTTTAATTCTACCGGGGTAGTTTGAGTTAGTAATCGTTATCCGCTTTAAGAAAGTGCTTAACTACCACGTGGTGTTAAGTGGAAATGCAGTCCTGGATTGTAGGGCACACTAGCTTAGTAACTTATTATAGGCTTGAAAAAAAAAACAATCAGAGGGAAAGACAGACACGAGTAAACTATTCCAGTCATTTGCTACACGATTAATGAAAACGAACCAAAGCGGTGTGTTATCTAAAATAGCTGGACTGTCATGACACATAAAAAGCTTGGTGAAAAGCTGCATATGTTAAAAATTAAACTCTCACGTCCTTTTAACTCTAGCGGGATAGACTAGACTTTAATATGTGATTTTTAAATACTTGTCTCTGAATGTGCCAGAAAAGAGAGGAAAAGGACGCCAGAGCTTATTTTATATGTACATCTAGATTTCCAATTCAATACCTATTTGCCTTCGGGTAAGGTTTAACCACAAAACTACGAGCTTGAATTTTACTAAATAAGACATAACATCATATTGTTACTAAATCGGTGAATTTAAATTTATGTAGTTAAATTAGGAATTTCATTCAGTAAAATTAATATTTAAGTAGACGACATCTATTCATTTTATAATTCAACGATAAGAAATATTACTTGCAAAATAAGCATTAAATTTTAAATAACTACATCGTCAAATCTTATCTAATGATTTTGTCTAAACAAGTACAATAACGTCAATAGTCTAATGGTTCGAATCCACCATTCGACTATTGACGTGAAACATCTACCTAAACACAAGCCTAAGTTTATTTGGTTAACAAGAATGGTAGTAATGTTTGTGAAAAGAAAACAAAAAAATATATTGCTAGCATTCTTTTTAAGAAAAAAAAATTGTGATTCATGTAATCATTTTTTATTTTTTAAAAAAATGTTACACATAAAATAAAACGAATGTTGTATATACTCCTAGTTTATCATAAACGCTGAAGAGTGCTTCAGAGGTTCAGGCTAAGCGACCTAAGAGCTATGCCACCTCTCATTCCGGTGAAGCAGTCAAGGCCAGCTTCTCTGGCCAATCTGTGTAGTTCGTTATAAAAAAAAATGTAGAGTGCTTTTATAATTTCAATTTTACATCACTACTACTACCACACACTAAATAATAATGGGAACGAGCAACCACCTCCTTAAAACTAAAATGATTTAAATATCAACAGTGTACTTTTCCTGCTTATTTTACAACGGCAACTTAATGGCTAAGCATTCTATCTACGATCTGACAGTCTTATTTTCGATTTTTTTTTGGCAAACTACACAGATTGGTCAGAAAAGCTGGCCTTGATTGTGTCACCGGATTTAGAGATGACACAGCTCTTAGGTCGCTTAGCCTGAACCTCTATCACTAGTAACTGTACACAAAGGTCTTCCCGGTCTCTACTATGTAACGCGTATGAATTCCGATCCGAGGGCGACCAAGAGGGCCGAAGCACGAGTCGGTCGGTTGCTATTTCACGGATAATAGAAATTGATACCTATTTTCTAATCCCAACCGGTTTGTACCAATGAGTGCTCGTTATATGGCGTTTTAACTATATAAAATAATGTCATAAAACTCGTGCTTAGTGTATATAGGGTGTGTATACTGTAATACCCTATTACAATTCGGAACTGATACTTGGTGTAAAATAAAAATGAAGTGCGTCTGCTAACCCTATTAATATATTTTGTTTATATAATTGATAATAAAAAGGTTTTAAATAACAATTTGTTAAAGAAAAATAATATATAAACGGCGAAATGTTATTCGAAAATAGGTAAGAGCTATTCAAATAAGCTTGAAGCTATAAAACAATTAATGCATATAACTAACTCTCCGCACGTCGGCAGGTGCAAGTTTGCATTACGAGTAAGTCGACAAATTCACACGACTCCAGATCCTTTGAGAGAGAGAACTACGTAAAGTCGTGATTTAGTCTTGTAACTTTCAATATTAAGTTTCTTATGTATGCTTCTTACATCTGTAGCTGTACCACTATTTAAGTTATATGAAAACGTGGAGTATTAATCTATATATATAAAAGAGAAAGAGTGTGGGTATGTGCCGTATAGGCTCCGAAACGGGTGGACCGATTTCAATTAAACTTTCAGGGAATCTTCAGATCGGTCTGGTGAGTAATCCTGTAAAGTTTGGTGACGATCGGAGCACTCCTCTTTTTGAACTGTCGAACACAGCTTTTATTTACTATGATACTACTACTACTACGGGTATGATATTGTATTTACTGATATGTACATGGATGTAGGTATTGATCTTTACCCCATCGAGGATAGAATGGAAGAGAATGAATACGGAGAGAAATGAATAATTTAATATATTGTGAGAGTTTAATTAAATATTTAATGATGTAAGTTTATTGTTTAAATTAAATAAAGCAAAACCTAGCCCGTCGAAGCGGTCTGGGTACGCTAGTTAGGAATAAAAATCCCATGTAAACCCTAGCGGGGTAGACATATAAATACTTTGTTAAGAATGATACTTCATGTACAGAATATCTAAGTACAAGGTTAGCTAAATTAATTTTGTACATTTTTGGTATTTGAAAGTGGTTTAGTAACCTTCGAAGTTTTGATCCCGTGGGATCAGCATTTGTTGATGAGACGTTGAGGTCAGGAACAGTTATACAACGTACGCGGGGCGCATGTACCGTATGTGAGCATAAATCAACTCTGCACTAAGTTTACGAGGAATTACAAGTCACAAGCTAACAACGGTCTGTATTTTTTTTAAAATTTTTCCGCTCCCCAACATGTATGGTTAGGGACTTTTGATTGATTTTTCTTTTCATACTTTCTATTTGTTTACATAATTTCTTAACCTATTTCACAAAATGTGTTTCCAGGTTTTTAGTCTAAGTTAGGTTTCTAGTCTATTTTTACATTTTTTCGTAATTCTATTATTACAAAATGTCTTGTTACTAAATATTTAAGTTACAATTTTAAGTACAACGGTCTGTATGTTGTCTTAAATACAATCAGTTAACAACATATAGCCAATTATTGTCCACCCTCAGTTAAGGATGTCGCTCCAGAGAAACGGTTTAATTCGAGGCTGGCTTGTGCTACGTTACTCGAAATAAACTGAATGCCCAAAGTTCTCGGCTACCTCTCAAACTTGTAAAATTCTAATCTGGAGGAGATTACTAGCGTCTCTCTTCCAAAAATTCTAATTAGTCTATATTTTGGAATATATTTTATAGGTTGTATCACTAAAATGGTTAACGTCTTAGTTGAATAAATGGAGAATATATCGTAATAATCATGAATGTAATTTTTAATTTGCAATGAAATCAAAAAAAAAAATTTTAAAGTAAATCTATATCTATAAATTTAATAACTAGATTAGCTTATTTGACTTCTGATTCACGTCTTTAAATTTGTAGAATTTATAGTAAAAAGTTTCCTGGCTCGATTTGGAATACTGTCTTTTATATAGTAACGGTTCAAGCTGAACTACTATTTTGGGTAAGTGAAACAAATTACTCATAATTAAAATAATAAACTCTTTCTCTTGTGAACTTGACCTGCAGTATATTTTGCCTCTAGAGCTCGTTATCTATCGTCTTGCGGGAATCCCTCCACCTTCATTACAATTTTCGTCTACTATTACATTCGGATAATAAACAAGATCCAATGGTCTGCAAGCAGTTGGTTTTTTAATGAGGGGTGTAGAGTTATGGCATTCCCGTCTTGCAGTTTCAAGTTGCCAATTTACATACCGTGATATTGAATACATTGTTAATAACGTTATAATGAGAATTTAATATTCAAAAATAATTTTAACAACAATTTCAAAAGTGATTACATACACTCTAAGTATTATTATAGATATTCTGCTTGTGTCTTTGAACTAATTTGAAAAGAATGACAAATTTGAGGAAAAAAAAGTATGAACATAAACATAATTGAACATATAGGTTGTCAAATATCTCCCTTCCGCCTCTTTGTCTTTGAATTTCGCGGCTATGTACAAAGCGCTACAGAGCTCGTATCTAGCAATACTATACATAATTTGAAAGGTCTTGACATAACCTATAAAACGACGCTATGCATAATTAGTTTGATATTGCGTTCAACAGTTATAGACGTGTAAACATGGAGTTCACTAACGCCGAAATTCGCGCTATTTTAAAGTTTTCCTTCGTTAAAGGCAAATCCGCTAGAGAAACGTTCCGTGAGATTAATGGTGTTTGTGGGGATGGTACTCTATCACTTCGAACCACGGAGGAATGGTTTCGACGATTCAGAGCCGGTGAAAACGACACCATGGATAAGCCAGCCGGCGGAAGACCTGTGACGACAAATACCGATCAAATCATGGACTACATCGAGTTAGATCGGCATGTGGCATCTCGTGACATCGCCCAGGAGATGGGAGTTAGTCAACAAACCATTTTAAACCATCTGCAGAAGGCTGGATACAAAAAAAGCTTGATGTTTGGGTGCCGCATGACACAAAAGGCGGAAGGGAGATATTTGACAACCTAATATATGGGTGGAGCGAGGATCTTCGTAGGACTGTTGGCAGAAGCTGGAGGAGAGTGGCCGAGGATCGTGCTAAGTGGCACGCCTTTGGAGAACCCCATGTCCAGCAGTGGACTGATACAGGCTGGTGTGATGAACATATATAGTAATTTCGTAAATTTTTACGAATATATACAAAATTTAAAATAAATCGTTGTACGCATTTCATTGAGTGTTCATTTAAAAATTAAATTCGTTTTTAGAATTCATCATATTTGATACATAAAATAATCATCACTAGAGAAAAGAGAATAGAATCGTAAAGGTAGAAAAAGGAAAAAGAAGGAGGCGACTTAGTAATATGTATGTCGATCAGATTGGAAACATGTTAAAGTGACGTTAAAAGTACATGGAACATAAGAACAATAACGCGATAGTGGATGTGCAGTCTGCCTACCACTCTATATTAATGGTGTGAGTGGATTATTATTTTTTATATCCACCATATATCCTGATTCATGCCTAGTACGATCCTTGAAGCTACCGAAAATAAAATAAAATTTCAATAGAGAAGCTCGCCAAACACAAATACTTGCAATTTTAACTTCAATTACCTTTAATTAGCCTCCGTACAAAATTTCAATAATAACTAATGTGATTTTCTCCTATCCATAGGAGAAGTATTCTAGGCTAGCAGCCCGAGTTCGATACTCGGTGACGGCGCCTATAAATTTGTTTGTGTAAAATTTGATTTACCACGCGCTCGGCGGTAAAGAAAACATCGTGGGAAAATCTACAAGTGTTAGAAAATCTTCTAAGACATGTGAAGTCTAACAATCCGCACTAGGGCCTATTACTGACTATTCTCTTATACACAAAAGGCCTGTCCCCAACAGTTAGATATATACATATAGGCATTAACTCTAAGTAAAGTGAATTTCTCCTTAGTCACATGTTTAAGATGCCAAATTATTATCAAAGTCTCCTAAGTTTTGAAGCACAGCTTAGTGGATGTGTCTCGTGGAGGAAGTTTACCAGATTGAGGCGAGTCGCAGTTGATGAGTGAGTACGCAACCAAATACCGCTTTCCTGTTTAGAACGTCGGATATATGCTGATGCGGCTTTAGCGTTGGATCGTCAAGCCGGCGCAGTATTGGGTTTACGAGAAGTTACATATGCAATCAGACGTTCATTAGTTCTCCTTAATGCAGTAGATTATCTTAATTCAACATTCAGTCAAGTTTTATTTGCATTTTAGGAGTGTTTGATCGGTTCTGTTGAGTGCAACATATGATTAAAGATCGTATAAGCAACTTTGCTTTGAGTAAATTACAAACTGTATATGTATATGATATAATTATACATAAATCTATAGATAGATAGATTAAGCATAAGGTTCTAATCGTTAAACAAAAACAGTATCTGTTAGATTCCTAACTCCTTGTTATAAAAATAAAAGTAACAGCTTATATATGTCTGATGAGCACAGGCCTTTTCTGTGAAGGGAGCAAATGGGCAAAGTCCACTATTAAGGTCTACTGCGGATTGGCGAATTCTCACACATGCAAGTGCTTACTTACCACCTAGCACGTGGTAAGTCAGCACATAAAATTTCAACAAACAATTTAATTAGTGCCGACACCAAGATACGAATTCAAGTTAGCGTACTACGCAACTTGCTCCTCAATTTATTATGACAACAATGGCAGTAATATATTACTGATGATTAAAATAAAAAGGCGAAAGCATGTCCACAGTAATTACCGGTAAAGGAATCCGATACAGTGGGAGGGTAAGGAGCGAACATAAGGTGAACTTGAAATATTGCATGAGAGGAGCCCGCTGTGAATGTTTTACGCTTGTGCAGGAACATTCGCGTATCAAATTCCACTTAGTGTTAAATATAATATGAATGCTTCGTAATTACAAAGACTAATTGTATTGCTGATAAATTCCAGGCTGACGTGTGATGTTTCAACATTAAAAATATTTCGCGTGGTCAGAATTTCAATATCGAATTGCAAATAACGTCACTCAATAAAGTGGATTGATATCAAATGCTATCCGTGAAAAGGCAATCGACCAAGCCGCAGTTCGGGATCCCTCGGATGGGAATGCTTACGCGAAACATAGTAACCGTCCAAGACTAGGTTACTCCTCACCGAGGCGACTCTTGTTTCGACTTACTAGTTATAGAGGTTCAGGCTTAGCGACCTAAGAGCTATGCTATCTCCCAATCCGGTGAAGCAGTAAAAGTCAGCTTTTCTGGCTGAACTCTTTCGTCGTGTTCGTAACATTTAAAAAAAAGCTTTGGCTAATTTCTCAAGTAAAATTAATTAATATCATTATTTTTTTATACATTTTAAAGCTTCATCATAAGCAGAAACACTAGTAGTTATGAAAAGTCGAAACGTCCCTTTTTCCTTTCTATCAAAATATAGCTACGTTTCATATACAATAAATACAATATTATTAAAGACTAAATCCCCTTAAAACTCTTGATCAGTGGAAAATAAAAGTCTCGCACACGGGTCGTTAGATAAGTGTTCAACGTAATAAAGATTAGAATGCATATATTTAATTAATAGAATCGAATTTCGTATTCTGAGATTAGTCTGACGTGACTTGGGTGGCATGGTCGGTTTCTTTGACATACCACGATCGAATTCAAAAACCGCGATATCTTTGCTTTATCGATATCTTTTGAGACTAACGGAAGCAGGATCGATGTATGTTAATGTGAACGGTGAACACTAATTTATCGTCAAGTTTAATGACCGGAGCTACGTTAGAGTGATCGTAATGTTTGTATTGATCGGCAACAGTTTAAGCGGCAGTTAATGTTTTACGACAGAGTTACTTGACATTGTTCAAAGGTAATATTGCAGTTTTATTGCAGCTATTATGTTTTCGCAGAGAGACTCTTGATATTTTATAATTTAGTGGCAAATTACTATAAAAAAACAGAATTCTTGAAACAAGCCGGCTAGGATTCGAACTCGCAAACGACATTTATGTGGTGACGATACCAGTTATTTTATGACTCTTCTCGTTTTTAATTGCTCATGTAAAAAGAGTGAGAAAAATAGATGTCATGAAGTCCAAATCATGAGATCCACAGCAAGACTCCAAAGTGGAATGTCATTACGGAATCCTAAAGATTCAGACGTAATTTTTTCTTTGCCTACAATGTCATTTTACTGATAAACTGACAGGATGGATTCAATACGCTAGTTACTTTAAGTTTCGGGAGATGCTCTACAAATTCTCGAAAGTTCTTCGGAAGATAGATCAGAATGGCACTATGATGACTAGAATTACACAAGTTCTCTTACCTTCATATTTAGTAATAATGTTTCTATTCATTCTTCGTTACACACGTTAGGATTTAAGTTCAGTTAAAGATTATGTCGCGATAAGACTTTTTACAATTCAGTGGACATTTTGTCATGTGACAGCGAGAGCAACGACGCAGCTTTCGAGATGTTATCGCCAGCCACCGGTAATGAGACTTGGTGTTATTCGATTGGAAACAGGGAGATTATTTTAAATCCCAACGATTGGTACAGCTTTATACAAGGCTGGTAAACTATAAATTAAATGGTCAATAAGCCAGCAACTAATTCTCATAAAGGAAACTTAAATTATCTTATGATGCTGAAGTTTCGTAAACCGATCATTCAACATTTGAATGCTTATTAGAGATTACTGAGCACCTTTACTCTCACATATTTTGATTTCTCATTAATTTATTGGTAACAAGGCAAGTCTTATTATGTTTCATAGATCACGATCTTCTACGATTTCCTCTAAATACAAAACTTTTTAATGCTTTTTTGTGCTAGTAAGGCCAAATAAACACCTATCATAAATTTTCATTTTTCATAACCCCCAACATATTTCTTTCTCTTATCGTATTTTATGGATATTATTCCTGAAACCTGTGAAGTTTTACTCAATTTTAAGTCTTTGAGTATATTATTAATCCCAAAGAAATAGATTTTTCTTTTATGTTATCAAATAACCTAAATTGCCATTTGTGTTTACATTTACAAGTTACTTGTCTTAATGTTTATCCGACGTTGATCGACAATATCATTATTTAATGGAAATCTATAAATATTTGCTACAAGAATTAAAATACAAATTAACCTTTTTATCTTGAAGAAATTACGTATGCAATTGTGGATTTATTCGAATAGATTATTTTAACGTTCGGATTCATCGGATCGATTGCTCCCACCGAATATCGATCTTGATAAGCAACTAATTAAAGAATCAGCCGATCATTCGGCGATGTGACTCCAGTTTCGAATAAGGTGGTAGGCCGGTCTGTAATCGAGATCTTGATGCTTGCGCAATCGACTAAATGAATCGATTCCGATTACGTTTTATAATTAGCTCCATTAATACCGCGCTTAGAGTTTTGTAGGAATTCTCTTTATTGAAGTTCTTTTCGTGTTGAATGTGTAATCGGCTTCTGTTTGTGTAAATGTAATCACAAATGGAAAAATTACTTAAATTAATTAAAATAAAATCTAAAATGGGTGAATGAAAATATTCTTTTAGGAGGTTTCAACGCTTTCCAAAGAGGAAATTAAAGCTATTAGGTTTAGAATGAATTAGTTATTAGGATGTCCTAATAGATTGCGATAAAAATTATTTACCGACCTAAGAGCTCAGTCATCTCTCACTGTTCCTCTCAGCTTTTTTGGCCAAGCAGCGTACGTTCGTCACAAAAAAACACAATAAAAGTTATGTCTAGGTGATGGTATAAGGAGAGAATGGGAAAAGAAAGATCATGGATGGATTGACTTGCTTATCCTATTAAGCATTTTTATTTTATTCTTGAAATGTGGATTTAAACACCGACAGTTAACAATATCTTATATCTTTTGCAAGAAATTCTCGTATACATATATAAGATCTAAATCTCAGAAACGTCTCCAAATATTTTCATAAAATTATGTTGTTGTATGTCGGGGGTTTTGGGGCAGATAAATCGATTAAGCTATAGGATTTTTAGAAAATGTTTTATCCGCGCGTATACCGTTAGTTTATTAGTTCAGCAGATAGCGTTGCTAAGCAACAGTTAATCGGTGAGTGTTTAGTTTAAGGTTAGACCAAGAAAATTGTGTGTCAAATGGTTGCTTAGTAATGAATCAATGAAGTAGTCCAATATTGTCTAAAGTAGAACAAAAAACATGCAAAATGCAAATACAAGCGCGCGGAGATAGGTCTTATTGGGTTGCAACAGATAATGGTAGAATATACAGAAGAAATAGATCACAAATTTTGAAACACAAAGATGGTGCAGTCACTCGGTTAATGGCAGGAATCACTAACGGTCCAGAAAATTAAATCTAGATTTAGACGAGCGTTTTACAAGGTTTACGGCGGCATGTTTTAATTATTATGTCGGTAAGATCGAAAATTACTATTCATATTTCATCATTATGTAATTTGTATCTACCTATATATAAGGTTGTCAAATATCTCCCTTCCGCCTTTTGTCTGTTGTATGTCGGGGATTTTGGAGCAGCTAAATCGATTAAGGTATAGGATTTTTAGAAAATGTTTTATCCGCGTGTATACCGTTAGTTTATTACTATTAGTTCAACAGATAGCGTTGCTAAGCAACAGTAAATCGGTGAGTGTTTAATTTGACGTTAGACCAAGAAAATTGTGTGTCAAAGTGTAGAATCAAAGTAGTTTACTACTACAAGCGCGCAGATATAGGTCTTATTGGTTTACAACAAATAATGGTAGAATATACGGAAGAAATAGATCACAAATTTTGAAACACAAAGATGGTGCAGTCACTCGGTTAATGGCTGGAATCACTAACGGGTCCAAAGACTTGAATCTAGATTTAGACACAATCTTGAGGTAATTTAACTTTTTTGAACGTTTACAAGGTTTACGGCGGCCTTTTTTTATTATTATGACGGTAAGATCGTAAATTACTATTCATATTTCATCATTATGTAATTTGTATCTACCTATATATAATTACTCTAAACATAAATACCGGAAGTATACAGTAAAAATAATATATACACAGTACTCGTCCATAATATCATTTCTTCTCAGTTGTTTAAACAGTCTTAAAGACTTGTTATTGCAAAATTATGTTCAACTTTTATTTTATAAATATATGCAAGCTTTTTGTTCTTCCAAACCCAAAAAACGGCAATTCATTGATACAAGTCGACTGGGATTCTAACGAGAATCAGATCCATCTTGAAACAACAAGGTACCTTAGCCATGGCCGTAAGGGTTTTTATCTTTTTTTTTTTTAAATGAAAAGTGGCAAACGAGCATACGGCTCACCTGATCTTAAGTGATCACCGTCGCCCATGAGCATCCACAGCACCAGAGGAGCTGTAGGTGCGTTGCCGACCTTTGAAATAGGAATAGGCTCGTTTCTTGAAGGTCCCTAAATCGTAAACATTCGGAAACACCGCTGGCGACAGTTGATTCCACAGGTTGACAGTGCGTGGGAGAAAGTTACGCGAAAAACGTACAGTCGTTGAACGCCAACCATCAAGATGATGGCGGTGGAATTTGGAATTCTGTCGAGATGTGCGGTAATGGAAATCGGTAGCTGGGATGATTCCGAACAATTCCTCAGAACACTCCCCATGGTAAATGCGATACAGGATGCAAAGAGAACCGACATCTCTTCGCAGACTCAGAGGGTCGAGTCGGTCGGAAAGACCCTGATCGTCGACTATTCGAGCAGCTCTACGTTGTACACGGTCAAACGGAAGAAGTTCATTTTCTTTTTAATAGAAGATATATTTGCGCTTTCAATTCATTATAACTTTGTGGAACTCAAAGAACATAGATTTCACTTAGTACCTTTGATTCAAACTGAGCTCTGACAATTAATTTAGTTTTAATTTTCCTGCAGTCTTCGCTGAGGGAAAACTAACGTTCTGCCGACGTTAGTGCCACAGGCGCTCGCAGCTGCCGCTTGACGTCATTATTAAACGCTTTTCAAGAACAGGTGTTGATAATAACGAGGGTGAACGTTTAATTAATGAACAGTGGCACTGCTTTCTTACGTAACTACGACAACCATAGTTTTAAGTACAAATTGTCAAGAGAATTTATAACGGACCAGTGATTTATTGGTATTACTCGCTGTCGACTTTGGTAGCAGGAGCTTTTTTTAATTAAAAGCTCTTACCACTATGTTTTCTTAATGGTGCAATCAGTGTTAAACAAAACTTGTTTAAATCGACATTTCAAATAGAAGAAAAATACTTAATGTCCCACCCACGCCACCTATGGACTAGTTTTTTCTGATATTGAGAATCTCGTCAAAAACGTTATTTTGGTATATGTACATTAAATATGTACATTCTAATTGGTATAGGTTTGCACGTCGTCCGCCAAAGTGGACCCGGGGATAAGGCGACATTGGCTGGCCCGTGTCGCCTTACACTGCGAGTGCCCAGTGCAGAGGGGCTCCGGTGCGTTCCTCTGGGGATCCCAAGCCCCTCACCATGCACCGAAGAAGGGCCACTGGGGAGGTTTTAGTGCTTTCCCCATAGAAGGCGGGGTATCTTCTTGAAGATTTCCCCTCCGTCAACAAAAAAAGGCATTAACACCCATAACGTCAGATCGCAAGTTTGATATACTCTTAGCTGCGCATTATAAATAATACTAAAAAGGTAGTGGTTAATTCTTTTTAAGCTTCCATTAAAAACATTTCCGATAAGTATGTTACATAATTTACCGAACAGCATTAAACATGAGTTCCTGAGAAACGGGAGTAATTGTTACCAGCGACCTGAAGTCATGACTCTGCCGGTGAGTTAGCACCTCTGTTTGTATAAATAGAAGCCCTAACAAGCCATGTACACTTTAATGATCCCCTAGTGTGATATCAAGATGTATTTAATTGGATTTCTTTACGTCGGAAATGTAGGAGAATTCGCCGGTGATCGCCCGTTATAGACTATTTGCGATTTATGAAACTTTTAGGTATCCTTTTAACAATCAAGAAATTTGACTTCTTGTAGACATAAAAGTGTATTTTTTTCACTATTTAATACACATGATATTCATTGGTCATTTCTATGCCTTGTCTAGTTTATAAAGTTTTAACATTTAACAATAAGCCGTGAGCTAAAATAAAGGGTCAGTAGTACTTAGTGTTGTTGGTTAATGAAAAATAAATTAATTAATAAAAATATTTTATTTTATTTTAAGGATATTCAATTGTCTATCATAGTTAGCTAGCGTCTTTATCTTACGAGATATACTAACTTTCTCAACCGATCCTTTATTTTTATCCTTTATTTGCTCACGAGTGTATAATTCATTTCACATTTTTGTGTACCGGAGGCAGATAAAAATGACCTCTTTAATAATAAAAATAAAAAAAAATCAAAAGAAATTGTACTTTTTTTTAAAAAAAATAGTGATATACTTGATGCAAGTAAACACACAGATAGAACAAGTGTTTTTTGTACTTTAAAACTGAAAAAAGGCCATTCATTGGTACAACTAGGATTTAAACTCTTTCTCCGGTGTAAAAAAGTATAAGAGAAAATTAGAGGTATAAAAAATATGTGACAATATTGTATTATGATTATACTTAACAACGCATCTAGTAAGACCTATTTCATTATAGTCGCGATTAAGAAGCTGATATAGATACAGATTGTCGCGACGTGGGAGGCTGTCTCTGTGTACCGTCTCTACGACATTCCTACTATTGTATCTTCAGAGCACAATTAAAACTTTCTTTATAGAACCCTACAAGAAATGTTATTTAGTAAATATCTTCGATGTTTGAGTTCCTTCTGGATTTAAGTTCTTATATAAAATTTTATATAAGGTTTTATATAAAGCACATGTTGTCTAATATTCATTTTAGTTTTTAACCGACTTCAAAAAAGGTGGATGTTCTCAATTCGACGGTATTTTTTATATGTTACCTTAGAACTTTCGACTGGGAAAAATCATCATAATTGGTACATATGATGAAATTTTTTATTTGAAAATTTGTGCATCCCGTGTGGTCCCATTTGTCCAGTTCTGATAATGGCATCCATGAGAATACCATATAAATCTTTAAGCCGTATGTTTAAATATGTAATACGTATTAATACGTACATACATACGTTTAAATTCAAAGTTACAGCCTTCATATATGTCCCACAGCTTTTTTTTTTTTATTTTAGAAAGAAAGCTAGCAATATTTCTTTTTTTTTTTCAGAAATATTACTAACAATCTTGTTAACCATTCCAACTAAGCTTAAGCTTGTGCTAGGACATGGTTCACGGCAATAGTCGAATGGTGGATTAGAACCCACGACCTTACGTTTCGCAGGCCGTACCCTAAACCATTAGGCTATTGACAGCTACTACGGACATGTAGCTTTCCTCGCGATGTTTTTCTTCACCACCAAGTACGTGGTAAATCAGCACATAAAATTGAAACAACAAATTTATTGGTGCCAGCACCGGGGATCGAACTCGGGTTGCTATCGTGCTATGCAACTTGAGTCAACCGCCCGGACACTGAGCTACCACGGCTCTTCAACGTATATACGTTTGTCCCGTTTAAAATAAATAACATAATGAAAAGATATAAAACATTTGTCGTGATAAAAGTTGTAATACAAAGCCAATATTTTCTTGTTTTGCTTCAAAGCGATCAAAGTATACCCCTTGTAGCAACAGGCGCCTTGAAGACAACTAAAAAAAGAAACAAGTCCACATAGTTGCAATCCTTTCAAAGTAGCGCGTAAACACCGCAGGCCTGTCGTGTCGGGACGATAAATAAAAATGGCGGGCGCTGCATATTACCTTATAAGTCCAACGCTCTCCCTTGTCACTTCTTATGGGTCCTAAATCAGCTGCCAAAGCACCTGTGGCAACTTCGATTATGCAAATGCGGCGGTCTTTTAACTAAACACCGCGCTTTGGTGTCGGAGTGGCGATCGATCCTTTTTCTATATTTCGGATTTTTATTGTTATGTTTATTCGTCCTAAACATGCATATATTTCACCCACTATGTTATGCACCGCTATATACACCTACAATGCTTTGACGCAGCAGTATAAGTCGCGTCCTGGCTGATATTCGGGCGGGACTTTTTAAAAATAAGAAGACACGAATTACGATTCTGTTTTGTTTATGCTATACATCAATATTTTTGTGTAAACTGGATTTAATGACTTATCTGTACAATAAAAGTGTGTATGTGTTTGATGTTTTTAACAATATGCATTAGATCCGTCAAATATTCCCGATGCTTTAAATAATAATAATAATAATTGTGGAGTCCGAGGTGCCGTACTATACGAGTACATACACACCGGCACCAGTTCTCGAAAACTATTTTCAGACTGGTCGTGAAAGGAAAATGAATGACAGGAAATATTCGTGTTTTAAAATTAATCTTTTTAGCCTAATTTACTTACCACCTTAATTTACTGGATAAATACAGACACCGTTTTTAATTAGTGAAGAACAACCGGAAATAGAATGTTAAAATAGAAATCGAAATTTTTAACATTTGTTTATCGTTCTATAAAATATCGATTTTTATATCTTTTCTATACTAGGAATTTTATATCGATACATTGAAAAAATTATTTTGATATACCGGTGTATCAATATTTTTCCAACATGCCTTAAAAAGTGGTCTACACAAATAACAAACCTCATAATTATAATATTTGTATTTCTTATTTTATAACCCACCACAATAGCTTCCAAAATCACACCTACAATGGATGATAAGCGTATCTCGCCTTGGAAGCTATTTAAGAAATTCCTATCCTAAACAAACATTTTGTCAATCAACACCCTTATGTTTAAGGCTGCAAATTGTATATACCAACAATTTTTATTTCTTTTAAATCGAACCCTTTTGCTTAATGTAAAAGATTATTTTCTGACTTTATATGTAAATTCACAAGCGGAAACTCCCTGAAAGAAAGTATTTTATATCATAAACGAGACGTGAGTAACTATGAACTACGCACGACTTTAGGTAGTAACGAAGCGATTTTAGTCATCGTTCATCGTGCGTACAACAAAGGAGCGGAATAAGTTGCCGGCGTCAGTCTTTCCGTCCTAATACGACGTGGGAGCCTTCAAGAGTAGAGTGAATAGGCACTTACTAAACTAGCGCGTACCATCTTTCGACTATATCACCACTTAACACCAGGTGGAATCATGGTCAAGCGCGTAAATTACACGCATAAAAAAAATATCTAAAATAAAATAGCCTAAGTTACTCGTTTTTACATCAGATATCTGTCAGTGAAAGTCCCATCAAAATCGTTCCAGCCATTCCAGAGGTTAGCCAGAACAAACAGACGGATAAAAATTGTAAAAAATGTTATTTCGGTACATGCAGTCATATATATGTAGTATTTTTTTTTAATATTACAATCAGACACTTAAGTTATATACATATGTATATATTTTCTTAAGAGTAATTTACTGTGGAAATGCTTCATAAATTCCAAACATTGTAATTATACTGAATCTTACAGTTCAAATAATGATTACAAGCTCTGTTAGGATTTGCGAAACGGCATAATAACGTATCTGAAATGTTTACAATCTGACTACAATCAAGCGGTGTGCTTATTTCGTTCATCTTCCGCCCGATTCCAGTTACGTTTCAGATTTGGCTCTCGTACAAAATGCAAACAAAAGAGATTAGTTTCGGAATTGCGTTGTAGGCCGTAGCCCACACGCATAATAGCTTTTAATGAAGTCTGAACGGAGATTGGACTGTCCATATTTTGTCAAGGTGAAATTAAACCTGTCGGTTCAAATAATGCTTAAATTGTATAAAATCTAAGAAAATGTGTATATAACAATGACAGATTGTTCCCGCGTCAAGTTTTACGACACACTAGAGGTGTAATGCATTTCCCCTAAATCTCGCGAAAAGAAATATTTCAGCGAATCTCATCTATATCACTCACGATATCCAAATACATCGCCGTCGGTGGTTTAGGATACGGTCTACGTATCTTAAGTTCGTGGGTTCAAATCCACCATTCGACTATTGGCGTGAACCATCTCGTAACACAAGCCTAATGTTATTTGTAATCTATATATATATAAAAGAGAAAGTTTAAGGGTCAATAGCCTAATGGTTTAGGGTTCGGCCTGCGAATCGTAAGGTCGTGGGTTCGAATCCACCATTCGACTATTGACGTGAACCATGTCCTAGCACAAGCTTAAGCTTAGTTGGAATGGTTAACAAGATTGTTAGTAATATTTCTGAAAAAAATTGCTAGCTTTCTTTATTTAAAAAAGTGTATGTTCCATATAGGCTCCGATACGGCTAGACCAATTTCAATGAAACTTTCAGGGAATCTTCAGATTGACGGGGCGGGTAATCGTGTAAAGTTTGGTGACGATCAGAGCACTGCTTTTTTTTGAACTGTCAAATACAGATTTTATTTACTATGATGATATTCTATTGTTTTATAACCCAAATCTGTATTGACACATGCGTTGTGTATATTTATGTCATTATGAACCATATTGATGAAGTACAATGGAGTATATTGAAGTATAATAAATCCCTAAATGATAAAAATGATATTGTATTTACTGATATGTACATGGGTGTAGGTAATGATCTTCACCTACTTGAGAAGAGAATAGAAGAGAATGAATACGGAGAGAAATGAATAATTTAATATATTGTGACAGTTAAATTAAATATTTATTGATGTAAGTTTATTGTTTAAATAAAAATAAAGCAAAATCTAGCCCGAAGAAGCGGGCTGGGTACACTAGTGGTTAATAATAATGTTAATAATATTTGAAAAAAATACTGTTATCATTCGTTAATTAAAAATATCTGTTATTGTCACGTTTTATAATTAAGAAAAAAACGTAGAAAGGTAAGCCGTTAGCAAAACAAAATACATCCCCAATTATTTTTGTTTCGTTCACAAAGAGTCATTAATCTTAATTAAGATAAACAAATTCGGATCACTTTCTAATTTATAACCGACCCAGTTATCTACCGTCGAACAAATTGAGGGACAATACCACTCATCAATCAAAGAAAGGATATCTATTTAAAAGTACATTAACGATTGCCTCGAGATCACGCCACATTCTACCAAACGGGTGTCCGAATCTATAGCAAATGTTTATGAGAAAGAAACTATAATAATATCAACATTAAACTGTCAAGAAATCATTTGAGAATCATTATTTAAATCTATTAATGTTATACGAACAGAGTTCTAAGCGTAACAAACGAAACTCATTAGAATAAAATATTTTAGAACGTTGTCTAAATAAGCCACACTAAACACACGATATCAGATTGTTAGTAAGAAATGTAGGAATATGGGCGGATGTAGGCTTGATGTGGGGCTGACATAGTGACGCCGTAATAATATGTAGTTTGAAGGCTCGTTATGGAACAAAAACGTCGTAGGTTATGCTCCGCTTGCGCCGGCCCCCACTTCGTTGTCTACGCCTATTGCCGATGTATATGGAGAGCTAAATATAGCCCAATATATTATCGCGGTCGGTGGATTTCGACTTCGACGAGCAGCGATAAGCAAAGTCTAATTATCATACTAATTATCTGTCAAGTGTTTGTTAATTTAGTATCACTATATACAGTAGTGTTTGCAGTGAATACCTTGGTGGGTAATGGGTGCGATTAACGATCTGATCGTCACAGATTCGACTCTCAGTCCAAAAAACCTATGGCTTAAAGTTTGTGTTTTATCTAACTTATATGAGATCTAATATGCTTGGGGAATAACGGACAGCGCAAACTAGCTCTGTCTACCCAGATAGAGTTAAAACTATGTCAGAGCTTATTATTTATAATTAATATATTATGTACAGTAATAACCTAAATGGGTTTAACTCATATAGGAAAAGTATGAATTAATTCAATTTAAATTACTAAATAGTTGATAACATAAAGTTTTTATTGATATAATTTTTTTTCCTGCAGAAATCAATTTTAAGCGCTTTAAGAAAATTTCCAGTCGCATGGGCGAAATCCCTGAAAATGCTTCATTTTCGGGATTGCAATCCCAACCACTTAGCTAGAGCGTTTATACTCGTCCAAAGACTTAAATTACTTGTACAAAAATAAAACAGTTTCTCTGTTTTATTCATTACAAAGGAAATACAGTAATGTATTTAAAAAGTTAGATAATTCTGTTATTAAGTAATTTGCATTCAAGGGATTCTTAATAGCGCTGTATTAAGTAGAGAGAAAATTTAACTTGTTAGTACGTTAATCTAAAGGCAGGTAACTTTTTAATTCCTTTAGCGAAATTGACATATTTTCCTTTGAAAGCGCTCTAATAAAATAAGAGGAGGACGGAGGGTCCAGTCTAGAATTTTTATAAGCGCTTTAACATTCAGAAGGAAAGATAACTTTACAGATGTGGCGGACGCCTCTGGTTAACTTAACAATAAAACATTCTTTGAAGTAGGTAACGCTTTGCGCCTAAAACAAAAGGGAAAGCCCTTTACGACTGCCTTCGAAGACGTCTGGTAATTAACAAGTCTCAGATTTATTACGACTTGAATTAGCTTTCAACGTTTCATATCATAATCTGAAAGCGTTTTATTGTCTCGGGAACGACGGAAGGAATTCTTCGACTAAGACGGTAATTAATTACACGTAACACAGCTTAACGACGATTTGAGGAAACTCCTCCGAGAATGCTTTGTAATGAAGATGAGAATTAAGCAAGTAATTGATTTATATTGTACTTTCGTATTTGATTTTCAAGAAATATCGTCTAAAAATATGGCTTTGATACTAGTTATTTTCAAAGAATTCTTTAATTTGTAAATACAAAAGAATAATTTCACCTTATAACTGATTTGCCAATTGACAATTTATATTATAAACATGTCGATCAAACTAATTAGAAATAGAAAAATATTCTGGTTAAAGCAAAAAAAAACAGTATTCAACAAGAACTTCTAAATTAGGAGTAAAAACAAAAACCGACTTTCTTCTTTGTTTATAGGATGTTACGACATGGTATTAATCAGACCCTAACCTCATTATACTACCTTTCCAAAATAAATTATTAACACAATTGGTTGGTGTGATATTGAGTTATTCGTCCATTTGCTTCCTTCGATTATACGCGTAACATAGTTACCAAGTCCAAGGCGAGGTAGGTCACCGGGGAACCCTTGTTACGAGTTTCTAGTGATAGAGGTTCAGGTTAGGCAACCTAAGAGCTTTTTTTGTTAACGGAGAGGAAATCTTCAAAAGATACCCCGCCTTCTGGGGAAAGCGGCGGTTATGTTACCCACTAAAACCTCCCCGGTGGCCCTATCCTCGGTGCATGACGAGGGGCTCCGGGATCACCAGTGGAACGCACCGGAGCCCTCTGCACTGTGCTCAAGGAGAGCACGTCCCGGGGAGGTTAGTGCCCTCGCAGTGCAAGGCTACACGGGCCAGCCGATTTCGCCTTCTTCCCGGGTCCACCTTAGCGGACGACAAAGGCCCCACCCTTGTCGCCCAGTGAACTCGAGGCCCATTTTAGTCGCCTTCTACGACAGGCAGGGGATACCGTAGTCTTATTCTTGAGAATCCAGAACTACAGGGCTGAAGAACCTACGAGCTATGCTAACTTCTTAATCCGGTGAAGCGGGCAGCTTTTCTGGCCAATCTAGTTCGTCACAATCGTCCATATGTCCCGCCCAAAGTTAATGCAAATTTTTAACTTATTTGGTTTTCTCAATGATGTCATTATCAGAATTGGACCAAATTAAAATGGAAACATATGGGAAATACCAGCTTTAAAATGAAAACAGAATCATAAAAATCGGTACACCCAGAAGTTATGAGAAAACACACATGAAAAACAGAGAAACTCTCTCTCAAATTCGTGAGAACCTCCTCCTTTTGAAGTTGGTTAAATATATTATCTAATACCAATAAATTATTAAATATATTATAAATTTAATATATATGTCCCACTATTGGACGCAGGCCTTTGTAAAGAGAGTATAAGGACATTGTCCACCACGCGGCCCTAGTGCGGGTTAGCAGACTTCACATGTCTTAGAAAAATTTTCTAAGACATGTAGGCCAAGTGTATTTGAGCCAACCGCCTGGACACTGAACTACCACGGCTCATAAAATACTAAAACCTTTATTTAATACTAAAACCTTCTCCGAAATGTGCTGCATTTTGTGGTATAAGTGTAGTGTCTATCCTTTCTGTACTTTTTGTAGTAAAAGGTATAGGACGTTCCCACGTTTATTTGTATAGATATATTGTATCAGATACTTTTATTGGTGTACCGTTGTCTTCCATAACCGCGTCTAGTAATTATTCTTGTGACAAAATTACCGAAACTAGAGAGAACTGCCGTCTATAAAAGTCACATGCCCCTTCCGCATTTATTGTGGCTATAACAGTTTAAGGAAGCCGAAAGGGTGGCACAGAATTACGTCGAAAACTTTTGTATGTCATACTGTCCTGGATTGTTTTGTAAATGTTTACAACGTAACTTTAGGGCCTACTTGTTTTGTGTTGGTCAATTCTGCTATTGTTGAAGTTTTTTTTAGTTAGAACAATTTACACAAATTGTTCTATTGACTTATATTGCCTTTATTTTTCACTTTCAAACATTGAAATCATTTGCCCGTATAATAAATTATTGTCATCTAGTTGCTTTAAAATTTCACTTTCTGTTCGGAGAATTTGTTTACAAATATACTCTTACTTTTAAAATCAACTTGGGAAGCTACTTTTCAAAAATATTTTACGATAAAAACTAGAAACATTTATGATACTTACCAAACTTAATACATGAACAAATGACTTAAGTTGACGGTATGTTTTTGGACATACTTAATGAAAAAATACGGCTTTTAAGAGCCGTGGTAGCTTAGTGTGTGAGCGGTCGCCTCAAGTTGCATAGTAGGCTAAAAACGTGAATTCATGCTTCCGTGCTGGCATCAATAAATTTATTGTATGTTGCTGATTTACTAGGCGCTCGGCGGTGAAGGAAAACATCGTGAGGAAATAAATAATACCTACATGTGTTAGATAATTTTCTAAGACATGTGAAATATGCAAATCCGTACTAGGGTCATGTGGCTGACTATGCTGTTATAGTCTTTAAAGAGAAGACCTATGCCCAATAGTGGGACATACATATAAAGGTTGTAACTTTAATTTTAATGAAATAAGAACTGATATACTATAGTAATCAAATACGTTACTTAGGTAAATAGGGACTAATATGACAACGTTTGTATAATCGTAATGATCTTGTCGAAGAGTGTACATCGATTCCTGACCCTGTCTGTTCCAATAAGAAAAAAAAGGATGAAGAGTTACTATGTCCTATATACATAGACATTTATTTATTGGCATCACAATACAAAAACACATCACAGGCTGAATATAACACACATTAAAAAGAATGAAAAATAGACAAAACACAGTTAAAGTTACACGGACAAATAATACGGACACCGTCTCAGCATATGCTGTCACAAGGATGCGACAGCGCTGATTTTCAGCGGTGCCCGGAGTACCTAAAGACGTGCGCGCGCAATACTACTTTTATATGGAATATTATTATACAGACAGTAAGAAAATAATAAATATGATACATAAATAAAACAGTTATGAGATTAAAATATATTTTTACAATAAAATAATAGATGAAAAAATTCATAAATATTATTGAGTCAAAAATAAACTAAAATAAATAAAATGACAATTAAACGTATAAAGTTTAAATTATTGGAATTGGAAACAACAAGCCACCGATGTCGCGGGATATTATCTTTTGTATCTTTAACATCAGGTGAATTAATTTATTTTAAATGCGTTTACAGATTTACTCTCTCTCTTATGGGCGGTGGCAAATTATTCCAACACTATGACCACTATAACTATATGTGACAAGTGACGAGCCAAACACCAAATACAGGACGCAAATTAGAGTGATTTTTAAAACGTAACTAACTAATCATTAACTATTATAAATTGCATTAAGTAAGAGAGAAACCAAGGCCTAGAAACCAATATATTAACCATAATGGTGGTGTATTAAAAAGAAGTAAGCACGAGCTAGGGAGTACGTGTAAGCGATGATAACAGACGATATGATGATGAAAGATGATAAGGTTCTGGATGAAGTGTGTAAGTATAGAATTGAAAGTGCCTGATCTTTTTTTTTTAGGTGAAGGGTTGTTTTTATTATTTACATCCAAATAATATTGTACATTTTTATTACTAAGACCTTAGGATGACAACTTAGTAGTGGCTTTCTTGGTTTTGAATCATGAACGGCCACATTTCATAACGCATAGCTATAACAAACATTTCGAATACTGCATCTAATGCATAATAAAACGTATAAATCTTTTATACATTTACGTCATTATAGTAAATATATATATATATTGTGTACAACTTAGATTATATATTTAATATCACAGCGGCATAAAAGGTAGAAACAATATTAAGGATATAACCGCTTCTTAGAAGTAATATTCGGTGGCATTCAAAGCTATTTATTGAGCTACCTTAATTAACTTTCATAACTAACGTACCCACCATGTTATAAATGAATGGTAGGAATCTTGTTTTCATCATAATTAAGACCCCACTATACCTGATTAACAGCCATCTCGAATGCAGTTCGACACCGAGACCGAACTAAGCGATCGGACCACTTTTAATGTTTAAAAATGTATTACATTTAATAAAAGCTAATTAAGGGTCTATTTCAAAACATTTACTTGGTCTCCGGTCCCTTCTCAATTTACAAATTGCCGTCGTATTGAAGCCGGTTCGATCTTGGGCTCGTTAATGGCGGACTAATGGCTACCCAATAAAGTTTAAACGTGATCCTATACGGCGACGTCTTATAGTTATTTTTAAATGGTGAAAATTGTTATGTAGCGAGGTTCGCGCACCAGCTGCCTAGCAATAAAGTGCTACCCCGGCCCAAATTATACGATAATCGGCTTGTTAAATTTGGACGATCTCTGGAATTGTTTTAAGTGTACCGATGCCTTCAAAATTTGAAAGTTTCGTTTTAAATTAAAATTATACTTGTCTCAGAATTAGTGTGTCACAGAAGAGTTTGGATCGATATTAAAAGTTGAATGTATTCTAACGTTTCGGAACAAAGTTCCATAAAGGCCGTTCCGAAGGGGTACCGTAGCCGCCAAAAAACGTCAGTAACGTTAAATAAAGATGTAAGATTTTTAGTGTCTAATAGATCAGATAGATGGCGCTATAATTATTTATATATTTTTATATATCATTGTAAATAAAATGGATGGTATGGCCACGTATACCATAGGCCTCCTGATTATGTCGGAGATAGATGCCTAGTCCTCAACTTACAAGGCCCATGATCCCGCGGCAGGCCCAAGAAACGTTGGCTGGACGTTGCGAAGGCGGCTGTTTTTTTTATTTTTTTTAATGTCACAAAGGCTGTCGTTAACTACTGAATTATAGAATATCAGAGTTGTTAAACTCTTTGTCTACGTATGCCGATGTGTCATAATCTAATTCCCCCAACGAATAACCTATAACAACCCATCCAAGGTTAGGACAGGCGGTTTTTTCATTCCTTGTTAGAGAACCATTTAACAAAGGAGGATGCCGAAGACCGGTTAAAGTGGAGGAGATTAAGTAGGAAAGCGGACCCTGGTGGTAAACCGGGAAATCGCTAGGCAGAAGAAGAAGATTGTAAATAAAATGAAGGCGTTAAATTTTATAAAGTACATTTTTTTATTCTTATCACTTAAAAAAATGTATACCTTAAACATTTTCTTTATATCTTAAATAGAACTTGACATTAATAATTTTATAATAAGGAAATTCATTGTTGTCTGACGACCACTACGACATAAAAGTGTCAAAAAAATGCATATCTTAAAGGAATTTGAACGTAAGGCCAAAGTCTTTACGTTAGATTATATTAAATTGTAACATAAAAAATATTTTGCTTATAAAATATAAAAATTAACATTTCAGTAAATCTATATAAATTTGCTGTCTGTACATTTTTTAATGAATGTTCGTATACAAGTATCGTAAACAAATTAAATACGGACTGTCCGCGCCCGCTCTATTAAAATAAGGGAACATGTACACAGTGGAGACCAATTAGGAAATTTATGACCAGAATGCATTGTAAAACGATAAATCCTACAATGGCATTCGGCACCATGCCCTATTAATTACGAATCACTTATTGAAGTCACCGTCGGAACAGCGGTGCGCCGTTAAATAGTAATTTAGCAAGTAAAATGAAGTAGCTTTTGTTACATGCATACAGTTAATTTACTGTGGTGTGGAGCGGTCACAATTACCAATCGCCTAGGAAGTATACCTCGAAATAATGTGATGTCGGTTCAAATTTGAAAAATACAAATGACAATTTCGTATGTTATATTCAGTGAATTATCACCGCATTGACTATTTGGATTGGATACTCGAATGTTAAGAAATTATTCGAGAATCATATATATATATATATATATTTTTTTATATATATATATATATATATTTCTTTTTATCTCCTAGCTTGTATCTGTTACTTTGTCTCTACACAACCCCAAGGTAGATAGCCTTTTAACATTAAGTCCACTTTTTTGTACACTTTTATTTTGAGGAAATAAATAAATTATAAACACTGTGGAATGCGTTACCAATGACAACTTTGCCGAAACACAGAACTAACACGAGTTAAGTGTTTCGCCTAATGAATCTCAATTGAGATTTAAACCTAGGTATCAGATCTAAGTATTATGAGGGGAACATCTGATGAATCTACAGAGCACTTGGTAATATATAAGCTACGCAGTTTTCAACTTATTGGAGAGGTTACCGGACTCGTATAGAGTTGAGTTATTCATAACTTAACGCAGGAACTTTGCTTCAGCCCTGTTGTTCTGGGCTCGATGAACAAGACTACGGTATCCACTGCCTGTCGTAGAAGGCGATTAAAGGGGCCTCGGGCTCACTGGGCGACAAGGGTGGGGGCCTTTGTCGTCCGCTGAAGTGGACCCGGGAAGAAGGCGATATCGGCTGGAACTGGGGGGGAGGGAGTAACCTCCACCCCCCGGGACGTGCTCTCCTAAGAGCACAGTGCAAAGGGCCTTCGATCTCCTCACCATGCCCCGAGGCAGGGCCACCGGGGAGATTTTAGTGGGTAAAACCTCACATAGCCTCGCCTTCCCCCGAATGACGGGGTATTTTGTAAAAATAAGGAACTTTGCTTGACGGGGCCAACTAGATTGAAGATTCATTACTATAATTTATCCTGAGCTGTTGATAAAATATATAACTGTTATATATATCAATAATGCCCTTCGCATTATCATTATAAATCTTCGTAATTTATAGCCAAAACATTAATAGGAAGAAAATGTTACTCACTGCACTATAAGGTGGAGTGTATCGGTCTCCACACCGCGTTATTTATAGCCCACACTTCTTCGGCATCAAGCATCTATAAAAGTAAATAAAGTTCATGAAATAGCCATAAATCTGATACAAAGAGGACGATATATATACGCTATGTCGCGGCAAAGGCGTACTTTTGGTGAGGAATGGCAATATTCTGACACACCGTTTGAATTATAAATGCTTGTACAATAAAGACCGGTCGCGTTAAATGTTTTCATAAATAATGTCCCCGATGATTTATCGCCAGCGCCTACATTATTAATACTAGAGATATTAGATAGTTCAAGACGGGGAGCTGTTCAATCTATTTGTTTTTGTTGATCCAAAAATAGGATGAAGAAGCTTAGTGAATTGTTTGCGTTTAAAATAATTTCGCCGTAAGTCCAGTGATAGACGGCGATCGAAGCTACAGTAATTCTATAGAAACAGTTTTCTAAACCTTGATCGGGATTCTGTCCGGTACACTACCGTGGAAGGACCATAGGAATTCTACCATGTCTAGAATAATTGTAAGTCGGTCTCTGGTCTACAAGTTCGGGGGATCAAGTATATAGCGTAACTGGAGAGTTTTATTCTATGAAGAACTAAACAGATTGGCCAGAGAAGCTGGCCTTGACTATATCACCGGATAGAGAGGTGGAATAGCTCTTAGGTCGCCTAGCCTGAACCTCTATTGCTATTAACTCGACAAAAGGGTCTCCTCGGTTAGGGGTAACCTGGCTTGGACGGTTACTATGTTACGCGTAAGCATTACGACTCGAGGGCGTTCGAGAGGGCCGAACCACTCGGTCGGTTGCTATTTGACGGATAATATAAGGGACATTCAAAGCTAAACTAACTTCGAGTGCCACTTCGGGAAGCGTTGACACTGGGAGAAGAAGTGGACGAATGCAACTCAAAACCCTCAGCGTACCATCACCAATCATGGGTCAGTTGGTCAATAGATCAAGAGATCGTCCTTAATGTTTAGTGTCTATTATTATTTTAAATATAAACTTGTAATTTAATACAACTTTAAAAGATTTTTTTTGCGACTTTAGTCACCAATTGTACATATATTAACTTGAATCAAATCAATAAAAAATAAGACGGCCAATTAAAATATCGATATTTCATGAGGATTTTTTAGAGCAGCTGTTTTGTTTGTGAACGTCAACCTTTTACAAACGAAATTATCCTGCTCATGCTCAATCGATAAGGGACCGATTTAAATAATTACTTAACACTTCCTGGCCGTACCAAAAATCACACCTTTAAAGCACAAATTAAGACTCACTTACTCCTTAGCGCGGCTTCACCGCGGAAAGGAATGACTAACAGCCGCTAACAAGGTATCATTATAGTGTGGACCTCAATGTGAGTACAAGATATCGATATACACAACATCGATATGTTGTGCTCACTTCTAATTAAAAGAATACTTTCCTTTGTCCAAAAGGATTATAAATGAAAAATTTATTGCTATTTGGTATTTCCACTAATTAAATTAAAACTTATTTTTAAATTTATTAAACTTCTTCTAATTCAAATCTATAATCAATAAAAATTAATAATCAATACGGTGTATAGATAAATCAATTCTTTACTACGCCAAAATACATTTACAAAGGCGAACTTAATGCCATTTAGCCTTTTCATCTAGCACCTTTGGTGGTTAAGAGCAGGCAAAGGGCAGTGCCGTTAAAAATAGCGTTGTAAGAATCTAATATATGCCACGATAAGTTGTCTTGTATTTTAACTCTTACGAAGTAGTTAGTGATAATAGCTATTGACAGCGAGTTATATTGCCATAAATATTTCCATATTATGTTATACATTCCATAAATAGCTTATATTTATTTTTGTTTTATAATGACGATAAATTTCAAAAATAGCTTTTGTCTTTGTCATTAAATTCTATCGATATTACGAATATCGAACAGCCGATATCCCTATTGTTGTTTGGGCAGGTGGTGAAGCACACAGACAAAAGCCGGTCCGTATCATTATGCTGTCTTGTTACCGGCGCTGGCGCATCCTAACCGAACCGCGATATAAATTCAAGAGATGTAATTACTTAGAGTACTAATTGAGCATCGCCTTTTGAAGAATGTGACTAAGATAATCCGAGTTTATAAGAAAATACTTAGAGTGCGTGTGAACCGAACTGACACTGTAATTATATGATGTTGACTTTTCCTGATCATTATCGGAAGCCATTAACAATACAGGATGTGTTATTGTGTTGGAGGTAAGACGGGAGTAGGCAACCTTGCTTTATTTATCTTTATTACGCAGCTATATAATGTTAAGAATGTCCAACTTAACTGGAAGATATCAAAGTTGAAGCTATAATTAATTTCTTATATTTATTAACAAAAATGAAGCTTGAAGCGTCAATAGCCTAATGGTTTAGGGTACGGCCTGCGAATCGTAAGGTCGTGGGTTCGAATCCACCATTAGACTATTGCCGTGGACCATGTCCTAGCACAAGCTTAAGCTTAGTTGGAATGGTTAACAAGAATGTTGGTAATATTTCTGAAAAAACAAAGAAATATTGCTAGCTTTAATTTTTTTTTAAATAATAGGTAAATATTGTGTGGTAAATAAAACTTTTTGATATTATTGACGTTTCATTTTATTTTTAATTTAGTTTCGCTTATTTTCAATGGGAAGACTTCAAGAGAAGATTCTCGATTCGTCAGAATTTTGTTTGTTATCGCATAACTTTGGACTGGGTGAACCGTAATAACCAAATAAATCTTAAATTTGGATCAATTATGTGCACCACAAATGGACGAATAACTCAATGTCACGTCAACCGATTTCGATGATTCATTTATTAATAGAAAGGACGCACTTTAATGGTGATTTTATGAGAGTGATATATACTTTGATGAGAGTTTGGTTAGGTTCTGATTGATTTCATTTCGTAATATTCCTACAATAATTCGATAATACAAAGAGGACGTCGGCACGTAATAGCGTTTGATTCGATTTGAAGTCGGTTTTTGTATTTGCTCGTAAATGTACTTGTATTTTAGACAGTCACTATTACTATACTGCGAAATAACCTTCATATACTAGTGAAAAACTTGCTATAGAAATGATTCTATGAAGTAATGTCTTTTAGAGCGAAAAAAAATGCTTGAAACAGAAGAAAGAAGAGGAAGAAAAAAAAGATAATACGTAATAATAGGACCAATGTTGATGCATAATCTTTAGCAACAGGATCACAGGACCCCAAATGGCCAATAAAAAAACCATCAGTCATCATACTTCAGTCGATCCTGTGACTAAGAATTGTAAGATACTCGAATCGTAGCGAATTAAATCTAGTCCTCTGTCTATCCTTTTGAGGACGAGATGAGGACATGCTATGTTTTCCTTATAAATTTAAGTTTACTTATTGGGTGATGACGGCATTAGCAACCAACGGGTTAGATGGAGCTAGAAGTGCTCTATTAACAATATTTTTGGAGACATTACTCCAAAAGTTATTAGTTAGTACACCAGCGGTGTTTCCGAACCTGCATTTACGTGTACGATTTTCTTTTTGTAACATGAGGCATGACTACTGACTTATATGCTAGAATCAGAGTTTATTGCCCCTTGTCATTTTTCCTCTAAGCATAGTCTGCCTATGCTATATCTAGTTCCCCCAACGTGGGTGGTTAGGGATGTTATTTATTCTACGCTTTCATTCATCTCTTGATTAGACACTAAAGTTATATTTTATAAATCGCTCTTATCATCTATCTTATTTCTATATTTTCTTATTTTTATTATTACAAGTCTTATTTTCTATTTTTCTATTACTGTTTTACATTCTTACTAACTCTATTTTGTTTCTTATTAAATACTCTAACTCTACATATAATTCTTATAGTCTTATTTAAATTTATTTATACTATTAACCTGTACGATTTAGGGACTTTCAAGAAACGAGACTACTACTTTCTCTTTGAGAAACCACCAACGCATCCTCATCCTTAGTGTCGTGAATGTTCATGGGCGAAGGTGATCACTTAAGATCAGGCGAGATGTGAGGTCGTTTGCCACTTTTCCTATCAACAAAACAAAATATCAGAAATTGTTCTAGAATCAAGATCTCAAAATATTGATAAATACTACCCATCCAAACTATCATATTTGTTTCAATGTTTTATTTTTACAAAGTAATTAGTTCTACTGCCCTGTTCATTTTTCTTGCAAACATATACCATTAATTTCTAAGCGGTACTTTCGTTTTTTTATACGCGAGTTTTGAAGTTATAATTTGTGGTTCTATTTTAATGAGTGACGAGCCACGCTTACGTTGCGATGGACTCATCAAAACCGAACCTCAGACGTTATCACATTAGTGCGGTCTGTCGGTAATTAACCACTACGTGCATGGGCGTTCATATATACATCATTTATGTTTAAGATGTTACATGGAATTACTACTCACAAAAAGATCGAGATAATCGTCCCTGACTGTTTGGAGATCTGTATTCATAATAGATGTTCGTGAGATATCCTTTCCGGCTTTGCTATTTCTGTTTACTTATTTTTTTTTAATATTAATCTTGAGCAGCGATAGCTTAGCCAACACAGAAATCTTTCGCTGTCCGCCTTTCACCGAGCTTATTAGTTCTCATATATGACATAAAATGATTACATCCAACCTTACACCGCTTCTATTCATCGGTTCAAGTATCGGTTGATTCGAATTTGCGACGCTGAGATCGTAAGTCGAAACGCAAAGCCAGGCGGCAATCGCTACTTTAAATAAAATTAATAGCATATACACGTGGTTCCCGCATTGCAGTATTATCTTGGTAGCCATCATATATGTACCTTTAATCTTCAAAATGACTATTACTTGAAATTACCACATGTCTCCTGTCTCTTCTTTCAATAAAAAAGGCAGAAAAAACACTACACTGCCTGATTGCATTCTATGTAATAAGCACAAGGCTAATTTAAAACTTATTTCGCTCCATCTATATGTATATATATATATATGTTTATATGTATAATATGTATACAAAATATAATATATACACGATTGTTCAAGAGAGAAAGAAAATGTCACAGTCTTAGATATATAAAACGTAACTCTCTATCTTTCTATCTTCACTAACTTATATCTCCCACTCAACTTCCTTTCGACTCGTCCGATCACACTTTTCGTAACGCGGTCACCAACGTACTCCCCAATTCGAGTGTGCGTAAAGACGATTTACATCAAACAAACAAATCCCTCAAACCCGAACGAAGCGATTTGCTTCCTCTTTCATTCTTCGTACAGCAAAGGACTGGAATAGTTTGCCAGCGTCTGTCTTTCCTTCCGAATACAATGTGGGTATTTTCAAGAGTAGAGTGAATAGGCATTTACTAAGCTAGTGCGCCTTACCAGGACTGCATTTCCACTTAACATCAGGTAGGATCGTAGTCAAACAATTGCTTAAGAAATTATAAAAAAAAAACAGAAGTCACTTCTCAGTGAAACATCTAAAAAGTCTATCAAAAATAGCACTGTACATGGCCGCGTTAAAGTTGCCGCCAATTTAACTACTGTAACAAATTAAACTTGCCACAGTGGCACTGGTGCCGTCGTTACGGCCCGGACCTGCTACTTATTTACTTTTAAAAATAACAACTTTATAACGGTGCTCACTTTAATTTTATCTGTGCGCCCCAACCTAATGTAAACGCACGAACGATGATTAAGTGAAGTGAGCCTTATTTAAGACTGTTATGTTGAACGTAATTCAGCTTATGTTTAATGAAGAGTTTTGTTTATTTATATAGTAAATACTAGTTACAAATTAGTGTATAATATTTTGAGTACTAGATAATGTAATAAAAAGAAGACATGAGTAGACAAAAGTAGTACATTCACATTGGCTGGCGAAGAGTCAATAACCTAATGGTTTAGGGTACGGCCTGCGAATCGTAAGGTCGTGGGTTCTAATCCACCATTCGATTATTGCCGTGAACCATGTCCTAGCACAAGCTTAAGTTGAACATAGTAACCGTCCAAGCCAAGGTTACCCCTCACCGGGGGGACCCTTGTGTCGAGTTACTAGCAATAGAGGTTCAGGCTAAGCGACCTAAGAGATATGCCACCTCTCAATCCGGTGAAGCAGTCAAGGCTAGCTTCTCTGGCCAATCTGTGTAGTTCGTCATAAAAAAAAAGCTTAATCTTAGATGGAATGGTTAACATGATTTTTAGTAATATTTCTGGTAAAAAAAAGAAATATTGCAAGCTTTCTTTAAAAAAAAATTGGATACTGAAATATATCAGGGAACTCCTAAAATCGTATGCATATTGTACACAATAACGTTTTTTTTGACGAACTACACAGATTGGCGAGAGCTGCTTCACTGAATGAGAGGAAGCATAGCTCTTAGGTCGCTTAGCCTGAACCTCTTACGCTATTAACTCGACACAAGGGTCTCCCTGGTGAGGGATAACCTCGGCTTGGACTATGTTACGCGTAAGCATTCCGATCCTAACCGAGGCCTAACCATGACTCGATCGGTTGCTATTACACGGATAATCTAAGGGACATTAAAAACTAACTTTGAGTGCTACTTCGAGGAGCGTTGGTTCTCGGAGAAGAAGTGGCCGTAGAAACTCCAGCAATGCTCCTAGCATGTAAGGGGGCCTTCTCATGAAACAGCGGTAAGCGGATACACCATAACGACACATGCATAGTTGTGGAAGAAAAAAGAGAATATCGCCTATATTCTCTTTCTGCTCCAGAACTCCGTAATATATCTATGATCAGAAAAGGATGACTGCATCTGCCGGTAGCAGTGGTTAATGTTCGATCTAATTTGAAATTACTTATCACAATAACTTGTTTTTATTCATAAATATATGTACTTGTCTTCCATGAAATTTATACTAGATCTTACAAATTCATAACGTCAGAATATGACATCAAAGAACGTTACAGAAAGGAAACCTTAATAGCTATTTCTTTTTAATATAACAAAGAAGTATTTCTACAGCAAACTGATGCAGTTTTATAATAACAAAACAAAAAAACGCTATACGTTTTGCTGTTTGAGGGGAAAAGAGGAAGAAATTTAAATATTTCAAACGGGTAGGATAAGTTGAAATGGACAATTACGTTACGCATCGCGAGTCTTGTCCGTCGGCCCGCGACCAGATTCGCTCAATTTCAATTGCAAAATCGCGTTGAAAACTCTTTCAACGTAAATGTTTGCGACTGAAGGAGCCACTTTTAAAAAAACTACGACGAAAAGTAGTTTCCGAGTTTTGCGGTAATGTTGCTGTTGTGGGATTAGATTTGTGTGGATAAGATTAAATAAAACATATAACTGAACGTACTTACATAGCCCTACAGTGAAGGAAAAATGCTCCATTAATACCTGCCTTAAAAACTCTTTCATCGGGACAGATTAATGTCCTCTTTAAATTTAAAGTCAGCACCAAGCATATAAATATCAAACATAAGCAATTTCTTAACATGAAATAATTGATTCAGAGGACACATTTGCTTTAACTATCTGCCCCATATGCGACAGTTAGTAATCCCATCGCCATCTAGCACAAATTTTGCGAAATTAATTTTTTTCAACTTAAAATAATCCGAAAAACCGGCAATTTATTGATATAAGCCGACTAAGATTTGAACCCGCGACCTTCAAGATCGTAAATCGAACCGCTTAGAAAATACGGTATCACTACACGTTGTATACGTGTTAAAATAATAATAAGATTAGAACCGTAGAAAAAAAAATAATTTATAATAAAAATCTTATCCATACATTCCTAAACACAGTACGCGAAACGCATAAATAATACGTTGGTCGTTGCACGCTGTATCTCGTGCACGTGAAACTCATAACACTCATAAAATGATTACGTGAGAAGAAGCAACTCAACTCGACCCAGCGTACTGGATACGCTGGCCGTATTCCAACTAGAGACACAGTATCATTCCTTAGCAGTTATCGCTCCCAGTACCACTGCTGTGCTACTTTGCGCACACTGTGTCTACGTTTGATATATGTGTGTTAATTATTTTCTGCTGGTTGAAATTATAGTACTAATTTTCACGTAAGGGACGTTGAGGTATTAACGATGTTTCTTGTTCTATTTTACAAACCGTATTTCTGAATTAGATGGCAAAGTTAAAAGACAAGAATAGAATAGACAAACAGCCTATTATAGGCCGTTATTCACCAAGTTTATTTAGTCCCAAATGGGGTGAACAGAAAAATTTAGCAAGCATAGAATTTCAGCTTGAACCAAAAGTATTTCGTTTACATTTGTGCCCAAAGTCCAGCTAAGCTACCACCCTGGTACATACGGCGTTTGTTTTCTCTCTAACCGGCTAGGGTTAAAAAACGTGAAAGTTCCTTTTGTGCGTCATACTTAAAATTGTTTTTTCTTAACCATTTCCACGCAAGCTTCATTCACTTCAGTAGTGAAATAGCGAGATAAAACTTAATACGTTAGAATTCCAAGCATGGGTTTTTTTTATGACGAACTACACAGATTGGCCAGAGAGGTTGGCCTTGACTGCTTCACCGGATTGAGAGGTGGCACAGCTCTTAGGTCGCTTAGCCTGAACCTCTATTGCTAGTAACTCGACACAAGGGTCCCCCCGATGAGGGGTAACCTCGGCTTGGACGGTTACTATGTTACGCGTAAGCATTCCGATCCGAGGGTGCCCGAGAGGGCCGAACCACGGTCGGTTGCTATTTCACGGATAAAAGCATAGGGAAACAATCATTTGGCTATACTTCAAAGTGTTATTTTAATGTTGACATTACCTTACATTTTTTTGTAGCATTGTATATATCAGTGTAACGTAATTATTTAAAAAAAAGCTCGACGTCCTTTAAATCTGCGGTGTAGATAGAGAACAGCTGATTTCCTCACTCTTATTAGGTTCTATATGTGACAGAGGATCAAGCCATCTCCATACACCGCGTACATTTTTAGGAATTGATTTTTTTGTACTTAAAAAACCAAACAAAAAATGGTAAATTTACTATAAGCCGACTGGGATTCGAATTCGTCACCATCAGATAAGTCGACCTGCTTAGCCACTAGAATACTACGGCTATTTATAAATTAATGCTTATCTTATCTGTTATTCGGCTATACCCTAAAGTCAAATTACACCTTTCAATCGCACTGACCAAAATTTATAGCCGTTTTATTTTAATGTTAATTTAATTATTATTTGGGTTGAGTAGTCCTTAAATTCGGTTAGCGGTCAAGTGAATTGATGCACGCGATTACAGACCCTATTAAAATTAACAAAGAAGTCAAACGCGAAATTTTGTTTTGCCACAATGTTTAGTATTTTCGTCGGTACTGGTGATGCTTTTAACGAAAGGTTCGCATAATTCTTTTGTGTACATTGTGTATGCAAATATATACAAATTCGGCCACATTAAGGTCTATTTTACTTTACTCATTGTATGTTACTTTATTATTTCCGACATTATTGTCCTTTAAACGCGTTCGTTGCTTCAAAAGCTTAAAAGCTTTCTATAGTTCTGTACACTTCTATAGAATTTTATTGCATAATAGGGTGAAATTAATGTCAATTTTGTGATAACATTCATTAATTTCGTTGATAAATTTGTATTTTTAGACAGTAAAAGTAATTAGCTTTTACATAATTAATTAGACCACAATTAATCGAATAGATGTGTATATTTTACTTTCATAAAATATCTTAGCGATAATACCCTTAAGCTACGATACTAGGGATATAGTGGACTCGGAAAGAAGGCCACATTGGTTGGCCCGTGTCGCCTTGCACTGCGAGGGTGCAGGGGGAGGGATTAAGCTCCTACGGGACGTGCTGCCAAGGTTTTGGGGTATTCATTATTACGCCAATTATGAATAATAATGAAACAGTACGTATGGCTTAAGTATATTTTATTTTTGTTGCGTGTGTCCATTGACAGAGAATGGGTGTTGCTATATCACAGTAGATTTTTACAATTTCGCCATCGGTGGCAATGCTCTTAGATCGATTTTGATTAATATATTTACTCTCGGAGGAGGAATCTATTTCCTCTACTCGAGGATGCCCGAGAAGGTCAGTGGCTACGATTGGCCATAGGTCTTTATGGCCTTATTTTTTTTATTAAGCAGTAATATAATAAAAATTAACGTACTTCGTAGTTTTTAATCATCGTCTGAAGCAATTCTGTATTTCATTTACGTCGCTCTGTGTACTTAGTTATCTTCTGGAAGTTTATTTATTTAGTGAATTCTCAAACAAAGCTCGCTCCCATTTCGCGGCGCAAACATCGGAGCCGTGGGACTTCTTTGTTTCAAACCCCCATTTAGCGGCGAACAGTCGCCAGGATCGCACCGTCAACTCTATTAAGCAAAAAATTAAGGAATATAAAAAGGAATAAAAAAGCAAATTAAACGCCGAGACTGGCGTCCCGGCCATTCAGTTGTATATAAAAGTATTTAATTAAACTGTTGTTATTGATGGGGTCGCCGCGAGATGGCGCTTAATCAACAGCTGTAAGGCTCGCGCTTGTTTCGACTTTATTTTTAATTCGGCTTAATTGCCACAGTTACGACTCCGTTCGGCCTTAGCACTCGGACGTTTTATGCACGCCACCTTTATTTGAACCGTAAGTCGACTTCGATGTTAAGTATCTGAAATATATATATCTTGTTAAAGCACCGAATCAATTGTAAAATTTTCGTAATTGGTCTATAAAAAATCCCAGTACCTTTTTAATTACCCATGATTCCAGCTTAAATTGGATGCCAATTTATGATTTCATGTCGGCAATACTTTTAACTGTCATGTTTTCTACCATCTCTAAGATCGTTCGTATTTTTTTCTTTTATAGAAGAAGGAACAGGCGTACGATTCATCAGATGTGAAATGAACATCGCCGCCAACAAATACACAATACAAGAGGAGATCAACCGACTTCCAAATGGGAGGAAGTTAATTCGTCTGTATTTTTTTTATATTTGTTACCTTATAACTTTCGACTGAGTTAACCGATTTCGATAATTCTTTTTTTGTTTGAAAGCAGATGATTGCCAAGTGGTAGAACCATAATTTAAATTGGTACCATTCTGATAATGGCATCCATGATACAACCAAATATGTCTTAAATTTGCATTATATGCGCCACAAATGGACGAATAAGTCAATATCACGCCAACCGATTTCGCTGATTCATTCTTTATTGAAAAGAATATACTTTAAGCGTAGTTTGATAAATAGTTGGTTCTGATTAATATTATTTCGTGATATCCTTTTTTTAAAGACGAACTACACAGATTGGCCAGAGAAGCTGGCCTTGACTGCTTCACCGGGTCGCTTAGCCTGAACCTCTATCGCTAGTAACTCGACACAAGTGTAACCTCGGCTTAGACGGTTACTATGTCAGCCCTGTAGTTCTGGGCTCTCAAGAATAAGACTACGGTATCCCCTGCCTGTCGTATAAGGCGACTAAAAGGGGCCTTGGGTTCACTGGGCGACAAAGATGGGGGCCTGAGTCGTCCACCAAAGTGGACCCGGGAAGAAGGCGACATCGGCTGGCTCATGTCGCCTTGCTTGCGGGGCACAGGGGAGGGAGTAACCTCCCCGGGACGTGCTCTCCTCGAGCACAGTGCAGAGGGGCTCCGGTGCGTTCCACTGGAGATCCTGAACCCTCGTCATGCACCGAGGAAAGGGCCACCGGTGAGGTTTTAGTGGGTAAGAACCCCACATAACCGCCGCCTTCAAGCGCCCCAGAAAGCGGGGTATCTTTCTGAAGATTTCCTCCCCGTCAAAAAAAAAAAAAAAGACGGTTACTATCTAAATATACTAACAATAATTCGGAAGTGTAAAGAGGGCGTCCAACCGTAATAGCATTTAACGTTTGAATCGATTTGAAGTCGGTTTTTTGTAACTCATAAATATACTCGAAATATTATAACATAAAAGCAAATGGCTTGTTATTTTCAAATTTTGACGCGTGTTGAGACTAAATACTTGCCCGCTCAGCTATTTATTTCAAAAGCCATGGGACGTTAAAGTGAGATAGGGCTTTAAGTGTTCTAGACGCTTCTCCGCGAAGACAATAGTTGCACAAGAATGTAATTGAAATGTCAGCCTTAATTTGTAACTTCGTTTTAAGACTCCGCGCCGCCACCCGAACGTTAGTAAGAATGCGTTTCCATTAATTTAAATTATTTTGTTGGGGTGTTGTAATTTGTTTGCACGCTTTGTCCTCGATCCGCACCTTCCGCGTTTTCTTCCAATATTCATGACGTGAAGTTAATTGAAGTGCTTATTGAGTGACTGTTTATTTTGATTACACTGGTATGACAGCGATCAAAGAAGTATTACACTATTATTTTTCATGTTATTATTTTAAATTGTCATTTTAGCCCTAACGGGGTACACAGAGGCGGCTTTTGCTGTCTGCTTTTCTCATCTCATTGACACAAGCAGGTCGTTTGGGATTAAAATACCGAACCATCCTTTATTAATTAACAAAAGTTATAACAACAGTATTGTTATAACTAATTACTGCGAGTATTAATACTAGATAAGTTTCACTGCCACCTAAACTAGGGATTTCCATAGCGATAGGTGGCAGTCCTTCCTCCGATGGTTATTTATAAATCTAATATTTTAATTATATAATTTTTTTGTGTGTGTGTGTACTTATGTTCGCTCGGATGTGTGTGTCGGTGAATGTGTGAGTGCTTTTGCAATTGACCACTTTTAACATTTTCTCACAACCTTCATAATTTAGTGTTGTAAGCCACTTTAAAATTTCATGCTTGGTTTTATATAAATTTTCATCTCTAATATTTAATATTGTATTAATTTTGTTGTATATATAAGGTCCAAGAAAACAGAAATGTTTATTAACAAAAGTTAATTTGAATTTAACTTTGCCACTATCTTATAAATGATATTACATTACAAAATATATATATATATATATATAAAATGTATATATATATATTAGTTAAACGCATAACTTGTAATAACTTACTACCAGTTCACGGGACAAAGACTAATAATATTTATGAATATTCCGTCAACCTTAATGCGAATGCTTCACATTGGATGATAATAATAATCATTTATCTATATAACTAAATATCAAGTAACTATATTTACTTAATTAAATTATATTATACTACTGGCTTGATTATTCTTATGTATTCCTTACCCTTATCATCCGCCATGTGAGACAGCGCTGCATCTGATTACATAAAACATTCAAGCCTTTGAGCGATCATGCTCCGAATGTTGTTGGAGCTGGCCCGCACCCTGTGCACCAGAGATGCTCACCTCTTGCGCAAGGTCGCAAAAAAGCATGCCACCTGTGCATCCGCGAACATCCCCGATGCAGCACGGGTAGCCTCAACAAAACCTTTAACGCGTTGTTATATAAACACGAAGAGCGCTGGACGATCTTTGAGTATACTTAGTCCACAGACTGCACGTGTAGAAAGTTGTACAGTATGCTCGGAAGAGTGTGACAGTGATTATGAAGGACAAAGACAAGCGTACCGATTTCCCGGTTTTCGGCATCTTTCTTTCTAAGATTGTTCTCGTTTATGTTCGCCTTTACAACATCCAGCTAGTGTTTATTGGCCCTATCGCGAGATCTTGGGCCGTATACAGTGATATCGTGGAATCTATTTCCGAGATATTCCGGTAGCCTGCGGTTTATGTGGCCATACCAGCGGAGACGGTCCTGCAGCTTGTCTACTACGTCTCGGGCGTAACGCCACACGTTCTAGTCTCCACTACATGCTTATCACGTCCATGTGCTTCGAGATTCCATGATCTCGAAGAATACCAGCATACAGTGGAAGTACATTTTGCTTGTGCGGTTCACTTGGTGGTGAGATGCCAATGGCCTAACTTTTTCTATAATATGTAACAACTGCTAGGTCCTTAATAAAATCATTCTACCTAGGATACGTACAAGGTACAAGGATACTATTGATCAAAATACTACTTTTTATTAGGTGAGTAAGCTCATTTTGCCAGCATCTTATTTAAACTAGATGTTTAAATTTTAAGAGTATTAATATTTAAGTATATGTATTTTAAAGTGTAACTTTAATGTAACAGAAACAAGTGAGCAAACATCGGATATATCTAAACTATTTTGCTTTGTTCGCAATCAAACAACTTAATGAAGCCTTAATGCGATTAACACACGAATCACACGCCTGACTACTCAAAAATTTACGGGGAAATTACGAAGCTTATCCGTTAATGAACGTAATTTGTTTTCATCTATATATAAATTACGGGAAGCCATATTCCGGGAAAACCGCATGAACATTCGTTTAGGTCTTTCAGCATAGCGGTTACATAAATTATATGTCGCAGTGGTTTCTTGAAAGACGGATTCCTGCTTAAAATTTAAGATGCTTACTTACTTCCTTAACCTTTGCTGCTACAATATTCTATAACATTATTTGATATTGGGGAAAAAATAAATAATTTCAATTGATTTGAACAACACAAATGACATTTTTACATAATATACACTGAAAGTTCTAAATCGTGTTATTATATATTATTTACAAATATTCCAGACCAGATTTTTTAAATTCTTCTAGCATGTTTTTTGTGACGGATCTACACTGTTTGGCCAAAGAAGCGAGAGTTTCACCGGCCCAGACGTTAATTGCGTTAGCATCCCTGTCAGAGTGCTCCCAAAGGGCCGAAATACGATTTTTTTTATGGACGAACTACACAGTTATCCAGAGAGGCTGGCCTTGACTGCTTCACCGGATTGAGAGGTGAGGAGCTCTTAGGTCGCTTAGCCTGAACCTCTAAGGCCGAACTACGAATTGGTTTAGGAGTTGAGTTTTGGAAGAAATAACCATCATCGCCTACTTGGCGCCATCGGCTAGCACGTTTGGATGTTAACTAAAAGATTGATGGTTCGAGCCCACACGAGGGTACTGACTCGAGAATCAGAGGATTTCAAGAATCTTCATAATTGCTTCGATTGGGTGACTAGACATTCTAGAAATACTATTAACATTAATTCCAATATAAAAGCTTTGGCTAAAAATTTTACCGCCCTTTGGTGGTCAAGAACCTCTACGGCTTTGTTTCATCCTAACCATGTCAACTTCGTCGAGGATGTGCTGTTGCCCAGTGCTACAGCCCTGTAGTTCTGGGCTCTCAAGAATAAGATTACAGTATCCCCTGCTTGTCGTACAAGGCGACTAAAAGGGGCTTCGGGTTCACTGGGCGACAAGGGTAGGGGCCTGCGTCGTCCACCAAGGTGGACCCGGGAAGAAGGCGACATCGGCTGGCCCGTGTTGCCTTGCGATGCGAGTGCACAGGGGGGGAGAGAGTAACCTCCCCCCCGGGACGTGCTCTCCTTGAGCACAGTGCAGAGGGGCTCCGGTGCGTTCCACTGGAGATCCCGGAGGCCCTCGTCATGCACCGAGGAAAGGGCCACCGGGGAGGTTTTAGTGGGTAAAAACCCCACATAACCGCCGCCTTCCCCCCAGAAGGCGGGGTATCTTTTTGAAGATTTCGTCCCCGTAAACAAAAAAGAAAAAGGATGTGCTATTAGACTCTGGTTTATAACCTCCCCAGGACGTGCTCTCCTTGAGCACAGTGCAGAGGGGCTCCGGTGCGTTCCACTGGAGATCCCGGAGCCCCTCGTCATGCACCGAGGAAAGGGCCACTGGGAGGTTTTAGTGGGTAAGAACCCCACATAACCACCGCCTTCCCCAGAAGGCGGGGTATCTTCATGAATATTTCCTCCCCGTAAACAAAAAAAAAAAAAGGATGTGCTATTGCCCAGTGCTACAACCCTGTAGCTCTGGGCTCTCAAGAATCAGATTACGGTATCCCCTGCTTGTCGTACAAGGCGACTCAAAGGGGCCTCGGGTTCACTGGGCGACAAGGGTAGGGGCCTGCGTCGTCCACCAAAGTGGACCCGGGAAGAAGGCGACACCGGCTGGCCCGTGTCGCCTTGCGCTGCGAGGGCACAGGGGAGGGAGTAACCTCCCCCGGGACGTGCTCTCCTTGAGCACAGTGCAGAGGGGCTCCGGTGCGTTCCACTGGAGATCCCGGAGGCCCTCGTCATGCACCGAGGAAAGGGCCACCGGGGAGGTTTTAGTGGGTAAGTACCCCCACATAACCGCCACCTTCCCCCCAGAAGGCGGGGTATCTTTTTGAAGATTTCCTCCCCGTAAACAAAAAAAAAAAAAAAAGGATGTGCTATTAGACTCTGGTTTATAACCTCCCCAGGACGTGCTCTCCTTGAGCACAGTGCAGAGGGGCTCCGGTGCGTTCCACTGGAGATCCCGGAGCCCCTCGTCATGCACCGAGGAAAGGGCCACTGGGAGGTTTTAGTGGGTAAGAACCCCACATAACCACCGCCTTCCCCAGAAGGCGGGGTATCTTCATGAATATTTCCTCCCCGTAAACAAAAAAAAAAGGATGTGCTATTGCCCAGTGCTACAACCCTGTAGCTCTGGGCTCTCAAGAATCAGATTACGGTATCCCCTGCTTGTCGTACAAGGCGACTCAAAGGGGCCTCGGGTTCACTGGGCGACAAGGGTAGGGGCCTGCGTCGTCCACCAAAGTGGACCCGGGAAGAAGGCGACATCGGCTGGCCCGTGTTGTCCCCACCCGTCCGTCGACCCCACATAACCGCCGCCTTCCCCCCAGAAGGCGGGGTATCTTTGTGAAGATTTCCTCCCCGTCAAAAAAAAGGATATGCTGTTGATATCGAAGATGTTACTCTCCACCAGTGTATACTCGTATGTGTGCCATTGTTGCCACCATAACTATTTAATCAGCAACGTGGAACTACTCAAAAATATATATTACTTTTCTTTCAATTAACATTTCATTCGTATATATGTTCTTTAATACCCATACTCAACTACGAATGGAAAGTCATTAAGTTCTTTTGTATTACTTAATTGGATTCGTGCAATAGTAATTTGTACTCTTAAATTTCATTACAAAAACACAGTGCCGGCTTAACAATCTTTTTCTACTTAAAATCTCATTTTCGGTAGAATTGCGACGCTCGCAACGTTTTGCGGTGATTCCGCACAGTACAATTGCGGTGGTGTATTGAAATTCGACATTCATTTTGTAATTAAGTGAATGATTTAATCGATTATTCGATTCGCTTGAGGTAGCACTACTTGAGGTAACAATCACTCGGCCACAATCCAGATCTTATGATTTTTATTGCAATAGCATTTTATGGCAATTATGTATGCTAATGGTAAATTTAACCTTTAAACTTAAACCCCCTACTCATTCCTCAAACTTTTATGGGAAGTCATTCACATTGCGGGCTACTAGACTGTGGAATGCCCTTCCAAATTCCATTCGGCTTGCTAAATCCCGACCTGCTTTTAAAAATTTGCTAGCGCAACATTATCAATCGATTTCGTCGGAACTATGATATATGAATATTTTATGTATTAGTATATTTAATGATAAATTATTTATGTAGGTTGTCAATTATATGTATAGATTTGTTATCTTATTTGTATTTCTAACGCCATCGTCCTGTTTTGTTCATATGTTTCCTGTCCATACACAGGTTGCCTGGAAGAGATCGCTCTCAGCGATAAGGTCGTCCATTGTACAACAAACTGTAAAACCTTACTTGTGTAATGCCTTTTGTTTGATTTTGGTGTACAATAAAGTTATATCTATCTATCTATCTATATAACCGAAATATGAATCATCGTATACGTATTTTAAGCATATCGATAACTTCTTCTTCTACCTAGCTATTTCCCGGCCTACCACCAGGGTCCGCTTTCCTACTTAATCTTCTCCACTTTGCCCGGTTTTCGGCATCCTCCTTTGTTAAATGGTTCTCTAACATGTCCTCCTTTACAACGTCCAGCCAGCATTTTTTGGGCCTGCCGCGGGATCTTGGGATCTTGTAAATTGAGAACTAGGCTGCGGTATATGTGGCCATACCATTGGAGACGACTAAGCATCGGACTGCTAACGCGCAATAATGGTAACCGTCCAAGCCGAGGTTACCCCTCACCGGGGGGACCCTTGTGCCGAGTTACCACCTAATAGAGGTTTAGGCTAAGCGACCTAAGAGCTATGCCACCTCTCAATCCGGTGCAGCAGTAAAGGCCAGCTTCTCTGTGCCAACTGTGTTAGTTCGTCCAAAAAAATAAACTGTTATGTCTACAACACCAACTTACGCCATATAATTGCAGTAATGTTAGTACTAGACGGTATTATTATTATTAATATGTGTTAAAACCAACATTTATATGTATTTCTATCTGATGTTAATTGGAGATCTTTGGATGTAAAACTTAATAGATAAGTACCTCTTTTCTTGAGCAGCCATATCGACATCGGAGGAAAATAGTGACTCAGGTAAATTGTTCCATTGCTCTGCGCACTTATTTGAGATCATGATCAGCGAAATAGCTACAACCGCTCTTCGAAAACAACACTCTAATATCAACGTTGTTCACAAACACGATTCTACTTCGTTACATGCGTGGCTTTGTTCTCTAGCAACCCTATTTCTCTCCGTCCGATAATGAACCTTATTTACGAAACGCTCGTAAACAAAGCTGAGTTATCTGACGGCATTAAATTGGAGTCATTAAAAATAATAGCAATGTACGTAGCTTTCGCTTAAAATAAAATGATAGTCATGATAAACACAAAATATGAACGGAATTAGCTGTAATACTACACGGAGTATGGTCCGAAGCTGCCAATAATAACACTGGGCTCTGACCTTCTATTAACCAAATTGTTCGCATTTAATGTGTGAACTGAGCTAGCGAATTTGAGAGTCGATTTTCAGCAGTCGTTGGTTTCAACCGACATTAAAAAATGGAGAGGTTCTTAATTATATTTTTAATGTTTGTGCAATTATAACGCCGTCATTTGTAAACCATTTTTGAAAGTTCTTTTTGTTTGAGGCTAGTCTTTGTTTTCAATTGGGTTCCATTTCAATTTTATTAGAATAGGATATTGGGTTCCGAAGACATAAATTCCTAAAAATCATATGGAAGCCTCAATAGCCTAATGGTTTAGGACGCGGCCTGCTAATCGTAAGGTCGTGGGTTCGAATCCACCATTCGACTATTGACGTGAGCCATCTCCTAGCACAAACTTAAGCTTAGTTGGAATGGTTAACGAGAATGTTAGTAATATTTATGAGAAAAAAAAAACAGAAATATTACTAGCTTTCTTTCAAAAAAAAAATTATGGAATAATTCTTAATGATAAAGATATTGGTAGGCTCATGACATTCCAGCACTAGGTAAGTATGACAACCTGCGCAGATGTGGAAGAAGAAATATAGTGATAAAATAGATTAGAGACTGTAGACTATAAAAACTTAATTTTACACCTAATACTTCACAAATAAAAGAGAGCGTTGAATATGTAAGAAGGAGTCCACTGTAATAAAAAGGCTCACATTTTAGCAAATGCTTTTGTACTTGTAAACAGTACCCTCATTGGTAAAATTGGGCTAGGATTCGAAACCTCAACTGTCAGAAGTGCCACCGCTTAGCTATCATAAAGCTGAAATAAAGATTAGATGAAAAAAAAATAGTTAATTAATTTCCTTGTAACTAACGCACTAGCAAATGCAATTACACGCTCAGCTTAAATAATTTAATAGGCAAACATTAGTTAGATAAAGGCTGCATTAAGCCCAGCACACGTGTACAGACTATAGGCGGCTAACGCTGTATGGTGACAATAATTTAACGTCAGCGGCTCTTGCATTGAAACCACAGTACAATTTAAGACCCATGCAATAAGGGAGCCAACATTGTCCGTTAGCAGGTCAGGTTACCCGCATCCACATGCTTTGCTTTAATACTCGAGTATACTCAGTGAGGATAAAGTGTATTTGGAGCCTTTTATGCGAGTAGGAGCGAACGAGTATGCGGTTCAAATAATGCGTGGCACATAAAGTTAGTTTAGTTTTTGAATGTCCCTTAGATTATCCTTGAAATAGCAATCGATCGAGTCGTGGTTCGGCCCTCTAGAGCGCCCTCGGATCGGAATGCTTACGCGTAACATAGTAAGCGTAATGTAAATAGATATAAATTAGATAATAAATCAGAATTGTAATAAGTTAGAAATAAGTGTAGAAAATTTAGAAACAAAAATAAGAAATTTGTACATATAGAAATAATAGATATAAAAAGGAAAATGTAAGTAGATATAAGATATTAGAAATTAATATTATATAAAGTAGATAAATTATAAGATGTAAATTAATGTTAAGAAAAATACCCCCAGCCAAACATGCTGGGGAACATATCTAGTAATAAATCATCAATAAAAAAAAAACATAGTAAGCGCCCAAGATTTAGAGGTTACCCCTCACCGGGGGGACACTTGTGTCGAGTTACTAGCGATAGAGGTTCAGGCTAAGCTCAACCACCTCTCAATCCGGTGAAGCAGTCAAGGCCAGCTTCTGTGGCCAATCTGTGTAGTACGTCAAAAAAAAATTGCTACTTTACTTTCTAATCTGTCGAAACCAAAGCACCGAAAGCTCACAACTGCGTCAGCCATAAAAACAAAAAAAAAACGCTGCCATTCTATACCTATAAAAGTCATTGTTAACTTAGAGGTAAGTATTTATTGCTTCTTTATTATTCAAAACAAATATTCATTTGTTGGCAAAGTGAAACTATTTTATGACTAAGATATTATAAGAATTTGGTTTCCGACGTAAAAGTGAAAAAGATTGTAAAAGATTTTATTGATGGTAATTTGTATGAAGTCGTAAACGAAGCAATGTCACTTTTAATGAGTTATTCAACAGCAATTGTCATGTTGGCTTTCATTTTCTTCCTTTATTTATGTAACAGATGACAACACTGGCGTGAAGTGTACCCAAGTAACACGAAGAAGCGACATTTTCTTTTATACTTTCTAAGCAAGTGCTTACTACAGTCCCACCTGATGTTAAGTGGAAATACAGTCCTGGATGGTAGGGCGCACTAGCTTAGTAAATGCCTATTCACTCTACTCTTGAACATACCCACATTGTAATCGAAAGACAGATGCGGGCAAACTATTCCAGTCCTTTGCTGTACGAAGGATGAAAGACGTAGCAAAGCGCTTCGTTCGAGCTTGAGGGATATTCACAACAAAGTATGAAATCCTGCAGTGCGTCTAGAAGTACGATGATGGAACGGGGACATAAAAACTTTCATGTATCGATTTTCTTCATATGAAGTTATAAGGTAAAACAAACAATTTTTAATCGAACTTCAATAAAAGGTTTTGGTTTAGGTCCCATATGACTTAATCATAATATCTAGATAGATAGAAATCGTATGGAAGCATGCTTGTTAATTGTGATATCGGTAAGTGTATGACAATATAAGACTAGGTAAGTAACAATGAGAAAGAAGAAAGAGAATATAGTGCCATAACTACGATATAACTAAAATAACTATGACACTTACGAACATAGTAACCGTCCAAGACGAGGTTACCCCTCACCGGGGTAACCTCGACCCTTGTGTCGAGTTGCTAGCGATAGAGGTTCAGGCTAAGCGACCTAAGACACCTCTCAATCCGGTGAAGCAGTCAAGGCCATCTTCTCTGTGTAGTTCGTCATAAAAAATATATGATACTTAGGAAATAAAACGACGATCTAACTCTTTTTTAATTAAGCCGACAATACCTGCAATATAAGTATTTTTGAGCCGCTATAATTTATTTAGTTACAGCCTTTATATATGTCCCACTGCTGGGCGCAGGCCTTTTCAGTACAGAGAGTATAAGGGCATAGTCCGCCACGCGGCCCTAATGCGGTTTGGCAGACTTCACATGCGGTAGAAAAATTTTCTAAGGCATGTAGGTTTCCTCACGATGTTTTCCTTCACCGCCGAGCGAGTGGTAAATTAGCACATAAAATTGCAACAACAAATTTATTGGTGCCGGCACCGGGGATAGAAGTCGGGTTGCTAGCGTACTACGCAACTTGAGCCAACCGCACGGACACTGAGCTACCACGGCTCTAATATAATTATACTATAATTTATTTATAAAAATAAATATTTAAGCCATATAAATATGTATTGAATAATAAATATTTACATAACATATTACATATCTCTTTAACTTATGATATCCATTTTTAAACACTATTAAATATATGTAAAAATCTTTTTACTGCATTCAAGCGTTGACACTTTGAAAAAGCACGAAATCATTACTGTCTACGTACTTACGTGTCTACGTGTCGTACGTTAATGTATGTAAAATACTTACTTTCCCACTTTCGTATGCTCAAATAGCAAAGAGTATATATTTATATATATTTCTTCTTATCATTATATTTCTAGGATAGTAAATTATTGTAAATAAAAATGAGTAGGTACTTAATAGTAATTAGTGGGTACGTAATCTTATACTCGAGGGTCAGATTTAATACCAGTCAGATTGGAGGAATGGGAGTCAGTTTTTCCGTTTCACGTATAACCTTAAAAACTTAACCTTACCGACGTATAACCGAAAAAATACTCCTTACAAAGACTATGAAGCTCCGTCGGTCGTAAGTTAACCTACTAAAAGCGATTAAGTATGTGACAGCTTATTTTACGATTAGGGTCATATCACTCATCTCCTTTACAAATGTTCTAGTAAATAGTGTACCTAACCTAAGGAATTTAAGACATTGCACGTTACTATTTACGGATCAAATTTGAACCCTCACGCCTCATTAGATTGGAGGGTGTTAACAGCAGTGACACGATATTATCTCTGTATCTATATATCTGCTATTTTTGTACAAAGCCCAACGAAAAGTTCAAACATTCACTCGGTTGGTAATAACCACCTTATCTAGATAAAACCTCAGGCCGCATCCAACGCTAGAGAAACGTAAAACTTTTGCTCATTCCAAGATAGTCATTAGGAATCACTCGTAATGCGTGATGGTCGGGTACGTCGGTTTTCCAATCTCGACATAACTCCAAACGTAAGAGGATTGCCTCTTCATAAGGATACCTCAACAAATTGACGGCAATTTTGTTTTTTCTTCTCATGAACACGAGACTGTATAGATGCGAGAGTAATGTACGGTTTAGTGGTTAGCATTCACGAGCGGATGATCGGAACAGCTCAAAGGCGAATTGCTTATTTGAGTCCACATGAATAGCTTGCGCTTTTTCACGTTACATTATTGCAAGATGAGCTCCTATGCAGTAGTAAACTTTTACAATTTCACTAGATTGAGAGCGCTGTGCCTGATTCTCTATTATACATATATATATATATTAATTATTACATAAATCTATATATTATATATTTAATACAATTTACATACACCATACATACCAGATAAAATTTATAGGATAAAATAAATAAAGCCATTCAGACGAGGATCCCGCGGTAGACACGGTCTAGGGTTAGGTTCAGCCCTGTAGTTCTGGGCTCTCAAGAATAAGACTACGATATCCCACTTGTTGCCCATCCAAGTTGGTTCACTGGGCGACAAGGGTGGGGCCTGAGTCGTCCACCAAAGTGGACCTGGGAAGAAGGCGACATCGGCTGGCCCATGTCGCCTTGCGCTGCGAGGGCACAGGGGAGCGAGTAACCTTCCCCGGGACGTGCTCTCCTTGAGCACAGTGCAGAGGGGCTCCGGTGCGTTCCACTGGAGATCCCGGAGCCCCTCGTCATGCACCGAGAAAAGGGCCACCGGGGAGGTTTTAGTGGGTAAGAACCCCACATAACCGCCGCCTTCCCCCCAGAATGCGAATCTTTCTGAAGATTTCCTCCGCGTCAACAAAAAAAAAGGGTTAGGTAGAATGGGAGAAAAATCGGCGGGCAATAATAATAATGTTATTATACGAAGTGGAAGCTCGTGATCTCTGCCTACCGCTATGGGTGACAGGCGGGAGTGTTTGCATTTGTATTTTGCATTAAATATTCGAGCAAAAAGAAGTTAAAGCCAAAACAAGCACTAAGGGGAACGTAAAGAGCGCACTAGATGAAATTAACTATTGTACAAAGTCGGCCGCTGGGAATCGCGTCTCTTATAGCTCTGTATAAATGTAAGAGTAATTCACATTAATTATGTTTGAATGTAAACATGTAGTAGGCGAGGAGTGACAGGGGTTCAACAAAGCGTCGGGCCTTGACGTGACTCGAGGCGAAGAGAAACGAAGTAATAGGCGCCCTCAAACTTGAAGCCGAACGTAATTATATGCTAAAAAGATTATTAGAAGCCCCGAGAGCGTATGCCGTTGTGAACATCAAAAACAAACGCCTCGTAGAATGTGCGGAATACATGGCTGGTTATGTTTGGAATATTACATTTATAGTTGCTAAGGGATTAGTTTATCGATTTAGCGTTCAACGGTCAGCCGTTTGAAACCCAGGCGGCCTGCCAATTAGATTTTCGTTTTACGCTATATTAATTGGAAAAAAAATGGTTGCGAAAATACGCGTTCTACCTCTGTGGCATTATTAAAAATAAATTTTAATTTCATGAAAATAATTAATTACAAAAAAAGAATAAAACTACTGGAAAAGTGAAAAAAGTTCAGTTTATATTTGGGAAATTAAATAAATAAATATTTTAAATTATATTAATAAATAATACATACGAATAATTAAGCCGGCCCTAGTTCTGATTGGCAGACTTCACATGTCTTTTTTCAAATTTTTCTAGTACCTGTAGTTTTCCTCACGATGTTTCTTCATCGCCGAGTGTGTGATATATGAATATGTGGTATGTAATGTGAAAATTACAACAACGAATTTATTAATACTATGCAACTTGAGACGACCGCCCGTACACTGAGCTACCAAGGCTCCACCTGTTACTGTCATCATATTTTCATAATTATACATCATAATTCATAGGCGCGGCTAAAGAAGTATAACTTCAATAAGCAGCGATACCCAAGTAGTTGGTGCCCAAGCGTTTCGATGGTCACGGGTTCGAATCTCAGCCGGCTCGTACCAAAGAAGCGTGATTTTTTAAGTACAAAAAAATTTGCTAAATTGTTTGTTCTGCTATATATGGGACCTAATAAGCTATCTCTGTCTACCCCGCTACGTGTGAAAGGATGGTGAGAGCTTTTTTATATTATATAAATGGATTACGTAGTTTAGTCTCTTAGTAGCAGTAATCGTTACGTTTAAATTTTATATCTGTTTTGGGTCATAGATATGGTTCTTTTCACAACGGATTTGGCCGGTAGTTGACAGCACTTAAGCTCAAACGTCACATTGGCTCATTTTAAAACGTCTGGCTTAGTTCTCGCTGATAACTTCTCGTCCGGAAATTAAACGTTGAGGGCGCGTTTGAAACGGAAAAGTTTAAAATTAAAACTGTTAACTTTTATCTTTTTACATTACTTGACGGATTCCTTTGAGTTGAAACTTTTTTTTGTTGCAACCCTTCCATATTGAATGTTGTAAACTTTTTAATGAGTCATCTTACTGTGTTAACTTAGAAACCTTCAAATTGGTTGTCTCGCTTCCGGTACCGTTTATAATTTTGACAACTACATAGAAATATTACTTATCTCTTTTTTTTATAAATTATAAACAACAGCTTGATCTCATTCCTGCCAGACGTTAAGTGAACATGCTTTAAGTAATTAACATTTACATTCATTAACGTAAATGGCTATTTAATCTCGCCGCTTGTGAACTAGTAAATATATGTATGTATCTCATTTATTAGGTGCACAAATAAAATTCTGCCATTTTGCGACAGATGGCGTGGTGGCACGAGGTTTACGTTAGAAATCGCAGTTGGCAATAGGTAGAAAATAAGTTTGTTCATTCCCGAACAACATTATCCTATCACAAGCATCATATATTTTTCTTCTTTTTTTGGGGCCGGCCTTCCTGTTGCGGCGTCAAGACAGACGGTCTTGACTTGTCCGTACCTCTACTTTGGCTCGTTGCATATCTTTGGCAACGGTTGTCCACCACGTGGCCTGCGGTCTTCCTCCTTAGTATCTGGGATAGCATAAAATGTGTTTTATTTCTTAAATATAAAAGAATCTGTGGCTGAGACGCATCAATTGCTCCTAGAAGCATTTAATGAGGATACCTTGAGTGATTTAAAACAGAGATTTTGGCGTAAAAGTGAAGTTCAAAAATATACGAGGATGGAGATTTTGAGAAATTATTATTAATTGATATTAACACAAATGAGACTTGCACTTAGTTGAAAAGTTACTCGGGAAGCAGTCAATTAGTTTAGTTTTTGAATGTCCCTTAGATTATCCGTATTAACCGACGGAATCGTTGATCGGCCTTCTCGGGTGCCCTCGGATCGGAATTACGAGTAACATAGTAACCGTCCAAGACGGGGCTACCCCTCACCGGGGGACCTTTGTGTCTAGTTACTAGCTATAGAGGTTCAGGCTAAGCGACCTAAGAGCTATGCTACCTCTCAATCTGGTGAAGCAGTCAAGGCCAGGTTCTCTAGCCAATCTGTGTAGTTCTTCAAAAAAAGGAATCAGTCTCATATTTTATTTTAGAATCATACATACACAATAAATATAATCATTTTGACAAAAATAGGCGGAAACTAATTTGTACACCTAGTATATAAGTCTCTTTTAACATCAAAATACTGTATAGCATTTTATAGAGTCATACTAAATATTTCTACGTTATCTTACACACGACTTGAGTTTCTTTTTATTAATTAGAGTATATAGATGTCTTGCAAAGGATTTTTCTTTGGGAATGAATTACGCTGAACAAGCAAGAATCGTCCGCAGTTTTACCTAGTTTTTGACAAATTGCACAGCTCTTAAGTCGCTTAGCGTGAAGGTCTTTTGAGTGTTATACTATACGACGTATGACGCTAATTTTAATCTTGAACTACTTCGAAAGGTTAATTGCATATTGTTTCGATTAATTAGATTGAGAAATAAAACTCAACATTTTAATTGGTGTAACAATCGTGCGTCAATGTATGCGTACAATTTTGTACTTAAAATCGCTAGCGTAAAAATCCAACATTGTACTGTTGTATAATTTCATACGACCAACGAAAACGTATATTGTACAAAATGTTACGCGTAAGTCCGAGTTTATACGAGAGTTGAGTAATTGCCAGCATCGCAGGACTGCACAATAAACTTGCCAAGGAACACTGCGCGCAATAAATTCCCGTTTTACGTCTTTGATTAGGTACCGCTCAAGTTACATTATGATCCCGACATTCATACGCAAGAGTGCTTTTATGTTTAAGCGGGGCAACTCGTGCGTTTTGCATAATGTTGGGACCACCTTACTTGTTTGCGTTTATTATCAAAAGCTAGTAATTGAACGCTTAGTATTTTTGGAAAATGATCTAAACGAGAATATTGTACTGATCGTTTTACTTATACAACAAACGCATTGAATTTTCATAAGTGGTCCTAAAAGGCGTAAAAGCTAAGTCAGGGGACAGAAAACTACGAGCCATATGTGAGTTTGAAGCCATGAAGTTGAAAAAGAAATTATTGGCATCAAAGATTTTTGTGGCTCTTTAAAAATTTTGAAATTTTGTAAATTGTAATATTTGACTCTTCTGACTCAAAAGGTTGCCGAGCTCCATTTTTTTTTGTTGGCGATTGGGAAATCTTCAACAAGATAAGCCCAAGAAAGCGGGGTTATGTAGGGTTCTTACCCACTAAAACCCCACCGATGGCCCTCGGCACATGGTGAGGGGCTCCGGTATCTCCAGAGAACTCCCACTGCATTGAGAGCACGTCCCGGGGGAGGAGGGTAATCCAATAGTAGGTTAATCCCCCCCTGAGCATAGATTATGATTTGAAAAACCCGACAGTTCAAGCCAGCTGAGATTTAACTGATCGTCAAAATGTAATCCGAATGGTTAGTCACTAGTCTAAAGTTACTTCGCTCTAGATAATCACAGTTGCAATTTTCAAGTATCTCATTAATTGCATACTTAATGGATTTCTTTAGCGTCTTTATTAATCTCATTATCGCGTGAATGGAAAAACAAAAATGAAATACAAGTAGCGTGAATTGGATTAAAATAATGATCAAATTAAAGCTTGGCAAATTGATAATAGTGTAATAATAAAAAGCGGCGTCGAATAATCTTGGAGAATTTTCAGATCATTTGTTACAGTCTCGGCACCTCGCAGTGAAACGAATTTACTCGAATTATTTAGTTCGCCTTGATATATTTCAATCTCAATAAATTAATTGTAATTCATAACTCAATAAATTATTGGTAACTTGTCAAGACCCATGTTAGTTCCAGTCTATGCATGGCAAATTTGGCACGTAATCAATATGATTAAATTGAATGTAACTTATAGGTCATACTTAATCATCATCATCACAAGCCTTTACAGGAGCCAGGAGACTGATGGCACAAGGAAACATAGTTTGCGTTCAATCTTATCAAACTCACACACGCATACATATATGTATTATATATGTGTATGTATGTCTGCACCGTTGGGGTCAGGTCCTCTCCGTAAAGGGAGTGTAAGAGCATAGCGCGGATTGGCAGACCTCATCATTAGAAATTTTGTCAGACATGTCGGTTTCCTCACGACGTTTTTCCTTCGCCGTCGATCGCTTAGTAAACGAACAGTTCAAATTACACCAAACTAATGCATTGGTGCCGACATCAGGGATCAAAGTCAAGTTTCTAGTACTATACGACTTGAAGTCACCGCCCGAACACTAGAAACTAAGCTTCCACGTCTCACTCTGTACTGTGATTGATATACAAGAATAATTCGTGTTAATAAAGTTATAGACCCTTATACATGTACTCTTTGATATAACTTTACTGGTAATATTTTCATCCAAATTTAAAATTCTACTTATCTTTATGTTTCCAATTTGCGTAGTACACGGGGAATTCAATTCAGTGCCATTAATTACTTTCTAATCCGGTTTGTAAAATTGCCAATCTCCATCGAACTTCTTAAGCTTTGTCCGTCCTTCCTAATTCTGATTGATATATCTCCTAATAATATTTGAATAATAAATTGATTCTCGCTAAAGAATTTAAAAAAAAAATAATTGTTGATTTTTGTTCGGTTGAATTTTGTTTATCTGTCCATCGTGTATGGTACGAGATTGTAAAAATTATTAATTACTTAGTTTGAGTTTCAGATTCAGTAAATTTTTGGCTAGGATTTGAACTACTGACACCTTTTTTTTGGGTTTCCCCAACAAGTTAAAACTAAAGGTTCTTATTATTCTAACTTCTTATCTATCCTGTCTATTCTATATCTATGCTAGCATTCCTCACCCTCTTCTCACTTTATTTATCTACTACATTTTCCTTTTCCTTAATCTATTACATCTATTTTCTCTTTTGACATTTACCTTATATCTATATCGTCTTGTACATTTCCTTATTATCTATTTCCTCTTTTTAACATTTTTCCATACTATTTCCTCTCTTAAACCTCTCCTGACAGCTTAGCCACTAGGCTATCACTGTTTGCAAGCAAATCATTCTAGGCCTAATATTAAATATATTCTTTTATATCCATATTCTACGTGGCTTATCTACAAGATGATATGAGACAGCCCTGAAGATAGTTTATACCACAGTTGCATATGCCGTCGTTTGCGGTATTAACGCTAAACTACGGTCGCCTAATGGTCTGCCAAACATTGTTACTGGGGCAATTAACCCTCATTCAAGTTTATGACGGAGGCTAATATACACCAGCAGTTCTAACGGCCTACAAAGTAATGACAATGGTTTGATAGCAAAAAACATTGTGTACAATGTTTTAATCGAGACCCACGCCATGACGTACACACGTCTTTCGTGTTGATGTTTGAATCCATCTAGCAAAAAGTTGCAATCAATAGCAGGAAATTTTATAATTTGGATATTGTATCGTGTATGTATACAGAGCATACAAAACACATTAATAAAGTGCCGACAATTTAAAGGTTTTAGTTAAAAAAAATGCTAACTAACAACTTTCAATTTTTTTCTTAAATAACAATTATATTCTCAACTAAGCTTAAGTTCGTGCTACGAGATGGATTCAGTTCAATAGTCAAATGGTGGATTCGACCCTATTACCTTATATTTCGCAGATCGTATCCTAAACCAGGCGGTGGAATATGTGGGTTGCTCTTTGACATCCTACATGTGGCTCTTGATTCATCAATTTTGTTGCCTTTATCCGACTTAACGACTATTTAGATATTTAAACTAAATTCTATCTAACTATCAATAAGGTTTGGCTTTTTTGTAAAAAAAGTTTTCGATCTTTGCCTGAAACCTGTTACTATCTAGGCTATTGACTTTAGTTACAATACTACGGATATTTCTATGAACTATCCTTTATATACTTCTGCGGCAAATGGTAATTACCCATTAAATTATTTAACATTATATAAAACATTAGATTTGAGAATTCATAAGTTATTTCATCTTGCTTTATTTTCCATATCTTGGATCATTATTGAAATAAATTGAACGAAACTCTCTGACACAAGATTCCAATTGAAAACCTAGATAACTTTAGACACTGGAAAGTAGAGTAGTCGTTGATAATTAAATTAGTATATTTTAACCTCAATCATCGCTTTGGCTTAAAATAAATATAGCAAGGCGTGGTTTTGAATCAAGAAATTATTAGACGGTATAAAGTATTTTTCATATTAAAACTATCTTAATCTCGGTGGATAAGTTGACTGCACTTTACTACATGCTAAGAATTCGAGATAAATTAAATTAAACTGATACCGAAGCACTCAATTGTAAAATACTATGATATGTAGATGAATCAAGATAAAATCAATAAAAATAACATTTAATTGATTTCATCTACTTCAATATTAACAATCAAATTCAATAACTATGATCATATTGCATACCATCTATATATATATAAAAGAGAAAGTGTCTGTTCCGTATAGGCTCCGAAACGGCTGGACCGATTTCAATGAAACTTTGAGGGAATCTTTAGATTGACCTGACGTGTAATGTTGTAAAGTTTGGTAACGATCGGAGCACTCCTCTTTTTGAACTGTCAAACAAATTTTAAGAGGCAAGGTCGTTGGTTCGAATCCACCATTCGACTATTGACGTGAGCCATCTCCTAGCACAAGCTTAAGCTTAGTTGGAATGGTTAACAAGAATGTTAGTAATATTTATGAAAAAAAAAGAAATATTGCTAACTTTCTTTTATATAAAAAAAAACAAGCTATTAACTTGAGCCCCATATGTCTTTGTATAAATGATAAGAATGATATTGTAATTACTGTTATGTCTATGGGTGTAGGGAATGATCTTCACGCGCTCGAGAAGAGAAAATCTTTGTTTTGCTTCTTTCTAAATTTAGCATTTAAGCAGGCTATGATGCGGTCCTTTCCAGTTAGAATACTACCACGTCCAGAATCCAAGGGCCCACGCTGTGGTTCTAAGGGACCCTTACAATCCAGTAGAGGCCTGCTCGGCCACCCTATACGCAATACTTAAAGTTTTAAAAGTCTTCGTTTTGTCAATTTATGGTAAATTTGAACTCAGAATAAAAGGCTAATTTCTACAAACGTTCTCAAGCGGATCACTTACAAGAGTATTTATTTGGAATGCGTGTATCATTGGATGTCGTCTTAATTCCAATCCAGTTAATCTTATTTATAAAAAAGAGATAGTACAATAAATTTGTCGGTCATGTTGTCGGTCGGTGCCGGATGACACCGCTGTACTGTGATTAATTGTCGCGACGATTGAAATGGTCCAGCCCCCCACTGGCAGACGAAATGGAATATTGTGAGCCACCGCTGGAACACAGATGAAGGGCGCCAAAGGAAACTAATTTATGTATCACCTATATACTCGAAGTTAGCAGGAGATAGGCGAAAAAGGGTGATTTTTTTTAAATATCATTTATAATTCTATTAAGATTTTTTTTGATGACAATAGACTCACGACTATGATTGCATTTGGGACTATTCCTTTTATGTAGATTACTCAGTTATTATAAGGCAACTGGTAAAAAGTTTTCTTTATGCTACCCATGTTAGGACTTTTAGCAAGGAAATATTCAAAAATACTCCGGCTTTTGAAACCCCCCGATGACCCGAAAGCATGTGTCTAAAGCTGTGGTCTAACTATGATAATAACTATCATCGTGCACTCACAATACTGGAGAGGTTGGTGCGTGACCAGATTATTAGAAGGGTTACGCTACTACATTCACCCGATCGTGGCGGTTCTTCAACGAGACTTCTGCGGACGTTTTGCAAACAATTTCCATTAAAAAATTATACTACGAATTAGCAAACATAAATATGCGTGTATACTTGTCTACGCACGTAGAAGATTATATTTTTTATGTATTTTTCTTACAAATCAAAATATATGTTAGCTCGCCGCGTGCGCCTCAGACACGCTTCCACAAACGTGACAAAGGAAATATAACTTCAATAAATAAATAGGTAAGCCATAAATTTTACTAACATTGACCAACGTATTTTGAGTACAGACATACGGCGTGAAATAAACTGACGCGACATTCTCCAATTTAATGTTTACATCGTAACATCTTTTTAAACAACAATCTCTGTCGTATCCCTCGCGATAAAATATTTAATGCCTCCTAAAACATCCCGTATCGCTTACTCGAATATTGTTTATGATACAGGTGGAGATAAATTAGTTCACTTTAAGCGAGAGCCGCTCTTTAGGGGTCCTACGGAACAGGTTCAATCGGTTAATTTGTTACGTTTTTTTCTTCTTTTATTGTACGTGGAATGAGTTTGTGAGTCCTTGACTCAACGAGGTGTAACTAAATGGTCAAATTTGTAACGAATTGATGTCCGGTCTTGGGCCGTTACTGTGTGATTCACAATCACATCTGCCTTTGGTAATAAGTCAATTTATAATTGAAGTTACCTTACATTTTATTACACGCTAAACCTACTTTAGAACAAAGGATAGATCGCTATTGTCTAAGTACTTGTTAGCAGTTAACAAAGAAGACTCGCACAATAACAAGATTCTTTGTTATAAAGTACGTATAAGATTTCGATCTGGATGTCGCTTCGTTGCCAATTAGATTGCTAATAACTTTAATTGTGCGAACAAAGTACTACAAGTGCTTTTAACAGTATTGTGTTAACTAAAAGTTCAAAACAAGCTCCACTACTCTTTCTTTTCGAGATATTGAATGAAATTTTTCTCCAATAAATAGATTTTTTTTGCACTCGAATAACTTCTGCCAGGATCTTTGCGTCCACGTCAAGAGCGATTGAGCTTTTGTTTATTTATACTAGGACGGTATACGTTATACCACAGTCTAAAAGCGTTATTATATACCTTAAACATATCCGGGTGATTTGACATTGAGCAAACAAATGGTTGTTCCATAATATCAAATTAAATTAAATTTCCGATAGGTTTGTTTCCATCGGCGATGTAGGTGACCGTGTTGTGTGGACTTATCAAATAATCGAGCATTTTGATGTATAGAGTACTGTCAGTATATGATTTATAATGGCTTCTGTCTAGGATATCATTCCTATACGTTGATTCTCAATCACATCCGACGCTTCGTTAGCGTTCATATCAGTGATCGGTTACACGTAAGTATAATGTTATAGAGTGACCATTATTATCGAACATTTACTTTTGCATTAGAAATTCACGGAGATTACTCAAATTACATCTTATTATATATACTATATCCATATATCTTATGAAGATAAATTATTCAAATCAATTATGAATAAAAAAATAAGGTTTCTTGTCTTTTTAACCCTTGGAATGAAATCGGAATGCTTAATGCGTAACCTTCCACACCGAGGTTACCCCTCACCGGGGTGACACTTGTGTCGAGTTACTAGCGATAGAGGTTTAGGCTAAGCGACCTAAGAGCTATGCCACCTCTCAATCCGGTGAAGCAGTCAAGGCTAGCTTCTCTGGCCAATTTGTATAGTTCGTCATAAAAAAAACAGACAGCTATAGCTATCCGTTTTTAAACAAGCTTATTAGGTCCCATATATGATAGATGGTAATTGGGCACAGATTTTGAGCAATTTAAAACTTACACCACATAAATCCTAAGAACTTGTATAATTGTCATTCTTGCCTTCGGTATACGTCATATGAAGCGAACATCCGTTTTACTTGATCTTAAATAACATAACCCCCTAATAATTCCCCTAAAGAGATTGAAGGAATGTTGTTAACTTATTATGAACAGTTGGGTCTCCGGCACCATGTTTTCTCACCAGTCTTCACGTTGTTATTTTACTAGGTCTCGGTTATTTCCAGATTATAACCCTTTTTTTAACTCACTAAAACCTCCCCGGTGACTCTTCCTCGGTGCATGGTGAGGGGCTCCGGCATCTCCAGTGGAACGTACCGGAACCCCTCTGCACTGTGCTCAAGGAAAGCACTTCCCGAGGGCGGAGGTTACTCCCTCCCCCCCCGTGCCCTTGCAGTGCAAGGCGACACGGGCCAGCCGGTGTCGCTTTCTAACCGGGTCCACCTTGGCGGACGACAAAGGCCCCCACCCTTGTCGCCCAGTGAACCCGAGGCAACTTTTAGTCGCCTTCTACGACAGGCAGGGGATACCGTAGTCTTATTCTTGAGAGCCCAGATAGTAAGGCTAAGATTGTAACCCTACGTCTTTTTTGTACCCGTTTAATAAAAAAAAAACAAACATGAAAGGCACTTAACAAGACATCTATTTTCTTTCAATTCAGATAGCTTAAAGCCATACGAAAATTGTCTCAGAAGTTTTCGATTTATTATCAATTTGCCGACTCGGTTTCTTTCTAACTCCCAAACATAAATCTTTCAACGTTGGCAACATCAACAAGTAGTACAAACACATGTAAATAAATTGAGATGAGTAATCCCGCGGTCGGCAGCCCGATCTATCTATCAGTAATTCACGTTGCATTATCAATCAAGCGAACCATGATTGATGAAATATCAGTATCGGTAGCTGGATAACTTGTCTTCTTCTTAGCTAATTAAGAGTTGTACATACTTTTTTAACTCCTTTTTTTGATGTAGATTACATACCGTTACAGCACGTTTAACATACAGCTTTTAATAGTCTGTAGAAAACAAACGGTGGTCAAACAAAAATTTAATAAACTAATACGCCTTTCTAGTTCCTAGATATAGGACTGAATCGTAAAAAGTCCAAGTACAAGCAATGCTTTTGTCTTCATTATATCATTGTAATATCACATATAAATACGCTTTATATTAAAACGATATTACATAATTTTGAACAAATTTCTTAAGTAAAAGTTTAATATTTCTATTTATAATATCATTTTTCATATTATATTCCCTCTGATTTTTGTTCCCCTATCACTCCTGCAACTAAAAAAAAACCTACCCGGTGGCCCTTTCCTCGGTGCATGACGAGGGGCTCCGGGATCTCCAGTGGAACGCACCGGAGCCCCTCCGCACTGTGCTCAAGGAGAGCACGTTCCGGGGGAGGTGGGGAGATTACTCCCTCCACCCCTGTGTTCTCGCAGTGCAAGGCTACACGGGCCAGCCGATGTCGCCTTCTTCCCGGGTCCACTTTAGCGGACGACAAAAGCCCCCACCCTTATCGCCCAGTGAACCCGAGGCCTCTTTTAGTCGCCTTCTACGACAGGCAGGGGATACCGTAGTCTTATTCTTGAGAGCCCAAAACTACAGGGCTGATCACTGCTGCAACTAAGACTAACAGAGCCTACACCACCATAAATGTTAGAAATTTCTAAACTTGTAAATAATAAGTCCACAATATACCAATTAAATAGACTTGTACACATATTCAAAAATGATTACCATCCCTCGGGGTAACAAGAATTATGAAATTAGAGTCTTTTGCCGAACGAATATAACAATATTATTAACCAACGATCCAATTGAATTATCTATAATTATATTATACATACTCTGTCATGCTATCACGTCGTTTGAATATTTTTTTAGCAGGGTGAACAGAGACGATAATTGCTGTGATAAATAGTGAGATCGTACACACGTTTTAGCACCTGATAACTCATTTGTACAAGCCAGCTGGATCTTAAATTTGCATTAAGTATGTGCGCGACAAAAGTACGATCTTTGAATACGTCTCTCCGAAGCAAATACACGTCTCCACTAATTACAAGTTTCTAGACACCTACGCAAACAAGCCTGGTACAAGGGTACGTGGTCGCAACTCCAAGGTAGTCCGCCGCCCCGGGCCCGGGACACTTGACCGCAACTAGTCCGTCCTACCGATCCATCCATGGGCCCAACTTTCAACCATTACTAGATTTTCCTTGTATGCTACAATTGCTATACAAAGTTTGTGCTCTCAACATTTGAGTGCCTTTTAAGTACTTTACAGCCGGATTAAGTTTATGAAACAGTACGTTAACGTTAACGTTAAAGTCATAGTTTCTAGTCCACCATTCGAATGTTAACGTGGATCTATCTGAATGAATTTAATGAAATCATATGTACAAAATGATCATGAAAAGTGGCTTCGTTCGTCACGATAGGAGAAATACCACGCCCTCAAAGAATAAAGCGCTTGAATTACAGGTCTAATATATTATACTACCACTACTGCTATCTTCATCTTCAACAACTGCCAGCACCACAACTCTACATAAAACAGGTAGGCAACGTTAGGTACGTTCCTCGAATCCTTTAGAAGCTATCTTTGGGCGGGCAGCTACTCGAATTTCATTTTATATCAGCTAAACTCATTTGTCCCCTGAAAAGGTAAAATTTGATCTGAGTGTTAAAGCTATCAGCACATATGGTCTATCTCTATTTCTACCGCTTGGGTTAAAAGGACGGCAGAACTTATATAATCTCTAATCTCCCTGCAATTAACACAACACGCAATGCATCGGATGGCAAACTGGGCCGGGGCTCCCCAATACCTGGGCCGGGGCTCCCCAATACCAACTTCTTCCGTTAGTCCGAATAGTCGACGATCAGGGTCTTTCCGATCGACTCGACCCTCTGAGTCTGCGAAGAGATGTCGGTTTTCTTTGCATCCTGTATCGCATTTACCATGGGGAGTGTTCTGAGGAATTGTTCGAATCATCCTAGCTACCGATTTCCATTACCGGACATCTCGGCAGAATTCCAATTCCACCGCCACCATCTTGATGGTTGGCGTTCAACGACTGTACGTTTTTCGCGTAACTTTCTCCCACGCACTGTCAACTTGTGGAATCAACTGTCGCCAGCGGTGTTTCCGAACGTTTACGATTTAGGGACCTTCAAGAAACGAGCCTATTCCTATCTCAAAGGTCGGCAACGCACCTACAGCTCCTCTGGTGCTGTGGATGTTCATGGGCGACGGTGATCACTTAAGATCAGGTGAGCCGTATGCTCGTTTGCCACTTTTCATATAAAAACACAAACCCGCAACTTGCAGCAAAAACGTCTCACTAAATTTAATAAATAATTATTCAATATTTTAATTATCTCGAATGTCAGATATTCCGTTTCTGTGTAGCTTCAGTAGAATTGTTTTCTTTTGAAGAAGTAAAACTTTTAATTGGAACATTTGAACAATACGTGTAGTGACGAAAATTTTGGAAAAAATTGTAGATTTTATTTATCAATTAAAATTAACGAACTTAGTTTAAACTTCTAACAACTTATAAAGATGAGTAGAAATAAATGTTTCTTACAATCCATAATATGCAGTATTTTCAAAAAATTAACAGACGTAACTTTTTTTTTTGTTTACGAGGAGGAAATCTTCAAAAAGATACCCCGCCTTCTGGGGGGAAGGCGGCGGTTATGTGGGGTTTTTACCCACTAAAACCTCCCCGGTGGCCCTTTCCTCGGTGCATGACGAGGGGCTCCGGGATCTCCAGAGGAACGCACCGGAGCCCCTCTGCACTGTGCTCAAGGAGAGCACGTCCCGAGGGGGGAGGTAACTCCCTCCCCCCCTCTGCCCTCGCAGTGCAAGGCGACACGGGCCAGCCGATGTCGCCTTCTTCCCGGGGTCCACCTTGGCGGACGACAAAGGCCCCCACCCTTGTCGCCCAGTGAACCCGAGGCCCCTTTTAGTCGCCTTGTACGACAGGCAGGGGATACCGTAGTCTTATTCTTAAGAGCCCAGAACTACAGGGCTTTAACAGACGTAACTTAGCTGTGATTTTCCAATACAAAACTTTTTACTCAGCTAAAAGCAAAAAGTCCTTCACAGTCCATAATTAATTGTATTAATTTAAAGATAGTGTTTGGATCAATAACTTTTTATTTGTAATTATATTAAATTATTATATAAATATTTTGCTAGTAATAAATATATTGTTATAGCCGTGAGCAAAAATAAAGGGTCGGTTAAGATAGTGTGAATATCTCGGAAGATAAAGACGCTAGCTAATGAAATAAATTGTGTATGATAGACAATTAAATATCCTTAAAATAAAATAAAATATTTCTGTTAATTTATTTATAATTCATTAAAAAACATAAACGATATCTTACGTTTTATTTAAATTTTACACGTAGTACTAAAATTTATTTTAAGAATATTTATCATGCACAATTTATTTCAGTTAGCTAGCGTCTTTATCTTCCGAGATATTCAAACTTTCTTAACCGACCCTTTATTTTTCTCACTCAGAAGTGTACTTATTCCAGTTTCCACCGTGTTATATAAAGATTTTTCGCTGTTGTTGATAGAAGTTTGTTCCACCCACTCCTCATAGCGCACACCCTCCACGAAGTAGCATTGAGGGCCATAGGTGGATCCTCTCAAGCATCCTTGCATCATATAATACGACTTTTCAACCCATCAACCCTAAAGTAAGTCATATTGATAGCCCTTACGTTCATCAAGGGTAACCTTCATCGATATCGCTGCTCGCTTTCAGAGCACTTGATTCATCGAGTGCAAATTTTAGACCCCGGTATAAGTTTCAAGGATCGTTCAAATTAAACTACGAACAGTGGCGTCAAATCTCCTAATTGTTCTTTAATTTGTTGCCAACTGATTCAATGGCTTTCAATTTAACATTTCTAATAAATAACTTTGTATGTTAACTTAAATAAAATAAGTTAGAGCCTTTATATCCTAAAATTGACTGTGACTGTTCTGTAAAGGTTTCAATGACTACCGTTTGAAAGATCTTTAAAAATTGATATGCAGGTTTCCATACAATGTACTACCGATTACTTGGTTAAAAGCACAAAAGGCACCAAAGAAATTCAATCATTTCGTTGATGCCAGCGAGTATATAAATTTAAATAACTCTAGCATTTAAGACTATGCGACTTGTTAGCCCAGAAATTTCACTAGCTTCATTTAAAACTAAAACGCTATAATACTTACCGATCCTGGCCGGTAGAACTAACACTATTATTCATTTTTCTTTGTTTTAAAATATGCTGGCTTCTATTTATGTTTAATATTTAAAATAGAAAACCATTCTTGTTCAAAATATGAATTCGATCATAACTCTTAACAGTTATTATATTATATTTCAAACAAACAGAAATCGATATTCAAAAATATTCCATCGGAGCGGTTAAAATTAGATAAATCCTTAAGTGACCGAGTAGAATTCGATATATGGTGTTAAACAAGGTAGGGTTCCCGCTGTGCGCGGTATAATTTGCCTGCTTTGAGTTGACCGAAGAGGCGGCCAACCCTGTTAGGAATGTATTGCGTACATTTTTTTGTTTGAGAAGAAACAGCATTTTAAATAAAATAATCACGAATCTCGAACGTGCGATGGATACTTATAATAATGGGGTGCCTTTCCCATCTACAATTTTATTCTTTGGACATTAAAAACAAACTCTGGATGGCCGCTGTTAGCCAAAAGTCTTTAACAAGTCCACACTTTAAAGATCAATTTCTTACAGCTCTCATTCTAAACTTCTACTTGTCGTCACGTTCTCCTGAGATGGGCCTCATTATGGGGTTAATTGCGTCTCGGTTAGTTCCTTCAAATGGGTAACAACTTCTACGAATATTATTGCCACCTTATATTATATTTCTCGTAGGAGAAGATATGAAGGAAATAAAATACTCGTGGTTTACCAACGTTTTTCTAACTCTGTGCGAGTGTTTGGCCCGTCGTCCAGGACGTTGAGGACGTGCCGCGGTTACCGACAGGAGCGATTACCTACAGTTACCTACCAAAACCTCTTGATATGCAGTGCGTGTAATCAGACTGAAACAAGCTCGGCTCCTCGGTCGTCCTCGAATCAGAATGCTACCGGGCCTGAGTAGTAGCCCAGGCCGAGGTTCCTTCGCTTGTGCTAAGTTACTCAAACTCATGATGAGCACTGTAAGATATATAATATATATAGATGTCTATAGTTGGCCCCAAATAACTCTAGCGCTGAAGTCAAAAGTAAGGTACCACAAGGGAGAGAATGGGGCGCGGACGGACTTATTGGCTGTCCTGTCGTATTCTGCCTTGCGCACCGATACGACACCCCGCTCCCTCCCAGTGTACAGTCGCTTACTAAATTTTATGTTAATAGACTTTTTTTTTTAAATTGAAGTGTTTTTTATTGACAGTTCTAGTTGTTGTTTTGTATTGTATTGCATTGTTATTTTGTGATTTTAAATAGTAAATATGCCAATATAAACAGTACAAACTAAGACAGATAGTGCTTCCTGTGTAGTCCCATTTCAATTTGGTCCAATTCTGACAAATGGACGAATAAGTCAATACCAAATCGATTTAATTTTTTGTTAGAAAGGATGCACTTGAAGGATAATTTGATGAGAGTCAGGTTGGGTTAGGTTAGGTCTGGATCCTACATTCGTGGAGAGTGTGGTAGACACACTCTTCCCAAGATCCAGGGACCCAACCCTGCACCCCCAGCGATGCCGTCGGACCGTACCATCTGGTCCGACGAGCTGGGGTGACTGCCGAGGAGTTGGATCGAGCCACGGGGCGCCTCAGGGCCCGCAATACAGCACCCGGCCCAGACGGGATTCCCGGAAGGGCTTGGGTGCTGGCTCGCCGCCGGCCTGAGGGGAGACTTAGACGGCTGTTCACCAGCTGTCTCGAAGTCGGAGTCTTCCTTCGGGCTGGAAGGAGGCTAGGATGGTGCTGATAAAGAAGGACGGTAGGACCGCGGAGTCTCCCTCCGCGTACCGACCCATATGTCTGCTGGATGAGGCGGGCAAATTATTCGAAAGAATAATTGCCGCCCGCCTCAACTCGCACCTGCGGCAGGTAGGCCCCGACCTGTCGGAATGCCAATATGGCTTCCGGCAGGCGCGGTCGACCGTTGACGCGATCCTCCGGGTCCGTCAACGGTCGGGGCAGGTAGTGACCCGGGGTGGCGTGGCGTTGGCCGTCAATCTTGACGTAGTCAACGCATTTAACACGCTGCCCTGGGGAGCGATTAGGAGGCATTGGTGTTTCACCACGTGCCTCCTACCTGCAGCGCATCGTCGGGGCGTACCTGCATGGCAGGTGCATCCAGTACATGGGTCGGGACGAGTTCCATCGGAGGGAGGTGAATTGCGGGTTCCGCAGGGGTCTGTGTTGGGGCCCTGCTATGGAACCTCGCATATGACGCGGTCCTTAGGGTCGGTCTCCCCGCCGGCGTGAGTGTCGTCTGCTATGCAGACGACACGCTAGTCATGTCCGACGGGAGGATTTCGATAGCACCATCCGGCTCGCCGAGCTTGGGGTGGCATGCGTCGTGGACAAAATCCACGAGCTGGGTCTACGGGTAGCGCCTCACAAGACTGAGGCGCTATGGTTCCACAAGCTCCCAGAGCTAAGGAACCGCCCAGCCGGTCGGTTCGCGTAGGTGACGTGCTGGTCCGGGTGGGGTCGGAGATGAAATATCTCGGCCTCACCCTGGACAGTCGCTGGGGCTTCGAAGTGCACTTCGACCGCTTGGTCCCCAAGATCGATAAGGCAGTGGGTGCCCTGCACAGACTGCTGCCTAATCTTGGGGCCCCAGGGAGGAGTCCGCCGCCTCTACGGAGGTCTCGTGCGATCCATGGCCCTCTACGGGCGCCCGTGTGGTGTAACCGCTTCACGGGCGTCCGGCGCTGCAGAGCTAAGCTACTTAGCCTGCAGCGCAAGATGGCCATTCGGATCGCACGAGGATACCGTACGGTATCATACGAGGCGGCCACTATCCTGGCTCGGTTCCCGCCGCTCGACATTTTGGCGGAGCTGGACGCGCGTGTGTACACGCGCGTCCGGGCCGTCGACGGCGGGGCCGGGCCGCCCCTGGATGCGGGAGAGGTGCGTCGGCAGGAGCACAGGCGGGCGATGGAGGTCTGGCGCGAGCGGCTCGGAGCGTCGTTGCTCGCGCCAACGCATCGTCTGTGCCTTCCTGCCGAACTTCGAAGCCTGGCTTAAAGGAGGAATGACGCGCACGTCACATACCGCCTGACACAGGTACTCACCGGGCACGGGTGCTTCGGTGAGTACCTGAACAGGATAGGGCGCGAACCGACCGCGCAATGCCACCATTGTGGCTGTGACCGGGATTCCGCGCAGCACACGCTAGCCGTGTGCTCCGCGTGGGAGGCGGAGCGGCGGATCCTGGTCCAGCATATCGGGCAAGACCTCTCCCCGCCGGCGGCAGTAGCGGCTGCGCTGGCGGGGAGATCTAAATGGAAGGCGCTGGTCTCCTTCTGCGAGTCAGTAATGACCCAGAAGGAGACCGCAGAACGGGATCGGGAGAGGGCCGATCCCGTTCGGAGATGGCGCAGGCGGGCCGGTGGGAGACCGGCCCGCAGCCCTGTAGTTCTGGGCTCTCAAGAATAAGACTACGGTATCCCCTGCCTGTCGTAGGAGGCGACTAAAAGGGGCCTCGGGTTCACTGGGCGACAAGGGTGGGGGCCTGAGTCGTCCACCAAAGTGGACCCGGGAAGAAGGCGACACCGGCTGGCCCGTGTCGCCTTGCGCTGCGAGGGCACAGGGGGGAGGGAGTAACCTCCCCCCCCGGGACGTGCTCTCCTTGAGCACAGTGCAGAGGGGCTCCGGTGCGTTCCACTGGAGATCCCGGAGCCCCTCGTCATGCACCGAGGAAAGGGCCACCGGGGAGGTTTTAGTGGGTAAGAACCCCACATAACCGCCGCCTTCCCCCCAGAAGGCGGGGTATCTTTTTGAAGATTTCCTCCCCGTTAACAAAAAAAAAAGGTTTAGGTTTGCTGGAAGGCGCTGGTCTCCTTCTGCGAGTCAGTAATGGCCCAAAAGGAGACCGCAGAACGGGATCGGGAGAGGGCCGATCCCGTTCGGAGATGGCGCAGGCGGGCCGGTGGGAGACCGGCCCGCAGCCCTGTAGTTCTGGGCTCTCAAGAATAAGACTACGGTATGCCTGTCGTAGGAGGCGACTAAAAGGGGCCTCGGGTTCACTGGGCGACAAGGGTGGGGGCCTGAGTCGTCCACCAAAGTGGACCCGGGAAGAAGGCGACACCGGCTGGCCCGTGTCGCCTTGCGCTGCGAGGGCACAGGGGGGGAGGGAGTAACCTCCCCCCCCGGGACGTGCTCTCCTTGAGCACAGTGCAGAGGGGCTCCGGTGCGTTCCACTGGAGATCCCGGAGCCCCTCGTCATGCACCGAGGAAAGGGCCACCGGGGAGGTTTTAGTGGGTAAGAACCCCATAACCGCCGCCTTCCCCAGAAGGCGGGGTATCTTCTTGAAGATTTCCTCCCCGTAAACAAAAAAAAAAAAAAAAAAAAAGGTTAGGTCTGGAAGGCGCTGGTCTCCTTCTGCGAGTCAGTAATGACCCAGAAGGAGACCGCAGAACGGGATCGGGAGAGGGCCGATCCCGTTCGGAGATGGCGCAGGCGGGCCGGTGGGAGACCGGCCCGCAGCCCTGTAGTTCTGGGCTCTCAAGAATAAGACTACGGTATCCCTGCCTGTCGTAGGAGGCGACTAAAAGGGGCCTCGGGTTCACTGGGCGACAAGGGTGGGGGCCTGAGTCGTCCACCAAAGTGGACCCGGGAAGAAGGCGACATCGGCTGGCCCGTGTCGCCTTGCGCTGCGAGGGCACAGGGGGGAGGGAGTAACCTCCCCCGGGACGTGCTCTCCTTGAGCACAGTGCAGAGGGGCTCCGGTGCGTTCCACTGGAGATCCCGGAGCCCCTCGTCATGCACCGAGGAAAGGGCCACCGGGGAGGTTTTAGTGGGTAAGAACCCCACATAACCGCCGCCTTCCCCCCAGAAGGGGTATCTTCTTGAAGATTTCTCCCCGTAAACAAAAAAAAAAAAAAAAAGGTTAGGTCTGGAAGGCGCTGGTCTCCTTCTGCGAGTCAGTAATGACCCAGAAGGAGACCGCAGAACGGGATCGGGAGAGGGCCGATCCCGTTCGGAGATGGCGCAGGCGGGCCGGTGGGAGACCGGCCCGCAGCCCTGTAGTTCTGGGCTCTCAAGAATAAGACTACGGTATCCCCTGCCTGTCGTAGGAGGCGACTAAAAGGGGCCTCGGGTTCACTGGGCGACAAGGGTGGGGGCCTGAGTCGTCCACCAAAGTGGACCCGGGAAGAAGGCGACACCGGCTGGCCCGTGTCGCCTTGCGCTGCGAGGGCACAGGGGGGGAGGGAGTAACCTCCCCCCCCGGGACGTGCTCTCCTTGAGCACAGTGCAGAGGGGCTCCGGTGCGTTCCACTGGAGATCCCGGAGCCCCTCGTCATGCACCGAGGAAAGGGCCACCGGGGAGGTTTTAGTGGGTAAGAACCCCACATAACCGCCGCCTTCCCCCCAGAAGGCGGGGTATCTTCTTGAAGATTTCCTCCCCGTAAACAAAAAAAAAAAAAAAAAAAGGTTCTGGGCTCGTTGGAAGGCGCTGGTCTCCTTCTGCGAGTCAGTAATGACCCAGAAGGAGACCGCAGAACGGGATCGGGAGAGGGCCGATCCCGTTCGGAGATGGCGCAGGCGGGCCGGTGGGAGACCGGCCCGCAGCCCTGTAGTTCTGGGCTCTCAAGAATAAGACTACGGTATCCCCTGCCTGTCGTAGGAGGCGACTAAAAGGGGCCTCGGGTTCACTGGGCGACAAGGGTGGGGGCCTGAGTCGTCCACCAAAGTGGACCCGGGAAGAAGGCGACACCGGCTGGCCCGTGTCGCCTTGCGCTGCGAGGGCACAGGGGGGGAGGGAGTAACCTCCCCCCCCGGGACGTGCTCTCCTTGAGCACAGTGCAGAGGGGCTCCGGTGCGTTCCACTGGAGATCCCGGAGCCCCTCGTCATGCACCGAGGAAAGGGCCACCGGGGAGGTTTTAGTGGGTAAGAACCCCATAACCGCCGCCTTCCCCCCAGAAGGCGGGGTATCTCCTTGAAGATTTCCTCCCCGTAAACAAAAAAAAAAAAAAAAAAAAGGTTAGGTCGTTGGAAGGCGCTGGTCTCCTTCTGCGAGTCAGTAATGACCCAGAAGGAGACCGCAGAACGGGATCGGGAGAGGGCCGATCCCGTTCGGAGATGGCGCAGGCGGGCCGGTGGGAGACCGGCCCGCAGCCCTGTAGTTCTGGGCTCTCAAGAATAAGACTACGGTATCCCCTGCCTGTCGTAGGAGGCGACTAAAAGGGGCCTCGGGTTCACTGGGCGACAAGGGTGGGGGCCTGAGTCGTCCACCAAAGTGGACCCGGGAAGAAGGCGACACCGGCTGGCCCGTGTCGCCTTGCGCTGCGAGGGCACAGGGGAGGGAGTAACCTCCCCGGGACGTGCTCTCCTTGAGCACAGTGCAGAGGGGCTCCGGTGCGTTCCACTGGAGATCCCGGAGCCTCTCGTCATGCACCGAGGAAAGGGCCACCGGGGAGGTTTTAGTGGGTAAGAACCCCACATAACCGCCGCCTTCCCCAGAAGACGGGGTATCTTCTTGAAGATTTCCTCCCGTAAAAAAAAAAAAAAAAAGGTTAGGTTTCTCATTAATTATATATCTAAATATTCCTACGATAATTCGAAAATACAAAGAAGGCGTCCGCGCTTAATAGCATTAACCGATTGATTCGATTCGATTTGATTTTGTTTTTACTTGTTAATATACTTGTTATTCAATCAAAAGGTAAATGCGGATAAATTTTGTGGTTAACGTAACGTTGAATATTTGAAAGCGACCTTCAATGGTCCGTGTGAACTCACCTTTATCTGGCTGAGCGGCTTGTTGAAAGGTTCTTGTGCCTATTAGTTGCGACTTAAATCGAATACTAAATAATTGGCTCGTCGCATCCAAGAACCGTCTTATGTGAATACTTTTATTTTTTCTTTAAAATTCATTTAGAGAACTTATTTATTTTTCTTTGTTTCATAGTCTACTGGTCACATTAATGTAATAAAATTGTAAACTCTTTGGTCTTTTTATCTAATTTTAAATATTCAAAAGGTCAAATTAAAGATATTATATCTCTACATGTTATTTGGAAGGTTGAAACAAAACATGATTAATAAGAAGGTGATGATTGGAATAAAAAAAACAATCAAAAGAAACTGGCCGTCTACAAATTCCCACCTAGGCTTGATATATGTTGTAGAAAAAAAAACGACAAAAACACCGAGAGAACTGTTTCATAATTGGCACAAAAGATGGCATATCGCAGAAAGACTATTCAAACCAATAGTTTTTATCTTTTTTGAGATTAATATTTTTGTTCGACTTTTTTACTTAGCCGCTGAACTCGGAGCCGCTTATTTTTTATCTGTTATAGTTTCATTATAAGACGTGAGTAGAGACGCTTGATAGTAAATAGTTTTTCAATTCTGTAGCGCACTATATGTGCCCACTGTATGGTGATTTGCACACTAGGCTACTAAATGGCCTGACACGTACGTGTCCGGATCCGGTCTACTTCCGCGATCTGGTCTCCTCGGAGGGCAGCTTCCTCAAGTTCAGGAAATTTGCACACGCTTGGCACAAAAGGAGGATAACAGTCGTCTGGCGCCGTAGAGCCAGACGTTATGTTGCGTGACGTAGAGCCTCTTAAAGAGGTGAGCTCCGATAAGAACTAGTAGGGAGTCAAGAAGGTACGTCTGGGGACACACGGCCAGACCACGTGTGGGAGGGTACGCGTTTCGGTCTATTTAACCGCGAGGTTGGTGTGGCCATGGGGGGTGGGTGACCCACTATATGGTCACGACTCATTATAGTTTGAACACTTTTAGGTTTTCAAATTGCAAACCTGTACCATGACGTGTAATGTGTTTGATTAAAAACCTTGATGATGTATTATTAATACAACATAACAAACAGAAAACATACAATTTTATTGAATTAATGTTAAATTTAGAAAATCTAAAAATGTTTCCCTAAAAAATTAAATTAATTTAATATCTACTCAATGCCACGGACCGAACCTTTTAAAGCGACCTTTTTTAAATTATGAACAACGCCTATAGTGATAATGTTTGCTACCTGAGCGTGGGTGCCTTCTAGACACGACACGTGAAATATTACGGACCAACCCCTGTCACATATCTTCCTTATAAAGCGAAGATATGCCTGATTATGAGAGAGATTATACGAAACTATCTCAGCCATGAGCGAGACGGGGAATGTAAAAGAACCATAGTTAATTGCGCTGATTAGATTTCAAGGATATTAATTTACTGATTCACGTATTCAGCTTTTACAATTTCGTACGCTGTCGGTTTCGTGAATAATGGAATTTCGTGAATGGTATGTTTACCCTTCTTTATTTTGGGTCATTGTTGCTTGCGATACAATGTTATTGGTGGCCGTGACTGTCAACACAGCCGCGATAAAAACGCTAAGAAGGAAATATTTCTCGCTTAAAGCACTTCCTGTAGGAAGCCGAGCCTTTTTTTTATCAGAAAAACCATTTCCATTTTAAGTTATTAATATTTTTTTGGAATTATGGACCTTTTATTGACGATTTAATGTCACATTGTATTTTGACTGTTTCACTGTTATGGTTATGGAGCCAGCTGTCGTTGATTTATGAGAACCGATAGGATTTAGGAAGCGAAGAAAATAACCTACCTAGAAAATAATCTTTAAGACCGTTGATGCGTCGATATCAATGATTCTTTTGTTGAATCCCTCCTTCTGTCATGCTCATACTTTTTTCAACTACTTCAAAAAGTAGATTCTGAATTTTTCTATTCTCTGTTCGTTCTTATTTGGAAGATAATGCTTCCCATGTGCCATTCTGACAATGACATCTATGAGAAAACCATGAAAGTATTAAATTTGCATTAATATGTGCGCCATAAATGAGTGACTGCCTCAATGTCACGCCAACCGATTCCTTTTTATTGGAAAGGATGTGTACTTCTAAGGTAGTTTTTTTTTTATGACGAACACGGATTAGCCAGAGAAGCTGGCCTTGACTGGCATAGCTCTTAGTACGCTTAGCCTGAACCTCTATCGTTGGCTGGTTTGATAAGAGTTGGGTTACGTTTTAATTAATTGATTAATTCTGTGTCGTAATATTCCTACGATAATTCGGAAATACAAAGACGTCCGCACCTAATAGTGTTTACCGTTTGATTCGATCTGAAGTCGGTTTTTGTTTTTAATCGTAAATATTTGGTATTTTTCATCCAATCGAACTCTAAACATAAGATAACCCTCTAGAGATGGGTGTTGAAAAGAGGCACAGTTTGGTGCATGTATGTTCTGTCCCATTTAAAAAAAAACAAATATTTTTTATTGTAATTTGACACGTGGTAGACTCTGGAATGCGCAACCAAAAAAAGTACGTAAAACTGGAACTAAATTTACTTTCAAACATTTACTATGGAAGCTTTACCTAAGCAAGGAATAGTTTGACAATTGCTGTCCCTATCCATCTATAATTATATAATTTATTTATAACTAGGTATGTATATTTTATATGCATGCATTTATTATAGTTTTCTTTTATTTATTATTTTCTCACATAGCTTGCACTAGTTACTTTGTCTCTACACAACCCCAAGGTAGACTGGCAGAGAATGCCTACTGGCATTAAGTCTGCCTATTTGTACCTTTTTTTGTATTGTGTGCAAATAAAGAATAAATAAATAAGATGAAGTGAATGGAGGGTTGATCTCTAGTATAAAATATGACATAATAATATTCTAGTGTTTATATGCAAAAGGTTTTTGTGGTATAAGTAGAGCGATTTAGGCGCGCTCGCTTTTACCAACCTTATTAAGTTTTTTTAGGCATGTTCTCGTTGAACTAGAAGATTTTTTTTTCTTATTTTGGCTTCTATTTGAATTCTGCACACGTGTAACGGGCGTCTCAAACTCCACAAATAATGTGTTTGGCATTTACAGAGAAAGGATTCTTTTTTTCTTTACTCAGAAAACCGGCTTTGAAGTATTTCTAACCTTACTTTCTTACCCTCTAACAAGGTTCGTGAATATGAATTGTTTGTTGAAATATCCAAGAAAAGTAGATAGATAAACAGACAAATCCTTCATTTATATATTGCACCAAAATCTATGAACAAAAGCGAACTTAATAATAATAATAATAACTGAACTGGCTACGTTTCGGTGACCTCTTTGGGGAAACCGAAGGTTTTATCTGTGCAATTGCAGACGAGGTTATGATGACGAACAACTATAGGAAATATATCCTGAGGGACGGAACGGTCGACATTTGTCGGGCATGCCGCCGTCCCGGAGAAACACTCAGGCATATTATTTCCGGTTGTTCTCATCTAGCTAATGGTGAGTACTTGCACAGACATAATCTCGTAGCCAGAATTATTCACCAGCAAATTGCTCTTCGATATGGTCTTGTGGAGTCCGAGGTGCCGTACTATAAATACACACCGGCGCCAGTTCTCGAAAATGGTCATGCAACGCTCTATTGGGATCGATCTGTCATCACAGACAGGACTATTGTTGCCAATAAGCCTGATATTGTGCTGACAGATCGGTCAACGCGACAGGCGGTGCTCGTCGACATTACCATCCCGCATGACGAGAACCTTGTGAAAGCCGAAAGGGAAAAAATCACTAAGTACCTCGACTTGGCTCACGAGGTAACCGCCATGTGGGATGTGGATTCGACGATCATTGTCCCGATAGTCGTTTCTGCAAACGGTCTCATAGCGAAAAGTCTCGAACAACATCTTAAGAGACTTTCGCTAGATGGCTGGATCAAGGGTCAGATACAGAAGGCAGTACTCCTGGACACGGCACGCATCGTCAGGAGGTTTCTCTCTATGTCGCCCTAACCACCGGTTGCTTGAGTCCTGCTTCGTTGCCGGTGGCACACACTAGGTTAGGTTTTTATAATGTTTTTGTATGATATTTTTGTGTATTTTACTTTTTATATAAATATTATAAAAACTTAACCTAAGTATTCAAAATAAATAAAAACATAATAATAATAACTTACTACAATAACATACTTGCAGTTACAAAAACCGTGATCCTCAATACATGCCGTCTCACGTAAATTCCTTAATTCTGACCCTATCTAATTTTATATAATTCTATTACAAGTACTTGGCTTCGGCCCGTACCTACATTTTCACCCTCGAAAAGAGGAGATACAACAATATTGTAAACACCATAATAGAAATAATAAATTTCTAGCTGACAGTTAATTTTTTTTATTTGTTCTTATATATATATATCTCTTCTTCTAGTAACACTTGGCCAGTAGCCCGTGCTACTAGAAACCTGCTCACCCCTTTAAGGGAGAAACGAAAACTTTATCAAAAATAATAATTCATTTATTCAAAAGTAACCAAGTCTCATCACTACTTCAAACAACTACCAAATAACAACCTTAAACTAAATTATAAATATTTAACATTTTCTTTCAGCTAAATTAAGCGTAAACATTGAGACACATATAGAATGGCGCTAGTAAAATTGATTGATAATACATGAATCAATATCGTTGGAACTATAAAATATTTACATTGTATGTATATTATTAATTATATGTATAGATTTGTTATAATATTTGTATTTGAACGCCATCGTCCTGTTTTGGTCATATATTTCCTGTCCATACATTGCCTCGAAGAGAAGGTCGCCCATTGTATAACAAATTGTAAAATGTTTTTTTTTTTTTTTAAAGAAAGCTAAGCAATATTTCTTTTTTTTTTCAGAAATATTACTAACAAAGATTGTTAGCCATTCCAACTAAGCTTAAGCTTGTGCTAGGACATGGTTCACGGCAATAGTACAATGGTGGATTCGAACCCACGACCTTACGATTCGCAGGCCGTACCCTAAACCATTAGGCTATTGACGCTTCAAAATTCTTCTCAAATTCTTTTTCTTCAATTTCTTCTTCAAATCAATGTACCTTAGTTATATAGTTTTTTTCTTGTTTGATTTTGGTATACAATAAAGTTATATATCTATTCATGTATCTTACCATTTGTCTACCCTATTTGCTGAGTGCGGTCGTGAGGGATTTGTTTTTTATTTATATATATACTTTCTAAGCGAGTGCTTGACCACCTTTCTGATGTTAATTGGAAATGCAGTCTTGGATGATAAGACGCACTAGATTAGTAAATGCCTATTCACTCTACTCTTGAAAATACCCATATTGTAATCGACAGAGAGGCGCGGGCAAACTATTCCAGTCCTTTGCTGTACGAAGAATGAAAGACGAATGTTATTTCGAAATTTCATCTACTACGTAGTAGCCCATCTTAAGTCAGAACGGTCTAGTAAAGTTGTTCAGACAACCTATTAAAGTTAAGATAAAAAAACAAAGGAATATTGTTTCGGCCAAAATAATACCAGAGTTTGAATATTTATGTGACTAAAATAAATATAGCCGAACAAAGAAAGAGCTTATACCAATGATATCTTTCTTCAACAAAATAACTCGCTGGCTTCATCTTACCCTTACACTTTATAAACCTGATAAAATTAACTTTCGCAGTATATCTCTCATAACTTTGATCATTCGGAATTTAAATAGCCTTTCGAATACAATTTTCGATTAAAATAATAGCAGAAAAGTCAATTTAAACAAAGTAGCATTGTAACAACACAACAAATTGTCACAAACCTTTTTATTTATATTCTAAATAAAAAGCTTATTCGCTTTAATAGTTGTGGTTTAGTTTTCCATTCTTTTTTTTAAAGAAAGCTAGTAATATTTCTTATTTTTTTTTGAGAAATATTACTAACAATCTTGTTAACCATTCCAACTAAGCTTAAGCTTGTGCTAGGACATGGTTCACTGCAATAATCGAATGGTGGATTCGAACCCACGACCTTACGATTCGCAGGCCGTACCCTAAACCATTAGGCTATTGACGCTTCAACGCTAATAGCTTATATATCTTATTCTATTAGAAAATAGAGGTCATGCATTTTATAATAGCTTTTTAGAAAATGAAATCGAACACGTTTGATCTACTATTTCGTCTTAAAGTCAAAGTTACAGCCTTTATTTATATAATATATATGTCCCACTGTAGGACGCAGGCCATCACTGTAAAGAGAGTATAAGGGCTATAGCCCACCACGCGACGGTACCGGGGATCGAACTTGTGTTGCAAGCGTACCACGCAACTTGCGCCAACCGCATTAGAGCTAGAGCGGCTGCTAGCATATATATATATATTATTAGATATATGTAGATATGTATAGAAATCTAGGTAAATAAACACATACAAAGATATATATGTCTTTCTTTTGTATAAATATCTGTTTCCTTCGGAGTTTTTTAATGTATATTAATAAAATATGTCTTTGTCTATGAATTGTTATACAATAATACTCATGAGATTGGGTCTTCTATTGTTTCCATTTATTTTTCACTTAACTTGGTAATCAATTTGTCGTTTTTTAGATTTCTTTTGTAACAATTGCTAGAGAATTTTTTGCTTGAAAATTTCAATTCTAATTAAATGGATATATATATTATATTTAAAATATATATTATTTATAATTTAAATTGTCTTTTCTGAACTTAAGATTTAAATTAAATCATTTCAAAGATTCGTACAACCTGCTTATATTAGTTATTACATAATAATAATAATAATAACAGCTTACACAGCAATACGTTTATCAGCATGCAAAAAGATGCCGATCTTACAGGATGAATCCGCTATATTAGACAACCCTCAATATGAAACGCACTTGGCGTAGGCCCGTGGTTTTCGTTAAAACCAAAACTCTCTGGTTTCCAGAAAGAGAAAATTTAAAAAACAATAATAATAAAATCTTTGTTTTTCTCCCACATATAGTATATTGTTACAATGTTAGCAATTTATCTCAATTTAATGTAATTGAATTGACTATTCTTATTTTAAATTGTTTTTTTTTCGCTTTTTATTTTAGTTTATAGAATTAAACTAAAAAAAATTATAACTGTCTCATCGAAATAAAACGTAATCACTAAAATATATTCTATAACAGTTCATTCCTTCGAAATAATTGCAGCATCATATTTGTTAGAATAAATTTATGTGATCAACGACAATTAAGACTGTAAAAGTCATTTCACACAGTCCGTTCCGAATCGATTATGTCCAGCGATTATAATTTGATTGCGAGGGATTATTTTAATCGATGTCTCAACCTACGCACCTCTCGATGAAATATCGATGTGTAGGTAAAAGATGCCCCTACGGCGAATATAAGCGAAAACGATACGTCATTATTCATTTTGAGACTGACAGATTGTGATGTGAAACACTTCGGTGTAATAACTTTAACACGCTTCGTCTCCTTGATAGATGTTTTTCAAGACAACAAAATGTTAACATGTTTTTTTTTCTTCTTGGAAGCGTTGCCAGGAGCGTAATTATATCATCGCGACTTTTTTAATATCGATATTAGTCTGATTAATGCTGTAAATGTTATTGTAATTACGTAATGTTTACACAGATTGACCAGAAAAGTTGGCTTTGACTGCTTCACCGGATTGAGAGGTGGCATAGCTCTTAGGTCGCTTAGCCTGAACCTCTATTGCTAGTAACTCGACACAAGGGTCCCGCCGGTGAGGGGTAACCTTGGCTTGGACTTGAAAGGTGCATGAGAGGTCAGAACCCCGACTCGGTCGGTTGCTATTTCACGGATAAACTAACTTTTTGCTACTTTTTTGCTACACGTTTTGTTTCCAATATTTTATGTAGTTAGTAGCAATCATATTAATTCCTGTCTTCATTTATAGTGCAGGTAGAATAAGTGGTCTATCTATTAGATAAGTGACGGAATTGGAGATTGAAATTAGTTTATATATGTAATAATTAAATCTAAAGCGAACGCTCTTTTTGATTTTACAAGTTCATTGGATTTAAGAGGCTGCCTGTCTCTTAACGCGCTCAGTCTGACCCTCTATTATGAGCCGCTCAGCGGAAAGGTGCCCTGGGAAGAGACCTCGTTTTGAGCCATCATTCTAGGCGCCAAAGTATTCTGATCTTGATCTCTAACTACTATTAACGCTGTAGCTATGTCAGGAAGTGATCGCCCGAGTGCAAACTTTCTGCAATAAACCAGGGTGAAACATTGGGTTAGTCAAGAACATATCTTGTCAATTAGTTCTTAGTAGATCAGTAGACATATACTACGTCATAGAGTTATAGCTTTCGGTGGAGATTTTTATATTTCTCAATAAATTTTAGTCATAACCAGCTCTTTTTTTCCTGTCTCGTGTGAGCAATCGTAACAATGTAACAGAATAACTTTAAGTAAATAAATTATTTGATTATCTAATCGCAATATGCAATCTCAGTTACAGATGTAGTGAGAAATTATTTTCCTTCGGGAAAACTCTGATCTTTATCGGAATACAATGACACCCGAACTGGCAATGAATGATCGTATTAAATGAGTGACATATTCGTACCATTAATATGGAACTATTTGAGAGAGCACGATAAATACGAACTTTTTCGAAAAATTACAAAGATTTTCTTTTCTCACTAAATAAATAGCATTGTTTTTTGAGGATGTCCTCAAGGTGGTATTTCTAGATCTATAGGGCGCTGTATTGAAACTTCAAAAGCCTGAAACAACAAAAAACAGCGAAATTCTTAAACATATTAATTAATACTCATATTATATTTAAATAATACCGAACGTAGTGTTACTGTATTGAATTCAACTTTACTATTACTACGCTAAATTTTCTAGATAATAATACTTTATACTTTGTTAAGGTTAAAATTCCATTGAAATAATTCTGTCTGCGCACCGAAGTTATTTCAGCCTCCTCCAATTTAGTACATGTCAAGCATAAACGTCAGTTGGGTGACAAAAGAAAAATACGGAAACCGGCAAGACATCTATCCTTTCATAGTCAACTTAACTAAAAGGATTAAAATGATATCTTCCGTCTAACATCCAGTGTGGTCCTTCGAGCGTGAACACAGACCTCCTTTGTTGAAGCATTCACAAATTCTGTTACCTTAAAACCTTAATACTTTTATTCCGTAGCTGGTTTTTAATTTTGCCATTCGAATTTTAAAAGGGTTGGTTTTTAATCTCGCTTTCCTTGAGCTTTGAGCGTAAAGGATTTCTTTTGTGATATTTGAAAGTGCCATTCACCTGGCGATAAATTCGTTTTGATTTGTGTGAAAAAAATCTAATGTGTCTAAGATGAGATTATGAGCTTTATTTTTATCCTATTATATTATACCTTTTTGTTCGATGGTTAAAAGGTAAAGAAAAAATTTTCTGCACATGCACACGCATACCTTTATGTTATAATTTTTTCCCGGCCGTAGTTGAGTAGGATAAATGAAGTCATCATATGGTCCATTGATGGTGGCATTAAAGAGTTTGGAAAGCAATGTTATCTAATTATCTTCAAAAACTCTCTCTCTCTCATTCTAATTATAAATCCACAGGTAAAACTTTATTTTAAAATTATTCTCATTTAATTTTAACTTTAGCAAGGTACCATCGCTATGTAGTAGTTGTTTACTAGGCACAACAATTAGCCAGTTCTACGACAGGCAGGAGATACCGTAGTCGTATTCTTGAGAGCCCAGAACTACAGGGCTGGAAACACAACGTCCTAAGCTAACAAAATACATACGGAGTCTAATTGGAATCAAATCCTTTCAAAGAATCTAAAACGAAATGCAGTTAATAAATGACGGTGCATGAGAAGAGCACAACCATAAAAAACAACCAAGCCTTCTGTTTTGAAGTCGGTTCAAAAGTTATAAATAAGAACTTTGTGTGAGTGTTTTGATGCCTGAATTTGGAGGTGGCCAGAGATCGCATCGGTTCACGCGTCGCAGACGTCCCGCTGCATAGCTATCAGCTTCTCCGCGACCGCTGTGTCCCTGCTTCTCATGGCCATTTTTAGGTTGTAGTCGTTAGTTTGTATTAGTGTTAGGCCAACCAATTTATTTTTATTTATTAATACTATAAAATGCCAATGCCATGGTTTAGGAATAGCCATGTCTGATATCGTACCCATCGGACTACCGATCGATTTTAGAATCGACATTAATCTTGAATTAATTTTTAAATTATGCTGTTTCTATTTGACATTCCCACGTTCAATCATTTTTTAATTGTTACAAATTAACATCATTTTCATCACAAGGCTATCAACTCTTTGCTTCCAGCGCATTCAATTTTGGACACGTTACTCGCAGAAATCCTGATAACCTCGAAAAGCTAATGGTTGTTGGCCAGGTGGACGGAAAAAGAGCACGGTGGGCAGACGCAGTAAAGTCGCTCACAGGCCTGCCAATAAAAAAGGCACGAAGACCGCCGAGGACAGGGACACGTGGAAGTTGATCGTTAAGCGAGCGATGAACACTTTGTGCTAGACACGACCTTCAGCAATAATAATATAGTTTATTTGCAAAAATAAAGTTGAATACATATAAAGGTGAGTTCCTTAACTCCCGAACTAGCGTAAGCTGTATCTCAGGAGCTAATGTCTTCCCCCGTCACTTTTTTAATTTTAAAAATTAATATAGTAACAAAAAAAGATAAAAAATTGTGTAACAAAATGCAATGAAGGAGACGACTAAGAAGAAGAAACATCATTTTGACATTTATTTTTTGTCAACTAACTAATCTGTCAATTATACCGTAATAAGATTGCATGTATAAATAATTTATAGGCACTCTTTACTGACACTATTTCGACAAAACTTTTGGTAGACTAATCGCATTGCAAGCAATAGTCAACACAATTGAATACCGCATATGGTTTTAACTTACTTAACTAAACTTGTTTATTACAAATGTATGTTTGTGTAATGTTGCTGTACACCATTAAATATGAGGCGGAATATAAGAATCTGTCGGTATAGTAATGATAACTATTATATAATTTGTGTTCTACATCCGTAGCAATTAGTTTAGTAATGAGTTTTTTGGGTTAGGCTATCAACTATATTGAGATATATTTATATAAGTACATATATGTACGTGTATTTACTTAGACATTTCGATATATCTCAAATTTTATTCATTGATGATTACAACTGCCAATATGTTTTCCCTCAACCAGGGTTGACTGGTAGAAAATGCCAATTAGGCAATTTGTTTTGTTAATTTAAGTTTGCCTTTGTCAATTTTCGTTTAAGGTGTTACAATAGGTATACATAATAAGCAAATATAAGTACACAAATTATGTTTAAATATTGGTTACTCATTTATCATATTCCTTAGGGCATATTTACCGTGACCTAGCTTCGTAAAGCAGCTGACATCTACGTTCATTCAAATCTCGCGGAACAGAATGCGTTCGGATCTTTTAAAGCTCCGTAAAAAATAATTTATTGTATAAGTCGTCGTGAACGTTCGCCGTCGTTCGGCCCATGCCGCCCCGCGCCCCGCGCACACCGCACCAACAAGCGTGTATTCAACACGACTGCAATGCCCGCTAGTATTCAGTTTACTTGCCGCAGCGTCGAGGGCTGGTCGCGCCACTCGATGCTTTAAACGGGCGAACGATTAGTAAAGACGCGCTTATCAACACGTATTCATACGAACTTTTAATATGTGAAAGAAAATAAACAAAGTTACAAGTACATCATTCAAACTGTTTCTCGGGATTGTTGTGCTTCAAGAACATTATAAATTAGGAATATGTGATTTGTTTAGTGACAAAAAAATTGATTACGTTATCATGAACTTAAATATGAAATGTGATTATTAAACAAAATATGTGCATTAAAATATTAAGGACTATTGAATGAATTGACGCCGAAATAAGACTTCTAAATTGATGGATATTTCACATCCGGCTAGGGGACGACGAAGCACACGAATGCCGACGGAAAAAACATGACACTGAGCTTATCGTGTCTTGTTTTTCTTCTTCCTTGATATTTGATTTTTATCACAATGTCTCTTCAGCAACTGTCTTCCAAAAACAGGCTTCTTGGCCATATATTGTTTTGGTTTGTAATCGGACTTAACGTCGCCGATCAGAGTTCACTGCCATTAAAATACGAAGCTCCTGATGATTGTCAGTGGTGGCTGAGGGGACCAAATGACGCGCACGAAGTTTCTCTTACTTGTAAACTTCGCACTATTAACAGTGAATTTGACACAACTAACTTCAGTGTTATACCGTCAGAGCACACGACCTCACTGAGAATAGAATGCAACGAAGAAATGATGTACAAGAGTTCGCTGGACGATAGAAGTTTCTCCCATTTAGTAAAGTTACGTGAACTTGTTTTGGATAACTGTAAAATTGGACGATGGCCGCCCGGCGTACTCTCCGGTCTCAGAGATCTACGAAATTTAACGATTCGTACTAAAAACACGGAGTGGGCCGCTATGAGCTTAGAGATTGCATCGGAAAGCTTTACAGCTGTTCGACAGTTGGAAAAATTAGACCTTAGTTTTAATAACATTTGGTCATTCCCTGAAAATTTATTTTGCGCACTATCCAATTTAGTTTACCTAAATGTGTCTTCAAATCGACTGCAGGATGTGAGTGATCTAGGTTTTAGAGAACGTGCAATGCATCAAGCTCTAATAAGTGAACAAGACGCACCAGGACCTTCAGCGTCCTCATTGTCACGTGCTTCGTGCTCCTTGGATATAGAAGTTCTCGATGCTTCTAGTAATCATTTTGTGTTGATGCCAGAAAATGGATTTATGGCTCTCCGAAGATTAAAGGAACTGCACATTCACGATAATGAAATTTCAATGGTTGCGGACAAGGCTTTGGCCGGTTTAAAGCAATTACAAATTATAGATCTATCCAATAATAAAATCGTCGCTCTTCCACAAGATCTGTTCAAAGATTGCAGGCCTGGCATAAAAGAAATATACTTACAAAATAATTCTATAAGCGTTCTTTCACCGAGTCTATTCGCCAACTTAGATCAATTGTTAGCGTTGGACTTATCAAATAACCATTTAACAAGTACTTGGATAAACGAGAACACCTTCACTGGCCTTATAAGGATGGTATTGTTAAACTTGTCTAACAATAGATTAACGAGGTTAGACCCAAAAATATTTAAAGATCTGTATACATTGCAAATATTAAATATTCAACATAATATGTTAGAAAGTATTGCAGCGGACACGTTTGCACCGATGAATAACTTGCATACATTAATCATTTCGTACAATAAAATAAATCATATCGATGCTTATGCTTTGAACGGCCTATACGTGTTGTCTTTACTATCAATAGATAATAATCACCTTGAAGAGCTTCATCCTGAAGCGTTTCGTAATACTTCATCATTGCAAGATTTGAATTTAAATGGCAACCGCTTGAAGCGAGTGCCAATTGCACTTAGAAATATGCGCTTACTTAGAACTCTTGATCTGGGTGAAAATCAACTAACAACACTAGAAGAGCACAGTTTTGTCGGATTACACAATGTATATGGATTACGATTAATCGGTAATAAAATAGAAAATATAAGTAAAGATGTATTCTCGGATTTACCGACACTGCAAATTTTAAATTTGGCTCGTAATAAACTGAAACACATCGATTCCAACGCTTTTGAAACCTTAACTAATCTACAAGCGATTCGACTGGATGCAAACCACCTTACAGACATTCAAGGTTTGTTTGTAAATATACCTTCTTTGTTGTGGTTAAACGTGTCAGATAACCAAATAGAATGGTTTGATTACTCCGTTATCCCCACGGCACTTCAGTGGCTAGATCTCCACAGTAACAACATCAAAGAATTGGGTAATAACTACCGTTTGGACAAAGAGCTGCGTCTACAAACTTTAGACGCCAGCTTCAATAAAATGACGAAAATATCCGCCTACTCCATACCAAGTAGCGTTGAGCTGCTGTTTCTAAATGATAATCAAATTACGCAAGTTGAAGCGCAAACTTTTGTGGGTAAAACCAATTTAACGAGAGTCGATTTGTATGCAAATCAGATAACTAGCATGGATCTCAATGCGCTTCGGCTAACACCGGTCGATCCGGGGCGACCCCTGCCTGAATTTTATATTGGCGGAAATCCTTTTCAGTGTGATTGTACGATGGAATGGCTACAACGAATCAACAAACTCGATCACCTTAGGCAGCACCCTAGAGTAATGGATTTGGAAAGTATATATTGTAAGTTGCTGTATAATCGAGAAAGGACTTATATTCCGCTTATCGAGGCAGAATCCTCTCAGTTTTTATGTACGTATAAGACTCACTGTTTTACGTTGTGCCACTGTTGTGATTTTGACGCTTGTGATTGTGAAATGACGTGCCCGTCGAACTGTACGTGCTACCACGACCAGCCCTGGTCAGCCAATATTGTGGACTGTTCTGCTGCTGGATATGCAGAGATACCGAACAGCATACCCATGGATGCCACCGAATTGTATCTCGATGGTAATAACTTTGGAGGTTTAACCAGCCATGCATTCATTGGTCGTAAAAATTTGAAAATATTGTATGCAAACAACTCCAACATTGACGCTTTATACAATAATACATTTAGCGGACTGAAACGTTTAACAGTGCTACATTTAGAGAAGAACAACATAAAAGAGTTACTCGGTTTCGAACTATCCCCTCTAGAGAATTTGCGAGAGCTGCACTTGCAGGATAATAAAATACATTATATTGACAATCGAACCTTTATGGAATTGAGGCATTTGGAAGTATTGAGATTGGAGGGGAATAAAATTTACAGCTTTGCTGTTTGGCAATTCACGATGAATCCGTATTTGGTAGAAATAAGCTTATCACGGAACGCTTGGTCATGCGACTGTCAGTATATGCACAAATTTCGAAATTGGTTTAAAAATAATTTGGGCAAAGTCGAAGACGCCGATAAAATAACTTGCATCTTTGATAACGTCACGAACGCAATAGGACCGTTGATGGCCGATTTTAACTCCACGATATGTACAAGTCATGTCGGTGGAAGTTCATCCATTATAGAAAATCAAGTTATAAACGATTACCTTCCATTGTTGTTAATATCACTGTGCGTATTTGTCTTAAGCTCTGCTCTAATATGTGGCCTATTTTACTGGCGTCGAGAGCTCCGTGTCTGGGTTTACTATCATTGCGGATTCAGAATGTGCTATAAAAGTACCGCATTCGACGAGGAAGCCGACAAAGATCGTCTATTCGATGCTTACATCAGTTACAGCGTTAAGGACGAGGCGTTCGTCGCTCAAATGTTAGCGCCCGGCCTAGAATCAACCGACCCAAGTTTCCGACTGTGTCTACATTACCGCGACTTTAACGCCTCAGCTTACGTCGCGGACACAATTATTGAGGCGGTCGAATCGTCCAAAAGAACCATAATAGTTCTATCAAAAAATTTCATTAACAACGAATGGTGTCGGTTCGAATTTAAAACGGCGTTACATGAAGTGTTGAAAGAGAGACGAAGAAGACTGATAATAATATTGCTCGGTGAGCTCCCGAACAGAGACATTGATCCGGAGCTTCGACTGTGTTTAAAAGCTAATACGTGTATAGAGTGGGGTGATAGACAATTTTGGCAAAAGTTAAGGTTTGCGATGCCGGACTTGAGGAAGTGTCAGTATCATCGTTCCACTGTTAATATTTACGCGTCGGTGTCACCTGTGGGGGCAGGGCGGGCGCCGGCGCCGCCCCCTCCACCACCACCGGGCAAGCTCCCCCCCCTGCTTGGCGACGGCCTGGCCATGCCAGCCAGCGTGCACACACGCGACCCTCACACCCACCGAATGCCGCCGCACGCGCAACTTTGGGCGTAGCGTATGCTTCAACGCAGGTAACGATCAGTTCATACTGCAACGCGTAATGCGTATTAGTCCGACTAAAAGTGATAATAAATTAAGTTGTTCCATTATCTGTATTTATTTTGTACATTTTATTTTAAGATTGCATTAATTTGTACATTAGGGTGCCAATTTTGTTTAAATTATGGGTTATATTCCTACATTCTGCGATAATACTTTTAGGTTACTTATATGTACATGATATAGACCGTTGTAAATAATAAACAGGAAATATTATAATTGGATCGCTTAAATTATGAAATGCCAAAGTTTAAAACTTTTAAATTATATGTATAGATGCATTTAAATTTTAGTCCATGAGTAATTATAATAACTTTATAGAGACTGTAAATATTTATTGATATAGATTATTTGATTTTGTACATGTTTGTAAATATTGAAAGAAAATATTATCAAATGAAAAATTGAAATATACACACTTTGAAATTTTATTTCTTTTTGTTTTATTTCTTTTATTTCCATTTATGTTTCTTTTGTTGTTAAAATTGTACACAAAATACACTCAAATTTCATACGTTTATATTTAATTTTTTTAATTAATTATTAAAGATATTTTATTGAAATACATAAAGTGAAAAAATTGCTAAAAAATGTCACTCAGTACATAATATAAAATTAATAAAGACACAATTTCGGAAAGATCAACTGAATTATAATAATTAAAAATCATTAAACATTATTAATAATTAGCGAGAAAACATATTCGTTATAACTTTACAGCCTTTACCAGATGATAAGTACAAACTTATTTTAGATATAACAGCGGAAATCCATAGAATAGGTAAGTATGTGTCCTACAAGTATACAATTTATTTAAGTCAAATATAAAATAAAACCTAATTTCATCTATAAAGGTACTTAAAAAGTTCAAAGTTCGAAAACTTTAGGAATGTGTTGTCTATGATCTATGTTCTTTTAACTAAATTGAGATATGAACTCTATTACAGCGACAAGGTTTAATGTCCATAGTGTAATCTAATGTAATGTATTCATAATCTATGAAAAAATCTATGAAATAACAATACGAAATACTAACAATTAATCCTAAAACTACATGTATTAGGCGTTACTCGAGGAGCTTTCAAAGCAAATGCTACGAATGGACTTGAAATATATAAGAAGGTACCACAAACCACAAGGGAACTGTTATTACAAAAGATTAAGAAATCTTTGTACTAATAGTCGTTAAAGCAGAATTTCTACTCAATTAATGAGAACTGACGAACGAAACTGTACTAAACGTACTGGTACATAAAAAAACTACGAAATAAATGATTAAGTACATGACTTTACTCAAGAAATACAGCATTTGGAAGTATACACGTTAATTACTATAAATTTCAGACTTATTATTCAATTTTAAGTAGTTTTAGTAAAAACTAGCGTATCTCGCTTAGCCGAGCTAGATTTTGCTTTTTTAAACAATAAACTTCATCATTCAATATTTAATTTAACTCTCACAATATCCTAAATTATTCATTTCTCTCCGTATTCATCCTCTTCTATTCGCTTCTCGAGCGGTTGAAGATCATACCTACACTCATTTACATATCAGTAAATACGATATCATTCTTATCATTTATACAAAACCATATCGGATTCAAGTTAATGTCAGAAATAAAAGTACGACGTATGACTTGTTTGACAGTTCAAAAGAGGAGTGCTCCGATCGTCATCAAACTACATGATTACTCGCCAGGTCAATCTGAAGATTCCCTGAAAGTTTCATTGGAACATACACACACACTTTCTCTTTTATATAAATAGATTATCTGGCGGCAATATTAGTTTGCATATTTTTTGTCGATATTAGCTAAACTAAGACAAGACTATTATATTCCATCTAGAAAAAACTTGGCTTCAATTTCAAAAAGAAATATTATAAATAGTCTCAGATTCCTCACTTCGTCGTACAATTTTCTAGCGAATAAAACGACACGATATAAGCTACATACAAATCAAGAAATATACTCTCCGATCTATTCGACAGGACCAGCCACTCATCAACTCATGAAAGTGCTTTTTTTAACATGAGGCTTGACTACTGACTTATGTACTAAATTCAGAGTTTTATTATCCCTTGTCATTTTTAATCTAAGTATAGTCTGCCTATGCTATATCTAGTTCCCCAACGTGGGTGGTTAGGGATATTTTCCATTCATCCTGGCCAAACACACATATATATATATATGTATACGTATATATAAATTTATTAATTAAATTATGAAAAACTAATACTTTGTGCAATAATGCTAACTCCACAGCGCAACTCTGGCTCCCGAGATACAAGCGTCTGCTTAGTTTGGGGTCACTGCATACCAGTAATATGTGCCGCAATGGTTACATGTATGTTCGTTTGGTTTGTGAAATGCTTATAAGTGTAACCAAATCTGTGTTAGTAAATAAATTTTCTATTCTATTCTATTCTATCTCTTTCTTACATCTCTAAATAATGTTACATAGTTATACATTGTTCTTAAGCTTATTCATATTTTCCTATTACCTTTTATATCTATCCTTACTCTATCTTTAATATAAAATACACTTCATACATATTCCACTTATTGTATTCTCTGTTTTAAAACTAAGTTAGCAATCTTACACTTATTCTTAGCATACCGTTATTTATTCTTCTTACCGGCTTGTTACAACATTTTCTCTTACTTTACTTATCTCTTCATAAAACTGCTATTATCTCAGTGCGGACAAATCAAAACGAAATCAACATCGATTATTTTTGCCATTCGCACCCTTATCAAAAACGACGTCGACGGGTCAACATAGGAATAATGGGAAAACTTGTTTTTACGAGCCCGTTGCGAAGGCGGGTCGGTCTGTCGTATGGATTTTATCGGATTCTATATATTTACTCGTCTGCTATTTATGAATGGAGATAGATAAGTTATTGGTAAGAGATTAGAGCGCCGGTTGAATGCGGCTGTGGCCCGTGAGATGTAGAAGAAGATTGATATCTTGCTTTCATAGACAAAGTTCATTAGTTCATAGATTTAGTTAGTTAGTGTTGGCTATTTTATTCACCAGCTTACAACACAAAACCTTTCATTTAAAGTTATCCGTTTATTTTTAGTTTTACCTATCTTCTTACGTTTAAGTTACAGCCTTTAAATACATAATATATATGTCCCACTGTTGAACGCAGGCCTTCTCTGTAAAGAGAGTATAAGGGCAAGGAATTTTTTTAAGACATGTAGGTTACCTCACGATGTTTTCCTTCACCGCCGATGGCGTGGTAAATCAGCACATAAAATTGCAACAGCAAATTTATTGATACCAGCACCGGGGATCGAACTCGGGATACTAGCGTTCTATGCAACTTGAGGCGTCCGCCCGCACACTGAGCTACCACGGCTCCACATTCTTACATTTGTCACTACTTAATGCTTTTGAAACTGTGGCGACGTAATGTCCAAGCGTTAAGTATACCGGCAATCCAAATTCGATCTCCGGTGACGGCACGGATTTTAGCACGTGCTCGACGGTGATGAGAAACATCTTGAGGAAACTTGGATATTTGAGAAAAACGAAAACAAGTGCTAATCCGCTCGGGCTAACCGGTGGACTAACTGACCTAAGTTACTTCAGTCGGATTGCCAAATATTCTAGAGATTCTGATACAATGAACAGTGATTCCTGTCTATACCCCACTAACGTTAAAAGGCGTCATCACATCGGCCCATCTCTTTATTTGGGAGAATGTGTTAATATTTATAATTTACCAGTAAAAGAGATGGGATAACGAACTCAAACGCATGGCAAGTCCAAACTGGAGAAGAGTTGCAAAAGATCGGAAGCAGTGCCAATCGTTAGAGAAGAGCTTTGCCAGGAGCCGTGCGTTCCAAGATATTCTATGAAAACCCAAGGGAAAGGATAAGTGGCCTTTTTGATTGATTGATTGATTTCTAAATAATGGAATTGACCTCAAGAGTTACAATTCATGGGATATATTTTCTAGCTTATGGCCTTAATTCATAAATTACGAGGACCATAAATAAAAGAATATTATCTGTGAAATAGCAACCGGGGTTCGGCCCTCTCGGTCGCCCTCGGATCGAAATGTTTACGCGTAACATAGTAACCGTCCAAGCCGAGGTCACCTCTCACCCTTGTGTCGAGTTACTAGCGATAGAGGTTCAGACTAAGCGACCTACGAGCTACGCCATCTCTCAATCCGGTGAAGCAGTCAAGGCCCGCATCTCTGGCCAATCTGTATAGTTCGTCAAAAAAATAACAACAGATATTACATGTAATTTATTATTAAATCATCTTCAACAGTTTCTTGTAAAAAACGATTGGTATTAATTAGGGATTGGAAAGTACGCTATATGCTAAAACGTCTAATTAATTAATATAGGTTACAATTTACACTCTGGTGATAAATATAATATATTAACATTGTACAATGGCCAATAATATAATATTCCAAGTAAATGTATATCTATATATGAAAAGATATTTTCATCCTACCCAATAATTTATATACGCGTGAAAATTACTACGGCGAGGACAAGGACGGGATAATGGAATTAGTTTTATAATTTAACTTACTTTATTGTTTAAAAGGGATAGAAACGTGGATAGTATTATCTGGAATAAAATTTAGTTTTGAACGTTTGTCTGTTTGAATAGTAATTACTGGTCCGCAAGCATGTGCTAAAGTTTACAATTTACTGAGGGTCGGATTTTATATGTCCTTTGTAAACTAGTGAATAATTAGCATTTGTTAGTGGTAAGTGATTTCACAGTGTATCCTACCCATGCTATAGATTATGAAGTTTTAACCATGTTTCATAATCATGATTTTGGATGCATATAGATCGAACTTAAGATATACCTCGTTAAGACGATTTGGACCGATTTGGGTTCCAACTGCTACAGAATTCCGCATTGATATTTTTCTTATGATATTATTATTTTATTTTCGAAGTATCGTAGTTGTATTACGAAGTCCAGGCTACTTATTTATGCCAACAAAATCAATATGGGACCTAATCCAAAGAAAAACAAATCAAACATAAAAATAAATTACAGTTTATTAATGACAACGCAACGAGTGCTGAATGAACTACGCTTATCAGCCAGGCGTCTTCTACAATTTCACCGGTCTTTTGAGAGGTTGCATATTGCGAAGCCTCCTCCTTTTTTGAAGTCGGTTAAAAGATGTAAAACTATATCTCTATACAAATGAATCGGATAGTTATGATAGGACATTCGTACGCGCGTAATAAGTTACACTTCTTTGACATCATTAAAAAAAAATTTTTAATTGCATGAAAATCTTTAATAACAATAAAACAATAAAAGGACCGGAAAAGGATAGTCAACACAGTCATGAAAAAATAAATAAATATATATATTAAAAGTAAAGTAATACGGCTAGTTAACCTCAATTATATTGGAACACTTGCAAAAGTATGTAAGCAAATTTTTTTTTCACTGTAGCGTCAGCCTGGCTTTTGTGTTACAGTGATGCGCCTTTTTCTTATTTTTTTGGCGATCTACACAGATTGGCCAGAGAAGCTGGCCTTGACTGCTTCACCGGATTAAGAGGTCGCCTAGCCTAAAACTCTATCGCCATTCGCGCGCATCTTAAAATTCCACGCTCATCCATTTTTTTCATAACAAAGTATAATAGTATTACTTAAATTTACAATAATTAAACGAGACGATAAAGGTTGAAGGCTTGCTTAAGCTACTGAACGCTGGTAAGACTAACAAAAGAGCCATCTGCTCGTAAACACCATATGTCACGACAAAAGCCGCATGCGCAATTTAATAGCATCCTAATCTAAAAGCATCTCTTTGAATGCCGTCGCATAAATACACATTAACGTAAAAAAATGCATATTGTCATTCGATAATCCTTTACGTTCTCTCGAGATGTCACCGAGAAAGATCAGCTTTCGTCTAGCCAACGGTATTGGGTTTGCGTAACTCAATACAAAATGTATAATGGACTTAATTTTGTAAATTGCACCTTAACATGTATACGATAAAGAATATATTGAAATTAATGGCATAGAAATTCCGGCCACAGACCACAAAACAAGGACAATTGAGGACAATAGCGACGCAGATAATGTCCCATCCCTTAATCACATGCACCGTTGCTCTCGAAAAATATTTAGTAGTCCCAATAGAGAATCATTGGAACGCATCTATTTGTTCACAATTCTATTAGAAGGAACAAGGTTTTATTTACGTACTTACAGCTGGCCGACAACATTTCTCCAATACAAATTTCTTGTTGTAATGCTAAGACTTCGAGCTCGAACTATTAACGTTCTAAATTTGAATACAAAGAATGTTGTGCGACGGTTCTTAGTAATGCACAGATTACGTTACTGTTAATTTCAATTAAGTTCTCGTGTCTTGGTGCAGTTCTTTATGTCATTAGTTCAACTGGATCTTGTAAAGAATGCGGTGTCGGCGCTAAGAATTTTCGGAGAGCAGTAAATAGCCCTGCCGAGGGACCGTCATTATGGCGGGCTCATTTCTGTTATAGTTTCCCAACATTAGAGTTGGACGTTAGTTTGACATCCGTCTAATAATAAATATCTCTTGGTTTGGTATTCGATCTCCTTTACCCTTTTCAACACTTCAGTTAATTATATTTTTTCTTCTTGAATAACACGGCTAGCAGGATACTTGATTGCAATTTTGAAAGCTTTTAGATATCTTCGCAAGGAAAAATCATTATGATATTGTGAACGATCTGCATTAGCAATCAAATTCATTCGCTCTCTCAATAGTTTTAAATCCTCTTCATTTACGAGTTTCAGTTCTTCTGCCATCGTAAATTATACTACGGTCTCTAATAAAATATCGCACGATGCTTACACTATTACTTTAAAAACATGTGGCTTTTAATTGAATTGAAAAAAAATTAATTTGTGTGTGAAACAATATTTAGAAACACTGCGAATAGCCTGTATTAAACATTTTGTATGTGCTAATGTGATGAATAGATAAGGTATGGATTGATATGATTGCAATTTAATAGTTATTTTTAAGCAACTTCGAAAAAGCAGGATGTTATTAATTTTATGTTTGTTTTGTAACTAATTGTACTCATAGCATATGCATCAACATGAATTGATTTAAACATTTTTTTTGTTTGTAAAGGTTTGGTTTTTAATAAGGTCCCATAATCATTTTGTTAGCATAGGACCTTGGGTTCTATACCTCTCTCTTAAAACCCTACGGTAGAATGATTGTTAATTGAAACACAGACATTGAGGTAGTATCTTTAAGATGAGTGAAGTCTAGCTAGCCTAGCCGACTACGCCTTAAAAGTCTCTCTCTACACAGACGGCCTGCGTTCAACAGTGGGACAAATATCTTCTTCATTATCGTTTCCTCAGAGCTTAGGGTCGAGCCACTAAGAAGGCTGCCGATCCGAGGGCGCCCGAGAGGGCCGAACCACGACTCGGTCGGTTGCTATTTCACGGATAATCTAAGAGACATTCAAAAGCTAAACTAACTTTGAGTGCCACTTCGGGAAGCGTTGGCGCTGGGAGAAGAAGTGGCCGAAGAAACTCCAGCAACGCTCCTAACATCTAAGGGTGGGGCCTGCCCATAAAATAGCGGTAACGCGCAAGGATTATTCGCAACCTCCGATGGTCGCGAATGGACGCTTTGTGGATTTGTAGAGATCTAGCCTGTGCAATGGTAATCGCGTCGTCCGGATCGTCAAGAACGTGTCTCGGCCTCCGGGCGACGCGACGGAATTTATTATAGGAAGGCTTATAAGTGGCGGCACTTACAAGAAGTTTGTTAGAATGTTTGGTGGCAGTCTCGAAAAACCGTCGAGATGCCTGCTTAAAGAATTGGGCTATTGTCGGTAACCCTGTATCAACGTGGAGCTCGCGATTACGTACGAACCACGGCGCACCCGTGGCTTGTCGCAGAAAACGATTCTGAATTACTTGTAACCTATGGATATGTTTAAGTTGGAAACAATATTTAGAAACACTGCGAATAGCCTGTATTAAACATTTTGTATGTGCTAATGTGATGAAGAGATAAGGTATGGTTTGATATGATTGCAATTTAATAGTTATTTTTAAGCAACTATGAAAAAGTAGGATGTTATTGATTTTATGTTTGTGTACTATAGCAAATGCATCAACATGAATTGATTTAAACATTTTTTTTGTTTGTAAAGGTTTGGTTTCAATAAGGTCCCATATTCGTTTTGTTAGCATAGGACCTTGGGTTCTATACCTCTCTCTTAAAACCGTTCGGTAGAATGATTGTTGATTGAAACAAAGACATTGAGGTAGTATTTTTAGATAGAGTCCTTTTAAGCTAGCCTAGCCGACTACGCCTTAAAAGTCTCTCTCTACACAGACGGCCTGCGTTCAACAGTGGGACAAATATCTTCTTCATTATCGTTTCCTCAGAGCTTAGGGTCGAGCCACTAAGAAGGCTGCCGATCCGAGGGCGCCCGAGAGGGCCGAACCACGACTCGGTCGGTTGCTATTTCACGGATAAATGACTTTGATTGTTGCAATTATCAATGCCGATTTACCAAGCGCTCGGCGGTGAAGGAAAACATCGTGAGGAAACTTGTTTTACAAAATATAAGATTCGTAAATATAATGGCTGTAGCTTGTAACACATTCAACCACAAGTATAGACAATACATACTAAAATGAGACAATGAATCAAAACATCCCTAGAGTGCGTTAAGGCCTTGATTTGTGTTAAACTAAGGCTCATGAATACCGTATTAGCAGCGGCCCATCCCAACGGTACGGGTATACAGTTAAGATAAACCTAAAGACAGCAGATTTCAGAGCCGAGTGCCAATAATTGACTATCAAACTTGATATATAGCTTTCTGGGCGGCTTGACGGCGATAGTTGGATGAATTATGGCCGGTCTCCGTCCCGGGGGAGAGCAAGACGTTTTGCTAGGCGCTGCAAAACTAAAACTAATTTTCATGGCGATACAAAATATGATATTCTTCATATTACACGAATTTTAATATTCAGCTATTGCGTTCAATAAAGATTATTCTAGCTGACAAATTCTCGTTTAAATTTTTTTTGTTATTTATTCCAAAACCGTATGAGCCATGGTAGCTCAGTGTCCGGGCGGTTGGCTCTTGTTGCATAGTACGCTAGCAACCTGAGATCCCCGGTGCCGGCACCAATAAATTTGTTGTTGCAATTTTATGTGCTGATTAACCACGCGCTCGGCGGTGAAGGAAAACATCGTGAGGAAACCTACATGTCTTAGAAAATTTTTCTAAGGCATGTGAAGTCTACTTATACTCTCTTTACAGAGAAGGCCTGCGCCCAACAGTGGGACATATATATTATATATAAAGGCTGTAACTTATTCCAAAACAAACTAGGAGATGGTTCAAGTCTATATTCGATACAAGCTTATTACACAAACCGTAAAGTTTAAAAAAATGTATTGTGTTTTTCTGATTTAAAAAAAAATCTCATTGTTTAAAGTCAGCAACTAAGGTGGTAATTTTTTACACTTGTTAACAAAGTTCTCGCTCATTAAATATTGAGAATAGCCCTGTTAAATTTCACAATGGACCTGCCTGTCTAAGCTTGGGGTTATGAAATTTTAATCAAAGTTCACATCCCCCCGTGTATTGTAATGGGATCCGCCGCGCACATTTCTGCGTCACTTATTTTAACCGAACATGTACCTATAGTATGACAATTTGTATAACCCGCAATATTTTTACAGGCTTAAATAATCACAAGTATATATATAGAAATAGAGGAAAAACTGACTTCATACCGAACAACAATATTAAAAAATAATCAGAAACCAAACTCTCATGAACCTTTGAAGTTTCTTTTCCATTCCTTTCCATAAAGAAGCATCGAAATCCGTTGGTGTGATATTGAGTTATTCGTCCATATTTCGCGCACATGGTTGCCATTGTCAAAAATGAAACCACGTGGCAGACACTACCTTTTAAATAAAAAAAACAATCATCAAAATCGGTTCACTCAGTCGAAAGTTCAGGTAACAAACATACAAAAACAAAGAGACGAATTGAGAACTTCCTCCTTTTTTGAAGCCGGTATAAAAAAAGGCTAGTAATACAATTATCTGAGAAAGTTGTGCTCTTTTGTGAGAATCAAGAAGAAGTATAAAATTAAATTATAAATATTATAACATTTATTCATAAGCTGCGAGACATACACAAACCCAAATTTACACACGCAGACACACACTCACGTACACACACGAATTTTTATAAACAATACTCATATTATATTTTATTATGTTTTTAAATGGGAGAAGACACTGACTCTTGAAACACAGGTCCAATAGAATGAAGCTTAAAAGTCAGGGACTTTTCATTGTTGAATCATTTTCTTTAGTGACCAATAAAGATTTATTATTATTTTTTTAGGTTAAGTTTTTACAATATTTCTATAAAAAATAAAATACACAATAATATCATACAAAATACAAAAACATTACGAAAACCTAACCTAGTGTGTGCCACCGGCAACGAAGCAATTTTATTATTATAGAATCGTGAAAAATCTGTTCAAAAGAAGGTTTTAAAATACAAACATACCAATATTTCTCCATGACTTCACAGTTACTATTTTGGAACTATAAATCTCATCGGGTTGGCATCACATCGAACGCTGCCTACAAGGTGACCATATATTCTGCCTCCGACTAACAATTCAAGAATACAGACGCTCGCGTATAACGGCAGTACAATGACCTGCATATATTCTAAAATAACACAAAAATAATAATAAAAGGAAACGTCATTTTCAGTGGCAGTGCTGACATCTGCTTCATCATTAGCGCATTTACGGAATGAAATTTAAAAAAAAAAGCGTTCAACGGGCGACGACAAAAGCTCATTAATTTTAGTTTGTCATAGTGCCACTAATTTGTAAAATTTACAGCGACCTACTAATGGCACTGTATCCGGCAACATATCACCGTAATATTAAAATCCCTTTGAGTTTTTGTCGCGGTTACGGGATCCGTGAACGTATTTATGTGTCGGTTAACTGCAGTGAACGTTGGGGGGCCCCTCATCAAAATCATATTAATTTTTATCGCTTTAAACACTGACGAAGGTATTACAATATGAATTATATATGTTTAGTAAATATATAAGGTTGTCAAATATCTCCCATCCGCCTTTTTGTCTTTTGAATTTCGCGGCTATGTACAAAGCGCTACAAAAGGCGGAAGGGAGATATTTGACAACCTATTATATCTAATAAGAAATTATTGAAAATACACTCGTGAGCAAAAATAAACGATCGGTTAAGAATGTTTAAATAACTCGGAAGATAAAGACGCTATCTTGGATAATACAGTATTTTTCATTAAATTTTAATTTTATTTAAATGATACGCTACATGGAGGTAACAATAAGTACTAAAATTTTAATAAAAATAAAATTTTACGAAAAATACTGTATTATCCAAGTTTACGTAAGATATCCTTTTTTATTTATGTTTATGTTTTTTAATGAAATATAAATTAATTAATAAGAAAAAATTATTTTAAGGATCATGCACAATTTATTTCAGCAAGCTAGCGTCTTAATCTTCCAAGATATTCAAACTTTCTTAACCGACCCTTAATTTTTGCTCACGTCTATATAATCTAAATCTCGAAAACCACGCTCTAAAAATACGGCAGTAATTACATTAGTAAAGAAACCAAAACATTGTTCAATTATATTTATCATGTTGGCGATGCTATCGAAACATAGAAGTCAAATCAAGAACTCGTTGTGCATAATCAACTTAAACATATGACATGTATTGGCGAGTAACAATTTTATTATCTACCAAAAAAAAATGTCGACATCCAGGTGCTTTAAATTATTTAAAAAAAGAGATCAAGCTCTAACGTCCTTATAACCTTTTTTTTGAGGTAGACAAAGATATAATCGCTGTCCTCATTTCACTAAGAAATCTAAGACACGTGAAGTCTGCCAACCTGCACAAGGACTTTGTGGCTAGAAGCTTGAGCCCAAAAGTGGCACATATATTTTTACTTACTTTAGTAAGATAGAATATAACAGAATACATAAGAAAACTTTACAATACTACCATTAATATTTGACGCCATAACCCTTTCATTAAGCTAGTGCTAAATCTCAGATACTTATACAATTGCGTAAAACTCGTTATTAATACAATTTAATAGAAAACTACACAAATCTATATTTCAAGATAGATATGTTATATGCAGTGCTCATTTTACGTATAATAAGACAGCTTAGAGAAGTCATAAAGGATACAAAAGATTTACAAATAATTGAACATTGCCCGAACGGAAAGGCAACGGCGCTAACAATATTTAGTGCCGACGCCGGCACCAAGTCGGCACCTGGTGTTTTAACGTGTCAAGTAAATTTCGGTGTGATCATAAATACGAAGCAATAGTTGTATTTCCTCCTAACGCCCGAGGTCAAATTTAATTATCATGTTGACGATGAATGTCTTTAAGCGAAGAACCAAACGCCTACAGTAAGAAATAAATCAGCTTGATATTCGGCCATACCAGCCCATATTTCAACAGCCATCTTAAACAATGGTTAGAATAATGGCGTCTATGCACAAAAAATAATTATTTGGAATCGATTTGAATAAATCAACGCATAATATTAGAGTCTGCTATTATGCTTGATTTAGATGACAGGCAGTTTGTTACAAACAAATTATGTATATTACCTGGAATATTGAGAAAAATATCTAATGTGTTTCTAAATTACAACTGCCAGTTTTTGACACCTGAAATTAATATACGGCCAAATTAAAAAGCACAAATGACTAAAGACGTTGAATGAAATTGTCCTGTAATGTTATATTTATAATTAAAAATGCTTTGAATAACGTGAAATTTTTAATCAAAATTGTTAAAGTTGTATATTAAAAGAATACTTTTGAAATACAAAAGTAAATTTAATTTAAAGATACAATTGTGACTTACTATTTTCGATTTTTCGAATGAATATTCGCTTCAATGAGTTGAAAAGGAAGGAAGTTACTATTTATCCTTTTTTTTTATTTCACCAAGGCATGGCAATTAAGCGGGCGAAGCTGTTAGACCCATCGTAGTGGCTCCTAAACGCGCCTTCGTCTGACATAAAGACAGCGGGAATGGTGCAGTGATTCGCAAAGCGGATTCCATTTATTCAGTTGTTTCTAGATGTGGCTTCTTCACCGAAGTTTTTGGGATGAACTCGGCGTGATGTGTTTTATTTAACTTAAATAAATTGACCAATCTACTGGCCTATTTTATATTGCACTGTTAAGATTTCGTATATACAAAAACAACAAACGATTTCACTGGCGCTACCATCGGCAATCGCCCTCGAATTGCTAGCTATGTTCTACACATAGATATTTTTTATAATACAAATATGGATCCTCGTATAAAGGTGTAATGGTAAGTGGTAAATAGGAGGTATCCTAACCTAACGGGATTCCGACTACCGCAAGTCAATCGCTTTCTAGGAGATAAAACACTTGTTATAGATTTTTTATACTTATATACTGTATATGTGGTAAGTTTAAACATTTTTGAATTATTCCAGTCGCTTCTAGTAACTTTATCTCTCCGCTTTGATCCTCCGGGACTCCAAGCGTGGAGGATTAGGAATTCGTGCGGATTTGCTTAAAGGGGAAGACGGTAGAAAATTGGGAATTGTTTCCTCTACCACACATTGAACAAAGCCCTCTCATATGAAACGTAATGTTTGCTGACGCAGGCACGCTTAATGAAATTCTGTTAGTCTTTATTTTTCCGTGTTCTTTCGCATTATTTTTTTTTATTTCGCAATTAGGATCGCACTCCGCTACTACATTCAACTTTTACTCGAGTTTCGAACATCGTGTCGCATTTCATGCTTAATTAAATCCGGTTTTCCGACTTTATTGCTTTCGGTTCATTGTATACGATTTACGCCTAGTGAAGGCTTCTAATGTGATTAAAACGACTGGCAGTAATAATAAACATTTTATTGGGGCATTACATACGCCGTGAGATGTATCTCTATAGTAAACTATCAGGTTATGGCCGTAACATCGCGTCGGTCCTAATCAACTTTGTTTTATTGTAACTCGCCAAGGAGATCAGATATTAGAAGGAGTAATGGGGTTTATTTGTAACTTAGTTTTGTTATTTATTGTTAGAGAAGTCCAAATTATCTGTTCTTGTCGGCTTGTATAAGTGAGAATAAAGTTTTCGAACGTCAAATGTATGAGGCCCCAAATTCAATATTGTTTTTATAGCTGTTATTTTAAAGTAAGGTTGCGTTTCTAAAGTTGTATTATAACATAGAATTTTAATTAACAACTGTTTCAGTAGTTATGCAAACATAAGTGAACTCATTGCTTCTTATCTCGCCATTTCCTATGTGATAAAATATAACTGCAATGGCCCTTTCTAGAACAATTTGTATAGAGTACAAGAGCACAAGTACAGAAGCGTCAATAGCCTAATGGTTTAGGGTACGGCCTGTGAATCGTAAGGTTGTAGGTTCGAATCCACCATTGGACTATTGCCGTGAACCATGTCCTAGCACAAGCTTAAGCTTAGTTGGAATGGTTAAAGAGATTGTTAGTAATATTTCTGAAAAAAAAAAAGAAATATTGCTAGCTTTCTTTAAAAAAAAAATTAGACCGACCTAACTTTGCTTGTAATATTTGTGACGTGCGGATATAATGAATATTATTATATTAATTATGGTATCTTAACATCACTGTCAACCTTATTAGATCATTGACAGGGTTCGAGTGTATGCCATCATTCAGGAACAATTTTTTTGTACGTAAGAAAATGAGAAATGGAAACTACATGTACAAGCCAGTAATGACCGAATCATAACCGAAAAAACGGTTGAACTACAAAAGCGAATTCGAAACCTGTTGAAAATAGAACGAAAATAAGAAGTCAATGGTATCATGCTATCATTACAGGCACAAAGAGCCGCTTTCACTATGAGTAAAAAAATCAAAATCCCTTTCCTTTTTCTTTAGAGCAAAACCCGTTCTAAAATATTACATTTAGTCAACAGTTATGAAACAGTAAAAATAACTCAAAGCAATTGTAAATCTGCTCATTGTCTTGATAAACAATGAAAAATTTGTCCGGGATGGGGCTGAACAATAAAAGGGCAAATTGTATAAGTTAGATCTCACTTGCGTCCTTGAAGAATAAATTAGTTTTCGTAGGGTAGCCCATCGTCGTACTTTGGCCGATACGCCAAAGGAACGGTCATAAACGAAAGTTTGGGCTCACTATATTAATATTTATTGCTCAGATATACGGAACACTTTCTATACCAAGTTATAAATAGTTTTATGCCGGCCACCCGTTAAATGGCATAACAAGGGGGTTTTATGAGGCATTCTACTCGACGGCGGAGGGCGCCATCTTTATATTTTATTGGTTATTTGAACGGGGTTCGAATGCCCCTGCGCATCTTACCATGTCTAACTATACGATTTTTTATCGACTAATGATTAAAGGGTAGTTCTTCTTTATAAATTTATATTACGTATCGTAAATAAATACTTTTACAACGAACGTGGAATTGAGTGTTATTTTCAATAACTAATTTTTACATATTTATTGAGTACTGACATATTCAATGTCTGAAAAGAATAGAAAAAGTGTATATATGTGCTTAAAAATCGATAGAAACTTAAGTTAGTCTTAGCTCCGACAGTAATATTTTTAACAGGGAAAAGTTACATACAAGCACATGGTACGGTATAGTAGAGTCGTGTTAGCTCAGTGTCCGGGCAGTTGTCTTAAGTTACACAGTACAATAGCAGCCGGAGTTCGATCCCGGTGCCGGCACCAATAAATTTGCTGTTGCAATTTTATGTGCTGATTTACCATGCGCTCGGCGGTGAAGGAAAACATCGCGAGGAAACCTACATGTGTTAGAAAATATAAAGTCTGCCAATCCGCACTAGGGATTGGCAGACTTCACATGTCTAGAAAAATCTGGGAAATATATATACAAAGGCTGTAAGAAGCATATGGTTCACCAGATGTTAATTATTCACCAATGCTGATGTCCAAGAGGAAATGCAGCATTCTTGCTCAACCCTTCTTTTCCCCAGTATCCTTCTTGGTTAAGCCTTTGGTCATCTAAGTCGGTACATACCTCATTTTTGGTGGTTTCTGCAAAGCAAAAACTGTTATCGTAGTTCAAAAAGCTAGTTAAAACACAAAATACCCAAAAAAAATTACCTGACCTAAGTCATGGCAATTGCATCCCGCTTGAGTTACGAATTGGCTAAATATTGATTGCTTTTTATCTCCCTATTTGGGTAACTGTCAAATGATGATATTTTTATGCAAAAAAGCCTTTTTTTATCGTCGTTTTGTCAGTAATCGCTATTCACTTTTCTACATTGCTTTCATTGGATCAGTCTCTGATCCTCAATTTTAGAAACCGATTTCATGAACTAAAAAACCAAAAGATGAATAATTTTATTTAATACTCATTGGTACAAGAAGGCAAAGGTCCGACCCGTCTAACGTCGGACCTTAAGTACTTAGCCCAATGCTTGGTAACATATTAATAATGTCATATCATTAAATTATTTTCATCCTTTCTAATATTTTTTAAAGAAGGAGCCATTTTCACTTTTGCGACTTTCGGCACAAAGCAAAAACACTTATTTCAATAATTACGGCAATTCCACGCATTATTTTACACTTTACTAAATGATTTCTCCCCCTCGAAGACGAATCATAAAGCAAAAAGCCTACAAAAGATCACATTTTCAGAACCTCTAATGGGCGGACATTATCCGAAATCCGTTTTGCACGAATAAAATTTACTCGGAAAATTTTGTTGAAGCACGACTTATCTTTATGTACATTTTTATGTATCTCCCACCGAAACGTTATCGGCCAACAGTTGAATAGGGTCCCTGGAGTGCGTATTTTTGTCATCAAAAAGCATAAAGTGTAATTAAGTTGAATTAATAAAGCTATTTAATCTATCTAATAAAAGTTGAACCAACCCAATCTATAAAAGGCGACTAAGCATTACATAGTATGATCTGACGGTCGAGGACTCCAGTTCCAAATAATACTATTAAGATTTCTCTGCAAAAAAATCTAGTTAAATACTAGTTAAGGCACCTCCTGTCACATAAGGTCCAAAGAAACATGGTGAAAATTGGGCAGCAAATGCTGTATTATGTTGTCTTTATTCTTGGCCACAATTGATTCGTCATTTAACAATAGGTGGACTGTATACTCCGTGTAACTGTAGCTCGCCCATTCGAACGTAACAAGTATATTTACAAGTAAAACCATAAACGACTACGACTTATGAAATAGAATTAATGAGAACTTAACCAAACTCTTATCAAAATACCTATAAAGTACATCCTTTCAAATAAAAAATAAATCATCGAAATCTGTTGGTGTAATATTGGGTTATTCGGCCATTTGTCGCGCACATACTGAAATGAAATGTAAGTTTTATGTTTTTCTCACGGATACCACCGTCGGTACTGGACCAAATTGTTTCAAATGGATCCACGCTGGAAGCTGTTGCTTTCAAATAAAAAAGAATCATCAAATCGGTTCACCCAGTAAAAAGTTATTACGTACCAAACATATACTGGGCATGGTCGGGTACAGCAGGCTGCAGGTGAGGAGAGACGTCGCACTGATTAAATATGTGTGGAGGGTGCTGCGGGGCTGGGTTCATCACCCAGAAGTGCTGGCCGCGCTACAGTTGCGGACGCCTGACAATTACGTGTGCATGCGCCGTCGTCCGCCATTGTTCTTACTACCTGTCTCCAGGACTAACTTATCCAGGAACTCTCCGCTGTCGCGCGCGGTTGGGTTTGTTAATACCATCTCACTGCATATTGATATATTTTGTTGCACAGAGTCTGTGTTTATCGAAGCTGCCTACAAATGCGTAGAAGGTGTTTGACTTTATTATATTTATATATTATTGTCAATACATCAAGCAGCTTTTTATTTGTTTTAATTTTAATAATATATATTTAACTAAGTTTTTATAACATCTTATTGGTATTATCTGTAACGGTGTTATAATTTTTGTTGATTTAAATAAATAAATAAATATACATGCAGTCGGTTAAAAAGCAACTGTCAAATTAATTTATTCATCTATTAGTTACATAGAAAATATCTGAAACCATATCAGCTATATTACGAAATGATTAAAATAAACCAACTACGTCTACTACAAGATATGATCGTTGGAATATCTGAAGCCTCTAGCGGGCAATATTTTTATATTGGGAATCTCAGTATACCAACGCACGCCACAAATGATGCATGTTATGGAAGCTAGGTCTTATAAAAAAGTAAAACAAGAGTATACTGGGAGCTATTACACGTTTTACATCGTAAATAATCGTCTTAGTGCAGTAAATAAATAATTGTGTAGTGTCGGTTCGTGCGGGCTTCGCTATCTGATCGGGGTGCTCCGGGACGCGGCGGTGCCGGGAAAATACTGTTCAAGTGAGCAGATAGTGTTTATAAAGTAGAATGAACATAAGTTTCGCGGCGCGTTAAAAGATAATGAGTACGGATATAAGAAAGAATGTTGCGTATTTTCTTCACTGGCCAACGTTATTTTCTTATCGCATACCCTACGCGGAGTTACGCGGCAAAGATGTTTGAAATAAAATCACTCATGCCTGTAAACTGGAGTTGTAGGCGGCGATTTCGGATTTCTATTTCTCACTGACAAGCGTTCTGCATTGTTTTTATAATAATTGGCATGTACTTGTCGAGAAATCGACATATGTGCTAAGTATAGTAAATATCGTAATGCCGATTTACCGGTTTAAATGGCGCCAACACAACCTAGGGAAAGTGCTCCGATGGACGACCAATCAATATAGGAAAGTTTATGTAATGTACACCATATTAATACACAACCGAATCGTGCCCGCCTTAGTCTACACAGGTTTTTTGGCTGAAAACCAGCGCTGTGCTGCATGTGTGAGCACAGCACAAGCTGAGCCAAACTCTTTTCGACACAATTTCTATTATATTCTTTTTTATGTTGTTTCTGTTTACTTTTGTTTATGTTGTTTTTTGTCTTGTTTTACCTGTTGTTTCTGTGTTCTTGTGTCGAATAAATATTTTTTCTATTTCTATTTCTATTGTATTGAACATATAGCCGTGAGCAAAAATTAAGGGTCGGTTAAGAAAGTTTGAATATGTCGGAAGATAAAGACGCTAACAGAAATAGTGCCACTACTAAATTTTGTATGAAAGACAATTAAATATCCATAAAATATTTTTATTAATTTCTTTATATTTCATTAAAAACATAAACTTAAACGAATAAGGATATTACGTACACTTGTATAATATAGTATTTTTCATTTAATTTAATTTTTATTTCAATTTTAGTGTTCTATGTGTCGTCACTAAGTACTAAAATTTAATCAAAAATAAAAACTTTCTTAACCGACCCTTTATTTTTGCTCAGGAGTGTAGTAATTGCTTAACGATTTTTGTTTTGAACACATCTCGATTGAATTAAATATAATAGGCAAAAACAGGTATAATATCTGACTACGTTGTGCGAAAGATGAATTGAAGTATATGGAACCTGCAGGATCTTAACAATAAAAAGATAACGAATCAATTCAGTCACATCTAATCAGCCAGGATGTTTGTACTCGTAATTTATGTACGAAGGACAAAGTTGAAAATTCAATGATTTATCTTTCTCTACTTCCAAAGATGGATTCAACTCGATAAAGGTCAAAGGAGTTTTGTCGATTATAAAGTACTTGAAGATTGAGTTTTGAACGTTCAATCCTGAAACAGGAGCTTGATTTCCCGATACTTTTCCATGTTGCTGAAGTTGTGACGAATTCCAAAGGGAAAATATTTCAAGTTAAACTTAAGCTCCACCTTGGAAAGTTACGGCGTCTTATTTAAGATAAAGCTAATTATCACGACTTGTTTTCGTCGCAAATTTGTAGGTGAAGGTATTTGCCTGATTTTAAACTAATAAGAAACTTCTTGAGAATAAAAACAACGTCAGGTTTTATTTTTGGTGGTATGCATATTATCTTTGGCAGTAAGAGTTGGGTATATTACAATAAGCATGACAGTAAAACATTGCCGGAGTGGCGCAAACATTACAAAAGTATGTTAAATGCGAATCTGAATGACGAAAAACTGAAATATAGAATAAATGGATAATAATCAATAGGTCTATGGATAGAATTATTGCACAGAAGGAAAAAGACGAAAACAAAGAACAGAGTGAGAGACAAGACAGAATAAAAGAGTAACCCTTATGACAAAAAAAACATTAATGGTAGGCCGCAAGGTCCTTTAGTCTGTGAGAGTCGGGCACTCCTTAGCAGTACGGGCTGTCTAGGATCCATAACGGATTTCCCCTCTCGAAAAAAACAAAAAAAAGATGAAAAACTGTGTGATTCTATGTATATATTTAATATACACTGTTGTATTGAATTAAAAGAGGAGCAAAGTATATAAAGGCAGGTAAATAAAGTTATTCATTACAATGATTGCGCCATTAAAACAAATTATCGGAGAATTTGCGGAATAACAATTAGCGCGTTCGTATATTGACGCCCATTAAGTTAATTGGAGATCGTGCGGTTAGACTTCCAAGATACCACTTAACGTTAAGTGTATCTATTAATACAAGTAGATGAATATTGTATTGAATATATCTTGAACATTGTCATAAGAAATTAAGAGCGCCTTGAAAGTTGATAAAGTGTTTATACGATGTAAAAAATGTTTTAGTAATGTATCAATTACTTTCGATTTGTAATATAACGAAGGCTTCAAACAAGTTTAAGGATAACAATTGCTTAACTATGTTTTTAATATTTCTAACATAAATATGTGCTTATTATTATATTATATGTTATACGCTCATCTCATCACAATTAAATGTACTTGAATTTATTGGTAAAATGGTTTCTTCCTAAATTTATTTAACCCCAAAAACAAATCCTAGCAAATAAAGTGTGGGGAATACAGTAGAAAAAGGTAATCTCGCTACACTTTATTGTAAAGGAAAGAAAGCAAACATGGAAGACGAATCACGCAAGGGCAAACAAATCTCACAGAACGCTCCAAAGCAGTTTGCGCTAGAAAGCGAACGCGATCTAATCTGGGATCTCGCGATTGAGAGAGCGTACTAGGGGGCAATGCATCACCTGGCTTCCGTTGCAACGACGATCTTGATTTCTTTCCTAATGTACCTCCCACGTCCCAACACGTGAGTGATGCCACCACAACTAGTTGACCTACACTTCTATCTACTTTTCAAACAAAGAATACATTTTATGCGGCAACAGAGGAACTTTAGAGATCTTCGTAAGCTGGTTGACATGTTCTCTAAAGATATTTGACGGTTTGTCGATAATATAGGCAACTGTTCATTTAACACCTACGCCAGCTACTGAATATCATCCTTAGATTTTTATTCTCAAACACATTTATTGTTACTTTGTCTATATAATAATAATAGAATACGTATTAGCAATCCAACGTGATGTATGTTTATACAGAATTTTCTTTTTAACACATCTACCGAATTCAAATTTGGTGAATAATCGTACTAACAAAGGATGATTGTTTTAAATGATATAATTTTTGTTTTCTCTTTATATAAATATTTGACAGTAGTTAAACAAACCCACTTCGACATTGGAGTAATCTTCATGGAAACGCCAACAACAAAAACAATTGAATTGAATTGAATTGAATTCTATAAATATTGCAAAATACACAAGATTTGAAAAAAAGTTGGATTGGGTAAGAATGTCATTGATTGGCAATTTTTTTTAATAAAATTTCATGATAAAAATCATCAATCGGAATCAATCAATCGACTCCTAACTCTTTATACTCGATTTGTAACTACCGGTCAGATTCCAATCATCATGGATTATTAGGATAGGTACAGGAAGGATTAATTCTGGGCTTTCAAGACTAAGACTACGGTATCCCCTGCCTGTCGTAGAAGGCGACTAAAAGGGGCCTCGGGGCTCACTGGTGATCACCGCCAAGGTGGACCCGGGAAGAAGGCGACATCGTCTGGCCCGTGGCGCCTGCGAGGGCCACAGAGGGGAGGAAGTAACATCCCCCACCGGGAAGTGCTCTCCTTGAGCACAGTGCAGAGGAGCTCCGGTGCGTTACTCTGGAGATCGGGAGGGCCACCAGGGAGGTTTTAGTGGGTAAAAACCCCACATAACCGCCGCCTTCCCCCCCGAAAGCGGGATATCTTTTTGAAGATTTCCTCTTCGATAACAAAAAAAAAGGTACAGAGAGGATTCAACGATTGAAAATTAAAAACAAAAATATCAAACTATAATCAATACCATACATTAACACACACTTCTTAACCCCATTGAAGTGACAACGAACGCTGAAAACGAAGGTTTTGGGCTGTAAAAAGCAGTCTCAATTCACAGTTCTCTCTATAAACCCATTTCTTTGTCAAACATCTTTTAACCACACCATTTTTACCGAGCCTATATTATTAAATGATATATGTATTATTAATAAAAAAAAACATAATATTGAATACATTTCCATATTGTTATACTTCGTTGATCACAGAATAAATAATGTTCACTTGAAAACAACATTACTCATGACGCAAAAAAAATATAGACTGTATCAAAAAATATAATATGAATTTTCCCTGTACACTGCTATTTATTATTTTATTACTACAGAACAAGGCTTTCCCTTAAAGGAGCCGAGATATTACACGTGACCTGAAAAGCACCTTAACCATCTAAGAAATATTCTATACTAGTATTATTTTATCTGTATAGAAAGAAAGATTCAAAAGGTCTTGTCTCTCTTATATTTTTATATGTATATATATTCTCTTGGTCGTTTCTCAGTACCACAGGATGTTGTCGGAATGCTTATGAGTAACATAGTAACCGTCCAAACCGAGGTTACCCCTCACCGGACCCTTGCGTCGGGTTACTAGTGATAGCGGTTCAGGCTAAGTGACCTAACAGTTATGCCACCTCTCACTCCGGTGAAGCAGTCAAGACTTCTCTGGCTTATCTGAGTAGTTCAAAAAAATCTATATCTAAACTCGGAATAGTTTCATATATATCTTTATCCATCTATACCCAAATCTATGTAGTTCTATATATATGTATATATTTATTCTTACATATAATTTAAAGTGATTATATTTTTAATCGATTTCAATGTATATTCTTCCTTCTTCTAGCTTGCATCCATTACTATGTCTCTACACAACCTCTAGGGAGACGGACAGAGAACGCTTTATGGCATAAGTCCGCCATTTTGCACAATTTGTAATTTGTGCAAATAAATGATTGAATAAATATTATAGATCAACCCAACTATGAACTCGACTATGTTCACTCTAAATTGCTACTATTAGAGCAAATACTTAAGATAGTGTCTGTTTGAACAAATAAACACAACTCTGTCAACAATGTTTAGACGTGGTAAACAGAATAGAACTTTGGTAGGTGTTTGCTTTTACTACAATCACATGATATGGCACACATCTTAGCTTAGCTATCTCGGAAGAATAAAATCCGCACAAAGCGTCCCAAAATGGATCGTCTATTACGTTATCAGATTTCGTATTCGTGAAAACTTAGATATGAGTAAAATAAATACAATTTGTTCTAACAAACATACAACTCTGTGAAATCCTACGTAGCAGGACGATGTATAGTGCAATGAATTTGTTTCAGTTGACGAGGCAATACTGTTTTTTTTTTTCAAATACATGCCTTAAAAGCTTATTTTTATTTATTGGGGACTTTTTGGCATGTCAGCCCCGTCATACCCTAACCTACGCACTCACACATCGGTCGCATGAAGCGAGAAAGAAAGTCATTAATGTTGTATGGCCTTAGCTACCAGCTTCCTCGCTTCCTCTGAGGTCGGGTCAGACAGCAGCATTAAGAAGGCACCCACATGTTTTATCGTCTTATGTTGTTCCCTCAGTTTTAATTAAAAAGGTTAGCAGAGAGTAATTTTTAAATTTTGCACGGTTTTGGCATATCTTCAACTTCTCTACATACATATTTGCGTATATGCAACATAAACTTATCATCTTTATAATATCACTAAATATAGACCGTTTATATCTGTTATTAAATGACTTCAAACACGAAGAGGTCCACATTTTGTCTGATTTGTTCAAAATGTCTTTTAGGCATTCCGATCCGTATAAAATAATTAAATAAATAATAAATATATATTTTTATTCATGATTATTAAATAAATAAGTTATTATTGTTATACATTTATCAACTGATTTAGATATTTTTTTGTTTGCGACAATAATTACAGTAAGGTCTCATAATAATCATGTTTGCATAGTACCGTAGGTTTCGAAGATACTCCTAAAATCATATAGGAGAAGGCTTGTTGATTGAGATATAAGCGGAGTATTGTAGTGTAAGACAATCCAAGACTACGTAAAAGGTACTTCTTAACGACAACGGGCTTTAACTACGTAATATAACTGTGAGACGTCTGAAATACAAGAAAGTATCAGTGCTTCATGTTTGATTTGCTTTAAAGTCGGTTTTTCTTTTTACTTGTACAATGACCGAATTCATAAACGCGTCAATAAATCACTTGCGTTCGTATTCTCATAACTATATATTCGACTTAATAGGGACGGCTTTATACTTCCCCTACAGGAATAAAGGCTTCAGTGTAAGAGCATTGCCAATAGCTGTTCGCCAACTCGACCGATATAGCACACTATTTGGCAGCCAACTCAGACACCCTGTATATAACGAGAAATATACGTAACAAAAGTATAACGAACGTTAGCCTTTTTTATCATTCCCAATGAACTAGAGACGAGGCCTCGATGTAACAAGGGAATAAGATTTTGCATCGAGTTTGCTTTGTTTGCGGAAAAAAGGGCCCCATGAGTTCCGGATTGAATTTCAATAGTTAACCCCCTTCTCCGTAAAGGAGAAACTTCGGAAAAGTCGAGTAACTGTAGGACGAAGTTTGTCTCCTGTAGTTTTAACATATATTTCCATTTTTGCTATCCACCGCATTAATTACCGTCGGAACGGATTTTTGTTCAATGTATTAAGTTACTTCGTTACAGTGTTCTTTTTTAATTGAGAGTACTTAGCACTTACTAGCAGTATTTGAAACGTGGTAGCTCAGCGGCAGGACGGTCGCCTCAAGCTGCGAAATACGAAAGCAACCTGAGTTCGACCCCCAGTGCCGGTACCATTGAATTAGTTTGTTGCAGTTTTGGGTACTGATTGTGATATGTTTCCGATGCTTTGTTATTTAAATTTTATCACTCCGATACCCCTTGGATAGGATTAGGAGTGTTGCTAGAGTTTCTTCGGTCACTTCTTCTCCCAGCACCAACGCTTTCCGAAGTGGCATATAAGTTTGTTTAGCTTAGACTGTCCCATATAGTTTTTATTTATAAAATAGCTACCGACCGAGTCATGGTTCGGCCCTCTCGGGCGCCCTTCGATCGGAATGCTTACGCGTAACATAGTAACCGCCCAAACCGAGGTTACCCTTCACCGAGGGGACTCTTGTGTCGAGCTATTAACTAATAGAGGTTCAGGCTAAGCGACCCAAGAGCTATGCCACCTTTCAATCCAGTAAAGCAATAAAGACCAGCCTCTCTTTCCAACTGTGTAGTTCGTCCATAAAAAAATAGTTATTTAAAACAGTGTCTGTTAGAATTTCTTCTTTTTTTGTTAAATCTTTAATAGAATCGTTTCGTGTTTCGACGTTATATCAGTAAAAAAGTACGCAAACTTGAAATGTATCAAAGTTAAAGGGCCCGAAACATCGCACTAAACCCAGAGGGAGCATTAAGCGCCCCCAGCAACGAGATAATAAACATAATCGAATATAGGCAGGTACTCCAAGCCTCCAGCCTCTCGCATGGTCGGATATATTTACATTTTTTCTCAATTCATTGCGGCCCGACATGTTTGGTGGATGGATGAGCCTGCGCTGACATTTTGTGACATTAAGCTCCATTGGCTTTGAATGTGGCGTACATCGAACAAACCCGCTCTTTTTAAATAGATAAGCAAATGAATTGGAAGGCTTTTGTTAACCACGCTATCGTATTTAAAACGCTTTCGAGCTTCGATGACGAATGCTTTGCAATTTTCAACCTACTGCAATGCGGGAGGAGGTTCTCATTTCCGTTGTAGTTTTTTTCATGTTCATATACTGAGAAATCTAAACACATTTAGTGCAATTGAAACAATTTTTATATTTATCGTAGTACTGTCCTGATTTTTATTCTTTTTTTTGTGACGAACTACACTTATTGACTGGAGACCTGAACCTCTATAGCTAGTAACTCGATGCAAGGGTCCCCCCGGTGACAGGTAACCTCGGTTGGGACGGTTATTATGTTACCCGTTAGCATTGCGAGCGACTCATAGCGCTCGAGAAGACCGAACCACGACTCGGTCAGTTGATTTTTCACGGATAGCCTTTTGTAGGGCAGAAGGTAAACGATCCTTAGGAACTATTTAATTTTTGATAAATAAATAATAAATTTAATTTTATTAATGGTTATTATGGTAATTAATAATTATTATAAGGTATTTTTTCCTGTCTACGAAAAATGTACTTACTGCGTTTTGAGTCTTGCTGTGTGTTTTGGGCGGTGGTAACCAGTACTTAATACGACGTTAACCTGTAATCGCCTATAACTCTGAACCGGCATTAGTTCCTGTACGTGCGGTTTACATCATATGTATTTTTGTATTTAAGAGCCAATTAAACCGTCAAGATCTCAATTGGCTTAAAATTGGTGCGAAATACCTTCCCCCGACCATCAAATCTTTAATTGAGGTGCCTAGTATTATTGTTATCTTAATCCAATACAATATATTAATATTATTTACACCCTTAGCATATCAAAACTTGTCAAAAATGACAATTCCCCTTACCCTTTAAAATGTAATTGAGAACACCAAAATAAATTTTGTGTTACTACTCGTAATTAAACACATCTTAGAGTTCCGTCTGTGAAGGGATCGTAAAGTATTTCGGCAGCTAAACCTCCGGTTTCATTAAACAAGTCTGCGGAGTGAAAAATTAATTAAAATTTAAACCTCTTGCTTCTCTCTACGCGTCAGTCGCAGAATAAAAGGCCTACAAGCACACATCTCAGTGAGCAACTAAAGATCAACCATGTTAGATAATTTGAATGGCTTTATGCGGTGTGCATAATGAATTTTAATAATAGATTCATATTATTGCCAGCACGCACCGTATTAACACGCATGGTTTGACCAGGGATATACGATATTGAAGGAAAATTGAAATGCAAGACAATTATTTTTTGTTTCTTGAATATAAACCTCCTTCTTGCGTCGTTTTCCTCATTGCTGAGGGTCGTGACCTCCACGAATTAGGTGGCGGACGATCGCTTTTCACCTGTTGCGGTCTTTGGCGGTGTGAAATGCCTCGTGAACTCTCGTGTTGGTGTTGCTCCTCTCTCTTGGTCGTCTTCCCTGTATTTTGACTGTGACCAGGAGTGTTTCCAGTGTATTGTTATTCCTGGCTATATGACCGAAGAATTCGAAAACCTTACAGAGACAGACAGTTGACAGCCTGACGGTGACTCCCACTTCCCGGAGAATTGACACATTTGTGTGGTGAGTTTCTAAAATTTTGGGTTGCAAAAAAGCCGCCGGCTGACAGCCGTTGATGTCTGTCTACCCCCCTTGGGGTTAAAAAAAGCGTTTTTATTTCTTATTTCTCTATTAAGAGATAAGAGTTTGTGTTTATTAAGAATAATAAAAGAGGCCGCATTTTAGATCGTTGGGAAGGGGATTAAAGCGTAAACAAAACAACAGAATTGCCCGAGAATGGACCGGTCGTCCGGCAAAAACATATTTCATAAGGAAAAATTGAGACACATCTTGGAAGCCGAGGACCAGCTGCGAACCATTAACTTTTTCGTATAATGAAACTTACTTTAATCTGATTACACGAAAGCATTTCTTACAATTGAAATAAAATTTCTAACATTTATCACATAACAAAATATTCAACATTATTAAAAATTGTTTTTGATGTAAAACTTCTTCAAGCACGCTTGGCTTGGGGAGTAAGCTGTGAGAGCGTTACGAAAAGTGTGATCGGCGAATGGAAGTTGAAATGGAGATATAAGTGAAAGCAGAAAGAGAGAGTTACGTTTCGGATAATACAGTAGGGGCAAGAGGGAGAGGTGCAAGAGAGTAAGAGAAAGCTCAACGTTCTTGTTGCACCTTCTCTTACGCGCGCAAATTTTCTTTTCTTATGCATATACATACAGGGTATTAGAAGACCGCTTCCAAAAACGAAGACAGACGATAGTACTAATTACACCTTTGACGATGGGACGGAAAAAAATCCAATCTTGATAAAAAAAAAATACAACGTTTTATTAGCATTATTTACGCTCCATCACGTTAGCATAGCTAAATGAAACTTTAGTTTCATAAAAAAAATACATTACTAAAAAAAACAGCAATGAAACACAAAATCAAAAACAGCTGATGCTCGGGTCAACTAACGCTGGGGCATGGAGGGGCGACGACGAACGAAGAAGTTTTACTTTAGTTGTGTGGTCTAATGCACACTCATTTTTTTATTGACACCATGAATTGATCAAAACGAAGCTTGAATAATAACATCCTCCACTTTTCACTGTTTAACGTCATCTCGTGCCAGTCTGCCTACATCACTCTTCTCTCTTCTTTCAAGGTTGTATAGCTTTTGTGTGTATATTTCTGTATTCCGATTTGAAGAGCATTGCAGATGAAACTTTTATGTTCCGAAGTGAACGAGCAACAATATCGTTCTGCATAGTTTTATGAATATAAAAATCATGCTATAGAAGTGTAAGCATAGATAAAAAAACCGACTCAACGACTTCAAATCAACTACGGACGGAAACTCTCTTTCGTTTTCGCAGTTTCATAGTTGTATTACGAAATGCTGGCGCTTGTGTAACGACAGTAACAATGATACTTCGAAATCGGTGTCAGTACTAGGAGTTCTTATCCAGTCTTGGGATGTCATAAACTAACCAATATCTCGTTCTATAAACATTATTTCATACCATATGTAGAGGTTCTCTAGAAAAAAATATCATCGGAACCCAAGGTCCTATTTCAACAAAAAATTGCATGCGACCTAATTGGAAGTTTTATTACATATATATGATTGATAATATAAATAATAAAATATAACTTTACACACTTTATAAAAAAACTACCTTCTGCGAAGATCCCTTCAAGAGTAGACACCGGCGTATTGAACGTGACCATACTTTCTGTTTTGAACGGGACTGTCTCCTTTCTAAGTTTACTATTGTTTACTGATTTTTCACTATGATAATCGTTCAACTACAAAGAAATAGCCGTTATGTCAGAAACTGCAATACACAAATTTATATAACATCCGCTGACTTAATTCAAAATGTTATTGGAACGAAAATGTGATACTAAAACCGTAAGAAAGATATATAACGGAAGTGCTATAGTAGTGTACTTGGCGGCCGATAGCGTCACTATTAAACGTGTAGAGTTCCACTCTCTTATCACAGGGAGCGCATTGGCAGTTATTATAAATAACAAAATCTGTCTATAAATAAGTGAATTAATATAAAAAATAACTACAGATGAATTGAGAACCTTAAATCAATTAGTAAAATAAATAATGAGACGTCAATAGCCCTCCTTTTAAAGTCAATTAAAAAGTTTATTAACATACAACAACAAATATCTGATAAACATGCATAATTTTTTAAATGCGGATTACCGAGTAAATATTAAATACGGCAACAGTGAATTTAATTACTGTCGATTTCGCATATGAAGCTGACCATTTATCAAGAGAACAATAATTGCATTCAAAATCAAAGATCTACGGCGCGATTACGCTTGAGTATTTTCACTAATTAAGGGCCGACAAGCACTCGGCTACAATTAAGTCGACCGATTTCTGATAAGCCAGAATCGAGTTGATAGTTTGGTCATGAAGATAACGTTAAGTTAAGGCTATAGGGCGCTTCACACCTTATTAAAGAAAATATTGATATCGCAGGGGAATGCGTTTCCCTATTTCGTTATCAAACGTTAGGAAATTTTGATCAGATTTTTTGTGGAAGAACGATGCTATAGAAAATGTGGCATGAAAATATACACTCGTGAGCAAAACTAAAGGGTCGGTTAAGAAAGTTTGAATATCTCGGAAGGTAAAGACGCTAGATAATAAATTGTGCATGATAGCCACATGGAGGCAACACTAAGTACTAAAATTTATTTAAAAATACTGTATTATCCAAGTTTACGTAAGATATTGTTTTTCGTTTAAGTTTATGTTTTTTAATGAAATAAAAAAAATATTTTGTCTTAAGGACTGAAATAAATTGTGCACAATTTATACAATACATAAATGCCTATTCACTTTACTCTTTAAAACACCCACTTTCTAATCGGAAGAGACATACACGGGCAACAAATATTCCATTCTAAATAAGTATTAGAATGGAATGGAATCCAAGTTCCAATAAATCACTCGTAGAATTATATTCCTTTATGAATATCCTAAAATACAATTTAAGTACAATAAACTTTTGTCTTATTTAAATGGGTGATTGTCATCATATTATTTCGAACGAATCGAATTCCCGCATGCTTCTTCTCATATAAAAATGTATATTAGTCTATCTTCTTTATTTAGAAGTGTATAATTTTGTTACGTCACTGAACCGGTTAGGTTTGATTGGATGATGAGCAGGGAGCTACATGACATAATTCCCTTTCAATGTCATACCAATATCGGGCCATTGATAAATAGCGCCATCGTACCGGCACAATAAATCACGAAGTGGGTCAACTGCCGGCCTTATGTAATTTATAAAATATGAACTTTAAAGCTGTGAATAGCGAAATAATGGCTCTTGAATTTATTGCAATAAATGTAACGATATTTTAATAGTTACATCGTGCAAATACGAGTCACTTTAATCAAATAAATGGTTTTAAATAATGTTTCTAGCTTAATGTAACATTTTTTACAATTTTGTGGCGGTGACCACCGTAGAGGTTTTATTATTTAAAAATTCTTTATCGTGAAATTATCCGTCAGCGTTTCGAACCGAATTCCGAAAAGAAAGGGGTTGTCAATTTGGTTGTATTGTTTTATGTTCTATTAAAATATTTTTTCTGTCCCAAAGGGGCTCATTTCCTCCTACAGATAACTTATATCCTATTTTAATTTTATTGGGCCTTGGATTCCGAAGATATACGATACGACAGAACTCCTAAACTCAGGAAAATGTAGGTTGAAGAATATGTACCAACTAGGCTCCTTATCGCCTGAAACATCACTGACGGAAATATGAATACAATTCTTGTCACTTTATTTACATATTTTTGCATTATAATTAATCTTTAGCTTAGATTTTATTTTAAATCGCTAAATATATTCTTGTCAGGATTGGAATAATCTGTTGGCAACTCAAACACACATAGAAAATTTCATTGATTCTTTCTCTGTGTGTATTCATTTTAGTTGTCCAAAAAAAAGAAAAAAGAATTTCATGTTGTGAACTAACTGAGGCTACATCATTCATTACTCCGCCCCCTTAATAAAAAACACAGCGCAGACTAACAATAACTAACAATTAAATGGTCCTTCGAGCCGTATCTGAACTAGCGACCTATGAATCTACATTCCACTAACCATAGTTACCAAAAAAGACCTAAGTTACATTACGTAAGTAAATTTAATGTATGTCTAGCTGACGCAAATAACACTACAATTATAAATCTGTTTCTTACAACAATGCTTAGTATTGTTAGAAAATCTTAGTTGTTATGTCACATAAACACGAGCTAGGCACTTAATTAAATCTCGGGAGAGTAACGGGAGCTTTGAACACCGCAGCTCATGTGTCGCAGACTCGTAAGCCACAACAAGTGTACGTTCAACCGTTTATTAAATTACGATCTTCGCTTCAACTGAGCACAATTTATTTGAATTTAATTTCTATTACATGGGTCTCGTTAACAAATCGAATTCGTTCACGATGATGCGTTTAGCGTTCGGCGACAATAAAATTACTATTGACTCTAGAGCATCCTGAATTCTTAAAATATAGTCATATTAATTTTCATAACGTATAATAGAAGTTGAGCCGTGGTCTATATCAGTGAAATAGCAACCGACCGAGTCGTGGTTCGGCCCTCTACTTGACTGCCACCAAACATTCTAACAAACTTCTTATAAGTGCCGCCGCTTATAACCTTTCCTATACTAAATTCCGTCGCGTCGTCCGGAGGCCGAGACACGTTCTTGACGATCCGGACGACACGATTACCATTGCACAGGCTAGATCTTTACAAATCCATAAAGCGTCCATTCGCGACCGTTGGAGGTTGCGAATAATCCTCGCGCGTTACCGCTATTTTGGGCTTGGCTTCTTGTTTATGCAATCAATGACTTTCCACAAGCACACACAGATGAAAAATAATTAATTTACGGTAGGAAACTGGTTTACCGGCGATACTCGTATAAGAGAGAAGTTACCCACAACCGTTGAACTGAGAGTTAGTGGACTTTACATGTATTTACCATATTATTTCATACAAGTAGACTTCTTTATACGATAATTTTTGGAGTTATGCCTATAAGAACATTGTGGAAAATTCTGAAAGCTTCTTTCACGACTAAATAATGCAAGAAAAATCAAGAGAATGAAGTTATGTAGTTTCGCGTCGAAATAACATTTGTGTAACATGTAGTTGGCAATTTAAACATTTAAATCTATATTTCAAATTAAAAAATTATTTTTTGATTTATTTATGATTTCTGAATCATCAAATTACTAAAAAAAATAATCATGAAAGTGAACTATGAATTTTATTCGATATATTTTTTTTCAGAGCGTTAGTCTCGGAGTGGAGATCAAACGAGTAATTATTAAATGCAACTTCATCAGAACATAGATAGGATTTAATAATAAACTGTAATGAACGTTATCATATACATAAATAAATAACAATTTAGGCTATAGGGTTTTATACAGCAATAGTGTTGTGACATTGTGACATACACGGCTTCTTGCTTTCATAAAACTATCTATGTTGAAACGTTACCCTTTAAATAAATCGCAGAGGCAGACATTAGCAATACGATTTTTATTTCTAAAAGCGAAAAGGAAAGCGCTTTACGATTAGCGTCAGAATCTTAACCCTTTTAAGTTCGCTCCTTTTAAGCGGGCAAGTTAAACGTAAAACTCAACGTTAACCGGGCAATTTAGACTCCGGTAATCGCAAGACAAACAATAGCTGAGGGAAATAATGTCGAATTCCGGTCGACAAATTAAGAAGCTTTTCTGACGCAGTACAAAAGAAATATAAATTGTACGGCTTCTTTCTCTCTTTTCATTACGATACCCTACGGAATATCCATCACAGGATTATTGTAAGTAATAGTTTTTTAAATAGTCGTGACGGGTTATTCCTCTAGTGATAAAATTTTCAGTGTACCTACTGTACCCAGCGATAAAATACGCAAGGAAGCGTAACGTAGAAATGACAATCCAAACCACGGATTAGGGATTTGAAGAAACAAATATATTGACAGAAAATGATTAAGAAGCTTAAATACTGATAACCACGCGCTCAGCGGTGAAGGTAAATATTGTGAGGACACCTGCATGTCTTCTAAGACGTGAAGTCCGACAATCCGCACTAGAGTGGCGCGTGGCCGACTATGCCTTTATACTCCCTTTACAGAGAAGGCTTGTCCCAACAGTGGGCCATAAATAGGCTGCTTTACAATATGAGGGTCCGAAGCCGTTTTCGGATATTAATTCCTAACAATCATAAAAGTTATTTTCACGGTGCTCCTAAAAAGTTATTGCCACGTTCACGGGAAAATACACTTTCTATGGACTTTATCTGGTTTTCGCTTTGTCTACAGGCGAGATCTGGATTGCCATAACAATAAAGAAATAACAATTTCGTGTGGGTATTTTTATTGCGTTTTGAAGGCGAGTTTGCGAAGAATTATTGAAAAAAATACTCGTAACGTTTTATTTTGATCGCTGTGTATCCTACTGTATTGGGCTGTTTTCTTTGATAACAGACATTCTCTTTATTATTGCCGTGCTTATCTTTTCTCTTCTATGTTCAAAGACGTGGATTTGCTTTACTTGTATGTTCATTGGTGCGTGTTTTCAGATTAAACTGCCGGTATTTTCTTGTTAGATAAAGCAAATTGCACTTACGATGTTTGTTTTATTAATATTGCATTTTAAGGTAAATAAATCGTATGTGACGATAGGCCATGTGATAAGACTTAATTTATTTATTTATTGAACAGTGAATATTTTTAACATACAATACATAAAAACAGTGAAACAGTTGGAAGGTTAATTCCATCGCAGTTATAGGTGAAGACTGCATGCAATATATAAATGGCGAAAAACCACAAAAATTAACTAAATTTAAAATTAAAATTAACTAATAATAAAGAAATAGAACACTTTTAAATAAATCAATACTTTGAGAAAAGGAATCGATAATATATTTTATCAAAACTATTTTATAATTAGTTTTTGATAATGAGGTTAATTCCATAATAAGAAAGAATGCGACTTTAAACAGACTTACTGTTTAAAGTCGCATTTTTACCTAGGTTCAACCTGTATAAACTACTTATAACAATTGGTGTCGTGATGGTCTAGGTTACCGCGACGGTTGGGGAGGTTACTTCAACCGGGAAGTGCTCTCCTTGAGTACAGTGCACAGGGGCTCCGGTGCTTTCCTCTGGAGATCCCGGAGCCCCTCACCATACACCGAGGAGGCTTTAGTCGGTAAAAACTCCACATAACCGCCGCCTTCCCCAGAAGATGGGGTAACTCTCGCTCACGGGTGTCAATACACTCATTTGCAAGTTTATAAAGCAGAAAACAGTTGTTCTGCTTCAGTTGTTATTACCGTTAATGTTTTAAAAGGATTTGATCAGCAACAGCCTTAATGGATTATTTACCCGGTACATTTTTTATATCATATTTATTTTATTTAACGTTATTACATCAAAATATGTCTACTGTGTTACAAATGTAATGGCTTATTTTTCTCTCATTCGTCGAAATCATACGAATACCGTACTAAATATGTCTAAGAATTATCAAATTACTACCTCCAATTGCGTGAGGTTTTATAATACAAATTTGATGACGTATTTTTTATTCTTATTCCTTAGTCGTAACAAGTCGACAACGAGTCGAATCGAGAGAATAAAACCATTTTTCAAGACTGATGAGACGAGAGTAAGTAATGATTATTGCTTACGTTTGTAAATCCGGTCGCTTCTGGTCAGATCTGTATATGTAATTTAGTTATACTGTATTCAGTACATGTTTGGGCATCGTTTGAATATTTAAGAGACGGAATCCGGCCCAATCTAAACGTAATTAAATGTAAGGACATAACTCTTTAACAAATTTTTGTTTCGATATCCGTTGTTTTTTACCGACTTCAAAATAGGATGTTCTCAATTCGTCTGTACCATTTTCTTTTGTTACCGCATGCATAACATTCGACTGGGTGAACCGATTTTAATTACTTTTTATTTGAAACCTAGTGCTTGCCGCGTGGTCCCGTTTAAATTTGGTCCAATTCTGACAATGGGATCCATGAGAGTTATATTAGTCGTAAATTTCGCATCAAGTATGTGCGCCACAAATGAACGGATAACTCATGATATTGAGTCGTCAAAGGATTTTGACGATTCATTTTTTATCGGAAGGATGTACTTCAAAAGTTTGATGAGAGTTTGGTTAGGTTCTATTTCGTAATAATACACGATAATTCGTAAATATAAAGAGGGCGTCCGTGCGTAATAGCGTTTGACGTTTGATTCGATATAAAGTCGGTTTTTGTTTTTGCTCGTAAAAATAATTATAGTAAGAATTCTATGCTGATGTCATCTATTTGGTAGCAACACGTGATAGCTAATGTAATCGGTGGACTAATCAGTACCACGAGCTAAAACGCGGTGTTACAGAAGAATTTATCAATAATCAATAACGTCGCGTTGATTACTTTATTTACTAAAATAATATGTTCGTATCTTCTTTCATACGAAACATTTTCCCAATGGTATGTGAAATTTGAAGATTTCGAATACCATTTGAGCGGTACCCGTAGTCGTTTAAAATGTTAAATCGCAGACACAAACGAGCGTTGGTCTCGTACCTACGTACTGGACCGTGGTAATGGCGTCTTGGATGTTACGCTGTATTATTATAATCGTCATCAACGACCTGTACAGTTGACAAAATAACGACGAAAATTTCTGTGAAAATTAATAAATATATTTACCAGTAAAAACTAAAAAAAACTACTTGAAATCGAATCAAACGTGACGGATCAAACCTTTAACGATAGAACTTGCAGTCGTTCTCTTTTATTTTCGAAATATCATAGTTATATTACGAAGTTCAGCGCCTATATTAGACAATATAGGTCCTTCTTTCGCAATTGTGCTCATTGTCGAATAGAATACCTTAGTTTCGTTTCGTTTGTCAAATAATACCTAGCCTGAGATTGTCATAAACCTTCCAATATGTGTTTTAGGAGTTCCTTCGTATATCTTTGGAACCCAACATCCTTTTTTTTGTTGACGGGGAGGAAATCGTCAACAAGATACTCCACCTTCTGGGGGAAGGCAGGGTTATGTGGGTATACTAGGGTGGTGTGTGTATACTAAAACCCCTCTGGTGGTCCTTGGTGCATGGTGAGGTGCGCACCGGAGCCCCTCTGCTCTGAGAGAGCTCGTCCCGGGGGGAGAGGTTAATCCCTCCCCCTCCCCCTTTGCCCTCACAGTGCGACGACCGGGAAAAAGGCGACACGGACCAGCCGATGTCGCCTTCTTCCCGGGTCCACTTTAGCGAACGACAGACGCACCCACCCTTGTCGCCCAGTGAATCCGAGGCCCCTTTTAGTCGCCTGCTATACCGTATACAGCAGGGTATTCCGGAGTCTTACTGTAACTTTAGTTAGCTTACTAATTTCACTAGCTACAGCATTCTTTAAACCTGATGGTCCACCTGATATGATAGCTCTGGTGAACATTTTAAAAGGTTTTGTATCATAAAATTAACATTGTTTTTTGTCCGACCATACGTCAGCCAATGTCCGCATCAAGCGTTACATATGATTGCGTTACATAAGTCATAATCATCATCAGTTGCATATCTCCTGGAAACGTTGACATAAATATGATTCATACTAATATTCCATAGTGATTTTTATATTAATATCGCTACGAATGTGCGAAGGTATTTGGAATAATATTTTACTACTAGCTATTTCCAGAAGCGTTATCTAAATATATAAAAGAGAATGTGTGTGTTTGATCCGTATAGGCTCCGAAATGGCTAGTCCGATTTAAATGAAATTTTCAGGGAATCTTCAGATTGACCTGACGAGTAATCGTGTAAAGTTTGGTGACGATCGGAGCACTTCTCTTTTGTCAAATACAATTTTTATTTACTATGATGATATTCTCTTATTTTATAACCCAAATTTGTAATGACACATGCGTTGTGTATATTTATGTTATTGTGAACAATATTGTAGTACAATGGAGTATATTAAAGTATTAAAAATAGATACGGTGATTTAAAAATAAAAAGAAATATATTTTGTAATTGATTGATTTATCAATGTTTACACAATGATGCGTCACAAAATGAGGTGCGCCTGTAAAGCACATTTTAAATACCAATGGAACGCTCATGGGCTTCCTATTGCTAAACGTATGCCTAAAAAAGCAAAAGGTGAGATTAAAAATGGACTTAACTGAAACTAAATTATTTCAGAGATAAAATTAACAATGTGTCAAGAAATCATGGCGCTATGAGTGCACAAACATTAGATAAATTGTACGGATGTACCAACTACTGTTTTACCTACTACTCTTTTTTTGAAGTCGGTAAAAAATACGCATTTTTGTGAACCAATACGGCTACACAGAGATAGTAATCGCTAATCCCTTTCCACAAATTTTAGCAAACTAATTACTGTACTACAGAAATCGAAAAACAAAACCTTACTGGCATATGGCCTGATTTCAACTCACTAACGTGAGATTGAAAGACGAAAGACTATTGCTTTATAATAATGAAGACCAAAATTATTTTTGTTCCATAAATATTGGTTTTTATTCACAAACAACCCATATCTCTCCTTAAAAGCTATTTTCAGTATATCCATAAAGCAAAATATTTCCTAATGTGTTACGCGCTCTCAAAGGTCTACCCGACACTGATCCATTTAGGTTGACATGTAAGCAGGGTTGTAAGTCGGTCTTAGGCAAAATAAAGGGTCACTTAAGTATCTTTCCTATATACCAAAGAAAAGTGGCATGAAAAATGGAAAGACAATAAATGTCCAAGTGTCCTTGGTGATACGAATTACGTACTATCGGCAAGTAATCTTTTTATTTCTCTAAAACAGGCTATACAAATATATGGTATATACTAGAATAAATAATAACTTACTTTCAAATCAAAGTTACGCTAAAAAAAGGTAAAATATTGAGAGCATAAGCATTAAAAAAGCAGACTTACTTTTTTGAAGTCGGTTACAAACAGGTAAATCTTGATTCGTAATCATGCAAGATACATTTTAGACATTGTAGAACCTCGTATAGGTCCGTTTGGACCCTGGACTTTTGTGAGAACTACTTAAGATCGATAATCACAGCGTGAAAAGGAGATGTAATCAACTTTTTTTTGACTCGCTTATCGAGTGAAGGATCAACGGCTTCACGTAATAACAAATATATTTACGAGTAAAAACAAAAACCGATTGCAAAGCAATCGTTATCTTTTATTTCCAAAGTCATAATTTTCTTCAAAGTTCTGGTGCCTATATTAGATAGATAGATAAATCCTTTATTACATCAATATATATATACTTCCAGCGAACTTAATGCTATTTAGCATTCAGTTTGCCTTATCTTACTCTCTTCCTTATTCCTTTTATAACTTAAAGGAATAAGGAAGCGAGTCAGAGGAAGTGAGAGAGATAATAATGTCTAACTACTCAGATTGGCCAGAAAAGCTGGCCTTGACTGCTTCACCGGATTGAGAGGTGGCATAGCTGTTAGGTCGCTTAGCCTAAACCTTTATCGCCAGTAACTCGACAAGGCAACAACTTGACAAAGCAAGGCTTGTCGTTGATCAAAAGAACTTATCTAGTCTTGAATTGTACCTACCGATTTTTTAATGCTAACTAAATTATTATGGTACCATTCAATGATTTATATACCAGAAGAATTGGGAATCTACTTTTTTTAAAGTGAATAAAATTCAACGCACCTGTCATTCAATTCCACTGTCAAGTGTTTGTTTGATATCAGCTGCGCGTTGCTGTTACCATGCATACATTACTGTATACTGGTTTGAAGAGCGCTTTAGCTAGTGCTATTACTGGGCTAACTGAATATGTTATGTTATCTAAGCAATAAGCACAAGCGCCCGAAAATAGAGTAGCAAAAGATGATTGGGAAAAGTGATAAAAGAAATATTTATGGCACAAAATGACCAGTATTGCTAGGGAACCTATAAACATGTATCTATATGTAAATGTATTATAAGAAAATGTTGTACCGGGATAATATATAAATGGAAATCTGGCATTATGTCGTCAGTTACAAGACGGGAATATTAATAACTTACCTAGATCTTGCGTGGCTCTTCCGCTTATAACCATATAAATCCACATAGTGTGTAATATACTGACTGCATTTATATAAAGACATATATAAAGTCAGCAGACGTGCGCTCACACCCGCACAGACACACACAAGCGAACACACATACACACGCACACACTCACACACGAAAATGCTCAGTTACATAGATTAGTACTCAGGTAAAACAATTTCAAAGGTATTTTATTCTAAGAAAAAAAAATTAAATAAAAAAATAACCTATTTCAAATTTAAAAATTCAAATCTTAGTATGTAATCTAAATTTGTTTGGAGGGTGGGCGTTAATAGCGGCGACACAATATCCTTTTTATTAATGTTGCTATTATCGTAAACTATAATTTTACTGTATAAACTTGTTATGGTTTTAAATAAAGATTTTATTATTAAAAAAAAAATGTTATCTGCAAGATATAAATTAGGTGAAACTCGCCTAGAAGCACGAAGGTGCGTGAAAGATCGACGGCTATTTATAATATTCAGAGAATCGTCCCGCGCCAAACGTTTTCATCAACATTTGCCTCGAGAACTTAGTTGGCATTTTAAATCGGAATATTTTATAAGTTCGCGTTTCTATAACATAGTTTGCGATTGAATATCTTGGATCTATTTTTAACGACCATTAAAACTTTTCTCTGGGATATTACGTCTTTCTGAAGCGTGATAATAGTCAATGTGTCTTGTACCTGTTCTATAGTGACAATGCTAACTCATTAGCATTTTAATAAACGTCATAAAACTTTCATTTGCTCTCGGGTTTACTGTGAGATTAACAGCCCAAGCCGTTTTTACCTCTCCAGGGACCGTTTCGTTATGACGAACCTATAATAATTTGGAGCTGACCGCAATAGATTTATCTGCAGGGGCGCCCGGGAGGGCCGAAATTCGATTCGATCGGTGACTTTGCCAGGAAGTACTACGTCAATTATAAAGCACGACTACTTGCTCACTGTACAGGCTCACCGCCCAAACAACTGTTATTAAGTAGCCCCAAAGTCGCAAAACTCTCAGAGATAAGAGATGATAAGAAGAAGATGATAAAGGAGAAAGAAAGAAAGGTGCAAAATACATTGCAATATCGATGGTCTTTTGCGAAATCTTCTGTGAAAAATAATACTGATAATTAAAATATTGTTGAGGTGATATTATAAATTGTGCAGATACTGACAGTAATTTGGTAAGTTGTAAAAAAGGGGCAAACAGTGAGGAAATTATTATAACAAGGAGTAGCAACGGCTGGAGCAGGGCAAGTTTGTGTAGTAATTAATGCTTCGCTCAGGAGCCGGCGTGTCGTTGATTGCCTTCCTTCACTTCGACCTTTACTTTGACAAGGAATCCCACTAGAATAATAATAGCTTTGGTTAGCTTTGTAGTAGAATAAACAGACTGTTTTAGTTACAAAATATTAATTTAATGGAGATTTTTTGAAGCCTGATAGATAGGGACGGGAATCGATCAGAATTTTAATGATATAAATCTTATTTAAAAGCTAGGCAACACGCCTATAATACCTATTGCAGTATTTGTAGTAAAAAGCATTGCTCACCACTTAACATAGGGGACTTATGTCTGTTATTCTCATTGTATATTCACCACTGAAACACACAACATTACAAATGTCACTATGCCAAAATCCGTCACGTACGCTATCGGAAAACCATAGTGGCACGTCTGTGGCAACTGAACTAGCAGATTACTAAATCTAAAAATCGACTAATATAAGGACATTTGTTCATTTTAACACAATTATAATATCAGACACGAGGCTAAGAAGAAAAGAATTGTATGCTCCATATTTTTATTCCAATAAAAAGAATGTGAGAAATTTCATTATTTCGTCAGGATATTTTATTTCAAAAATTTTATATAAGTTAACAAACAAAGACGGCAAATTAAGTTATTAATGTTTATAACTAAATCATACTTTAAGTAGGCGTTATAATGATATTGCGTTCTAGTGTACGTGACCCGCAAACAAACGTAGAAAGTTAATGTGCTCAGAGAATTTGGACAACAAGAGACAAAAGACAAACGGGCGGCATGTTTTATCAAGCGACGCTATTTAGTTGATACAAACTAAACAGTTCAGCCGAGGCAAGCGACTGAGTTCCAACGCAAATTCTGTACAATATTTTTTGTTGTTACATGGAGTATGATAAATTGCCGCCGTGCTCCGCCTGAATGCAAATCTCTAAAAGTGGGTCAGGTCGGTAATATTATTTTTCACGTCGAATCAGTAGTGGAGGGCCACCTCGTCTCCCGAATGATTGATAGCTTATTGTCTAGTGACATTTTTACGATTCAAGGGTGTAATAGAAATTTTACAACAGCCGCCGCAACTCGAGTGGTATTCTTCGGGTGAGGTTGAGAATGCAACCATTGTGCAAGTTCTTATAGATGGATTTAATAAACTTTTTGCATATCCGTTCACTGACAGTGTAATTGATTAGGGTACTGTTGTAAAACTGTTGTAGAAGTCATGCAATAAAGAAGATTATGATATCTTAGGAGTTTATTTAAATATTCTGCTAGAAATATCTTTGATTGATTGCGAATATTATATATATATTATATAGAAATATGGAAAAATAAAAGCTTAGTATTAAAATACTAAGCGAGTGTGTTATTTAGTGGAGTCGGTAGAGGGAGCCCTAGAACTAATTAGACCAGATTGTCGCACGGGGGCAGATACGGAGTGCACTTAAGGGACAGTTTCGTTTGCGCTGTGTAGTATGGTATAAGATGTATGAATGTGAATGAAAAAAGTTGTATCAGGGATCGTAGTAAGTAGAAAGTGTGCCACCTCTACCTACCCTTCCGGGTGACAGGCTTGGGTTTTTGTACTTTGAACAGAGGCCAGCACGTAAGCGACTCATCAGGAGTGAGTCATCGCTCTCATAATGAATCTCATCAATCTCATATCTCATGAACATCATCAGAGGATTGTTAGCAAGCCGGCCCTTAAGTAAAAAATGTTACTCAACGAGAGAATTGTAAAAGTCTTCGTTATGCACTTACACGTTGCACCGGTTTTCTATATATCGCCATTCTATGATTTCTCTGTACTTCGTCCTACACTCACTAAGTCAATATAATCGTATTTATCCCTTTTTCGTTGGACTTCAAAGCCGTTGAAGGTATTTTTTCACACGGAAAATCTGGTTTTAAATTCAGCAAATTATTGTATATACTTTGTTCTTAATGTTATATCACAGTATTAATACAAACAGACACAAGAAGTTCTATAAATTAAACAATAAATTACTTGTTATTTCGAGTCGAGTTCGTTTTATAAATAATTCATTGGTGCTTTTTATTCATTAATAATGAAGTGACCGCCATTTAAAATTATATCGACGTTCGATAAGGCAAGAATATTTTTGTTTTCCGTGGCAAAACTATACGTCTCAATTCTAATAAATTCATATTTCTTACGCCATTGTCCATTGTTCCTCTGTCTCACATTCCACTTTAATGTATAGATGGGAGGAATTTAATAATTGAAGAATGTGTCCTGCGGTCTGAAGAAACAAAATATGTCTGAGGGCTCTTATCCCTCGGGCCAAGATTATGTAGAACGTTTCTAATTTAAGATAAAATTATTGTGATCCTATCTTTTCTTTTTGCTCAATCCCTTTTAGTTTGCCTGAATGCTTTCGTCTCATCAGCTTTTAAGCTTGATATTCATCAAAGCTTACTCAGTCCCAAATGCGATAAGTGGTAAACCTATCGCCATACACTTGGTAAAAAAATAGCAGGTGATTGTTTTGTGATAAGAAAGCGAAAAATGTTTTTTTTGTACATACGTAAAACTCCAAAAATAGCAGACCCATTGGTACAAGCCTTGTCAAATCCCAAGTTGGGATTCATACCCATACATTAAATTAGGACTTTAGGTATATGCATTAAGAACCATCAAATTCATTAAACATGTACAATTTTTTACTTATTAATTTTTATAATACTAATTTTTAATATTTTAACAAAGCGGCAATATCCTAACAGAGTAGCGCACGGTCTGCTTCATAAACCGTAGATGGTGGACCATACAAAGTCAAGGTTAGTTGGAATGGTTAACAAGATTTTTAGCAATATTTGAAAAAAAAATAGTATAGCATTCTTTAAAAATATTCCGTATTCATTTATATATCCAATTTTTAATAATAATAATAATAAGCCATTTAATCGGTTAAACAGATTACAACACATAAACAAATTAACACAACAAGTTAAGCGCACAGTTAAAAATGAAAAAATAAATAAATGACCTGAAAGCTCCGATACACAAGGCTATGCGTTGCAACGCCGAACCGACCGGGTTCACTGCTCAGCATGATGCTGATTATCCGAGGAGGGTAAATCAGCGCTGGTATTCCGCAGAAACCCATTTAATATTCGGACATTTTTAAGTGGTTGAAAAATCATTTGGAATCTTACCTTTACATAGATACATATAAGCCGAGTTAAAAAAAAGGTGTTAAACAGTTAAAATTAATTTAAGATATCGTCTTTTTCATTACCGTTCTGCTCTAAATTTTAAACGGTAGATACGATACAAAATTAAAAAAAACTGTTATATAGCAGTCCAAAAATAACACAACTAAATCCACAAGAAGAATTTAAAATCATCGTTTTATAAATAATACTTACTAAATATTATCATAAATTAATTTTGTCATGAAAGTTCATTTCGCTTTTAAATTAATATACGATCGGCATAAATATTTCGACCACAGAATTTCTGTGGCACAACCAACGTAGAATGTTCCAGACATTTTATCATGCCGAGTAATGTCCCAGATTCATAGTATAATAACATTGACTCGCCATCCTATGAAGTGTTTTATAGGAAAACGATTACGATTTAGTGTTTACAATAATATATTTTTATTTATTTATTCAAGTCAAAATTTTATAGCGTTATGTAATGTAGCTGTTACTGATTTTTATATAGTATTTTTTTTGTGATAACAAGATGATTGGTGATGATAACTTAGCGACTTCCTTGCTCTCTGATGACTGAGGTTTCGAATCCCACTATCTGTTATAACCCCTGAATAGTATGGACGCAAAGTCCATTCAACACCTATCCAAATGACGCTGTTTTATTCCATTGTCAAGTCAGCACTTTTGCTCACTCGTACAGTTTTTACATTGTATTCGAAGCATATTCATCGTACGTCTGATATACGATTCACATAGATTCTCTCACTGTCATATAAGGGACTGCAAAAACAGGATGGAATTCGGATAGCGATTGCTAAATATAGCGCATTCGATTATGTTCATATTTGAATATAAAATTTTAATAACATCTGCGACCTACAAACACGTATCTGTGATTGAAGAGTAAGGTATATCGTTGTGATGACCAAGTACTTTTTACTGACATCAAGTAAATAAGTGTAAATATTTACAATTCCTTTTAAGGAAGCGTATTACCTAGAGAAAAAGAGAACGATATTAAACTTCTTGATATTTTTTTAGTAGATTAAAAGGCGACTAAGTTTATAGAAAATAAAACTGAACTTCTATTAAGAATAACATGCTGAATCAAGACAACTAAGAAGGGAACTGCTTAGGTTGTTACTACGAGTGTCGTAGATTTCTGGTTGAAGAGTCTAAGCGAAAAGTCAAGCAGTTGCTTCATTCTGATAATAGCATCGAATTCGGCATTCATGCATAACTTTTTCCGGTCTTGTTGTTTACACCATTTTGAGTATGACTAAAAAATTTTAACTATAAAATTTACGTATTTAAATTAAAATTTTAAGGTTACAGTCACGTAAGTCATAAGTTTCTCAAAAATTCTTTCTTATTACACACGAACAAGTGATCTTGTCTATCTCATACTGGCAATCAGTTAACTTCATAATGATCTAGTTCCGTAACTAAAGAAGTCTATTCACTTACCGAGAAATATAAATAGTTGTTAAGAAGTATGTAAAAAAGCTTAATCCTAACTATAAACAAACACTATCCACAAATATTAACACAACGAACACTATCTACTAATCAAGCTAATTAGGTCCCATTTGAGACAGGGGACCATTACCATTCATTGAGCACATATTTAAGCAAGTGATTTTACAAGCAGGCTAGGATTCGAAGCTTCAGTCCTGTAGTTCTGGGCTCTCAAGAATAAGACTACGGTATCCCCTGCCTGTCGTACAAGGCGAATAAAGAGGCCTCGGGTTCACTGGGCGACAAGGGTGGGGGCCTGCGTCGTCCACCAAAGTGGACCCGGGAAGAAGGCGACATCGGCTGGCCCGTGTCGCCTTTCGCTGCGAGGGCACAGGGGAGGAGGGAGTAACCTCCCCCCGGGACGTGCTCTCCTTGAGCACAGTGCAGAGGGGCTCCGGTGCGTTCCACGTGAGATCCCGGAGCCCCTCGTCATGCACCGAGGAAAGGGCCACCGGGAGGTTTTAGTGGGTAAGATCCCCACATAACCGCCGCCTTCCCCCCAGAAGGCGGGGTATCTTTGTGAAGATTTCCTCCCCGTCAACAAAAAAAAAAAAGGATTCGAAGCTTCCATGGTCAGATAACGTGTAACGCTTAAGCGACATACTGTCTTATATTTTAAATAATTTCAAGATAAATAAAATTAATAAAATTGGGCTAAATAGCAGGAAAAAGTGGGAGGAAGGAAAAGCCAAGGCTAAGGAACATTAGGAAATTAACTGTAATAAAAAAAAACAGTTGGAGAACTATTCTGCTTAGCCATAAATATGGAGCAGTTTAGAACACTGACGGCCAACCTTCAGTGATGTAGTGGCACATGAAGAAGAAGAAGAAACGAAATTAGCTTCTAAGATAAGAAAATGGTTCTACCTGGAAACAATATGCCTAGTCTTGGCATTCATTTGTTTTTTTATTTGATGTACATTCTCCCTTACATCGCGATTATCTTAGACGAGATTCACGTAATTTAAAAACTACACACCACGTTATTATGAAAGATAGGCACAGATATGGAGACTGGGCAAAAACTTGACAATGTCATTGTCGAATGAAAAATCTTTTCCCATGGTAACAATCTAGACAAATTAAACGGTTAGTCTTAAAACGGCACAAATAAAAGAAACAGTTATTGCAAGGTAATTGAGAATTCTATTTCCACAATCGCTTCACCTGGAGCATATATTAGGTCTACCGGAAAGTTTTTAAAATGAAACAAAGGAATATATTTTTTCATACTTTGGATAAAGTATATTGAATAATTGCCTTCATTATTTATGACTTCTTGCCAGCGTGATGTGAAATTTGTGAAAACGTAATCTATGCTGGCTCCGTTGGGTCAACGGCGTGATGCTTTTTATAACATTGGAACAACCAGATTGCATTCTATACACAGCTCATAAATATGTATAAACTTTAAGCCACGGCCCTGAGGCACATGCATTTATTAAGTGTTCGCAAACAAGCACCCTACATTGTACAAAGCCGACACGAGCTAGCTCCTTAGAGTAACTATTATGTAATCGTAACGGTTCTATTATTTAGTGATAGCCTAATGGCTAAGTTAGGACTTAGGGCTACAATCGGGGAATCCCGCTCATCGTGTAGCGGTCTTGTAACCTAACATACTTGTTGCCTATATGATCTAAAGCGATGGGTTTGATGAAAATCGGAGCGATCGCTGTATCTGTGTATTTCGCTAAAAAGGCTAAGAGAGGGTTGCCTTTGGTTAGAAACAAAATTTTGAGAATTTATCCTGCACAGGCGGTACCTCTAAAAGTCACCTCAATAGCTTTCCATGCGGAATTGATGTGTGAAAGTGTGTTTGAAATGCGTTTAGTGATCTACAATATATAAAGTATTTGACTTTAGCCGACGTATGTACAGATAACTTTTTTTTTGCTAACGGGGAGGAAATCTTCAGAAAGATACTCCGCCTTCTGGGTGGAAGGCGGCGGTTATGTGGGGTTTTTACCCACTAAAACCTCCCCGGTGGCCCTTTCCTCGGTGTATGACGAGGGGCTCCGGGATCTCCAGTGGAACGCACCGGAACCCCTCTGCACTGTGCTCAAGGAGAGCACGTCCCGGGGGAGGTTACTCCCTCCCCCCCTGTGCCCTCACAGTGCAAGGCTACACGCGCCAGCCGATGTCGCCTACTTCCCGGGTCCACCTTAGCGGACGACAAAGGCCCCCACCCTTGTCGCTAAGTGAACCCGAGGCCCCTTTTAGTCGCCTTATACGACAGGCAGGGGATACCGTAGTCTTATTCTTGAGAAACCAGAACTACATGGCTGATGTACAGATAACTACTGTAACCTTCACTTAGGCGAATATTATACTTTGTGGACGATTTTATCCAGTTAAGTTTTTTTTGTATTCAGTATTTCCTATGAACATTTTAGATGATTTATTTTGAGGAATAATAATGAAGACGGAAGCTCTATGTTTCAAGCCGGTATTGGAACCCACGACCACGACACCGTAAATCAGTTTAACCATTAAACCATCACCGCTCCTATGCCTGTATTAAATTCTTAGAATATCAATAAAAATCTCTCCAAGTGTCCCGTTTACAAGAATTACGTTTTATTATGTAGTCTAACACGTTTTGCCCTGACATGGCTATATGTCAAGATGGCGTAATATATATATCATGCTCTTTCTCATCCGCTATTCCACGTGTAATAATTTTACTGTTTGTTTCATTAACTAGGAACATATTCAAAATCGTCAATAGCTTGATAGCTTAGGGCGCATTTTATGAAACATAGTCATAAGTAGGAGTGCATGATAGATGTCGATATTACATAAAATACCGATATATGGACGCGATATATCGCTTCAATCCGATATTATCGAATCATCTAATATCGATATATTTCATCCGATATACAAAATATCGTAAGAAATTAAATAAAAAAGCATTCCATTCTTTCTTTTATTTGTGGTTGACAACTTGAATAAAATAAAACCCTTACTTGCGTTGCCATCACGAAGAGTGTAGTGTAGTATGTTACTACACTCCCACTCTTCATGGCAGGACTCGTTGTATAAATTTTATAATCTACGCATGTAGTCTGTAATACTAGCAGAATCAAATAGTCTGGACCGGTATCCGAAGCGACCTCTCAGTTACGCGCCGAATACTCTATTAGTACAAAACTTTTCTAATATTTGATATTAAGTGCTAATTAATTATAAACATATTTAGATATATTTGTACAAAATACCGCGTAGTATTGATACAATCGATAAATTATATCGGAAAAGTCGACAAAAAAAACTTCCACAATAATCTTTGTATAAGATATTAAAGTTACAGCCTATATTTGTATCCTACTGTTGGGCACAGGCCTTCTCTGTAAGAGAGTATAAGTGCACAGTCCGCCACTCGGCTAATGCGGTTTGGTAGGCTACACGTGTTTTAGAATATTTTCTAACACATGAAAGGTCCCTCACAATGTTTTCCTTCACTGCCGCGCACGTGATAAATCAGCACTGAAATTTGCATAGAACAAATTCGTTGGTGCCGGCACTGGGGATCGAACTCGGGTTGCTAGTGTACTATTAAACTTAAGGCGGCAGTTGGGATCCTGAGCTACCATGTCACACGGCTTTATAGGACGTATATAACAAAAAATGCCGAAAATCTAGTTTAGTATTCATTAAAAGTATGCCTAACAGCCGAGATAAAGGGCCCACCGCGGCCGATTAACAGAATTGATAAGTTAAATTTCCTTTTCAAAATGTCTATAGGGACACATTGCGTTTGGAATTGCTTGCAATAGACGTAATTCGAATAAATAAATTGCATTACCGCATTAAAATTTTAGTCTCAGTTAATTTGAAATGTATTATTAGAGTACGTAGAAATTCTACCTAAACAACAAAATTTTGTTATAGAAAAAGGAGCTAACAAAACAAGGCATTTTAGCTCATTATTACCCTATTAAGTGACAATTTTTTTCATTTAGCTCATACGTCTAATCTTATTAGAAGGACGTAGACAGAGACAACAATTACTATCGGTTGAGCAACGTTCACATTAAGTCCCATTAATACATTGCCGTCACGGCCTGCGGAATAGGCCATAGGTTCAACCCCGCCATTCACTTATAGACGTAAACTATCTCGTATCAAAGTAAGTTTATTTTGAATGTTAACAAGTCTAGTAAATTTAAAAAAAATTACATTCTTTGAAAAAAAAAAAATTACTTCACTAGGGATAAACCAAAGAACAGAAACTCTCTCGAAGAACTCAGGACTCATTGGTTTTATATGGATATTGTGCATTTAAAATAACCCCGATAAATTTAGTGCAGATTAGCTCAATCAATTACAAGTAAGTTATTAAAGGCACATTTCACGCATTTAGCGCACGGCTGCCGCGTAACTTAACCATTGTCTCTTTGTCAAGCGCCTGACGGTGGCTTTGCATTAAAAGCGTGTTTTATGATACCAGTCGACATCAATGAATTTGTCTCGATGCAGAGCTTATCCCCCATCCAAATGTCGTCTGAATTTATTTCTAGTTATATAGAGGCGTGAATAGCTGATGACATATCTATATTTTGTAGCATTATCATACATAAGATTGTGTCCGTAGAATGAAAAGTATATATGTATACGGCTTAGTGTGTAATTATGTGATTATTATAAAAGTATTATGAAATTCCGCTTATCCTGTTGTGAGATGTATGCATTATAACTTCTAAACGCTTATAACAAACTTAATTAAGGAAGCCTCTAATTTCAAGTGTGTTATATAACAACTTCACCATGTGTGATATCACTTTCGTTTATTATTTTTTATCACTTTCGTCTTCTATTTAAACAGATTCTTAAAATCTTTAATGTATTTTCAGCTATACTATAATTGAGGTGATTGAATTAAACAGATTCGCTTGACAAATTCAACACCGCGCTTGGCTTTAAATCTGTTAAGCTGAAAATCACCAGACGCCTCTTAACACAAAACATCAAAGTACTGGATACAACACACTGCGTACAGTCAACAAATTATTATACAAAAGTTGAGCCAGCTAAGCTAAAAATACCAGAATCAAAGGGGCTGCAAGGAGCGAACGAAGATCATTCTATTTATGTTAATGTCACGGGCGTGAGGAAGCGTTTAAATCCAGTCATTAATTATTGTCACGGCTAAGACAAAATAGATAATATATTCTCTATTTGTTACCCTCTGTATACACCTTAAAGAGCAGGACGAAAGAAATAACAAGGAAATAAGTAGTATTCAGGCTGAACAGATTGATGATGGAGTTGCGTTGAAAAAACTTGCCCTTAAAAAACAAGAAATGCTTAGAGCACATTTGCTTCCAAATGAGTGTTTAGAAAATGAGGTAAGAGAGCTAGAGGGAAATTAAGAACCATTTTGTCAACGGGACATAATTTATGATACATGATTTTTTCATGGAGATGAGCTACAGAAGACATTTTGAGATTTTTATGACGGTGAAAATTAAAAATGTCATATTTTTATTAATGCTTCCTTAAAGCCAAAGTAGTTTAAACTAGGTTATTGTTGGGAAACATAAATGCTTACTCTATATTGATTCTACGTTTGCGTAACACAGTTTTATTATATAAATATTCATGTTACCAAATATCCGAAGATTAAACAGTCTGTTACATTAAAATAAAATAAGATTTTAGAATTCGCTATGCCTACTCTAGAAATTGATGGGAATAGGGTAGGATCTGCCTTGAAAACGGAAACGCGACGACCAACAAGTATATTGTATATGGCATCAAAAACCGACTTCAAATCAAATCAGTAACGTATTAAACGTTAAACGCTACTATGCGATGCTCAGTGTGTTTCTAAAATCTCATAGTTTTACTAGATTTCTTTAGCCAAATTTGTGCTTGTTGTTGTTAATTAATACTTAGTCTTGATTTGGCAAAAATCTATTTTAATAAATTATTCTATCATACGACTTTTAGATCAGAACTCATGCAACCAAAATAAATATGGGACCTAATTTAAAGAGAACCTTCTAAACTTTCTGAATATACAACCGTAATCTTTCCATATTTTTATTTGTGTATTGATTGATGACGAGAGAAATCCAATACAAGGTGAGACAGTATAGTGCAAAATTTCCCAAGGTGATGTCGGGGACAACGCGAAGTGGAAAGCGAACATTCCGAACCACTAGCACCACCATTTAAGACCAGAGCCATTAAAAAGTAAAGTAATATTGAAGTCGGTTATAAAATTGGGTTCGGGTTTAAAGATTACTATACTTATAAAGACAATTTTTACAAAGTCACTTAGATGAGAATAATATTACACTTGTAACATAACTATAACTAGTCGCCGGTATTCATTATTTTCTAATTTTTACACAGTTTTCTAAAATATATTGTGATGACATTTGTAAAGTGAAACTTTAAAAAATGACAACTTGTTGTAAAGTTGCGCAGTTTTGGCAGAACAAGTAAACTTGGTCGCCTAGTATTCATCTTTGCAAATTATATGTTAGTACTAACTTGTTTGTTTATATTTTTCTAATTATGATGCATGCACTGTAGGTTCTTTAATTTACGTCTGCCTTCTAAGACAATGCTTTAATATTGAAATGCATAATACAAGTCATCGGTGGTAATTGCACCGGTCAATACATTGGCTTACAATACGCGCTATACTCGTCTTGCCACGAGAAAAATTCAATACAAATAAACGTTCGTATTAGATGAGAAGAATACTTTTGATTCCATCATTAATAGTTCTAGGAGCGGAGATACAAACATGTTAATGGTCATTTTAATGACACATTATATCATGTAGTATCATCAATGGTAGATGATATTAATAAAAACTAAAATTATTATTTCACGTACTAACTTCTTTGAAAATATCACCGATTTTTTAAACTTTTTTTTTAAATTAATTTATATTTCAACTAAAGTCGTAACATTACTTTTTCTACCTTATCTCCAAATAAATAAGATACCATATCTCTTAAAAGTGTGAAGAAATATTTACGAACATTCGGAAATAAATTCTAACCACCGTAAATGTAATTAAAAGACTGGAGGCGGTAGTTTCTTTGTGATATTAACTGTAATCAATTAAGACGAATTTATGGCGGCGAGTTAATGTCCAAAGTGGTATAAAAATTTCAAACGCCTTGTTTAAATTTCGTCGGGATTCTATTTTTTATGACACATATTTTTCAACTGTAATGATGTTAGGAAACTTTTGATTAATATTAACCTCTTTCTAGGGTTGTTTATTGAAATAAAAATAAATATTTAATAGCCGTAGTTCGAGTATCAATTGGTTTGTATTAATGATTTTCCGTTTATCAGTTACGTACAAAATTCACATGATAAAATTTGGGATGGTGTCACCTCTGTCAGAAACTGAACCATTTAAGCTAGGAAATAATCTAATATTAATCAGCAGCGTGGTTAAGCGTTTGACTTTACTATTTTTTTTAACCGTCCAAGCCGAGGTTACCCCTCACCGGGGGGACCCTTGTGTCGACTTACTAGCGATAGAGGTTGAGGCTAAGCGACTTAAGAGCTATGCCACCTCTCAATCCGGTGAAGCAGTCAAGGCCAGCTTCTCTGGCCAATGTGTGTAGTTCGTCAAAAAAAAATTTACTATTTTTGGTTGGAGGTCCGAATATATTTCAGGTTGGTTATACCAACGAGTGGAATATCGTAGGAGTCGTTGGTGTAGGATTTTTGACGTGCCGCAATCTAGAACCAACCTACTGTCACATTCGCCATTACCAAGAATTGCCGCTACATATAACCTCTTAATACTAAGTCCACATAGGTTGACATCTAATTCGCGCAAGGTCTTCCGCACCTTAGTGTTAAAAATTATGTTTTTGTACACCTTTGTTGGCAAACACAACAGGACTCAGTTTTTGAATTTGATCATTACTGCAATATATGCTTGTGTAATGCTGTTGGTGTATCTTATTAAATAAATAAACGAGTTTCCCTTTTACGGTTTCTTAAGTGACGTGCTAAAATTTGTGCTGGAAGGTATGAAGCGAACAACGATTACTGTCTCTTAAACAGAGTTTCCCCGAGTAATAGAGGTTAGTGCCTCACTAACCAGTTTTTTAATATAAAAAAATATATACTGGCAATTAGTCCCATTTACACAGTGTAAATATTAGCACGGAATATTGTTATACATACGAATCAAAACACATTTTTTTGTTTTTTTTAGTATAGCTACTTGTAAAAAGTAGCGCTTTTCCTGTTAAAAAATTTCTTGTTGAAATTAATACACTTATACGTCGCCGTAGAGTATTATTAATTATACCAACACAATGAACATTTTTAACAAACAATACATAAAACAGTGAAAAGTTGTGAAGTTAATGCCATCGCAGTTATAGGCGTAGACTGCAAGCAATTAATTGGCGAGTGACAATGTTAAGATAAAAATAAAAAGAATACAAAAGTAAAAATAAAACTAAATTTGAAATTAAAAATTAACTAATAAAAAAACTATGTGTAGAATAGTGATTTTTTATACATACTAATACTAGGAAAAAAGAGGTCGATATCGTCCGTTTTTGGAATAATAGTTAAATTCTATACTAATTCTATTTACGTCTAAGTACGTCATATAAGTATTAAACTCAGTTAAAAGTAAATTACAATTTTTACAAAGGCTCTCTACCCCGTTAGGTCTAAATGTACTTGAGAGCATAATTGTATATATTATTTTTGACTATTATAAATTAAAATTGTAATTTTAGTCTTAATACGGAATAGATAAATTTTCAATGTTCTATCCTATTTTTTGATGTTTACGAATGAACAACTCGTTATCTTTAAATCAAGCCAATTTAGTCTAATATAATTTTAATGTTGCTGTATATTGGAGTCAAGTAGCAAAAAGAGTGGCATTTATCACAAAAGTTATTAATGCTTCCCGATAACGCATTAGTCCGCCATCATTCAGTGATTAAGCGAAGAGGTGAAGCAAAAAGTCCAACACTTACTAACCGAGTCAGAGAGATCGCAATAAATCTTCCCCCTTCCACGCAATCATACAATCACGGAGTCGCTATAGACAAGTGTTATAATTAAGTTAAACTTAGATCTATGTACACAGTGCCAGCGAACACCGCTTGCTTTTTTTTTCACTTTTTTGGAATGTTCTATTTTTTGGAATACAAATGAATTTCCCTGACATTTGTAACGTGTTAAAAACACAATTTCTTGTACCTTTGATATATTTATACATGAGTAAATGAATAGACATATAAAATAATATACTACTATATTTTTACGAGTAAAATGAAAAACCTACTTCAAATAAAAACTAACTTTAAATACCACTACTTGAGTACGCTCTGTTAAGTTTCCGAATCGTGGGTAGATTACGAACTTCTGGCGGATGTTTTTTCAAATTGTTGTTAAGGAGGACTTACCTAGTCTGGGATTGTCCCAAACCTAGAAATATCTCAATCAACAAGCATCTTTCCAAACTACTTTTAGAAGTAGTAGGACGAATAGGACACAATGCCAACAATGGACACTCTCTCAGTGATAAGGCTACCGCAGTGCTGATTTAGCATGTTCTATGTTCGTATGTCTTTGTACGCTACAGGTTCGCCTATTCAATTTGAAATATTGATCTCCATCTGAACATTCTTTTACGTATACTTTATATATTTGCTCTTAAATTAAACGAGGAATAAATTCTGCGAGCTTACTGGCCGTGTGTATTTCGCTTGCCCGGGACCGTGGCCGAACACAGATGTTGTTTTAGTGCGCGCGGTTAGCAAAAGCGAGGAGAGAAAAAAAAAACAAAACATTGCAGAGCAACTAATAATGCAGCTTATGTGTGTCGAGCCCCGCATCTGCTGTTCTTGTGACCGAGACGGGGGAAGTCAACATATTAACGTTGGCTACCATACAATACAACGTTAATTACCGCGTCATACAAATTTGAAACAGTTCATGATTAGCATGTTTCAAAAGGGATTTGACATGTTTATTAAATGACCTTAATGAGGTTGATATTTTTGTCTTGGTGAACCAATTTGAGGATTCTTGTTTTAGTTGAAAGCTGGTGGTTCTCGTGTGGTCCTATTTATATTTGGTCCAATTCTGACAATCGGATCTGTGAGAAAACCATATAAGTCTCAAATTTGCGTCAAGTATTTGCTCCACAAATAGACGAATAACTCAAAATCACGCCAACCGATTTCGATAATTCATTTTTATTGGAATGGATGCACTTCCTATCTAGTAACCCTAACTTAAATTACGTTGCCAGTTAGATATAGGCCGTGTACCTGGGCACATAGAATTAAGCTGCCTATGGAAAAAAGGTGCTACCTGGTACAGACGATATAGCCCCGGTCTTCGTAAATATGAACATGGGAAGAAGGCAATACGCAGCTCATACCGTAGGCTAGAATTCTAACTACAGCACTTAAGTACTCGTATAAGGTCTATTAGGTTAACATTTTTCTGCACCTTCTATTATGTTACTAATTAATAATAATAATAAGCCATTTAATCGGTTAGACAGATTACAACACAACTACAAATACAAATTAACACAACAAGTTAAGCACACAGTTAAAAATGATATATATATATATATATAAAGACCCAAAAGGTCCGATACACAAGGCTATGCGTTGCAACGCCGAACCGACCGAGTTCACTGCTCAGCATAATGCTGATTATCTGAGGAGGGTAAATCAGCTTTGGTATTCTGCAGAAACCCATTTTAAGAAACAAACAAACGTCAGTAGCAGAATTTTAACAAAGTACGAATAACGTAAATTATATATTTTATATCAACACAAAATAAGAAGCTCGGTTATATTGCTCTGCGATTCATTCTATTGGACGTAGGAAATAGACTATCTTAATATTCTACTGCGTTCAATTTGTGTAATAATTTGTATTAAACCTGTCCCCCTATGAAGTCCGGGATGAAATATCTCAAAGAGCACTACCTAAATGGCCCAATAAAGCCAAGACAGAACATAGTATACTTTGAATAAATTATTTCCTCTCAACGCTAAGTGGTCACCGCACACGCACAATGAGGCGTAATAGATGAGATATCTCTTTGTGTTGCTGTGAACGAATTTTTGTTTTACCGCATCATCTTATGATTCACGACCGATGTGACGTCCCTTTGAAGTTATAAACGCCTGAGCTCTATCACAGTAATTGCAGGAAACTTTCAAATGTAAGCGGAATCCGTTCAGTACTATGAAAGTTTTGTAATGAACAACATGTATATTAAATTCTAAATCTAACATAAATTCTACGGTTTCGGGGTGGGAGGTTACTCCCTCCCCTCCTGTGCCCTCGCAGTGCAAGGCTACACGGGCCAGCCGATGTCGCCTTCTTCCCGGGTCCACCTTAGCGGACGACAAAGGCCCCCCTTATCGCTCAGTGAACCCGATGCCCCTTTTAGTCGCCTTCTACAACAGGCAGGGGATACCGTAGTCTTATTCTTGAGAGCTCAGAACTGGCCTGATGGTATCAATTAATCTATTCCTACCTATCATCTATATGCATCCATGAAACTAGACTATATAAATAAAAGAGAGTGTCCGCGAGAAATAGCATTTATTATTTGATAGATGAAGTTTGATTTGATTTGATGTCAGTTTTTGTTTCTACTCGCAAGTATATTTGTTACTTCTATAAGAACAAAACTGTACCACCACTGCAAAATAAACCCTTTAAAGTTTACAACCTTAATAAAATTGAAATTAAATTACTCCCCTGAACCTAAGATATTGCCTCGGGTACTAAATATTTTGTAGAAAGCTTTATATTTATAGGCACGATCGGCCTACCGAGCAATTCCCGTGTTTTATTGCAAGGATTATCGATGTCAGGATGATTTATGAACTCGAATTCTTGAGGCGACCGTCTGCGGTGAGTCTTCGGATTTTTTCTTACCCACGCCGCGGTACCTCTGTTCGCATTTAACGCTGATTAAACTGTAAAATTACGGACTCAAAGCTCTCTGACAGATGCGACGCCGAATAATAGAATTATTCACACACGTACCGGCTCTTTAAAGGTAGCGATGTGACGAGGAAGGTCCATTGTGGATAGTGAAATCCACTTACAACATAAAGATAACAAAAGGTATCTTTGGCAAATTGTAAAATATACACCTAATTATTGCATTGAAGTGCGACGAGCCGTCATGGATTTCGAACTTGTGAATCTATTGTAAACACTCCTTGCGGCTTATAAAAACATAACACAATAACGTTGTGCTGGTATGTTTTGATAGGTGTCTTTAAATTTACGGCCTTGTCTTTAAAGCGTAACAGAAGTCTTATTCAAATCTAGTCAATATATATATATATAGTACTTCGTAATGATATAAAAATATTAAGTCATATAAGTACATATACTTTTAAGAAAACATTTTTACATGCTTTTTAAAAGCATGTCATTAATAAATAACAGAACCAACTACGATGATAAGCCAGAAAGCCTCTATATTATAGTTAAAAGGGGGTCTTGGCTTCGTTACTTTTAACGCGGAAGCATTTCCGACGTTTCGAGCTTTGAGCTTTACACGCTTGAAAGTTTCATTAGGAAAGCAGTGTCATCTTTTACGATTTAAAAGTACACTTGTATTTTACTCACTATTGAATGCTACAAATAAAATTTATATAAAATTTTAGAAGCGTTTTAGAATGGTTTAGGGTACGGCTTGCGAATCGTAAGGTCGTGGGTTCGAAACCACCATTGGACTATTGCCGTGAACCATGTCCTAGCATAAGCTTAGTTGGAATGGTTAACAAGATTGTTAGTAATATTTCTGAAAAAAAAAGAAATATTGCTAGCTTTCTTTTAAAATAAAAAAAATTATAAATATATGGATCGGGAATCCAACACAAAATACAATGTAATCAATTATAAATTTCGACTACACACCCATTCTTCACATACCTAAATGGTTAATATTATGAAATATTACCTTGTTATCGAAGCCGTGCCGCCTCTTATCGTTCTTACGATATTTTTTGTAACTCCACACACATTCACTTTTAGTGAATTTTATACAGTTTTATGAATGGACCCTTCGTGCCGCTCGCGTTCAAGGGTCGATTGTTTTGTCAGACCAACACCTGGACGCAAACAATTGTGAGCGTGCAACCGTCGCAAATCAAAATGGTTACTGTATCGACGCCATAAAAATAACTTTGCTGTAACTTAAATTTTTTATCAAGGATTTGAATATCTCTCTTAACATTAAGATAAAATGTGGGTGTTTCTCATGTAGTTTAGTTTAACTACATATATAGTTTTTACGTATTAAATCAAATGTGAATTGAGACAATGAATATGAAGCCGAATCGAAATAAGTACATTTACGAGCAAAAACAAAAATGACTTCAAATCGCATTCAAACTATAAGTTCCTGTCTTTTTCTTAATATAAAATAAGTTTACATAAATTATAATGTCGCGTGTCGTGCTCATAATATGAACACATGACGGTAAAATACCACGACAAGTTGCATAGTCCCGTGTAGTACAAGCCTACGATCTCATACTTTACTTACAATGGGCACGAATTGACTCCGGGCGTTTGAAGTCTTGACCAGTGCAACGCCATATATAGTAACACTGAACACTCCCTGTCACGCACGGTGGTGAACCGTACCCATAATATGTCACAGGAGATACGATAACATTGTCTACAGAAACACTTAAAATTATATCGTTTAATTTACAAGTATATTTACGAGTAAAAACAAAAACAGACTTCAAATTCGTATCAAACTTTAAACGCTATTACGCAGCGACGCCCTCTTTGTATTTACGAAATAACGTAGTAATATTACGAAATAGAATTTATCAGAACATAACCAATCTCTTTTCCAAAAAAAAATTATCATCGAAATCGTTCATTCGTCCATTTTTAGCGCACACAATGATGATAAACATCCCACAAAAGGGTGATAGGCTAGGTAGGTAGTACTCGTATAGACTTCATACAATTATTTCTTCATACCCTTCCCGAAGTGGCACTCAAAGTTTGTTTAGCTTTTGAATGTCTCTTAGATTATCCGTGAAATAGCAACCGACCGAGTCGTGGTTCGGCCCTCTCGGAATACTAGCAATAGAGGTTCAGGCTAAGCGACCTAGGAGCTACGCCATCTCTCAATCCGGTGAAGCAGTCAAGGCCAGCTTCTCTAGCCAATCTGTGTAGTTCGTCATAAAAAGAAATACAATTATTATTTATTTAACACTAACATATTGAAATTTTTTAATATACAATATATAAAAAGAGTGAATAAGTCGCATGGTTAATGCCATCGCAGTTACAGCTGGAGGCAATTAATAAACGGCGAGTAATAAAATAAAAATATTACTAAAAAAAACACAAAAGGTAAAATTTTGAATTAAAATTAACTAAGCAATCAGAAATAGAACAAAAAAAACTATTTTTTACGTTAATGACTTTCTAAACATATTTAACAAAATTTCTGTGTGTTTAGTTTCCATATGAAATATCACAAATTTTGTATAAAATATTGGAATGTGTTTACCCTATCAATTTCATTTATAACCCCACTGTTGGTTTTGTAATATTGTCAGATTACAACATTTAATTTTTACAAATTAAATTAACCACATAATGGCTGTTTAAATATATTCAATCCTCATAATTAGAGGCTAAACCTTTTAGATGTGTTTGTTTAGGGAGATAATATATCACCATCTACAAATAGACCCTCCGTAAACAGTTTTAGCACAGGCAGATTAATAGAGCATATTTTTTACGTGCTTGGAATAATATTTGCAGAAAAAAGGCCAAAAATAAAGTAGCATATCGTATTCCACCGCGACACCACACGAGTGTTTAAGGCTCGTAAAATATATGAATTGTTTATTATTATTTTCGGTAAGTAACCAATATTGTACTAAAATAACGAAAACGTTTTCAAATTACATATATTTATACGAATTTCAACATATTACGTTAAAGTTAACTTGGGCAAAGGCCTTATCTAGTACAGAGAGTATAAGGCCATAGTCCGCCACGATTGGACGATTGATTGGAGGGATTGGCAGACTTCACATGTCATAGAAAAATTTTCTCACTATTTTTTCCTTCACCGCCGAGCGCATGGTAAATCAGCACAAAATTGCAACAGTGAATTTATTGGTCCCGGCACCGGGAATCGAACTCGGGTTGCTTGTGTACTATGCAACTTGAGCCAATCGCCCGAACACTGAGCTACCACGGCCCTTTTTATTATTACATATTACGTATTAAATACTTATAATTATATAATTTGAAGATAATCTAGTAGTTGCTGACCGCGCTGAAATTAAAGGTTAGTCAAAGTTTTCCTAAATTTCAAATTATGAAATAACATAATAATATTATTGTTTTAAAATACTTTGAAATTATGTATAATTTTATACACTATAACATAAATTAACACAAAAGGGTAAACCAATATAAAGTAATAACGTATATAGATAATATTGCTGACTCCTGTACAGAAGTAGGTCAACGAAATATTTAGATATTAAATCCACGAGCAAAATATTCAACGAAAAAACTTGTATCGATAAAGCCCGAAACGCTGTTCACCGAAAATATGGAAAAGATTTTATGAAGTGCGCTCTACTGTAATGAGATAGGCTACAGTCAATTTCGGCCATTGTTATGGATAAGTGGACGTAAAATCCGGTAAATATTTATAGGTCTTACTTCAGAGGTTCCCGTATCGTTCCGTAAAGCCTGCCACTATTTTTCTACGTGATCGGATTGTTATATAGGTATCTAAAGTTTTGTCAACGTAAACCTATTTTATGTACGTACGTGAACTATTTTTACAAACATTTGTAAACAAACAAGTATAATAATACCACTAACATAACTATCACGTATGTCAAATGTTGGATCAATTTTCTTTACAACCATACTCTGCGAATATTTTTGTATGAAAATTTAGCTCGTGAAGTTTTGATTTCATTAGCGTATAAAACTCGGATCATACGTTCCAACTAGAACTATCTCACATAACTTAAACTTTATAAGTAGGATTTAAGCGTCTCTATAAATAAAAATCAAAAAGCTATGAACTTTCCAACTAATAACGACGTCCCTAATTCTCTTTATTTTTATCTTTCAACACATGCGACGTTGGCTTCTTTAGTTCAGTGTTTTATTGTAACTTCTTAATCTTCTAATCCGATGAGACATTTGACATGATCACTTTCGGTTCTTTGTTAGGTTATAAAGGAATCAATATTATTTTTCTTTGTGACATAATTTCTTTAAGCATTTCTTGTTTGGGAGCTAAAGGTATTATAGTCATTGTGGGTGGGATAATTCGAAGGATAAAATCATTTGGAATTTGAAAATTATGGGAGTATTCAGAAAAAAAAATATTATAACCGACCGTGAGGACACGTATTAATAATGGGCATTTCTGTGGTTTTCATTACTTTTGTATAAACTAGCGCTTGAGTGATATAGTAGAAAGATGGTACGCGCTAGTTTGGTAGGTGTTCACTCTACTCTTGAAGGCTCCCACGTCGTACTTGGACAGAAAGACTGAAGTTGGCAACTTTTTCCACTCCTTAACTGTACGCATGATGAACGATGACTCAAATCGCTACGTTCGGACGAATGTCTAAACGACCGAAGGTAGAATGGTTCTTATCGCCAGTTTCGTAAAATGCCAATAGTGTTACAAACAGCCTTATACTGTCCAGTTTAGCTTATGCAGCTACTATCTGGCGTTCGTTGGCATGTGTAATGAAGCTGCGGTTGTCGATTCAGTGTTATTGCTGCTTAGATACTAAAATTACTGGTCTAAGCTGAGATTCCTCATTGAAGGTTTGAAAAGTGCATTAAGTTGTTCATAATAAAGGATCATTTAAGGAATTCTCTTCCACTTGGAATCAGTTGAGCGCACTAAGATTTAGATTGCATTTCAATACGTTAAAGTTATCAAAAAAGTTTTCATGCTAACAAAAGCTATCGCGACAGGTCTTTGAGATTCATCAAGTGAATTGAGAAAAAAAACTATTTTACGATTTGGACGCCGATAAATACTGTTACATTTTTTCTACCTTCTTTCTACTTACTTTTGATATATATTCTATTTCTGTATTGAAATTAAAATTTCAAAGCGTTAAATAAAATTAAATATATATATCTAAATATAAACCTAGTCACAGCATTATTTTCAATAAAAATAGATTCGCGTCTCTTTAACATTATCTGCGTTTTGCAATCATGGTAATGTAGGCGACCCATTTTGCTCGGCGTCAGGCCGCATTACTTTATTTGGTTCGCTTGTCATTTCAGCCTCTTGCCCCCCTTGTCATATAATTTATATTATGTTTAATACAGTATACCAGGGATAGCTTTAAACTCTCTCCGGCTGCTACACTGATACAATAAAGACTGATCATAATATCACATACGTTTATAATGTCTAGTCTGTCAATCCGCACTAGGGCAGCGTTGCAGACTGTCATATTCTCTTTTCAGAGAAGGTCTGTGCCCAGCAGTGGGACATATACAAAGGTTTACTAGGTAAGGTAACTTTAACTTTATAATGTAACTATTGTCTTAGTATATATTACGATTTGATGCAATGAATTACGGTACTGCTGAAAATATATTAAAATATAATGATTTTAATTCATCCACATACACACATAAGTAAATGCTTTGAAATTATAATTAATTAATTGCGAATCGTAATTGGTGGGTTCGAATCCGTATTATATTGCCGTGAACCATCTCCTAGCACAAGCTTAAGCTTAGTTGGAATGGTTAACAAGATTGTTAGTAATATTTCTGAAAAAATAAAAAATTGCTAGCTTTATTAAAAAAATATATTAAAAGTTAATTACAATACTAAGATAGATATTAAGAATGGTATAGTGATAGTATATTTTCATCTAAACGCGTCATTATCCTAATGGTTAACGAAAAATAAGGTATTCAAAAGAAGCATTCAATTATTGTCGTGAACCATCGCCTAGCTAAGCATATGCTTTTTTGGTATTTAAGAATTTAGCAGTTTTTGTAAAAAAAATGTAACTATTCTTTAAAACTTTCTTTTAAAAATTGGCTGTAACGACTTAGGGCATCGATGGCACGATAGAACGAAGTAATGAGGTAAAACGACTTAATTTTTCATAAAAACCTTGGTAAGGAGACGGCAATACCTTTAGTATTTGTGAACAGCAGTGATTACTTAGCATTAGGTGAGGTAACTTCAAAAAAAACGAAATAAAATTCCTGACGTAATACCTATATTCACGCAATATAACCAAAATGCATCATTTATTCACGGCCGTCAATAATTTTTGTAATCGATGGCGGCAATGCTCGCGCACGCGTCTTGACAGAATTTGTTCCACTGCCGCAACAAAGATACTCGACTGACAATAAAATCGAAACCCCAAGAATTCGAGGCGACAAATAAACGCATTATAATGATCCTTTGTGCTTATTAATTCATATTACATGGCCGCTTAGGTCTCTTGACGTGGCGACAAAAGACGCTTTCCGGACGACCACAAAAGTCAATGGATCGGAGCGAGGTGAACATAATAAATTACGATGCCTATCCTTTAAGACGTATACGTACTTTAGTATACGTGAGGTTGTGTTGCCTTCGCTTCCCTCTTGGACGCGTTTATTTGTGTGCCGGGACAATTTATCTTGCCACACGACTGAAGTATGAATGAACGAGATACTGGTCATCGAAATTTTTGAAATGACTTTTTTTGTTACAATAATTTAGTCAAGAAATATAGTCAGATTGTAAGCACTATTGGGTAAGATAGAGCATATATTTGAGCTCATTAGGGCACATGTGACAGAGTATGAGTGCCCGGCACAAATGTTTGGATTCTATTTTCGTATACGTAAGGGAAAAATGGAAACGTCAGATCGTTGGTTGACTTAATTACACTTGGACATTATTTATTTATTTATTTAATCCAGGAAAACTTACAGCTATTCAATGCTTCTTATATAATTTACAGATATATCGCTAGTTTAGCAGATAACAAGTTTTCACAAATAAGTTAGTGAAAAAAAAAACACTAAAGATACGTAAAATTAGGTAACACAGTATTGGAAAACAGTATCAAGATCCCGCAGACAAAATTTCACTAAATATACTTATAAAAACCTTATGTATGGAGACATCACTGACGTGAAATAGGTCGACATTATTGTATTTCTTACACAGGTTATAGAATTTTATTAAATTTTATTATATTATCAAAAAAGTGCAATGATTTTCTTTATGTTTAAAACAGTTCGATAAAAATTAACATTATAATACACGATATGTTTACCCTGTTGGAGTAGACAGAGACAGTTCTTATAATTTAATTCACAATCGTTATAACTCAAAAACACAGCCTCCTAACCATTACTACTTAGTTATTTTTCTAACTGGCAACAATATTGAGCTCCCACTTCCTATTAGCCCATGCAGGTTAAACAGATAGACTAATATTTATCTGCTGCTCAACGAGATACCATTGTGGTCTCATACGTAACTCTCTTGCCCCGCCTAACACTGACTGCTAACGTGACATATGTATCAGGGGATAAGCCTATCACCGTAGACTGGGTTAAAATTTTATTTGACAATTAACAGTTTAGCACCAAAAAAACATCCAAAAATTGGAAAATTCATTTATACTCGCCAGTTTCCTAGCTGGAATCGAAAGTTGATAATTACAGGACAGCTATTAGTGCTTATAAATAAATGAAAACAATACACATAATATTATACAATTTCCGAAATAAATGCGGCCCTTCTACATTCGTATTTCATCCAAGGGCTAAGCCAATATCCTTATAAAATTAAGCTAAGTTAAATTCGGCTCACGCGTCGCGAAATTTCTTACACTTCAATAGAACATATGAAAAGTTTCTCCTCAACCCTCGTCAATTGTCTATACCATTGTCTATTCCGTACCTTACTTACTCTCACATGCTTATAAAATCATGAGAGAATAAGTTCCATATTGCGTAGGGACCAAGCAAACGTGTTACTGTCATTCTCTTTGAAATAATAGATCAAAATAGGCATACTTTCGTATCAGATCTGCAATTATAATGTAAATAAAATACGATACAAATTCGATACAAAAAAAAATCCCTGAGAATTTCTGGTTACGTATTTCATGTATTTTCGGATTGTCGTGTGATAAACGCCTTCGAGATGTGGTGTTATCAAAGGTTGCTCCGTATACCCTGGACTGCCATAAGAACCAGCAAGTCCATACAGAAGGAGCTTAAGATGTCCACTCGGCTATCTGAAATATGCCGCCATAGAGCCCTCGGCTTTTTTGGACACATGCGGTTGGAGGCTGCTTATACGTGGTCACGATCCTCAATAGTGAGGGTACTAAAGGTGGGTACTGACAAACGTTACGAGATGTAATGTAACATTCGCATCGAGCGTGTACGCATCGAGCATGTTTTAAAATCGGCGTAACATGCTCGTCAAAACTCTGTGCTCCGCTTTCGCCGTTAGTTCACTCAAGATGGCCGACAGGGAGGACGCGTTGGCAAGAGCGTACTGACCGAACGTAACGCTCAAAGGATTCGCCAAAAAACCGACAGCCGGGTGGAGCACTCAAAGCGAGCAACGAGCGGCTCGTTGCTCGCTGGTTTCCCCGTAACACGACGTACTGACAGCACGAATGCTCGCGGTGTAACACGTTACATTACGCCCCGTAACGCCAGTCAGTACCCACCTTAAGAAGAAGATTTCATGAGTAGATGACTACTACTACGGGTACTAGGATACTCATTGTACTGTATCCGTTGGTTGTAGGCTCAGTCACAAGTCGAACAAGTTTGTTCCTAGTGAAAACCGTAAGTAGTATAATGACATCGTGGGACATCTTCGTATGTATTGCTTCATCTATATATAACCTTTAAGTCCAGATATGAAGATGGAGTCTATCAATAACACCAGGACTCATGGATAAAGTGTAGATGGTTACTCTGTAGTGTAAAAGTAAACGTGACCTTAATGTGCGCATGTGGCCTAATCTATTGCTAAAAGCGATCACTTCCAAGCAATCCTAGAAGTAAAATAAATAAATAGCAGTGTCAAAATTGTATATAATACATACAAAAATATAAAATTACATTTTACACAAATTTACATTGTAATAAACCGAAAATATAAAAATAAAATCCCATGAATAAAAATGGAATAGACATATGTTGAGCCTATCGTTATACACAAAATGCGGTTATTATGTAATGACTTTTGTATGTAACTGCTTAATGGCCAACTCCCTAAAACCTTAAAATACATCTCGGTATATAAAGGCGAGAGAGCTTTTTTAATTTTGGCACCTAATAACCTTAATAAAAGTGGATTAAGATTGGTTATATCTGTCTACGTCGGATAATTTAAAGGTCATTTGTATCTATATCTCGGTAAATAAGATTACGGTAATTGCGAAATTTCATGAATACAAGTGCAGCGGAATTCAAATTTCGATCAACCCTTTTTAACACTAAGGTCTTCCGCACCTTAGTGTTAAAAATTGTGCAGTGATTTTGGCTGATTTAAATAATTTAGTAGTTATATTCCTATTACTTTATCATTTAATAAAATATTTTTGTAAGTATTAATAATAAAATCGTTACGTTTCTTTATAGCGAATGTTGTGTACACCTGTAATTGGCATACACAACAGGACTTAGTTTGTAAACTTGATTATTACACAATGTATGCTTGTGTAATGCTGTTGGTGTATCTTATTAAATAAATAAATAAATAAACCCATCGAATAATCGAAAAAAATATCGTACATTAACGCCAGAATAACCGAGAATGTTTTTTAAATTAATATCGAATAAACAAACTGATAAAAATAAAGCCCGTCACGGTTATTAAATATATTTTCGAGAAATATTTAATTTTTCTGAATGATAACATTGAATCACGAACTAACACGAAATTCCGAAACGAACTATCAAGATGATCCGAAGGATTATGTAGTGTTAGTGTCACTATTTCTGTATGGACATAGAAACGTTAACATCGATTATGAACGCCGAGCGCGATCTCTCTACTCTTTCATTCGTAGTCATTTGTATTTAACTCCACCCTAATTCTATTACTGGCCGTTTAAAAGAGATATATACTTCAAGACAGAACAGAGACATTTAACTTGACTATTTAAAAGTGGAAGGAGTTTTAGGGTTGTCACCGATACTGCTTTCAAGTGATACTTGAACAGAAAAATTAAATTGAATTTGTGTACCAAGTTTGTTATTACATATTATAAAATCGGTTGGCGTGATATTGAGTTATTCGATTATTTGTCACGCACATATTAAATGCAAATTTAAGATTTATATGGTTTTTTCCATTGGTGGCCATTGTCAGAATTTGACCAAATTAAAAAATTAAAACATGGGAATTACCAACTTTCAAATAAAAAAGGAATCATCGAAATCGGTTCACCCAGTCCATTAATTTTATTTAATAATATACTTACGATGTATCGGAATAACAAAGAGGGCGTCCGCGCGTAATAGCGTTTACCGTTTGATTCGATTTGAAATCGGTTTTGTTTTGCTCTCGACTTCAACAAATATATTTACGGTATATTTGTTGAAGTCGAAAAATTAATCTAAATAATATAATATAATTCTGTATAGAAGTAGCAGAAAAATCCATCGGAATCCAAATATCTATTGGTTACAATATATGTATTTATAACAAATAATAATTGATTTCCGTTTTTCAGTTTCGTACTTACAAAAAAACCACTTGCTAAAATTTGTGCCACAATCGGGACATAACCGTCCCTGTCTACACCGTTAAATTAGGTTTAATGCAAAAAAAAAAAAAAAGGTTTAATGGAAATGAGAGATTAGTAAATACAATTTCAAGACGGAATATGCACTAAACACCGGCTCATATCAAAAGAAAAGGCAGTGGCAATGCGTTTACGTTACTACGTTTTTTTTATTACTAATTGTCGTTTATACCAATGTTGTAAGTACTAAAGTATTCCTAGGTACAGAAATGTAAAAGTAAATGTCAAACAGAGTAGCAAAAAGAACAATGGAAGGCAATCGACGGTAGCTGTAATTGATTATGCGTTTATAAAAAGACCACGCCTGCCAATCCTTCTGGAGCGTAATGGAAGGCAGCATAAATTTATGTAGATTAGTAGGAATTAAATGAAGCTGTCACATTCTACTGCGTCAATGGTACAAAGGTCTATTCTCTCATCATAAAAATGAAGGAAGAATTTTCATTGACTCTACGATTATATTATTCCACTTATAAAAGAATATAATAGTTTTATATGCAGGTCTTAGTGCTTGTTTTGTACTATTTTAACCGACTTTAAAAAGAAGAAGTTTCTCAATTCGTTAGTTTTTTTTTATGTTTGTTACTTATAACTTTGAACCGAATTTGATTTTTTTAAGCTGGTGTGTCCCGTGTAGTCCCATTTCAATTTGATTTCTGTTTTGGATTGATTGCATTAAGTATGTGCGCGACATATAATAACTAGATAAGATAACCAATAACTACATAGAATAACTCAATATCACGCCAACCTCGACCTCAGAGGTAGCGAAGAATCTGGTGGCTATGACCATCCAACATTGATGACTTTCTTTCTGACTTCAAATGACCTTATTTATTTTTGTTTATAATATAGTCTATATGTAGCCGTGAGCAAATAATTAAGTATAATTTAGTAATATTTTCTAAAAAAAAAAATATATAGTTTTTAATCGCGGGGCACAGCTAGTTTTAACATAAAATGTTACACCAATGGGCAGTGAAGGCGTCACATCCATGTCGAAATAAGCTCTGATAAAAGTAGGCTCTTAAATTTTACCTCTAACCACTTAATTGGGATACGGTCGTGTGAGATCGTTAAGTTAATATGCTTAAGTCGTACCAAGTAGCGACAAAATGTTATTTCTCAAGTAACATATCTCACTTCTTTAGAATCTCTGCTGTCATTCGACAATAGAAACATATTTGTCATTGGGGACGCGAGTAGGCGCTCAAACGACGTAGGAACAGGTACTCTCTTTTGTGTTTGTTCAAGTTTCTTTCCATATTCAAAAATTATGCGTCCACATATTCAAAAATGGAACACGGAATCGTTTTAAGTGTCTACGTTCCTTTATGGAAATGTAACAATTCATGTTTTTGAACGATTTGCATCGGGTTTTAGAAACAGTTTTTACAGACAGTTTTTGTTTTAGACAATTTTAATTCTAGCACCCTGTCGCGCTATTATTATTATTTAGTTTCTAATTTCTTCCTTTTACTTTCTTTATTTCTTTTTTCAATTCTTTGTGTTTACTGAATAAATGTTTATATAATATTTATTAATTAAAATGGATAAGTTAAAATACCCATTTAACATGTCACTAACGGCACTTACAAGTGTCGCTCGTGAACATAAAAATCGACCTATTTATTGCCACGGCTCATCTGATAAGCCGAGATATTTGAGTTCATTAACACCAAGATAAAATATTTCTCTCCCACAACTATTTCCATGGCCGCGCACATTTGTTTTATTTCGATAAAGCAAACGACGTCATATATCACGGCGATCACACGAGCACAATATTTTTCATTATAATCTGACCCGGAATCGCCGGTGGACGTATCTTCCCCTGTTCTAGAACATTCGTGCCTGTACATTAATCAAAATTTTCGGGTCCACGATAAGGAATTACCGGAATTAAGTATTCCATGGATGTGCCTCTTGGATAAAGTAATAAAATGATAAATGACGCATCTACTTTTGTCGTATTACCATAGACATGACAAGTCCATTACGTCGTAGGACATCATGTGAGGCGCCTATTCATACCATAGTTTACAATCCATATATCAATATTAAAGGAAACTTCTTTAGAATCTCTGCTGTCATTCGACAATAGAAACATATTTGTCATTGGGGACGCGAGTAGGCGCTCAAACGACGTAGGAACAGGTACTCACTTTTGTGTTTGTTCAAGTTTCATTCCATATTCAAAAATGGAACACGGAATCGTTTTAAGTGTCTACGTTCCTTTATGGAAATATAACAATTCATGTTTTGAACGATTTGCATCGGGTTTTAGAAACAGTTTTACAGACAGTTTTGTTTTAGACAATTTTAATTCTAGCACCCTGTCGCGCTATTATTATTATTTAGTTTCTAATTTCTTCCTTTTACTTTCTTTATTTCTTTTTTCAATTCTTTGTGTTTACTGAATAAATGTTTATATAATATTTATTAATTAAAATGGATAACTTAAAATTCCCATTTAACATGTCACTAACGGCAATAACAAATGTCGCTCGTGAACATAACAATCGACCTATTTATTGCCACGGCTCATCTGATAAGCCGAGATATTTGAGTTCATTAACACCAAGATAAAATATTTCTCTCCCACAACTATTTCCATGGCCGCGCACATTTGTTTTTATTTCGATAAAGCAAACGACGTCATATATCACGGCGATCACACGAGCACAATATTTTTCATTATAATCTGACCCGGAATCGCCGGTGGACGTATCTTCCCCTGTTCTAGAACATTCGTGCCTGTACATTAATCAAAATTTTCGGGTCCACGATAAGGAATTACCGGAATTAAGTATTCCATGGATGTGCCTCTTGGATAAAGTAATAAAATGATAAATGACGCATCTACTTTTGTCGTATTACCATAGACATGACAAGTCCATTACGTCGTAGGACATCATGTGAGGCGCCTATTCATACCATAGTTTACAATCCATATATCAATATTAAAGGAAACTTCTTTAGAATTTTATTTATGCTTAAATTTGTGTTCACTGTATATCAATGAGGTCAACCCTTATCACATGGAACCTTACTAGAATTGAAAAGAATACCAGTTTACATATATCGAAAAAGAACACTTACGAGCGAAATTAGAACTTTTGGATGTATTTCCTGGTAGCGCTGAAGCTTCTATAAAACACCAAGACATGACGGAGTTCTTGGGGCGCTGAGCCTGAACTTATATTTATGTGATAAAGAAACTAAGCCGAAACTAAGCTGTTATTCCGCCGTGGTAGCATTCGACGTGAGCAAGAGAGCCGAACCACGGTTCGGTCAGTTGCCTAAGTCGAATTATACATGTATTAATTCGACTTAGGCAACTGCAATTTACAGGACAAAAAAGAGTTATACATTCATCATCAACCTGTATCTATCACTGCTGGAAATAGGCCTTCCCCAATGCCTTCCACCACATCCGATCCTCAGCCTTCCGCATCCAGCCACTTCCGGCTATCCTAACAAGGTCGTCGATCCATCTGGAGGGAGGGCGCCCCACGCTTCTCCGACTTATGCGCGGCCTCCATTCCAAGACTTTCCTCCCCCATCTACCGTCACTGACTCGGCAGATGTGGCCAGCCCACTGCCACTTCAACTTGCTGACTTTGAGAGCCATATCGACTACCTTCGTTCTCCGTCGAATTTCTTCGTTTCGGATTCTATCCCTTAGAGAAATGCCGAGCATCTTTTCATCGCTCGTTGTGCGACTTTCAGCTTGTGGACCAGCCCAACGGTCAGAGTCCAAGTCTCCGCACCATAGGTCATGGCTGGGAGGAGTTATACATTACGTATTAACAATTACAAAAAGACACAAAGACACTAATGTCGATGGAACTACCCTTTAGTACATCTTTCCAATAAAAAATGAATCATTCCTGGCGTGATATTGAGTTATTCGTTTATTTGTCGCGCACATACTTAATGCAAATTTTAAACGAAATTTGAATTAGGTTTAGAATAACTGCTTGAAGCGCCAGCTTTGAAATAAATAATATATAAATATAAAACGTACAGACGAATTGAGAACCATGTCTTTTTTGAAGTCGGCTGAAAAATTAAACATAAAAATTACAATTAGAACGCAAGAAGCAATCGCAAGATCGTAAGTCCACCGCTAAACTATTGCGTGTGTATGTCACACTGATTTTCACTTGCTTGCTAATCACTAATAAAAAATGTTTGTATCTTACAATCAAGATACAAACATTTTTTATACTGAAACAAAAAAATCTCATTCAGGGGTGGTCGTTATGTTTTTGTTTCTCACAATCGATTTATTTTTTTACCTAATTCTAAATCTGATTGCGATTATACGCTGCCTGCAACTCGTTACGGTGTGTTCGTTTTAATGTTAGAAGTCATTTCCTATTTTCATGCTTTTTAAAGAAATCAAAAATTGGTTGAGACCTTCTTTTATGGCAGTGGGACAAGCGACAAGTAGGTCACCAGATGTTAAGGCATCAAAACCTTTGCAGAGTATTAGTGCAAAATACGAGATATAAATTAAAAACTACGCGTTTGCTTGTATTGCCGTTAAATGCCAACAACATTTTACAGTAATATAGTAGTATTTTACAGTAACTTGGACAGGCAGTGCAATATTTACTGTAGGTGGAACGGAGCATCTTAACATCTCAAAAGATTAAATGACTATAGTTATAACCTCTTTAAATATTATTCAAATAGGGTTAAACAGAGCCACAAAGCCACAGAACCCTGAATGACGATAGGACATTATCTTGTTCGTTACGTTTGTAAAACAATTATTTGAAATCTACTGTCTGATCACCAGAAACAAGCCGTAAAAATTGCTCCAAATTTATATCAGAGATTAACTAGTTACTTAGTATTAATCTTATATCGGGTTCCACTCGGCTTTTTCAGTTTTATACGTATAAAAACCCACTGGTTGGCCGAAACAACAGTATCGTCCTGATGTATGGTGGTGGGCTCTCCCTTTGTCACATTTAAGCTAATAAGCTTAGAGTAATAAGTTAATTTTGTCGCAAAATAGGGGGACATAGAGGAGTAGAGAGGAATTAAAGCAGTCGGAGAACCATTCCGTTTAGCCGACATTCAGCAATGGAAAGATGCATGAGGGACACGAAGCTTATATAAATAGGCTATCTATATTTATGGCAGAAAAGACAAAAGATCAGGCATCTCACCTGAGGTCAAGTGATAACCGCCGTCCACAAACACTTAAGATATTGCACGTAGTTGTTGGCCTAATTTAATGAAGAGTTCGGCATCGAACACCACACCGGACGAAACATTGAAATGCAATATTATAAACCAAACCACATTCAAAGTCATTATCAACTACTTCGGGCGTAGTTCGACTTGTTTCATGCAAAATTTCCGTCAATTACACCTAATGGAACCGACATTATAGTGGGCGCTGATTTGAATTATCCTTTTACGTAGGAGCCGAGCATAGCGATCAACGTGCATCAACGGCGTGGATCATAAAGGCCCGGAATGAGAGGCCGTATATCACTCTTACGCATTTTTTGCCGTTTGTTTTCACGCAATAACCTGCCATTACGTGTTATCCGCGAGGCCGGTTCTTCGAACGAGCCACGACTTCACTCATTTATCGTATTTAATTTAATGGGCGGAGCCATCGCCCGCGCGAACGACCTTCCCACTTTGCGATAGGAACCGCAGGAACAAGACGGCGATACAACGAACAAATAAAGCGAACGAGATGGAATCCATTATTTTAAATTTCACTAGGATAGAGAATAGGGGCCGATTGAACGCTTCCCCTCATTAATAAGCTATTAGATTACGTGATGTCGCACCGGCCGATTGGTAGGTCACAGGGAATCCCAATAAACGCTGCCCCCACTTCCACATCGATGGCTGCTCGAGATTCAAAGGAAGCCCCGCTTTGAGCGCTCACAAAACAAAACGGGCGCTCGAAAAGGACCCCGCTCTCATTCTTTTTACGATCTCCGATTTCAATTGCTCCTTCAGAAATCTGAATGTAGGGAGGGTCGAAGTTTTGTCACGTAGGGTCGCAGTCAGCGTGTATAGTCCGTGTACACATAATGCGGGTCCGGGCCTCATAGGTACCCCATTAACGAGAGTGCCCAACAGCCGGGGGCGATATCATATCTAAAGATCAGATTGACAAAAAGTAAAGAAGGAATGCTGATACAACACAACTAGTTTTATAAGCCGCTCTGTTATTAAACATTCTAAATAAATACGTTCTTTGCCGCCTTTTCAACTTTTTTGTACGGCTAACTTTCAATCCTTTAGTATGAATACGCGCGCATTAACAAAATTTTTTGTCGCAAAGGCCTTATAAACTGTCCCCTTCAGTGTAATTTTTTTATATAAATCTTTTTTCGTAACCCTTATTGTGCAGTCGTTTAACCCGGATAAGATCTTCGAAATGTCACCAAAGCGTCTACCGTTTTTCAACAACGATTCTTTTTAGAATGCCGTTAAAAACTCCTTTCAGAGTATCTAATATAAAAAATATCAGTATGTTTTATGGCTCATTGTTCGGTCGATATGATTATTATGAAAAGGTGCCTTAAAGGAAGCATTGGCTTGGGTCGTTAGAAAGCTATTTCGTTGCTCGATCAAACGTTTACAAGTTTAGAAGTAATACTGACGCTATTGCGTTTAGTTCTCGGATACTGGTCAGAAGAAATTCCAGCAATGCTATCTTAAATAATGGAAATAACATATCTCTTGGATTTAATAAGCGAAAAGACTTTTTTAACTCCTAAAATATGAATAAACGTCTTATAAAATTATTCGGGAAAAAGTCTTAAATCGAAGAAAAAATTGTAACGGAGATGAAGTGCCCGTATAAATTGAGCCTCCTCAGATTGAGTAATCATTCGCTCGATATTGAAGGAGTCAGCGCAGTGATCCATCATTTCAGATTGCCTACCTTACAAATTCAACGTTCTACGCGAATGGGTATAAAAACGCATTTTCAATCCCGAGCCGGAGCAATTTCGGAGCAAGTGGAGCTGACATTGTAAAGAGACTGCTGAATCATTTTTTATTTTTTGAAATATGTACAAAATGTTCTGATTGGGCCAGGTAAAATGCTAGTAATTAGCAAACCTTTAAATTGACTAGTAATTAAAATCAATGCCTAGAAATGTATCAAAATGTTTTGGATAAGAAAAAATTACGTCATGGTGGAAATAAATTTTCTCAGCCAATATTATTTAGTGAAATACGACCAATAACAAATAAAAAATAAACCAATAAAAAATATTTTTAATTTTTAACGTTTTTACTACGTAATAGTCATTTTTACATAAAAGTTTTACTGTTACTAAATAGCTAATAAATATAGGTATACATGAAAATCAATTTATTAACAAATAGGAATAAAAACGATAAAAAATAAACTAAAAATTGTAAACTAAAGTAAAAGCTTAAGCTTTTACAATTGGTTGTCAATTTATTTATGTAAGTCAGTAAATAGAATAAACGTCACATTAACAGAACAGGGGTTGTGTATTATCCTATTTAATTCCAGCACATTATCTAAACAGCCGAAAAGAGAGTCTTCTTATCAAAAGCTGAAAGTAACCACCATCGCATTTCCTATTATATGTCCGTGTTTAGTATCCCACAAGGAAAAATATCGTAATTCGGTATAATTTCCTTTCAAGATCGGCTACTGTTGGCTAAGACGCAACGATCACTTGAGTGGCAACCAGGACCGTTTTGTATCCGATTACATGACCAAGTAGACCGGGGTACTGGTTTGTTTGTCGTGCCGTCTCGACTTGTTTGTACACTCCAACTAATGTTTTCCCCTTTGCGTGTTCTCGATGCAGTCTCGAATTACTATCTTAAAAGATTTTACTGAACATTAAGTTTTAATAAGATTTTTGCAAAATATTTACTTTTATTAATCTATGGGACAATAAATTTCATCATTAATTAACACAATTATATGAATAACTCATCCATGCAGGAGCTCTAAGCACACGACAGCATTTCAATTTAACGATTTTAATTACTTCCTAGAATCGCATCAGCAGACATTAAGTTTTTTTGACGTCTTATTGCCGTTTCTATCCCCTAGGTTTTTAAATTTTCATACGATTGAGAGGTGGCCGAGCTTGTATAGCAGTCAGTCTGAACCTCTATTTTAAGTAATTTAGTCGTTACAAATGCCCCGGCATGATGGCCCCCTGAGAACCAAACCAAGGCTCGATCAGTCATTTTTTGTACCTCGTTGTATCCACACATTTTTAGTACATTTAAAAAGTTTCTGTGATAGATAAATTTCTTAAAAAAAAGGTTGCCAGATAAAATAGTAAAAAAGTCAAATTATCTTATTATTTAAACGGTGTAGATATATACCCTAGATTAAATACATAGAATATATGAGTAATATTCGGTTTCTTATGTTCACAAAACTTACTTGCTCACTTTTCTGCTCTCTGCCTATCAGATATGGGAAGAAGCTTGGTTAAAGGCCATAGCAAATGTTATCTTTTTTTACCGATTACTAATGATAATACACTCTGGCAACCAAAGTCAAAGTAGAAGCCGAAGTAGAACCGTGGTAGCTTTGGTAGGTAATTGTGGGACATCTATATTATATATATATAAAGGCTGTAACTTTAACTTTTAACTAAACAAAGTATCGTATTTGAATGCAATCTTTTATAGACCAATATTCTCATTTTAATTTCATGTTAAAGGAATTTAAGGTTGTTGTAAAGATTTATTATTAGACTTAAGTGAGTTATGCAAGCCACGTAATCTTTACGATTTTTCCATTATTTTAAGGGACTTCGCTTTTTACATCCCTATAACCATAAACCTTTATTTCCTTATTTTATGGGGAATATTTGGAAGATGGTAGTTTAATTTAACTGCATGGAACGCTTTAATGAAATCATAAAGCATATGCAATGAGGTAAATGGAGTATTCGTTTACATTATATAAAGTTTATGTCAGAAGTATTATGTAGTAATGTAGGCAGCAGCTGTCGATTCCGCCACATAGATTGTGCAAATTTAATCCGCGTTCCGCTACCATATTGAATTTCTTTCTCGCTCGATTGAAAGTGTTTTTTTAGATTGTCCCACACTGTCGCCTAAGCTTCCTTTAAGATCTCGAATTACACGGTAGCCTCTTTGCAGTTCTGTAACCTTAGAGAGCCGACTATAGGTGCCGTTTGTTCATATCGGTTTTCGCAATTTTTTTTTGTAAGCGCAATGGAGCTTCTGTGTTGTTAGTGGGTGTTGCTATGGGCGGAATGAAGTCAAGTTTGCGGTGATTTGCAAATATCATACCTGATAAAATTACATCACAAATCATTTTGTGCTAAATCATTTAATACGTTACCAACTTTAATTATTTAGAAATTTATGCAACAGTTTTATAATATGAAATTGTATTTATCATTAAATTTGAGGGTATTTTAACTTTCAAATTTTTTGTTTAATTTAAAACAAAAGTGTCATTTGATAATTAATTGTTATCAAAGCTAGATTTATAATGATAGTTTCATTTTACGGTGTTAGATATTTTAGTATTAAACAAAAAAAGTTTTGTACGAGTAATGGCTACAATAACATATGGCGAAAGTCTGACCTCGTGTCAATCCGTCGGTGCGTTGGAACCTTTTAAGATCGGTATCCCCTGCCTGTCGTAGAAGACGACTAAAATAAGCCTCAGGCTCACTAGGCGACAAGGGTGGAGGCCTTTGTCGTCCGCCAAGATGGACCCGGGAAGAAGGCAACATCGGAGTATCTGACAAAGCTTTTTAGTCCTTTCGGGCGTGCTATTGTGCCTAGGGGAAACGGCCCTAACCAAGGTCCTCTAAAAGGTGGAATAGCTCGACACCTCAATCCGGTGAAGTAATAAAAGCTAATAATCTCAACAAGACATAAAAAACTTCATGGTGTTTGTAATAATATATGTCCTTTAATGTGTACATTGAAACTTGAGCTACCCTTCTGTAGTTTTATAAGCCGCATAAGAAACGAACAACGCAAATATAATTAATATCGAATTTACGGCAAATTAACTTTTGTCTCGACGGAAGAAAAAAAACGTAACAATACATGCACCGCAGCTGCAGTAGACAACTGACTCGCACAGAAACAATATTTGCTTTGCAATATTCAATAAAAGCCTGTAAATACGGCAAGCAATTACTACACCGGTAACATATTTGTTTAGGACTGGGAAATTGAAGTGTTTTCGAGCGTGCCAAGACATTTCGTTCGTGGTATTTCTTCGAATACCGGAGTACTTACGCCTCGTGTGCCTACCGACTGTGTAAATAATACTCGTGGAGAGACAATAAGGATGGGGTACGATTGTGAGCTATAATGTGTTTGATTTATTAAGCGGCTCTCGTATTATCGTTATGTATTTGTTATATTCGTTTCACTGTCGTTTGTCGTCGTCGTTCTTCTTTACGAGATCTTTCATGTTTTCTGTCTGTTAACGTTCAATCAGATTAATTTGACAGCAATGAGAGCCTAGTGGCTAAAGAAACATGAACGATGACGGTTATAATATCTGTTGTATCAATGTCTATATTCTTTTTACAAATTCTTAAGTATTTGATTCAGAATAAATGGTAGAGAGAAGAATTATTGACAGACATCATTCACGGTTTCCTATGTTTTGAACACCTAAATGTTATCAATATACTTATATCAATGGATTGGTCTGTGAATGAGAACAATTGTCACCTAAACCAAACACAATAGGAACTTATCCATGCAAAGCCTATTTATATCGTAATATAAGTGTAAATTTAAATTCTATATAATTTAATACAGCAAATAATAAAAAGGCTCGAATTTTTATGCTAGAGGAAATAATAACAGCTTATAAATTCATAGAATTCATAGCAGGAAAATAATAAAACACGTCCCGTGAAGCACTTTCAATAAAATAAACATAATATGTCGGTACACATAGGAAGGTACAAAGAGCGGGGAAATAACAACCATTACGCCTTATTTTCCTCAAACATATACCGCGTAAATCTACTTTCAATGCAGACAAGCCAAACTGCAAACGATAAGAGAAAGAAAAGGGGAGGAGAAAAAAATATGAAAACTTTCTTCATTCGATCTCCGGGATGTTGGCACGAAATCCCTTCCGCCAACTTTATTTAATATAACAACGCCGGTACAATGTTGTTTCATTAACATGGTCGCAGTAGCTGTGTGGTTATGCATTCCGACGATTCCGAAATTTTATACAAATAATTCTAATATAAAAACTCGCAATTTATTCTAAGACATAAAAAACCGTGTGGTGTCGTGGTACACCAGACAGGAACGAAGTTCCTTATTATAAAAATATGAATTTTGAAGTTCAAGGTATATAGAAAGTAATTATTATTCGGATATACATTTTTTGATCCATAAAAAATCATTACAAAATTATCTTAATATTTATTAATAGCGAATCTATATAAACCAGTTGATCCAAAAAAAATTACGCTTTTACTTAACGTTACGGACGTTTTTTACCGGCTCCGCAACGCGCCAGAAGGAACCTCTATCCAAAAGCTTTGTATGTTAAAATATCATTAACTTCCCATTAATACGAGTATGAGCTTTCCAATTATCATGTTATCAAAACAATCTCTTTCATAATTTTAACCCCAGCTATTATAAATTCCTACATGAGACAGTAGATGATTACATAGCCAAAAAAGAAAATAACTGCATTATCATCAGTGGCCCAAGTGGACGTACTTACAATAGAGATTAAGCCAGAGCAGCTTAACATAGTAACCGTCCAAGCCGAGGTTATGCCTCACCTTTGTGTCGAGTTACTAGCGATAGAGGTTAAGCTGTACCCTGGTTTGCCCCATCATTTCAAAATCACCATCATCAGCAGCAGCTTGCAACAGTCCACTGCCGGTCACAACCCTCTCTTAGAACGTAGACACGTAGAGATGTAATCTTATTTCGCCAAGTCCTTGATAATTCAGGCATCGAAACCAGTTATAACAAATAATTTGCAGCCTGTCGTCGTGTAATGTTAATTTTAAAGTGATTCCAAGGGTTTTCATTTTCGCCTCGGGAAAATCTAGTTTACGCCTCTTCATCCCACAATTCGCATCTGTACGGAATAGCTCTTACAGCACGATAGTACCGGAACGGGCGAGACAACAGATTGAAGTCCCGCCACTTTGTGATGAAACGTCGAAACTACCCAGAAAATATCGCTCACCTTGCCAAGTAAATACATACCTTAAGCTAAGAGAGATACGATTGAATTTGAATTGCTCTCACAATCCGCTAGGAAAGTAGACAAATGCAATCTCTGAGTACTCTGATAAAAGGTACACGCCAGATGTTGTGGTTTACGAATTTCGCCGTAACTAAAAGCTCCGTTTGGAATTAAGGGCTCTTCGCGAATTTCAGTTATTGGACAGAGATGTAATTTTAACCGGCGGTAGGGTAACTTTAAAATTAAGGATTTGAGTATAAGAGGAGTCCGAAAGATTGAATAAAACGGATTCTGTCATTATCGTTTTGATAATTTCCCCTACCGGTCGATCTCGACCGTGGTACTGTATTTTCTTTAATATCAGATAAAATAAAGCCTAGAGCAATGGTTCGAGATTATTTAGGCATACGGTAAGTTGCTAATAGAGATGAAGTTGAAAAAGACTTCATATTTACAAAAGATAAACATGTATATGACATTCTAATTTTCTTAATAATATTATTGTTTTATTAATAATTATAGAATTTTATATGATAAATTATACATTAAATTTTATTTTAATTGTGATGTAATATACGTTAATAGTGAAATTAAATGTACTATAATATATAAATATATATACGGTAAACAAAGCTGGTGCACAATACCTGCTGTATTTAAATAAATTAAAAAAAATCATGTAGATGAAACTTTCACGCCTGTCATCCAGAGGCGTAGGTAAAGATGAAAGAACACACACCGTCTTTGCGTCAGTCACCTCCAGCATACATAATCGATTACATCAACATCTTACCTGCGCTATTCTCTGCACGTCGCCAATCTGCAAAGATAGAAAATAGAAAATTATTTATTATATCAAATCATAGGTTACAATAGACTTATTTAATAGTCCGGAGAATAAAGACAGTAACCGCAGCACATAATATTTGTAAGCAATGACTCCCAAGCTAAGCAGATGCTTGTATCTTGGGAGCCAGAGTTGAGATGGTATTTGCAGATACGGTGTAAATTGTGCCAGTCTTCCGATATAAGTAGAATATAAAGAAAATAAATAAATATAAAATTTACCACGCACTCGGCGGTGAAGGAAAACATCGTGAGGAAACCTACACGTGTTAGAAAATTTTTCCAAGTCATGTTAAATCTACCAATCCGCACTAGAGCCGCGTGGCGGACTGAGCCCTTATACAGATTTGGTGGTCATGCATGCCTTAAAGGTTTTAGTGCACATTGAAAATTATTTTGTCAATAAACAATTGCCGAATCCATGATCCTGGAAACTTTCTATTTTTTGGGACTGCCCGTTGAGCTATCTTTATGAAGATAAAGAAAGTGTTATTATATAATAGTAAAAAGACAGAAAGAAACATATTCACTCGTGTCCTTTCCTAATCTGATTTAATGCCCGAGGAATGGCGATGCAAAGCATTAGCAATAAATAAAAGAGAAAAAAATCCGAATTTAGTATTTATTTATTTATTTATTTATTTATTTATTTATAACTCTTTATTGTTTACACTTATGAACTAAAATTAAAAGAGAAAATATAATTAAAATTCATACACAATGGGCGGCCTTATCGCTAAAAGCGATCTCTTCCAGGCAATTTGGATGGAGAGGAATAATAAAAAGAAGCTGCGGGAGTTTTAAAAGTAGATATACTTAAATACCGATAATAAATATTTACATACAAACATACATATAATATAGGTATAAATATATATATATATATATATATATTATGAAGAGACAAAATATATCATAACAGTATAAATGATGTTAGGTGGACTTATCTAAGTAAAACTTTTAACTTTGATTTTAAAAGTATTTATTGTCTGTGATTTCCTAATGGCTACAGGAAGAGAGTTCCACAGACGGACAGCGCGTACAGTAAATGAGTTGCTGTAAAAGTTGGTGTCATGCGAAGATATTTTAGCATGAGATTCTCTGATGATCGCAAATTCAACGAATTCGAACCGTGAAGGAATTGAAAACGTTCCTTCAGATAAGATGGATATGACGGTGGAAGTATTGCAACATGAAACAGTCGTGATAATTTTTTTGGATATATTTCATGCTGGTAGCCCGGAGGCTTGTATTTCACCGGTTTGAGAGGTTGTCGATCTCTCAGAGTGCTCATCCTGAGCCTCTATTTTAAGAAACCCCTGGTTTGGGCCATTGCTGTAGCACGCTAGCATTCAGATCCGAGGGCGCCTGAGAAGGCCGCACTACGACGAGGTCAATTTCTTCCGTGTACACCATACATAGACTCGTATAAAATGATTGTGAAAATATTTAATCTCTGCTGACACTTGGAATGTAAACGACACAACTTAGGCTGTGCTTGAGAGTGATGAGATGGTGGTAGATCGTAACAGAATTTAAAATGTTTAACGTACAACTCTAACGGTGTCTTCCATTGCCGTGGCCAATTAGCACTTAAGTAAAGACTATAATCCTTGTTTTTGTTTTATAAACGAAACCAAGCTGTGAGTCACTGGAAAAATGTCTGCTAATCTAGGTGCTAAGGTGTAGTCTAAACCTAAATACATAAAACTTACGTATATTATCAAACCTTGTCAACTTTACGTATTTAAGTAATTAGTTTACTATATAAAATGGAAGATAGATTGATATAGTTTTATTGTACACAAAAAATCAAACAAGAATGTGTTACATTATACATTATTAAGGTACATTTTACAATTCGTTGTACAATAAGCGACCTCGTCGCTAAGTACGACCTCTGCTAGGCAACTAGTGTATGGACCTGATTATCCGTGAAATAGCAACCGACCGAGTCGTGGTTCGGCCCTCTCAGGCGCCCTCGGATCGGCATGCTTACGCGTAACATAGTAACCGTCCAAGCCGAGGTTACCCCTCACCGGGGGACCCTTGTGTCGAGTTACTAGCAATAGGGGTTCAGGCTAAGCGACCTAAGAGCTATGCCAATCTATCTCTCAATCCATAAAAAAAGAAAAAGTGTATGGACAGGAAATATTATATGAACAAAACATTTCGATGGCGTTCAAGTACAGATATTATAACAAATCTATATATGTAATCAATAACCTGGACTAAATATATCTACATTAATAACTTATATTTATATATACTAATACATATAATATACATATATCATAGTTCCGACCATATTGATTGATAATACTGCGTTCACAGATTTTTAAAAGCAGGTAGGGACTTAGCAAGTCGAATGGAATTAGGAAAGGCCTAGCTAAGTAAATGACTTCCCATAAAAGTTTGAGGAAGTTTTAAGCTAAATTGTAAGAATAAGAGAATTTATTTTGAGCAATCTTATACAATATTATCTTATGTTATGTTTGCATTAACCTAATACTGTCTGTTTTATTCCTTTCATGTCTACTCCGGATGCTCTGCATGGAAAACAGGTTAGTAAATAATTTTCCTTGATAGTTTTCCTGCTTGTTTCCGCAACGGAAACGTTGATATATCTCTCATATCTCCGTCTTCTACCATTTTATAAGTAATAAAATGTGTATCATGTTTTATATTACAAGGTAAGTGCCATTTAGTTTGTGGCATATAAGTTTTAGTGATTAGAATAAACTTAAATAATCACGTTAATTGTAAACACTGCGTTCTTTTATGCCGAGGTCGCATTCAATGGCCAAATTATATAAAAAAATTCATCCACGATCTCATTGTAATAGAACTGTATGCATTGTGAAACAACAATAGCGGGCAACCCAGGTACCCAACCCACCAATTATAGCGTATTGTCAAAAAAAAAACTATCTCGGAGACACTTTTGAACATGTCATTCACGATAACTCACTACCGGTCTAAAATATCTAGCATTCAATTTTCAATCACCTCTAAAATGAACCTTATTTCAATTAAAATAGGAAAGATAGGGACGTTATCAGATAAATTTGTCATTCTCTTGAAAACTTTTGTGCTCGAGTCCTTTAGCATGTCACATATCCTCTCTATTGTATTTTTTCCATAATAGCTTCGCATCTATCGCGTTTTGAATTTGCTTTTTTAGCAAAGAGTTCACATAGATACTCCACAGCTGCTTTATGGTTCCTTCTAGCACCAAAATACAGGATTACGAATACGTACTACAATCTGATTTAGAATACAGTAGAACCTCTGCTAGTCCAACTTCGAGGAAGACCGGATTAAAGTTTTCGACTTATAAAAATTACGACTTTTTGACGTAACAATATTTAGTTAGGGAGGTGAAATAAATATTTTCTATGAAACCAAGTTTGCCAAGCATTATCGGGAAATTCTTAAGCTCGATTACTTATTTTTCAAACATTGCAACCTTATATTTCGTAGATTGCTGTACTATTATAACTTGATGCTTAATCAAATCAATACCTTTTTTTAATCACTTGTATATACACACTTATTTAAGTGTAAAAAAGGATAAAAAACACAACATTTACACGTACTATTTTGTGATTCCGGGCTGTCTTTCCCCCGTTTACAATGTATGCATAGGTATTTACTAATCTAGTGCGCCTTTCCAGGAATGCATTTCCACTTAACAATAGGTGGTGGATCGTGGTCAAGCACTTGCTTTGAATGACTTGCTATGAGTTAACCTTGATTCAGGTTTATCTTAATATAGCCCTTTAGTTCTGGTTTCGTAGAATAAGGCTACGGTCTGTCTGTCGTAGAAGGAGACTAAAAGGGGCCTCGGGTTCACTGAAAGTGGCCTCGAGAAGAAGGCGGCATCGGCTGGCACGTGTCGCCTTGCACTGCGAGGGCACAGGGGGAGAGATTAACCTCTTACCCCTCCCCTCTGGGACGTGCTGCCACCATGCAACGAGGAACGGCCACCAGAGGGGTTTTAGTGGGTAAAAATCCCACATAATAAGATTTTTAAAAAGATACCCCGCCTATCTTGTTGAGATTTCCCCACGGTCAACAAAAGATTTTTTTATCTTAATATTGTCTAATATAAAATGTTACATATATAAAACTTAGATATATTAATTGAAATATTAGTGATATATGTTTTACTTTGAAACATATATATTTAATAAACCTTAATTAAATAAGGGAAGTAAAGAGATAAGAAAAACTGAAACATTATTACTACTATTGATTTATTTCTTTATTTTTATTTATAAACTCTTTAATGTTTACACTTATGAAATAAAAATAAAAAAAAAAACACAATAAAATTATTTCTTACTAAAAAAATCTCTTTTTTTAATTAAACTATAAATATGGACGTATACTAACATGGCTGACTATATAGTTAGAGTTAAATTTCAAGTAAACAGCGCGTTACAGCACTGCAATTACATATTAGAATTCATAGTTATTTGCAATTTCCTGCAACTTAAACTTATATGGTTAAATTATACGGTCTTAAGCTTTACTTATATATGCAAATTATATTTTGGTGAAATGAAACGACCGTATAATTTTTGAAATAAAGCCAGCCACGGGTTTAGGAATGATTATATACGAGTAATTGATTAATACTCAACGATTGAAGAAAGAAAATGGAATATTTGGGTTTATTGTATGTCTTGTTTAAATTGTCACTTTACAAAATTTCACAATTCCATTTTCACTTAAATCTTTGATGGTAAAGCATACTTACATACTAAGAAAATAAAAAGAAACAATTCTATAAACTTTAACGACTTCAATATTACAACGTTCCTAAAGATCAAATGAGTTTATAAAAAAATAATTAAATATATAATTATATAAATAAATAATGAAATATTTTAGACCTTTTTATAACACAATGTAATGGCGTACAGGCGTTTAAAATCATAATGATTTAACTTTTTAATTAAGGTCGATTAAGAGTCACAAGCCGTGGGAGTTCACTATCAAATAAACCGATTAAATTGTTTGTTGCAGCAAAGGACTGGAATAGTTTGCCCGCGTCTGTCTTTCCTTCCGATTACAACGTGGGTATTTTCAAGAGTAGAGTGAATAGGCATTTACTAAGCTAGTGCGCCTTACCATCCAGGACTGCATTTCCACTTAACAATAGGTGGTGGATCGTGGTCAAGCACTTGCTTAGAAAATATAAAAAAAAAAAAAATTAAATAATTTACCAAGCGAACGAAAACATACAAAACATAAATATAAGTATGAGAGGAATCCTGTATGTCTCAGATTTTTGAGAGTTGTGACGTGATCTTTTTTAGATGCAAATTTCTGTTCATATAAAGGTTGTCTGAAAGAGATCCCTCTTAGTGATAAGACCGCCCATTACGCATGCAATTACATCGACTAATGTGATAATTGTATTTTATTATTTCGGTCATGTATTTTTTAATTATTGCGCAATAAAGTATATTCATTCATTCATTCACACCCTAATCCGCGCTATATCGTAAATACTGCTTACCCCACACGTCCTACACAGGACATATATACCTTTTACTGGCAGTTTTCCTGGCTTAAAATAAAATTAATTGCCATGAACCACCCTTTTTTTTCGCTAGAAATATTCTCGATACTATATGACCATTATCGTTACGTCGGCGCCTTACATGTATATAATGGTTAAGGTTGTTGAAAAGCACAACTCTCTAATACTACATTATATAGCTTGTGCAAAACAATAATGGACAGTACATATAATTTAGGAAACTTGTTGAAAAAAAATCGTAAACTCGTTTAACTATAAAACTTTAACCCTTCCTCTCCGAATTTTATTTTATGGTGTGTCCTTCTCAATGTCCATGTCGGAAGCCCGATCATTTATAACCGTCCGTATTTATTCCAACACAATGGCCGCTGCCACTTCGGTTCACATGTCGGACCCCTTAGTAATTAAAAAAGACTGACGAATAAGATCGGCGATTTTTATCGCTCGCCGAATCGTATATCCGATGTTACCACGTAGGCGTTCTACGTACCGCTTCCTTCTCTCACACACTTTATGATAGATTCACTATCTCTATCTATCACATTTTCTACCTATCCTCTTTATTCACTAAATCAGCTCGTAATTGTTTATAATTATATTTCATTTAAATTTGGTAAAAAAGCCACTGCCGCGTTTTCTTTTTGATACTGTAATGGCCCTGTGAGAATTTGATACTTTATCTTTTTGATACGAGCTTAGGCTCGCCTATCTTTATATGCGCTTTAAGAATACGGGAGTAATTCAAAAATAAACCTTATGATTTTTGTATTAATGACAAGGTAGCATTTAGACGGATGCACAACAATGACCCGTGTCGAACAGCGGTTAGACGTCGTAAATCGAAATCAAGAACTCGACGGTGACAGAGTTTTTGTTTGAACTTTACTGGTTTCGTGACGATAGCACTTTATACGGTCTTAATTATTGTTATGGCCGTCTTGGAGATTAAAGTTGTGATGGCGTGATAATTATCATAATTGTTGTTCATTTCTAAGAAATTGTTGGTCTTATGGGAGATATGGTAAAACCCGCCTTGTGATATACTGTTATTAGTACATATTGTGTAGAAAAACTATCATGAAATTCCTTGTATGCCGGTAGCACAGTGCTTCGGCATTGGTTTATGATTTTTAATTTTCTCAAGAAATACATATATACTCGTAAACACGCAGTCGCAGGAATCTTGTGCAAAATTACTCATAATAAAGGTTGTGAGGATCTGAGGGCAGAAGCAAGGCAGAGTTCTTAGGTCAGGCTTCAAGGCTAAACCGACTTAGAAGTCTCTCACCTCTCGTTTCGGTAAAACTGTAGTGAACAGCTTCTTTGCCCAAACAGCGTTCAACCATCAACCCATAGCAAAAAATCAATATATTTCATAAACTCAATTTTGGTGTAATCATGACAATATTGGGGTGTAATATTTATAGAAATCTTGCTTAAAATTTAAAACTGCGATATTTCATTATTATCGATATATTACTGAGATATGTTACAAGAAAAGATTATTTAAAAAATAAATTCTCACGTATAACTCTAGCAGGGTAGACAGAGACAGCTTTCGCTGTTCGCCTGTCATCATAATTGTTAGCTCCCATACGTGATGACTAAACCCATCGCCATACACCGTTTATTTATACTTTAAAAACCGAAAAAAATTTCACTGGAACAAGGCGATTGGGATTCGAACGAGTGAACATCAGATCGTAAATTGAACCCCTAAGCTAAAAATTGTAATAGTTGTAATATTAAAATATCACATGTATTAAGAATAAAATAGTCCAACAACTAATACACTCGCTTTATTGAGAGAGCGTAACGTTGTACAAAGAATTATTTATATCGAGTCAAACGTCACAACTGCGCGTCCTCACAATCTTTTTACAAAATTAATTAGAAGTAAATTAATCAGATTAGGAACTAATAAGGTTAAACTATTGTTTACAATGCCAAGTTCATGTGACGATCAACTAAATTATTAATTATGAATTAAAGATACAATAAGGTTCAGGTAAATTATTAAGATATCATTGGAAGTAGTTATTATGTATAACAATCGCTGGGTCATTTATAGTAATAAATAAGTCCGTTGATTAGTTTTCTAAAAATATTATTTGAACACATAAATACTTGATAACGTAATTAAATGTTGCCACTCCCGTTAGAGATAATCTTCGACGTTAACCGTAAGGTCAAAAGTTCTTATTCCATTAACGTGTTTGATAAAAGTTTTGACTGGCTAATTACTTGAGAAATATTATTAGACATACATACTACAAACAACTGGTAACCGTTAGACGATTAAATAAACAATTTTTAACATCTTACAGAAAGGTTTCGATTTGTTTTTAATTAAAGTTGATTTAATTTCGAGTTAACTTTTCCCACGATTCGATTACTTTACTTACATTAGATGGGAAATGAACATCTATGCGTACCTTACCAATCATTATTTGAAATCTATTAAAATTAAAAAATGACAAGGTGGCTGGATCATCTTTTTGGGATCTTGTGGTAAATAAAATGAAATAGAAAACCAATCACAAGACTATAAAACTACAAAAGATACTGTAAACGCCTTCTGCGTAGATTCCTCCAAGATTTTTTTTTGTTTTTTTTTTACTATTAAAGTTTTCTTCATTCTTAGCGGGATAGTCAGAGACAGCAATCGTCACATTTGTACCATTGGAATGTTACTGTATATTCCTCCGAGATCGTTTTGTTTTTTCTGTTAAATTTTCACATAAAGCCTTACATAGAGATAGACAGACAAGGCAATCGTTAAGTTTGTAGCATAGCAATATAACCATAGGACTCGGTAAGTACTGTTCGTACGATTCGTACGTACTGTTGATTTTTCAATAAAACCCACATCTAATTCTGTTTACATTTAAATTAAGTAAAGGAAAAGAAACATGACATCGGTTGTAATATTTAGATAGTTAAGCAAAAAAGTTGTATTGTTTATTTTTGAATAACATCGCCATCTAGTACCGCGAACAGAAAACAGGAATCCAGTACTAATAGTTACTTCCGACACAATGCCAATGGTGGAATGATTCAAATAAAATAAAATACTAACATTTATCACATTTCACAAATTCCTGCACAAGTGATGATTAACGCCAGCACCAATTTAGGAGCGCGCAGGTATTACAAGGAATGATTCTTGTTCATTTTTTATCAGTCATTTTTGTCATATGTAAGAAATACGAGAAAGGAAACATTGGTCCTAGCGTTATTAGAATAATAGGTAATGTAAAGGTCGTTGGTTCGAATCCACAATTCAACTTTTTGACTCGACTATCAAACTACCACAAGCCTAAGTTTAATGGTTAATAAGGTTAGTACTATTTATTAAAAAAATTATTGACAGCTTCCTTTATAAATAAACTGGCTGGGATTCTAGCGTCCAACCTATATATAGATCTTAAATCAAACCCTACTATCCGTGAAATAGCAACCGACCGAGTCGTGGTTCGGCCCTCTCGGGCACCCTCGGATCGGAATGCTTACACGTAACATAGTAACCGTCCAAGCCAAGGTTACCCCTCACCTGGGGGACCCTTATGTCGAGTTACTAGTTAAGAGGTTCAGGCTAAGCGACCTAAGAGCTGTGCCACCTCTCATCCGGTGAAGCAGTCAAGGCCAGCCTCTCTGGCCAATCTGTGTAGTTCGTCATAAAAAAAAATCAAACCCTTCGCTACTATAATAGTATTCCTTTTACCTGAATTAATATATAATGAATAAAAAAATATTTAATATGATAATTTTGTGTTTATTATATGAAATACATGAAAACAAATTCATATAACACGCTACTAAGAAAACAAACAACGTTATGCGAAAACTGATATGAATATTTATCGACTAATAACACATCATACTCAAGCTCGACGGAGCAAGGATCGCTCCTAAAGGGCATACTAAATAGATCCTATAACATATCCACCTAATAACATGCGAAGTCATTAATATGCATAACGCTAGAATAGCGGTTATAGGCTCACCATCGACAGAGAGTAATTTTAGACGTAAACTTCGCAACTAATTCAAAGTCTCAGATCGAATATGGTTTATTATACCGACGCTACAGTTTAGCCAAACGTGAGTTAATTTAGTTGATGTAACTTGTGTTATTTGATCAGTTTAATGTATCGTTATAAATTTACTATATGACATTTAATAATATAAAGCACACTACACACACATACATGAACTACACACACACCACGCATACACCACACAAACCCACCACACATTTACACACACACCACACACTTTCTTTCTTGCATGCTAATTCGTAAGTTAATATTAATAAATTACAGAAATATTATAAGTATGGTGGGGGGCTGGTGATCTGTCTTACAGGGTAACCTAGTTCAGACACCAGTCTTTCACAAATTTAAGATCTACGTAAACTGTAAACGTATAAGTAAAATGTGCATTTAAATTTGTGAAAGATGAATAAATAAATTTATTATTATTAAATTTATTATTATTAATAATATATGAGGTACAAAGTCATTGACCACTTTAAGAACCATATTCAAACACACATGAAACAAACATCGGATACGGATCGTCTCTAGCCGTAGCTGTGTGTAATGCTTTAACAGGTATGCCATTCCAAACAAAAATATTTTTATTACGTAGGATTGTAAAATATTAATCAGGTACCGTACTTATAATTAAAAAATACATCACAGAAAATAAAAATTCATTATAGTATATAATAAAAGAAAAATTGTACTTATAATGTAAATTAATGGAAAGAAAAAAAAAGTAAATTAAGTGAGCTTTGGCTACTTTTCAATTAACTTAAACTAAAATAAAAGTAATTTTAAAACTCCCCTCTCCATCCCAAGTAAGCAATTCTTACAAAATATTTTTTTTTTTGTTAACGGGGAGGAAATCTTCAAAAAGATACCCCGCCTTCTGGGGGGAAGGCGGCGGTTATGTGGGGTTTTTACCCACTAAAACCTCCCCGGTGGCCCTTTCCTCGGTGCATGACAAAGGGCTCCGGGATCTCCAGTGGAACGCACCGGAGCCCCTCTGCACTGTGCTCAAGGAGAGCACGTCCCGGGGGGGGGGGGAGGTTACTCCCTCCCCCCCTGTGCCCTCGCAGTGCAAGGCTACACGCGCCAGCCGATGTCGCCTTCTTCCCGGGTTCACTTTAGTGGACGACAAAGGCCCCCACCCTTGTCGCCCAGTGAACCCGAGGCCCCTTTTAGTCGCCTTCTACGACAGGCAGGGGATACCGTAGTCTTAATCTTGAGAGCCCAAACTACAGGGCTGTAAAAGATATATATAAAAAAATAAAATTACCACAAGATTGTAATATGCATGCAAAACGTCGGACACATGCCATATGCCGTCAAAATCGAAAATCGTTTTTGGAGGCTTGTTTGCTCATGTTTAAGCTATTATTAGGCGGCATCTTGTTAACGTTTTCTTTCCTGCTCAAGCTTCAAATTAAAAGGGAATCGTCGATGACCAGCGAACGTCGGCCCTCAACCGCAACATACAGTTATTAACAATTCCGGTACAGAAAATATTGTACTTCCACCTTCTTATTAAACTCGTTTTTCGGCCCTTTCTGTTCTATCTATACGAAACTACGTTAATATTATGTGGATATGACTTCTTGCACGAGTCTATGCAGCAAAATATATTTGTAGTAGTTATACGAAATATATATTATGTTTAATTTAATTATTAAAAAAAACATAGGTTTACATAGGTCCACACACACACTTCGGTTTACATATTCTATGGAAAGGGTCAGGAGTTCCTATGAAGGAAAATATCGAGATGAAGTCCACCGATATGGCAAAATAAATTAATATATTATTTAATAAAGTTAAAGTAATATATATGTCCCACTGTTGGGCGCAGGCCTTCTCAGTAATGAGAGTATAAAGGCATAGTCCACCACGCGGCCCTAGTGAGGATTGGCAGACTTCCACGTGCTCAACAGCACATAAAATTGCAACAACATATTTATTAGTGCCAGCACCGAGGATCGAATTCGGGTTGCTAGCGTACTATGCAACTTGAGCCAACCGCCCGGACACTGAGCTACCACGGCTCGGCTTTTTATTTGCTTTACATAAATTACATTAACGCCATCAAATGAAAGTAAAATATTTAAACAGGATACTATAAAAAAGATTGTAGCAGAGGGAAACAAAACGACTTATGGTTAGTCGCAGAGCTTATTTGGTCCAGCGTATTATAGATGATAAGCAAATAGATAAATTATTATCCACACTAACAATGTCGTATCGTACTGTGTTACACACAATTTATGAAAGTCATTGTTACGCAGTCTCCAACTTGGTGACCCAATTACCCACCCAGCTGACTTGACGATGACTCGTAGAATATGAAACGTAGTAAATTTATAATATACTTGGAAATATAATAAATGAATATACTTGGAATAAACATAAGATCATATTTTCAATTTAATTTAAGGAAAGAATATAACAATAAACAATAAATAACATTAAATTACATAAACGCAGTATGAAGAATGAAAGCAATTGTTAAATGAATTTTTGGGATTTTTCAAAAGATGCTAATGGATTTTTTTAGTTGTTGATTTAAATATTAAACTAATGGACATATCCAACCTATTATATCGTCAGCAATTTTATTTTTTACTCTCTGGTTAGCCCCATATTCGTGAGGCATCGTTACCTCGGGCGCGGCGGCCAAGGCGCACAATTACGTAATTACGTGTTAGAAGATCTGTTTTTATCACGTCCACCCTTGTCTATGGGATAATAATTTGAGCTCTTGTTTTGTTCGTTATTTTGCGTGATTGCCGTGTCCATTTTCAACGCATAAAAGAAATTGTATTACCATATGGCGATACGTAATGTGAAGATAATATGACGACCTCGACGTCATTTCATTGGCAAGAAAAATGCCGACAGTAACATCAGCTTGTATTAGTCAATAGCTCGACGCAAGCCGCCACTAATACCTTCTTCTATTTCCTGTCCTATGCTTTTCACATTCAGGCACTTTCCGTAGTTCTGACTGAGTAAAGTTTGTTCTCCATTAAATATTTTTGCCTTTCTGTGCTCGCCGACTAAATAAAAGCTTATACGACCATTATAATAATAATAAATATAATATCTTTATTGTTCACACATACAGCTTTGTCACTAAATATATTGTCGTCCTGTCACCTAAACTAGGAAAACCTGTGTTTTAGGAAACAGTACGCACCCATTATGTTGCAATTGTGCACATACTCGTATTACAAGTATACATTAGTTTAACATAATAATTATAGATATTGTATAGTGTGTGTGTGTGTGTACCATAAGTCATAATATTAATTTTTCACACTTTTCGTAGTCAAATACCTTCAACCAGATGCTTAACATATCTTTTAATTTATTTGAATTTAAACTTGTTATTTTTATTTTGACACATTGACTTTGTTCTCTGACGCAATTCTTAATCATCGCTTGTTGTTCTACTCTTAACTTGTTGTAAATGATATCATAAGGAAGTTAGATTCTAGGCTATTGTCTTGATAAGGAAAATATGCCTTATCGTATAGGAATTTTATTTAGACATGTATATTTACCAGTAATAACCTTCCTAACTACATCCTTTCCAATAAAAAATGTATCATCGGAATCGGTTGGCGTGATAATGAGTAGCGCACATACTCGTATTTAATGTAAATTTAAGATTTACATGGTTTTCTCATGGACAGAATTAGATCACACACAACCCAGAATTAGACCATAAACATAAAAAAAAACATATGCAGTGAGAATATTCTTCTTTTTTGAAGTCGGTTGACAACAGTGATTTAATAAACAAACACATAAAGACTTTCAGTAACCGAGAACATGTAGTAGTTGGACATAATTTTACTAGCCGATATAATGATGATATTAATTTATCCCTAATGGAAAGGCAAAAGACTTTAGTCCATACAACCATGTCTTGTTCTTGTTAATAATAGAAGAATTTTGGTAGTTTTAAAGGCCGAAGATACGTCTTCATTGTTCTTGATCGTAAAGCCGAACCTGCGGGCGTGCCTTCTTTATACAAGTCTAGTGGCGATTGTCATCGTGACATCTGCCAAAAAGCTTCATGTTTCATAAAATAGAAAATCACTGTACATTAGTGACAATTTTTAGAGTTTTTATATATAAAGAACGTTTACTTATTAGTACCCAACAACTGGGACGTACGGATGTGAGATTTTAAGTCTGATACAAGGATGAAGAATGATTTATTTAAAAAAATTTAGTTATAAGTTTATTTAAGAAATTTCGACTGCCATATGGCGGGAACAATAGGGCAGGGTCAATAACATGTGTAAGCATACCGTCAGCGGGACGTCCTACTTGCTTGCGATGACCCAACACCCTCGCAGTACCTACCAAAGAGCTGATATTACTTCCTACTTGCGCTCATTGTATTATGAATGGCTCGCCCTCTGTCGCACAAGACTTTCGCTTTGTGAAAACCATAGAAATAGCTATCGCTGTCTAACTTCTAGGTTTTAAAAGAACGTGGGAACTTATTGTATTTTCAATCATAAAAAATACTACACAACTATACAAAAATTTCATTATCATTGATTAAAAATTATAATAAAAATGTAAAAATTTTCAAGCAAGCACCACTAACCACTACATCATTTATTACTTCACGACATTTAAGTTACAATGTTTTACAACGGTTAGCTCTGAGATATCGGACTTTTACAAAAAAAGAAACCAAATAATCACGCCGCTAACCCAGACGGTTGAGCGGGGTCCTCTCTCACTTGGAAAGGAAAGGAAAGAAAGGAAATGTTGTTATTCATACGTGCCCGCCAAGGGAGCGGGCTTCTAAAACCTCCCATGGCGAGTGTTCACTGTGAATTTCCTCCCATGAAAAAAAAACCTCTCTCACTTGTACGTCGGTTACATGTGGGCCAGTACATTTGACGCCGCCATTATTCAGTATATCTCCATCTATCAATCTAGTCGATATTCCGTCCCTACCTTCTTTGGTTTTCGACATTAATAAATCAAGAATATAATTTATATCTCGTAAAGTAAAGAAATTGGTTATTATTATGTCTGTATAATAATATTCCATATAAAAGTAGTATTGCGCGCGCACGTCTTTATGTAGTCCCGGGCACCGCTGAAAATCAGCGCTGTCGCATCCTTGTGACAGCATATGCTGAGACGGTGTCCGATATTGGCATCATATGTTTTGTATTATTTGTCCGTGTAACTTTAACTGTGTTTTGTCTATTTTTCATTATTTTTAATGTGTGTTATATTCAGTCTGTGATTTGTTTTTGTATTGTGATGCCAATAAATAAATGTCTATGTCTATGTCTATTAGTATTGATTAAATTGATTAGTATTTATTGATAATTAATAGTAAATAGTTTTGTATCAACTCTGTATTAGTTACTTCCTTCAACCGGCTATTACCGCAGGTCCAATCAAAAAATCATTTTTAACAATATAACTTTGACCGGACACGGCTTGTGCTTGTAGCACATAAATGACTTATAAAGTTAGTTTGACGTACGCCCCCGCGTAATAATAGACTAAAGACATACTATATTTGCTTTTTATAGATTAATATTAACGTTCATATTAAATCGAGTATCACGATAATGACCTACATCTTATAATATAGGGACGAAATTAAAAAATATATGTTAATTAACTAGCTTAGAACGAAGTTTATATGTGATTAAATGAGAAAAAAGGCGTTATACTCTAGTGACTTAATTTTTAATCGAAGGTTTTATTGCCTGCCAGTTTCCTGTTTTCTGTACGTGTTATTATAGAGCCGATGTTATTTTATATAGATAAATGGCGTATAATAATATTACAACAAAACAATTTTAAAATATAAATTCTGTTCCATCCAAATTAACAATATGAATTTTAATAAAAAGTTTTCAAATTATTATTTTTAAAAAAGACACTACAAAATTTCATACATGAGTAAGTTTGTTTTTTTTCCACGTTGACTGAGACTACAAAGTTGCGGATTCCAAGCCCTTTTTAATAAAGCTAAGTACCTTTAAACAAAACAATCCCTGTGTGTCGACGTAGAGCATTCAAACACGAATGGCACCCGAAAGAAGAATCCAATCTTCAAATCTAATACTTGAATAAATCCCCTCTAACAAGAACAAAAGACAAACCTCAGAGGAACGCTACATCTAAGTAATCCCGCGCCTTTACAGAAATATTATGCAAGAACAGTATTATTGGGCTAGGTTAGATATAAGAATGGTACTTGTACAAGGAAAGAGAAAAAAAATATAAGACATTCGTTGATGTTATAACACGAATTCATGTAGCTCAAAATATTCATAGAGCTTATTCTCCCGAGATACCGGCTCGACGTGATGAAAAGTACACAACATATTTAGGGGAAATATTTGTTCCTTGTCTTTTACCTTTTTACTTTTATGAAAATAATAATGCTTATATTAGCTTACACCTTTTTGTACTTTCTCTTTATATATATATATATATAATATATATATATATATATATATATATATATATATATATATATATATATATATATATATATATATATCTGTATAAATCTAATGTTACTGGTCTTATGAAGTTTTATTGAATATTTTTAACATATACTTTTAATTTAGTGAGAGACTGTTTGACTTCGTGATCTCACGGTCGGATTTCCAATCGATTTTCCGTTTTTTTTGAGAAAGAAAGCTGGGCCTTTTCTCAAAAGTCAACAAGGCACCTGCAGATGATCTTGCACCGGGAATCGAAAAACACTTATAAGGAGCTAGTAAAATCGAGCGTTCTAGACCAAGTAGTACTCGAGCAGCAACTATTTTATTAAAACTCTAAAAGCATACTAGTAGAGGTGTGGAATTTTTCGACATTATATTTAGATTTTTTTTTGACGAACTACACAGATTGGCCAGAGAAGCTGGCCTTGACTGCTTCACCGGATTGAGAAGTGGCACAGCTCTTACGTCGCTTAGCCTGAACCTCTATTGCTAGTAACTCGACACAAGGGTCCCCCCGATGAGGGGTAATCTCGGCTTGGACGGTTACTATGTTACGCGTAAGCATTCCGATCCGAGGGTGCCCGAAAGGGCCGAACCACGACTTGGTCGGTTGCTATTTCACGGGTAATCTAAGGACATTCAAAAGCTAAACAAACTTTGAGTGCCACTTCAGGAAGCGTTGGCGCTGGGAGAAATGGCCGAAGAAACTCCAGCGACGCTTCTAACATCTAAGGGGTGGGGGTTATATTTAGAGTTATGAATTGTTTGTAGCTTTTATTTATGTTTTTCACCTCTTAAGAAGTCAAACTAGTTGTTGCCAAACCGAACAAATCGGGAACAAATGTATTTTCGAAATAATCATTGATAAATGTTTTACTTATAAATGATTTATTTACTTTACGAATTTTCTTCGCTTGAAACAAAATTTAAAAATTATATAAATAAAAATTATCTATACATTTCTCACTATACATTTTTATTACGGGAATTTCATTATAGAACTTGGAAATACAAGCACGGCATCGAGACAATGACATCAAAAACATTATCATAAATAAAGTGACGTACATATTCTAAAAAGATAATCAAATTACTTGTCACTTACACCGCATGTGATAACACGAGAAAGTATAATTTAATAGTAAATCAAGTGTTTATCTGATGGAAGGAATATTGTACAATCCAAAATGGTTTCCAACATATCGCCATAGATAGACAGAACAGGGAAAAAAACATATTTACGTTTATAAATCTCGTTAATAGATTAAAACATGTTTGTCCATGTAGATACGATTCTATCAGATATAAAATAAAAAAAATCACTGAAGCACTGTGTTCAAACTTCTCCATTTTTAATCGACTCTAAATCACGATTTTCTCAATTCGTCTATAGTATTTCTATATCATTTTTAAATGTTTATACACTCATAATAGCGCCGCAATCTATGAAAGTTTCTATGAAGATTTGGGTTGAATTTGGTTGACATAAAAAAAGGATCTTAACTCCCGGGAAGAAAGCGGCATCGGCTAGCCTGTGTCGCCTTGCGCTGCGAGGGCACAGCAGGGAAGGCTTTAACCCTCCCCCCGAAGAGAACAGTGCAGAGGGTGCGTTCGGTGCGTTCCACTGGAGTTTCGGGAGCTCTTCACCATATACCGAGGAAGGGCCACCGGGGGGTTTTAGTGGGTAAGAACTCCACATAACCCAGTAAACATAAAAAAGGATCTAAACTCGATGTTACGTATAGAACCATTTTTGTTGATAGAGATATTGGTAGGTGTATGACAAAATCAACATTATATAAGTCCACAACGCCAGCAAACACGTACGTGAAAGAATATATTCGTAAGAACTTCGTAATATAACAATGATACTTCGAAAATAAAGGATAACGTCCGCGCGTAGTACATCCGTCACGGTATTAAGATTAGATGTGAATTTGGTACTTATTTTTGAGAAGCATTAGGTCGCGGGTTCAAACCGACCATTCGAGTATTGACGTGATCATTCCCATGCCCGTGTTTGGAATGGCAGAGGGAATAAAATAACGTAAATGATTTATTTACGGCTACTACAAATGGCTTCACATTTTAATGAAATGTTTCCTCACTTTCAACGGCATATATTTTTACATTCTGTCGAAATTTATTGAAGCTACCAGTATTTGAGTGCTGAAAAATAGTTACTAAAACAAGATGGATGCGCCTCGATGACAGTTGAAATAAACAAACTGCGAACTATATTGCTCCAATATTTCTACAGCTCTATTTTTTATAATGATAAATAACAATGGAATATAAAAATTATCCGAACGAGTAAACGTGAAATACAACAGCCGTTTTTTATTGTGTTTTGTGATAAATACTAGACCTAGATTAATCCTGTAACAAATATTTTAATCTTCGCTCAAGAAAGAAAATCTTACTTATCACGTATCCTGCAAATTGTGCATATACAATACAATACATAACATTATATTATAGATAATTAGCACGGTACATATGTATAGAATACAAACACGTACCTATATATATGCTAGAAATATTAGCCTAGAATTGGAACCTCAGGGTCGCGGATTCGAATCTTAATCCACATGTACCACCTAGTTTTACCGTTTATGTGTCCATGAACTCAAGGCATATATCTGATACGATTAGTGCTTAATTAATTCATAATCCGAAAGCAAAAGCTGCTGTCTATCCTGTTAAAAAGGGTTCAAAGACGCGGGAGCAACACATATATCACTAAACATTGATGCGGCTGAAAAAAGGACGTTGGGGCCGGAATTGAGTCATGCGAGACAGAGAGAGTCAGCCAAGAGAGATAATTAAAGTTTATGATGCGCAAAAGTGAGTGGCTGTACCGTAGGCGTGCTAAAGAAGTGCGTTAAATGTTTTAGAAATCAACGAACACGTGTATAAGATGCGTAGTTACGGACAGAGCGGTGTCCTACAAAATGGAAATTAATAATGTCAGTCTACCCCTCTAGGTCAAAGGTGATGCTTTATTTTATTAAGTATAGTTTTCCATTCCTACTAATTAAGTAACCAGTATATCTAAGTAAAATAAAAAGCCGACTTTAAGTCGAATCAATCGTTAAACGCTATTATACGCAGACGGCCTCTAATTATCGTATTTCCTAATTATCGTAGGAATATTACTAAATTGTATGAATCAGAACCAACTCAAACTCTCATCAAACTACCCTTGAAGTACATTCTTTCCAATAAAAAAATAATAATCGAAATCGTTTGTCGTGATATTAAGTTATTCGTCCATTTGTTGCGCAAATAATGCAAATTTAAGATTAATATGCCTTTATCATGGATGCCATTATCAGAACTGGACAAACAGGGACCACGTAGGAAGCACGTTAAAGTTAAAGTTACAGCCTTTTCCGTGAAGACAGTATTAGGTCATAGTCAGCCACGCGGCCCTGGTGTGGATTGGCAGACTTCACATGTCTTAGAAAAATGTTTCCTCACGATGTTTTCCTTCACCGCCGATTTATAAATCAGCACATAAAATTTCAACAACAAATTTATTGATGCCGGCACCGGAGATCGAACTCGGGTTGCTAACGTACCATGCAACTTGAGCCAACCGCCCGGACACTGATGTACCAAGGCTCTTTGATTAACGTATAATAAAACAAAATACCGACGAATTGAGGACCTCCTTCTTTTTTGAAGTCGCTTGAAAATGATTAAAATATTTAATATTCCAACGAATCAATTTCTCATCATACAAAAAGATACAAAAGGTAGATTAAAAATGTTTATGGCCATCCAATATCTGTGCTACAAACAACTGTATCCATTAATGTAGTTCAGTAAATAGTGTCAAGACTTTATTCCTATTGGAAAAAGTTAATAAATCTAGGTTCCTATTGTGGCTTATAGCTCAATAAATAACCAATATCGTGCCTCGCAGCGAAATGAAAAATATTTAACAATAAGATGATGAAGTTGAAGTTTGCCTTATCCGTTATTCTCTTATTCGTTCTTAGCTGTTGGCCAGAATAACTAACGCTGTTAATAAGTATTGCTTTGTTGTTATAAAATAATATAGCCGTGGTAGCTCAGTTACCGTACTGTCGTCACAAATCGCATTACACACTAGCCTATATGGGACTTACCTACACAATTTCTCTTTTATATAAATAGATGTATGTGACAAGTGGTGACCTTTGCCTTACAACGGGCATAAATTGAAAAAAACCGGAAACCGCAAATTTATCAGTACAAGCTGACTGGGGTTCAAATGTGCGTCTTATAGATAGTAAGTCAAACCGATGAGTCACTAGGCTATCACTACTTTAGGGCTTACAGAGGCTAATTTAATTTCTTAACGACCATCTTTGCCAAAACACACAGATGAACCGTATTTAAGTTTAATATTTGTTAAATTTTACTGTATCTGGAATCTGTAATTATTTGAAAATGCCGCATTGCGACGAGCGTGTCGGCTTTCGCTGTTCAATTGGTAGCTGAACGTAGCTAAACTTAACATGTACTTATAAATAACAACTAGCTTATTATTAGAGTACCAACTAGGATAATTGTTTGGTACTAAACTTGTTATTCACTAGTAAAAACAAAAATCGAATAGGAATATTACGAAATAGAACTAATTAGAACCTAACAAAACTCTCGTCTCGTCATCAAACTTACCGTTGAAGTATATCGATTCCAATAAAAAATGAATAATCGAAATCGGTGGGCGTAATTTTGAGTTATTCATCCGTTTGTCGCGCAAATACTTAATGTGAATTTAAGGTTTATATGGTTTTCTCATGGATGCCACTGTCAGAACTTCTTTTTGGAAATGGGACCAAAATCAGATGTACCAAACCAATGAAGCATATATATTTGTTATTTTAGTGGCAGAAGTCTAATTGGTGATTTGCTTTCTCGTTTATCCTTTTGCCTAGAAGAAAAAAAATTGATAGTCATGTAGTCGAAAAACGAAACATCAACTTAACCAGTTTAATACGATAGGCGCAAAAAATACATCGCAAGATACATCGTGCCTAGATTAATTAACGAACTACCCTCAGATATTAGGAGTTGTATAACTCACAAAAACATTAACCGTATATTAAAAAGTTATTTAGGAACGCAAGACGGACACTTTGGCGCTAGTGACAAACCATTGCGGATTATATAGCGTTATATAATATGTATATTCCCTTTACTATAAAATTTTATTTGTAATAAATTAAAAAAAAAACTAACGAATATAGACACAGACATTTTGTTTATTAGCATCATATATAAATACATTGCAAAATAAATATGACACTATCCAAAAATAAAAAATAATTAAAAATACAATTAATGAAAGAATGAGTGGACAAATAGACATAAATACGTTTTCATTACGTAGGACTTCTAAAAGGCGTTAAGGAAATATGACAAAATTCGCATATCGACGTTGCCTTCATAGTCGATATCTCCGTGAACTTTATGATCGGCGACACCCCACGGTAAACGGAATTATGCGGTCGCACGCCGCAGGTTTCCTTAACCCTTCCAACCTAGCCCGTGATTTTGCTTATCTCGTGTCGAGATCGGGGAATTTAAATACGATTTGGTCGCACTCACCCCGGGACTCTCGCTTTGCTTGTATAAGCGCAAATTTAAGAGCCCCCTCAGCAAACATCTCGCAGTTTTCAATTGTTTGAGTGAGTGTAAGAGAGTTTATTCGTAAATGCTTTCATGTTTATTCTTGTGAAATGTTAAAAGGAGTTTCATTAGATATGACTTGTGTTATGGTTATGGCATGACTGTAACGCAAATTACAAATTGTTATTATTTAACATGTTACGACAATCTCCCAGAATATTGTGAGCTACCTTGCTGAACATCGCACACAACATATTTTATCATATTATTAACAGCAATACATCAAGAGCCTTAGAGGTAATTTAATAAACACTTACTGACTTTGTTTCAGCGATTCACTTGTAAAGGGCTTTTCCTCCAGCATAACTCACTTGTCCTAAACTGTACACTGATTCTTCTAGTATAGGATCTCTTTCAAACGGCTTGGTTGCCAACAACCGATAAAAGTACTTTAGTTGACTAAACTAAAGTACTTTAAAATTAGTCAGCCATTAACTTATTCTAATTGAGAAGTATAGATTATAAAATTTAAAATTCAATTGGCATTTAGTAGGACTAACTGTCGCTAACAACATTTTCAATATTTACTAATAGCATTAAGCAATATTACAATATGTCAACAGTTCAATAATTTAGGGTATAACCTAGAAATCTTTTTGCTCCGGATATACATGACATAAATAAATAAAGATTTGGCCCTAAATTAGGTTACACTGCATTGAATGAAGAGCTCTTATTTTTATATTATATTTATCTTTTACGTCATATGACGTTCGATTTTTGAACCGACGTAAAAAGGAGGTGGTTTTCAATTGGTCGGGTGATCTTTTAAATTATTTGTTTATTATATTTTTTAATGTATATACAGTTCATTCCTCAAATTATTTATAAACCTTCTATAGCCTAATGGTTTAGGGTACGGCCTGCGAATCGTAAAGTCGTGGGTTCGAATCCACCATTTGATTATTGCGTGAACCATGTCCTAGCACAAGCTTAAGCTTATTTGGAATAGTTAACAAAATTGTTAGTAATATTTCTGAAAAAAAAAGAAATATTGCAAGCTTTCTTTAAAAAAAAAACTATTTTTAGTAGAACCCTTATTAAAAAAACCAGAGTAACGAATACAAGAATATTACAAAAGAGCACGGACACAAGTCTATGGTTGCACTAAATTAAAAGAAAAAAGAAACGATTTTTAAAAAAAATCTCTTGTTTGAATTTTTTTTTTAATTGGGTTCCATAGTAATATTGTTAGTATAGCGCATTGGGTTCCGAAGATATATCAGGGAACTCCTAAATTTCGCAATTAATTAATATTTCCATGTTAAATATGATAATGGTAGGTTTATGTTAATCTCAGCCCTGTAGTTCTGGGCTCTCAAGAATAAGACTACGGTATCCCCTGCCTGTCGTAGAAGGCGACTAAAAGGGGCCTCGGGTTCACTGGGCGACAAGGGTAGGGGCCTTTGTCGTCCGCCAAGGTGGACCCGGGAAGAAGGCGACATCGGCTGGCCCGTGTCGCCTTGCACTGCGAGGGCACAGGGGGTGAGGGAGTAACCTCCCCCCCGGGATGTGCTCTCCTTGAGACAGTGCAGAGGGGCTCCGGTGCGTTCCACTGGAGATCCCGGAGCCCCTCACCATGCACTGAGGAAGGGCCACCGGGGAGGTTTTAGTGGGTAAAAACCCCACATAACCGCCGCCTTCCCCCCAGAAGGCGGGGTATCTTTTTAAAAATTTCCTCCTCGTCAAAAAAAAAAAAAGGTTGTGTATGTTAATCTAAGACTGGGTAAGCACTCGTAAGACAACGAGCACGAATGTGGTAAAAGAAAGGTAATAGAGGCGCCAGAACTTGTAATATTGATTCATTGATTGATGACGTCCAGGCCGATTTCAACCTGGCGACTTTGTTGGACAAGCATTTTAATTATCAGACTTCATTGATGTTGGGCTTAGGTTTTCTGCCCTCTCATGTTGTCTTTAGCGGCTGACATATCCGAGCATGATGCTAAAAGCACGAGAACTCATTGGACAAGTTCTTAATATAGCTACTAGCTCGTTAATGTATCGGTAGTCTGGACATTTATCGTTTGATTAGATTTGAAGTCGGTTTTTATTTCCACTCGTAAATTTAGGTGTAGATACTGCACCAGCGTGGATGTTTAAGCCGATCAGCTTTATGAGTGTTTTTTATCTTTATTGAGTGCAAAATATATGAGGTTTTTGACTATGTGCCCTGTGTGTTGTGATAAACCTACTCCCTATATATGAAACCTATAAGTATGTTTTAAAAGATCGCTGTCTTTCTACGCTCCGCTAGGGTTGTAAACATGGGAGAGTTAATTTTATATTTATACTGTGGCAACAATATTTATTGCAACATGAGTAACAATAAACGCTGCACCGATATAAAGAGCTGCATCATTAAGAACAATGCGCCTTTTATATTGCAGCGAATACTTTTAACGATAATTATCGAGTGTAATAAAATTTTAATGAATCCATTGAAAAATCCAACGCTCGCCGGTTATTATTTAATTTCTGTCCGTACAATCTACACTGGGGAACGTAGCGTAGCCTTTAAAGATTATTAAACTTAAAACATAAATTATTACGATTATGCCTAAGATGAATACCTCATGAAAGAAATGGTAAACTAATAAATGGTAAAATATTGCAAAAGATACTATTGCGAACATACTAAATATGTAATGACAGCCTTAGATCGGCATTGTTTGAGTACTGCAAAATATTAATGCTGCTAAATCCACCGATTCCATCATGACCTAGAGTTGCTTTGAAAACAGACGGAGGTTCTCAATCCGTCTGTATGTTTTTTATGTTCGTCATAACTTTCGACTAGGTGAATCGATTTTAATGATACTTTTTTATTTGAAAGCTGGTGGCTTCCCTCGTGAGACCTTCGTGTCAGTTCTGACAATGGAATACATGAGAGAAATCCAAAGAAAATCAATACAAATTTATTTAATATAAGCCTTAAATTTACATTAATTACGTGCTCGACAAATGGACGAATAACTCAAAATCCCGCCAACCGATTCCGATTATTCATTCTTTATTGGAAACGATGTAACTCAAAAGTTGATGAGAGTTTGATTGATTCTATTTCGTAATTACTATTCGATTTGATGTCAGTTTTTTTACTCGTAGATATACTTTTATTTATGAATACTGTGTCTACCCTCAATATATAATTATCTCCCTAATGATGTGTAACAATACTTTATTTTTAAAATAAAGTAAAAAATAACCGCTAGGACACCACAGGGGTTATAATACAAAGAAAAATGTACATTGCAAATCACAGAAATAGAATTCCTTTATTATTAAATTAAATAAGGGTATAAAAAAATAAACATTCTTATTTTTATATTAATGACAATAATATAGTTATATTTTTGAAATATTATTTAGAAGATATAAAAACGATCTGTGGTCTGTTTGTCCTATAATTTATGATACATAAGTAATACCTTTGTTTGTTCAACAAAAAGATTTTATCAACTGGGCGTACCGCACGAATTTGTTCACTCTAAAATATATTATGCCTAAAGGGAAGCCGATCGCATCTACAACACACGATTCTTTGACCATCACCCACATTCGTGTGACTACGCGATTATGCGGTCGGGTATCTCTATTGTTGCCGGTATAATTACGACTCGATATATCGCTGTACCCAATTTACACGTTAGATATTAATTTATATTATGGTCGAGTTAACGAGAAGTTTAATCGAGTTGTTTATGGTTTATGATGTTATTTGCTTAACGTTTTGAATATAATATGCCGATATAATTTTTTAAACCTATTTGAGGATACAGAGAGTATCTTTAGTACTTCCAATAGCCGATTCGGAATACAATTTGCTAGACAGATACTCCATTCAGAATTGTGCTTAAAGATTATAGATTTCTATACCTATAATACAGTCCTGACCTCTATTGCTTTTGCACGCCTCCAGTGAAGCGCAACCGATTCGCGTTATAAGGCTGGGAGGGTTGGTTAGTGCTTTACTATCAATACGTCAAGGTCTAGCAATTTTGTGATTCTAAAATGCTTGTATCACAATAATATTTGACTTATATGAAAATATGAGTATTACGTATATTAAGACAACTTTCATTACGCCATCTTTTATTTACACATTCATGTTCCTCAGTTATCAGTATTTCTTACGTCACTTTAGTTTGTGAAATTCTTGATGTTTTGTTTTTAACATGAATTTTTATGGCAATTTGTATATGAGTTTCAACTGATATCTTTCTTATTAACAAATTTTCACCTTATTACACGTGAGACACAATAAAACCTCATTTTAAGCGGCAATAGACTAATGGCTTAGGATACGGTCTGCGAAACGTATAAGGTCGTAGGTAATCCACCATAACGTTAAATACTTAGTAGCAATGGTTAACAAGAATGTTAGTAATATTTACGTAAAAAATGTTTTCTTAGTAGTCATCTTTTTATTAGTCCCTTCAAAGCTTTGTCAAATAAACAACTGAAATACAATGCAATTACTGCGGCATACTAACCACATATTATATGCGATCAATAAGTAATAAACGGTGTCCAATTCGAAGAATAAATAATTACAAAAAAAAACAATAATAAATCACACTCCGTGGAGTGAAACACGGAAATCGTTTTACGAGACCTTTCTCAACCTGTCCATTGAACATTTGGAACCAATGTACGTGGTATCGATATCTGTCAAATGGGCATAAATAAAAAACAACTGTCAGGCCGGGGTTCTCTACGGAGGATCGAAGTACGCCAAATGATACCATTAACTCAATAATATACCGCAGGGGAATGACAATGGACGGGAATACGAAAGTTTAGAGTGGATCGTTTTGTACTCGTATATAGATCTGATTAATTCTATTTCGTAATAATCCTTTGATAATACGGAAATAAAAAGAAGGCGTCCACGTGTGATAGCATTTAAAGTTGGTTTTTGTTTTTAGTCGTAAATATACTTGCCTTGGTATACAATCAAAGTATAAATAAATAAAATGAAATATATAAATATTCTTACTAGGTTGCCAACCCTGTGAACCTGTAACCTTAACGTGTAAAAATACGTTCACAAATTCACAAATTTACGACGTAATTACTTTAAGTACTATTACACCATAAAAGTAAGTAAAAAGACTGACTCTGTATAGCACATGGCTGGGCATCACCCATGTTTCTAAAATAAAATTAAGGCATAGTATGACATGAAGCCCTAGTACGGATTCACATATTTCTTATGTCTAGTAATAGCATAACAATTTCATTTTACAGTGAATGGATAATTTTTGATTTTTTTGTATACTTTCTTAGCATGTGCTTGCCTACTATCCCACGTGATGTTAAGTGGAAACGCAGTCCTGGATGGTAAGGCGCACTAACTTAGTAAATGCTCAACTCTTCAACATACCCACATTGACATGACATGAATGACAGACGAGGGCAAACAATTCCAGTCCCTTGCTGTAATATAATAAAAGTTGAAGCAAAGCGCTTCGTTCGGGTTTGAGGGATGTTCACAACAAAAGTATGAAATCCTGCAGTGCGTCTTGAATTCGATAGTCGAACGGGGATGGGGGAAATAGATCATGTAGTTCCTGAGCATACTCACAATGGAAATACGCAATATAATTAACTTAAACAATAATTTTAATTGATTAAATGTTTAATTGAATTAAAAAAAAGATTTTTTGTTTTTCTTACTGCTACATTGTCTTAGCCACAATTTTATATCGTAAAATCACTTCTATGGAGAGCAAACCACAAGACCATTTGGCAATATACATAAAGTATTGTGTTAATATGACATGATTAACGCAAAATTGTGGCACGGCTGGAACTAGCGTTATTGATATATGCGTGGGGAGAAACTTAAACTTCGTTATGGGTACACATATGATGCTATGAACTTAACAATTTCATACACATTTCTTACTCACAAATTCTACTATTTTCTCTTAGATTATCCGTGAAATAACAACCGACCGACTCTCAGTTGGTTGCCCTCGGATCGGAATGCTTACGCGTTACATAGTAACCGTACAAGCCGAGGTTACCCTCACCGGGGATCCTTGTGTCGAGTTACTAGCGTAGAGGTTCAGGCTAAGCGACCCAAGAGCTATGCCACCTTCAATCAAGGCTAATATTTAATTGAATTAAAAAAGATTTTTTGTTTTTCTTACTGCTACATTGTCTTAGCCACAATTTTATATCGTAAAATCACTTCTATGGAGAGCAAACCACAAGACCATTTGGCAATATACATAAAGTATTGTGTTAATATGACATGATTAACGCAAAATTGTGGCACGGCTGGAACTAGCGTTATTGATATATGCGTGGGGAGAAACTTAAACTTCGTTATGGGTACACATATGATGCTATGAACTTAACAATTTCATACACATTTCTTACTCACAAATTCTACTATTTACTCTTAGATTATCAGTCAAATAACAACCGACTGAGTGGTTCGGCGCTCTCAGTTGGTTGCCCTCGGATCGGAATGCTTACGCGTTACATAGTAACCGTACAAGCCGAGGTTACCCCTCACCGGGGAATCCTTGTGTTGAGTTACTAGCGATAGAGGTTCAGGCTAAGCGACCCAAGAGCTATGCCACCTTTCAATCAAGGCTAATATTTAATTGAATTAAAAAAGATTTTTTGTTTTTCTTACTGCTACATTGTATGTCATTGTCTTAGCCACAATTTTATATCGTAAAATCACTTCCATGGAGAGCAAACCACAAGAGCATTTGGCAATATACATAAAGTATTGTGTTAATATGACATGATTAACGCAAAATTGTGGCACGGCTGGAACTAGCGTAATTGATATATGCGTGGGGAGAAACGTAGACTTCGTTATGGGTACACATATGATGCTATGAACTTAACAATTTCATACACATTTCTTACTCACAAATTCTACTATTTTCTCTTAGATTATCCGTGAAATAACAACCGACTGAGTGGTTCGGCCTTTCAGTTGGTAGCCCTCGGATCGGAATGCTTACGCGTTACATAGTAACCGTACAAGCCGAGGTTACCCCTCACCGGGGGATCCTTGTGTCGAGTTACTAGCGTAGAGGTTCAGGCTAAGCGACCCAAGAGCTATGCCACCTTTCAATCAAGGCTAATATTTAATTGAATTAGAAAAGATTTTTTGTTTTTCTTACTGCTACATTGTACTCGTATGTCATTGTCTTAGCCACAATTTTATATCGTAAAATCATTTCTATGGAGAGCAAACCACAATAGCATTTGGCAATGTACATAAAGTATTGTGTTAATATGATAAGATTAAGTAAAGGCCAGCTTTTCTGACTTTTCTTTCTTATTTTTATTTCTATATCTACCTACCTATCTAAAATTGCAAAATTATACATAAGATTTTAAATGACTCGATCGTTAATGTAATGTTTAATTAATATTTGGAAGTAATGACTCCTTTTTCCATCATAACATTGGAATACCGGTCTTTTCAATCCGTATTTCGAATGCTAGCGAAGACAATGTAAAACAATGCTTCGCTGTTTAAGATAATGCAAGTATTTGTATTTCTTTATTTAACAAAAGGGAATACAAAACAAGGTTACCAAAAATATATTTTTACTACAATCTGCAAAATATATCGCCACAGTTTGTATCTTTAAATTAAACTACGTAAAGTTCTCAATAACTTAGTATTCATAAGTAAAGACTATTACTTTCGAACCGACTTCAAGTAAGTTCTCAATTGGTCTGTTTTTATGTTTGTTTTCTCACCACTTTCGACTGTGTGAACCGATTATGATAATTTTTTTTTGAACGTTGGTGCTTCCGGTGAGGTCCCATTTAAAATTAGTCTAGCAAGCAAAGTCAAGTCGAAGTTTTCAAGCCCTATAGGTGATCGCCCATTACCCAGGTATCAGCACGGGGGGCAACTGCTCCCTTGGTCGTGGGTATTGAAGGTCGTTTTTGATTTTTTTTTTAATGACGAACTACACAGATTGGCCAGAGAAGCTGGCCTTGACTGCTTCACCGGATTGAGAGGTGGCATAGCTCTTAGGTCGCTTAGCCTGAACCTCTATTGCTAGTAACTCGACATAAGGGTCCCCCCGGTGAGGGGTAACCTCGGCTTGGACGGTTACTATGTTACGCGTAAGCATGCCGATCCGAGGGCGCCCGTTTATGACTTGTATCAACTTAATATTGTGGTTCATATGAGGCTTAAATTTGCGTTAAGTGTGTGCTCGAAAAATGAATGAATAACTCAAGATTAACGCCAGCAGTTTTTGATGATTCACTTTTTTATTGGACTTCTAGGTTTGATAAGATGTTGGTTAGGTTCTAATTAATTCTATTTCGTAATATTACTATTCGATTTGAAGTCGGTTTCTGTTTTTATCCGTAAATATATTGGTTATTTTTATTTTCTGTTTTATTTGTTTCTCCGTTTATTATTTTTAGTTTACTTGTTTTTTCATTGAATTATAATAATTCATAAATTTGTAAGAATATGTTAAAAGTGGTCAATTGACAAGCACTTACACATTCACCGACACATACACACACACATTACACACAAACTTAAACAATATGCCTATAATTAAAATAGTACATATATAAATCCATACCAAGATCGAACGCGATGGAGGTTCACTGTGGACGCCCTCTGCCCCACCTAGGGGACATAGGATGATATATATACATATATAAATAGCCATAGGAGTAAGGACTGCCACCTATCGCATAGGAAATTCCTAGTTTAGGTGGCAGCGAAACATAAATAGTATTAATACTGGCAGAAAAATTGTAATTAGTAATACTGTTGTTATAATTTTTGTTATTTAATAAAGAATATTATTTTTATTTATTTTGAATCCTTAGGTTAAGTTTTTATAATATTTATATAAAAAGTAAAAAACACAAAAATATCATACAAAATACAAAAACATTATAAAAACCTAACCTAGTGTGTGCCACCGGCAACGAAGCAGGGCTCAAGCAACCGGTGGTTAGGGCGACATAGAGAGAAACCTCCTGACGATGCGTGCCGTGTCCAGGAGTACTGCCTTCTGTATCTGACCCTTGATCCAGCCATCTAGCGAAAGTCTCTTAAGATGTTGTTCGAGACTTTTCGCTATGAGACCGTTTGCATATCTACTATCGGGACAATGATCGTCGAATCCACATCCCACATGGCGGTCACCTCGTGAGCTAAGTCGAGGTACTTAGTGAATATTATTATTATTATCTAACGTCAATAAAAAAATTGAAACTGGAACACTTTCGTGACTTAACCTAAAATCAATACAAGTTACCAAAACATTCAAATTTCGCTTTGATTCTTTGTATTTGGAGTACACTTCATCAGATAAATACACTAAAGGAATAGGATTATTACCTTCGATAATACAAATCTATTTACCAAAATAACTGCTATAGTATAAACGAAATATGAAACAATATTTGAGTATCCCGCACGCGCTCTGAACAAATAATTTATTGTTATGACAAAACGCTCTTTACTACAAAATAAATAAAGATCGAAATTACCCAGTGTATTTTATCATTATTATAAATATATTTAAAATAACGCTCCAGCCACTAGTCACAGTTAAGCTTAAGCCGGTTACATCCCTCCCTATTTTCTGATGGAGATTTATGTCAGGGGATCAAAAGTTTCCAACCCGCACACTACAAAATTACAAAGTTTGGTGGTGTGAGTTACGCTATACCCTACCAAAACTGTGCACCACGATATCTCGTTTTAAGAACAATCGCTATGATAGGTGAAAACAATACATACCACCCAGAAGGCTAGACAGAATTAAAATAAAATAAAATAAAATTATAAATTTATTTATATTTCATTAAAAAACATAAACTTAAACAAAAAAGGATATCTTACGTAAACTTGGATAATACAGTATTTTTTTTTAAATTAAGTTTTAGTACTTAGTATTGCCTCCATGTGGCGACACTAAGTACTAAAAAAATAACTAACAAAAATATAAATAAATTAATTATACTATTTTATTTTAAGGAGAATCTCCTTGACTATAATTTATTTTAGTTAGCTAGCGTCTTTATCTTCCGTGAAATTCAAAACTTTCTTAACCGACCCTTTATTTTTGCTCCCAAGTGTATATTTATAAATACTTTTTGTAACATTGCATTCGTAACATACAGGTCTAAAGGTAAATGATCGCCGGTTGAAATGTCGTTAATTCATTGAACCATTAAATGGTTTAATTTTAGTGATACGCCATGCGGTAGCTCGACTTTACGAGTCCCAATTTATGGTGCTATGAAGTGCTGCGCGTGACACTGCGTCCGTTTTAACTGTGTAACATATACGGACGGGTACATGCGTGCCAAAGACCATCTGTTATCATTTTACTGGAAGGCTCGTGGATCACTGCCAGGTATAGTTCCGCTATTATTAATCGTTATCAATGTTTACTATACTGTGGATTTATGGGCGCCTGGTAGCACCATCGGGCTAGTGGCATCTATAAGTTTTGATTTTCTACCCGCATCTGGTTAAACTACATGCCGGGTGTTGTTATTTTATATTATCTTGCATGTATTGCACACACTGACATCCCCACATAGTTAATCTGCTTCTCTCTAGGGTGCTTGTTTATTTATAAAGCATTGTTTAATGGCTAGGGGTGACTCTGATTTTGTCGTATTAAACCAACGTTGACGTTGTTTGTATAATTAGAGTAAAAACGAAAACCTAACACAAATGGAATCAAACGTTTAACGCGTATAATAACGCGGACACTCGCTTTTTATTTCCCAATAATCGTATAAATATTACGAAATAGAATTAATCAGAATCTACTATCTACTCTCATCAAACTACCCTTGATCTTTTCTAATAAAAAATGAATCATCGAAGTCAGCTTGCGTTATATAAAGTTTCATTTGGGCAAGCGCAGCTAAATGCCATCTCGCAGCTTTGGACTCGGTGGAAAGGCGGGCTAAGAGGCTATTTGGTGACGCAGCTGAAACCAATCTGCTCAGTCATGAGCATAGGCTTAAGGTAACTAGCATTTCGGTTTTCTACAGATCTACAGATTCCTCCATCCCCGTTCCACCATCGCACTTCTAGACGCACTGCAGGATTTCATCCTTTTGTTGTGAACAACCCTCAAACCCGAACGAAGCGCTTTGCTTCGTCTTTCATTATCGTACAGCAAAGGACTGGAATATTTTGCTCGCGTCTGTCTTTCCCTCCTATTACAATGTGGGTATTTTCAAAAGTAGAGTGAAAAGGCATTTACTAAGCTAGTGCGCCTTACCATCCAGGACTGCATTTCCACTTAACAACAGGTGCGATCGTAGTCAAACACTTGCTTAGAAAGTAGAAAAAAAGATTATTTTTATTGCTGCCATATTTCTCTGACAGATACTTAACCTCTTTTTAAATAAAATTACGCCTAAAATTAATAGCAGTACTAACAATTTTACTATAAATCAGTTAGAACAGAATATACTACATAATCTGGGTATTTACAAACAGAATTAAATGCGCGAAATATATTAAACCTTTTGAAGCAGTAGGTGCTTTGCGACAGTTTTGATGTTAAATGGAGGTACATTGTTCGGCGTAATAGGGCAAGCTTAATAAATAAAAATCTAAAAGGGACTTAGATCTTATACTTCATTCCCCCTTTACACTAAACTTCCCGAAGTGGCACTCAAAGTTAGTTTAGCTTTTGAATGTCCCTTAGATCATATGTACCCCACAGTAAAATATTACATATTTGAAATTAAAAAACCATTTATTTTACCAATGTGTAATACATGGGTAAAATAAATGGTTTTAAGGAAGATTTAGAAAAAAAAATCTGATTACTCAATCAGTAATTATTAATGTAATTCGGAATGACATCATTATTAGATATGGTGGACATTTTAAATTCAAAATCATACAATACCAACATCTATAGAATAAAGTTTATAAATTTTATTATTTTCTTATTATCCTTTACATGTTTGGTTAAATTTGAACAATATTTCTATTATTCTTATTATAGTGATCGAATACGACAGTGAAAACAGTGATGACAATGCGAAGCATAACTCACCAATACTAGTTATGGCACAATAAATTTATTAGTCCAGTTAACTTGAATTTGTGGTATTACTTGCATCATAGCGTAATTGTAAGTAATTGTACAAAATATTAACGAAACAGCACGTTCCACACACTGGGATGTGTTCATAGCTACCTATATCCAAAGGTATACAAAATCTTATAAAATATTCAACTATTAACTATTTTTAAATGTGTAAAATCTTTATTTACACGACGATAATAGCCTAAGCCTAAATGATAGCTCCATAAACCTAAATTTATTCTAGGTTCTATCTTTAGGAATTATCTTTCCCAAAGTTATATACTAAGAAAATTCATGATTGGGAGCGAATCCTTTCAAACAGAATAAAATCAAATCGGTTCTGAGTTACCTGCGAGTGCACAAACATTAAAAAATTACAGACGAACTGAGAACATTATTAGAAGTCGGTTAAAAATATCGATATCGAACGCGAAAATTCGACTCCTAAGCACTTTACTGTGACCTAATTGGGGAACGTATTAAAACCGTGAAACGTTAGTAATTGATCCCATTAATAGTTTCCGTGTACGCTAATCCAACTAAGCTTCCGTAATCGATCAGATGGTAGCAGTTTAAGCCTTTATTTGTGCGTTGAATTCGTGGCTGCCAACGTTACCATGTTAATTGATATGGAAATCCCTGAAAACAGCAATTAAATTACGCAACTTTACCTACAGCGTTTGTAAACGTGCAGACCAATTCTGGCGATTTTCAAACAATGCGGGACTTGATTGACCAGGGATCTCAAGCTTCGTTACAGAAGCTTTACGTACATAGGTTTAAAGCATATTCCAGTGCAGAGATCGGTGACCGGTTTACGAGCCAACAAAGAAATATTGTCAAGATACATAGTGACACTTAGCAAGCAGCAAAATATAAAAGTAGTCTTTAAAAATCAAGTCATTGTAATGAAGTAAGGGCGCATACTTAGACATAACTCATTTGACCCTTCTCCAATAAAAAATATGATACATAAAATTAACATTTCATTATTTGAAAATGAAAATTAGAAACAAAAACAATACAAGAGTATGGTGTATTATATACTGCCAGTTTTCGTATAATTACCAGTAGAACACTGGCTGAAAATATTTTGAGCAAAAAGCAGAATCGTTAATTAAAAAAAAAGTAACATAAATTGGAACACATTTCAACGCGGCACGCACAATAACACAGCCAAGCTTCAGTGTAACTGAGTGCGGCGGACTCGCACCGATGAACCGGAATTAAGCTGGCTCAACAAAGCTTTGATAATGTCAACACTATATATCTACACGTACATTGCTGTACGCGGTACGGAGTTAATTGCTCAGACCCATTGTAATTAAGCAATATAGACTGGGAAATAGCACTAATACGCCTGTCATTATATAATTACAAATAAGCCAGTGATGTTCATAATACATATATAACGTATATTTCTCTTGAATAAATTAAACTAAGATGGCATTTATTGATCTTTCGATATGAAAAGTATCTAGCTGACTAAGAATACCACATGCTCGACGGTGAAGGAAAACCATCGTGCATGTCTGTGAATTTTTTTTATGACATGTGAATTCTATTCCGCACTAGGACCGTATGGCAGACTATGCCCTTATACTGTCTTTACAGTTTTTAACAGTGGGGCAAGTTATTTAGGCTGTTACTTAGGCTGAGATTTATTTCTAAGCAAGTGCTTACGATTCCACCGGATGTTACGTGGAAATGCAGTCCTGGATGGTAAGGCGCACTAGCTTAGTTAATGCCTATTCACTCTACTCTTGAAAATACCCACATTGTAATCAGAAGGAAAGACAGACGCGGGCAAACTATTCCAGTAATTTACTGTACGAAGAATGAAAGACGAAGCAAATCGCTTCGTTCAGGTTTGAGAGATGTTCACAACAAAATTATGAAATCCCGCAATTCGTCTAGAAGTCCGATGGTGGAAAGGGGATGGGGGAATTAGATCATGTAGTTCCTGAGCACACTCTCCAAAATGCAAAATTTGGCATTATGGTTTTATGGTCGAGATTTGCTCGCAACTAATTCACCCGGATCAGATAAATAAAATCGCAAGGTTCCACAATTACAATCGCTGCACTAACTTATAATAAAATAGAGAAGATGTTATAACTCGACCTAGGATTGAGTTTATAGGTAAGTCAGGTTATATAATAATCGTGTCACATAATATCACCCGTGTATGAATTTCCTTCAGAGGCGAGCCAGTGCAGCGTAATTGAATTTAAACGTGCCGTTGTCAGGAGACATATAGTATTAGTGACTTTGATATCAATTCAAGCAAATGCATGGCACGGAGTTAATGAAGTTATCAGCCGGTGTATTGCAACAGGACGGAATTAATTATAAAGGAGGAGATCTTGCTGGATAAAACATAAACAGAAATGTTATTGATTTGTCTCGATTGTCGACAATTTTTCGGAACACGCGCAAATCCTGATACAACTAAATTAATGCAAATAATATATTAGGTAACACATAGTCAATGTATTGTCCATGGTTGCTCCTGGTCCGAGCAATCGCCTCAAGTGATATAGAACGCTAGTAACCTGAGTTCGCTCTAGGATCGCGTGTTTGACTACGCTCTTAAACGCTCTTATCAGAGAAGCCTTGAGCCCAATAGTGGGACATACATATCGACGCTGGAAAGCAAAAACGTAGTAAGTGACACAATAATGTAAAAAATGGAATGTAATCGTTGGAATCAGAAAAAAAGACGCGTCGAATGATATATGACTTGTAACAATTCGTTGAAAAATAACGAAAATAGGATTTTCAAGATTGACACTTCTCTTTTATTTTTTGTACCGTTAAACGATTTTCTTTTAGGAAAACTCTAGGTTAATGCCGTGATACAATACTTATTCAGCAAAAAAATAATAAATATTGTGTCCAAAAACGACAGCTCTAGGTTCACAAACACAAAAATTATAATAATTTTTTTAAATGTTCAAACTGTTTTTTGGCTCCGGTGAACAATTTCATTTTTGTGGGTTACTACGTTTTGTTTTCCAGCGTCGATATATATGCTGTAACTTTAACTTTTTTTAACAAACATATATAGTATAGAATAAAATACGATACGATAATTATTTCATGATTTTTTTAGCGTAATACAAAAATACAACGAGTATCAGAAAAGCGTAGAAAACTTTTTATTTTCCAACTTTTACGGATATAGTTCCAGTAGTTTTCCGCTGCATAAAAGTTTATTTACAAATTATTCCTCTAATAGCATACTAAATTACAAAAAAACGAAAATAATAGTAGCACGTAGGAAACAAGCGAGGCAATTTCAATAATCAACAAGGAAAGCCGCACACGCTACAAAATAGATTGTATCACAATAATTGTCGTTAGACGCGGTCGTTTGCATGAAATAATGCTTAATTTCAATTCCGTGTGCATTAAGTACATATGTAAACTTGTGTGGAACGCTGCCAATAAACTTCGATACACATCGTTATAGCTCAGAACGCTTGTGCCCCGATGGTAAGGGTGCATGAATGACTCCAATGCATTGATTATGCTAATTTTATTATCGAAATTTCATTCGTCACGACTGTTCGCGGACGCTTTTTAACTTGGCGTCCTTTAATGCAGTGCCATACTGCATATCAATAGAGTAGGTAATAAAAGGCATAACTTAGCAGGAAATCGAAATTAATGACCATGTATTGACACTTTTATGTGGTTATTTTTACAATTTCAATCATCATTCAATTCTCACAACAATAATTTAACGAAACATCTATAGTAGATACTGACCATCGAGCTATTTCTCTACGTGACCGTCACTCAAAAAAAAGTTGACAACTAAACTTAGTACCTTCAGACTAGTATCTTCAAATCGTATTGAATAAAAAAACTCGTAAGCAAAAACAAAAACTAGATTATACTTATGATTATAATATATTTTAATCTTTAAGATAAAGAACGGCAAAAGCGTGGAACTCTCTCTTTGAGCGAAACGTTAAACTGAAAAGAAAATATTATCTCTCCACTCCTCCTTTGAATAGCGTAAGTAATGTTGTTTTAAATATATTACATATGTAAGCTAAACACTTAAACTTTAAAATAATCTCTAATGTACTTTCAACCGACCTCAAAAATGGAGGAGGTTTTATTTAGAATGTATTTTTTGTTTGTTTCCTAATAACTTTCGACTGGGTGAACCGATTTTGATGATTCTTTTTTTGTTTGAAAGCTGGATACCAATGTAGTGCCAATACTGAAAATGCCATCCACGAGAAAATCATATAGGTGTTAAATTTTCATTAAGTATTTGCGCCACAAATGGACGAATAACTCAAAATCACGCCAACCGATTTCAGTGCTTCATTTTTTATTGGAAAGGATGTACTTTGAAAGTAGATTGATGAAAGTTTACTTAGGTTCATATTAATTATATTTCTTTGTCGCCTTTATGCCGGGTCTACCACAGGCACCACAGGCAGGGGATACCGTAGTCTTATTCTACGAGCCCAGAACTACAGGGCTCAAATCACTTAAGACAAGCCTAAGCTTATTTGTAATGGTTAACACGAATTTTAATAATATTCTTAAAAAAAATATTGAGCAAGTAAAGTGATTAAAAGAAGAATGTTTTTTTTTAATTTCCTACAGAATATTCCGTAGAGCGCTGTAAAGTTTGCGTCTAGATCAACGAGACGGTTCTTTTCAAAATCCGTCACACTTGCTTTGACACAAGAGCGCCACTCTGGTCGCAGAGGAAATCTCGCCCCAAGTCCTCCTACAACTACTATATTGTGCTACTTGCTACCGAGCATTTAAGAGCAAGTTCGGCATTGCAAGCCATATCAGGGCTCATGCCCGAAGCTAGTCAAGGTCGCCGTCACCGGTCACGGTGTGGACTATTATATATATATAAAAAATAGTAATATTTTACATATATATATATGTAAAATTTACGATCGTGTTTACTGTATGTTGATATAAGTTTGTTTATCATACAAAATCGAAGGGTACAATACTCCCCGGGCAATGAAAGTGGATAACTCTGTTTGTATTCCATGCCGTGGTTAGGCTAATGTTAAATAAAATTCTGTTCAGCAATAACGTAGCATTATTATTAAAATGAATTCATTGTCCATTTTGTTACCTAATTTAATCTAATTTCAAAAGTAATCAGAATGTTTTGGGGCCATCGTGTGAAGAAATAATTGTGTATTTTTTTGTTCTCAAATTTATTACTGAATGCGACTGTAACATTTAGTAGCATTATGGTACAAAGCATACTTGGAAGTTGGATTGGGTAGTAGTTTACGAAAACTGACATGTTAAATTAGTAAATTCACAATAACACAATGAAGGTTTAACACGACTCATAAACTGTAGTTGAGTGACTGATAATAAATTATTGTTTTTCAATACCTAACATGTATTTTACTTAAAATCTTTGATTGTTTTTTTTATTGACTACACAGATTGGCCAGAGAAGATGGCCTTGACTGCTTCATCAGATTGAGAGGTGGCATAGCTCTTAGATCGCTTCGCCTGAACCTCTATCGCTAGTGACTCGACACAAGGGTTCCGCTGGTAAGGGGTAACCTCGGCTTGGACGGTTACTATGTTACGCGTGAGCATTCCGATTCGAGGGCGCCCGAGAGGGCCGAGCCACGGCTCGGTCGGTAGCTATTTCACGGATAATCTAAGGGACATTCAAAAGCTAAACTAACTTTGAGTGCCACTTCAGGAAGCGTTGGCGCTGGGAGAAGAAGTGGCCGAAGAAACTCCACAAAAATCTTTGAATAACTAAATAACACGTAGTGAATATGACTCGTGAGAAAAACAAACATCCAACTTCATAATGAATTACAACCCCGCCGATTCAATGCAATATAATGACCCATTTTTGGTCGTTAATAAAAAATAATTCATAAAAAAAATACGCGCCATAAACGGCGGACTGCAACAAAATATTATAGTATAATAAATAATGGTACACCCCGAATTTAGCGATCGTTGCCCGGGGCACACGCTCCGCGCAATTTATGTACAACCCTACGTTTAAACTTGACGCTCAATTCATTGTAGGACATAAACGTTAGCACCGACGATGCGACACTTATTATTTATAACCAACCCCGCATGTTGAATTAAAAAACACAAAGAGACATTCGAGATTATTACATCTTTTCACGTTTAATTGTACACAATGGGTAAACAACAAAAGCGAAGTTCTACATGCGTAACAGTTGCATTCGAGTGCAGGAAGATAGGCATCCATTTGTAGTGGCATCGATTTTGTGTGAAATTTAAATGATAAAAGTTTGAGGACTCCGGCCCGTCGCCGGCTGCACGTGAACAAATGAAGATATATTAATCCAGTCCGGGTTAAATCGTTATTAAAACTGTGATTAATGACCGCTGTTAATGGGCTACAGATTAAGGAGCGGGCTACACGAAAGTAAGTTTAATTCTACGGCCAGCCAGCGACACAAAGGGAATTTATCTTCATCATTAGCATGTTACTTTTATTCGACTTAAGTATATACTTCGTAACACACTCCGTGATAACTTAACTTTGAGCATTATTCATTTTATTATAAAAGTAATAATAAGAAAAACTATTTTTTTATTCCCTTTTAGACATAGACATAGACATTTATTTATTGGCATCACAATACAAAAACACATCACAGACAGAATATAACACACATTAAAAAAGAATGGAAAATAGACAAAACACGGTTAAAGTTACACGGACAAATAATACAAAACATATGATTCCAATATTGGACACCGTCTCAGCATATGCTGTCGCAAGGATGCGACAGCTCTGCGATTTTCAGCGGTGCCCGGGACTACCTAAACACGTGCGCGCGCAATACTACTTTTATATGGAATTTATACAGACAATAAGAGTATAGTAAATATGATACATAAATAAAACAGTTATGAGATTAAAATATATTTTATACAATAAAATAATAGATGAAAAAATTTCATAAATAAATATATTATTGAGTCAAAAATAAACTAAAATAAATAATATGATAATTAAACGTATAAAGTTTAAATAATATAATGAATTTTACATACCTTCCTGTAAGGCTTGGTATTGGCCAAGTGTGCCTGGAAATCGCCTTACCTTATTATTAATGACAGGAGAATGTAAGTGACTTATTGCCCATGTTCTCACGTTGCTATTAGATTGAGTGGTGGCCGTACTCTAAAACCAATAAAAATATATGATTATATGGTGCATAAAACCGTATATTCCTATAAAAATCTATAGTCCATCCTTCTATATTTCTCACATACTCTTAAAGAAGAATATAACTAAAAGAACGTCGCCTCTGTATTTGCTAAAATTAGTGTAATTAATAGCATACAATTAACAATAAAATAACTAGGAAAGATGTTTGAAGGAGACTTCTTAATATAATATATATTTACTTAAAATTTTAAATAAGTTCCAATAAACTTTTGAAGAAATATGAAGTCTAACACAAATATCAAGAGACACAATAGAGTCTGCTCCAAACTTCTAATAAACGAAGACCTAAATTTCGCAAATAGGTCGCGAGAAACTGTGCCCTAATAAGAAAGTTATTCTACTGATGTCTTGTTGCACAAATTCATAGCTATTTGTATAGCTACGAATATTCACTGTCCAACAATGCGACGATATGTAAGTGATACACACCTCGGACCTAAATAATGGGATATACTGAAATACAAAATCTTTCAATCGCAGTTGACGTTGTCAACGTCGTACGTCACTTTAATCTATTTATTGGAAAGAAGTTGCTTACGGCAGGCTTGGCAGAAGATATGAATTTTATAGCGCGATCGAACTGAAAAAAATGTGATGAAAACCGTAAGAAAAATATATAACGGAAGTGCTATAGTCGTATACCCGGCGGGCGATAGCGTGACCAAGTTTAACTCTCTGAGCGCTTTAAGAAATTATTAATAAGTATTAATTTATTATTTATGTAATTTTAAATTGTCGACAAAAAGAAACGAGGGAGTAATTTTTATTACTCTAGTGATAGTGTTTTGGAGGACACAATAGATAAAAAATTACGTCATAAATCTATAATAGCAGTTTTCTCCAGAATGCAGAAAATGCTTATGGTGGTGGAACTCCTAAGTCGCTAAGCCTTAACCTTAAGAACTTTTATTGAGAATTACCCTGCACAAGAGCCCTCGAGAGAGGACCTAGTCGTTTGCCCTAATCACGGGGCTAAAATCAATAGGTTGCTACTGCCTTGTACTTGCAAAATAAGTCTAAAAATGTATCCATGAATTATCACCCCAGGACTAGTTAATAACACTTAATAATAAAAAAGCGATTCACGCGGCGTGCCGTCGTGCAAAGTACTATTCTAAAATTACCCACGTGAGAAATCGTATATTAATCGAACCTATTGAATAGTAAGAATAGCCAACGTGGTCTCCCGGGGTCGGAGCCCCTAATTATCGGTTTGCCTCGAAGCTGTTTGAGCGAAATGTTTCCAAATTTGTTAATAAGCCATGTCGGCTATTGTCGAATGAATATAATAACGTGAACGGTTGCGAAACGCTTTCGCCATATGGTGACCGAACTAGCGTCTCCCAGCGGGACTTGCTAACTTGTGTAACGGCGACTGCAACGAAAGCATTTAAGTTCCCAAAACGCCCTATTGAGATCAAAAAGGTAAGAAAGAACCTTGTTTAAAATAGTGATAAATACTGTAAAAGTAATTTTATACTATGAGTAATTTTACGTAAAGGCAAATACTTAATTAAGCATAATAAATTCCCTGCTAGTGTAGTTAATATGCGCTTAAATATATATATATATATATGCTTCTAGTGGTGTCAAATTAAATTGTTCTTTAACCAAAGTTGCTAGCTGTCTGAGAATAAACCTTCCAATTTACGTAGTCATATTATTGTGTAGCTGTCACACTCACCCAAGATCTGATGGTGATGCTGATGGTCAGGGTCCAAATCGTCACTGGTTTGTACCTTAGTGAATACTTTTTTGGACATAAAACACAATCACTTCCTAAAATGTGTGCTCGATATATTATGATAGGCTTATGCCATTTCTCGAATGGAACCCCATACACTTGGTACAAACGTTTAGCGATTTTTATCTCTAAGCGTTTGGCATGCCAATGTCCGCCAATGGCCATGTCCGTAACAGGATGTGTAAGTTTATTGTATAAAAAATACACATATTTCGAAATGAAAACGTGATACACATGCAGAATAATGGTAATTAAGGTCTGTAAGAAAATATAGCCGTCAGCAAAAAAAAAGAGTCGGTTAACAAAAGTTTGAATATCTCGGAAAATAGAGACGTTAGCTAAGTTGGATAATACAGTATTTTTCATTAAATTTTATTTCTATTTAAATTTTACGCCACATGGAGTGAACACTAAGTACTAAAATTTAAATTTAAATAAAATTTTATTAAAAATACTGTATTATCCAAGTTTACGTAAGATATCCTAATTCCTTTATGTTTTTTTTAATGAAATATAAGTAAATTAATAAAAACATTTTATTTTATTTTAAGGATATTTAATTGTCTATCGCACATGCACAATTTATTTCAGCCAGCTTCTTCTAGCGTTTTATCAGCGTCTTTATCTTCCGAGCTATTCAATCTTTCTTAATCGACTCTTTATTGTTGCCAAGTGTAAAATGGTTATGCATATTTCGGTACAATAATTGAGTTTGAGTTACCTAGAAACAGTCAATTAACCTTAAAAATTTAACACGCTCATTTCTCATATCCTACACCCAAGACTACCAGTATTTACATGGATTGCGTGTATATGTGTGGGGTCCGATGCAGACCCACGCGCGACGCTCACCCCTCGCGTTTCATTAAATACATTTCCGCATATCACGCACTGTGTCATTTCCTTTATAGTTGGGTACCCGTATCACTATTAATTTTTCTATCGATATCGATAAAATATCGAAATGAAACTTCCTTGTACTAAATGTAAGTAAAATTTCAACTTTTCATCTAATCGAGCCATGGAACAACACTAGGTCACCCTCAAGGTAGAATGCCGTCGCACTTAGAATGACAATCTGTGCCGATGCTGAGTCACATTGTTACTTGCTTAGTTAATCATAATAGAAGTGTAGACTGACTACCTTTAAAGGTCGTTCACCTCTCAATCCGTCTCTCTCCTTGAGCTATAAGAAGTGAACGATTTATATACAATGCTATCCAGAATATTGAAATCCGAATCCCAGAACAGTACCGCTTTTGCGCCTTGATCTTGATAGTACGTCGATGCAATTTCATTAGTAACAGCGCCGTCAAAGCAAGAAATAGCAATGTAATACTGTCACTGTTTGCTGGTATTTATCGCGATAGTGATGTAGACAGTAGTGATGTTAACATTTCAACCCTCCTATCTTTTTTTTTGTTAACGGGGAGGGAACCTCCAAAAAGATAACCCACCTTCTGGGGGGAAGGCGGTGGTTATGTGGGATTTTTACCCATTAAAACCTCCCCGGTGGCCCTTCCTCGGTGCATGGTGAGGGGCTCCGGGATCTCCAGTGGATCGCACCGGAGCCCCTCTGCACTGTGCTCAAAGAGAGCACTTCCCGGGGGATAGGTTACTCTCTCCCTCTGTGCCCTCGCAGTGCAAAGCGACGAGGCGAGGGTTTGGGTTTATAGTGGACTGGAGCTTGCGAATATATTACTGCGCTAACGAGAAATGGAATCTATTGTTCGAGGTCACAGTTTGACTATCGCATTTACAACGAGTTGTGACCCCGTTAGATTGTTTTATATTTTCTTTATAAAAATATTCAAACTTATTCGTAATAAAAGTCGTGAGGCGAAATTACTACGAAACTACGAAAATAATAAAATCTTTTTTTACGTATCTTATATATGGGTATCGACACATTCAAAACAAATGAAGTAACATCACTATAGGCAAAACCATGGGAAGCTATTTGTGGATACAATCAAATCCACAGAATAGTATTATTATCAGATTAAAAACGTTCATTCATTGTAGAAGTTACTCAACCCAATAAAGAATTACTTTATGCAAAAAGTTGTTGCTATTTTCTTTTTTATTATTGTAAAATTTAAATACACTGATCTATGTGCCTTATTTATTTAAGGCTTTTTGTTTTGATTTTGGTGTACAATAAAGTTATATCTCTCTATGTTTTATCAATTGATCTATAATTAATAACTAATTAACTTAATATTTAATATATATAGGACTAATCGCAAGCATAAATATGTCTACTGCATGTCGGTACTCTGTGAGATCGCGATATTTCCATGGTCGAAGCGGCCCATTCATGCAACTGTAAATGCCTCAGCGTCGCTCTCCCACAGTTGAATGATCTTCGTTTAATACATAAGAGAGTCACATTTTACAGGATTTCTACAGGAACAATCATCTGTTCTTGTATTATAATATATCTGAACGTACGGCTTACATTTAGATTTAGATTAGATTTTAAAGATCTTCGACAGATTCGAAGACAGATGTGAGAGAAGGAGAGAAGTTATATCCACGTTCCATGTAGCTTATTAGGATCCCACGTGCACCGGGCAAAACGTTTAGCAAGTGATTATTATGTACTTACGTAGACTCAAAAACGTACGCTTTGCGACTAGGCGATAAAATATCTATAATGCTATAAACAGACGATATATATATATATATAAGTGTATTTAACTTCTTCTTTTGGTGCCATCTTCTATCGAAGGTTGGCGACCATCACGGCGATTTGGACCCTCGACACAGTAGCACGAAATAAAGAACGTGTGCTCTTATTGTACCATTGGCGTAGATTTTTAAGCCAAGATGTTCTTCTCCTTCCCGAATTTCTTTTCCCTTGTATCTTTCGTATTTGGGATTGCGCATTATATGCCCTAGGTATTCCAGCTTTCGCCTCTTAATTGCGTTAAGAACTTCAACCTTCGTTCCAAGTCTTTGCAGCACTACTTCGTACTTGCGTAATTTGTCTCTCCAGGATATCCTTAACATTCTTCTGTATACCCACATTTCGGAAGCTTCAACTTTTTTGCACATGGCCTCGATCAGAATCCAAGCTTCGACGCCATACAGAAGAATGGAGAATACAAAGCAGCGCGAGCGAGAGAATATAATATATAAATACACTTTAAAATAGTATTTACAATTCAGTTATAGATTTAAAATAATTTGTCATAAATTTTAATGTAATTACCCTCATTAAAGTTAAATCTGCCTGCATCGTCGTCTTATAATACAAAAATTATGTCAACGTTAGAGTATTGCATTACTAATTTCGTAAATTAAATTAATATGTAAATTGTTTGCGTTAGAACTAAGGTAAAATAACTTGATAAATACATTGATAATAGTAGTTGTAGCACGGTAATTTTAATTACAGGATACTACCGATCTTCGTATAATGAGGTTAAATTAAGCTGCGAATAAATTTTAAAAAAATGATACAGTTGTAATTTTATTATGTATTCAAGGACTTTTTTGAAATTTGCACAATAATAACCGTTACAATGCAAAATGTTTTCAAATCAAACGAGTTCAAAAATTTGGTAACCATGGAGATAATTTCTGTCCAAACAATAGGCGTTATCATCCCCACATCTATTCGACGAGTCCATTCTCGCATATTACAATTGCCAACATGGGGCTGATAGACCAACAGTGGGAATTTTAAATTCCATTTATTTATAAAGTAAATTGGTTGTTATACTGATTTCGGAAATTGTCTATAATTTCGTTCCCATGCCATTTCATTATTATAGTTACGTTATATTCCCTCGTTTTAAGCCCGCCATTGCTTGCATAGGGTTCGCGTGAGGATTACCGTTTATTTAAGCGTTTGATTTTTTTCCTCCCTTAATAACACACTATTACTCTTTCCTAACGTTTTTATTACTAGGTAGGGTTCATATAGACGTCGTTTGAGATGACTACTGTTAACACAAAATGGATCGGACGACTCTAATTCTAAGCAACTCATTTGAATGAAATAAACAAATATTATCTTAACCGGCGTTATATGTTAAACTACTGACAGTAAAATAAACTTTAATGATAGTACTGACGTTAAGATTATAATGTTTGAAACATTTGTAGGATATTCGAAAATAATGTAGATAATTGTATAAAGTTTAAAAAAGATTGATTAGTGATCAATTATACAACCTGTATTGGAAATTATTAAGGTCCATAGAGAACCTTTAATTGTGGCTAAGATTGTAGGAGGCAGTGGAATTAATTAAAGACGGATTTGGTTGGGTAATAAAAAGCCGTGAGACGTTTTATGGGGTATAACATTTAACGCATGATACGAGAAAGTATAAAGCGTCGCATGCTAATTAGAATAGACGGGACCACCAAAGGCGTTCGTTAATAATTTCCGAGGAAAGAGATTTGTAGCACAACGTTTTAATATAAAATAAGGTAAAAGTATCCTAAATAGTACAGTAAAAGATGGCAAGTCAAACTTCAAGGGAAACTTCAAAAAAATTGAGTTATAGGTTACGACGTACATTTGATTTTGTAAGGAAATATTAAACTCATCACATAAAAATCTGATTTGGTCAAGTCTATTTTTTCTTATATTTTCTAAGCAAGTGCTTGACTACGATCCCACCTGATGTTAAGTGAAAATGCAGTCCTGGATGGTAAGGCGCACTAGCTTAGTAAATGCCTATTCACTCTACTCTTGAAAATACCCACATTGTAATAGGAAGGAAAGACAGACGCGGGCAAACTATTCCAGTCCTTTACTGTATGAAGATTGAAAGACGAAGCAAATCGCTTCGTTCGGGTTTGAGGGATGTTCACAACAAAATGATGGTGGAAAGGGGATGGGGTGATTAGATCATGTCTGTAGAATAACTTCAAAAATTAGGACGTATGTTCTATATTTTGGATTTATTTTACATTAATAGAAGATCCGTGGAGCTCAATGTCCGGACGGTTGCTTCAAGTTGCATAGTACGCTCACTGGGCGACAAGGGTGGGGGCCTTTGTCGTCCGCTAAGGTGGACCCGGGAAGAAGGCGACATCGGCTGGCCCGTGTAGCCTTGCACTATGAGGGCACAGGGGGGGGAGGGAGTAACCTCCCCTCCCGGGACGTGCTCTCCTTGAGCACAGTGCAGAGGGGTTTCGGTGCGTTCCACTGGAGATCCCGGAGCCCCTCGTCAGGCACCGAGGAAAGGGCCACCGGGGAGGTTTAAGTGGGTAAAAACCCCACATAACCGCCGCCTTCCCCCAGAAGGCGGGGTATCTTTTTGAAGATTTCCATCCCCGTTAACAAAAAAAAAAAGTTGCATAGTACGTTAGCAACCAGCGTTCGATCCCCGGTGCCGGCACCGATAAAGTTATTTATAGCAATTATGTGTTGATTTACTACGTGCTTGGCGATGAAGGAAAACATCGTGAGGAATTTGGAAGAAAATTTTCTAACACATGTGGACTATGCCCCTATTCTATCGTTACAGAGAAGGCCTGTGCCCAATTGTGGAACATATGTATATATACTTATATGTATGTATATAAATGATGTAACTTTTACATTGAAAAGGAAAAATGTGAAAGTAGCTTTGTAAAACATCCAACAAGGAACCCTCTTGTTGAATACAACACAGATTATTTAAAACGACACTGCAAATACTAATGCATTGTCTCCATTCTTTATTATTCATTGTGTTTTTTATTTCTATCTTTTTTCAATAATACTTACAGCGTTGGTGAATGCAAAGAGCTACTACAAGAACAAAAAACAACTGGTCTAGTTTTTACATATTTAAGAAATTCAGTATGCAGTCTACGCACACATGTCACATTCACGTAGAAAACTTTAACTACAAATCGTTTAAAGTAAGGCTATCTTCTTTATTTACGTACGTATGAAAAATAATTCTACTCTAAATAGAACATAAAAAATCTTACTAGATATGCTAAAGATCAACGATCCAGAAATTTAATTGCCTTCATTGTTTAGTGAACCAGAAAACAGAGAAGTTGTACAATTTTTTATATACTGTAAAAAAATAATAATATTTTTATACAAAGATCTAATGATAACACAAAATTTTTCTTTAAAAAAGATATTTCGTTCTTTTGTTGGTGTATATTTGCATATATTTTTGCAAGACCTTAAGAATGGTTTTAGTATAACAATACGATATGTAACAGTCTAATGATATGCCAGTTAGTCTGATAATTATTACAATTCAACAACAGCAATAACTAACCATGGCGAGTCCGGAATGTGAATATCATTTGAGGCGTATACTTCACTGTGTAAACTTTATTTTTCGGTAATTTTATCGAATAAACACACAACTTTCAGTTTTTTTATATAGTATAACCATATATTAAAACAGAAACTTCGAGGTCATTAATAGTTGTGACAAAAATATTACGAAAGTTTAAAACTCTCAATAGTAAGTCGGCCATTTTGGATAGTATTAATTAGAAGCAAATATTTTTAAATACTAGGTACTACCCAATGAAATGGGCTTAACGAATTTATCACATATTTTATTAAAAAGAACTATTAACAATTCACAACAATACACTTCCAAAGATTTTAAACTACTTAAAAGTACTGTCTGATATTTTACCGTGAGAAATGGAAAAAAGCAAATGTTTTAACCATAAGAAAGACGCGGTAAATTTGCCGGTAATATGTTTTGTTTTTAATAAAAAAAAAACAAAACTGCTGCAGCAACCTATTCAACTGGCCAGTCATAAATATTATTGCAGTTTTTAAAATCGATTATCGATATCTATATAACATATATTTATATTATTTTTTATAACTATCACAGAACCGAATCAGCCTTAAAAGTGCTGCAAAACAATTAAAAAAATAGGTTAAGAGGTTATGGAATTACGATCCCGCCGCCGCCCGGTTCCTTAAAAGTTTTAAAAACCTACTAGAAGTAAGCTTAAGGAGTGTAGCTCCGTGCATAATTTTTTAACCTATTTTTAGGAATGGCGTCTAGTAATTAGTACTCTAAGCTGTCAATAGCTTAATAATTTAGGATATGGCCCGCGACACGTAAGATTCGAATATTTTAACATTCAATTCGATATTTTAGAAATAAAATATTGGCAGCATTTTTTTTAAAAAGTACAGAATCGATTCTCTAACCGAATTTGTGCTGAAAATATTATTGTTCACATTAAAAAATATGTTTAGTGAGTTATAGTGGATTGATAATCATGTAAAATTTGCATTTATTTTTTTTATATGAAAATCGATTTAATCAATAATCAATCAGTATTATAGTAAACAACACTCGAAAGATTTAAGTCAATAACTAATTCCATCATGGCTGATGTTTTTTACGTAATTTTAATTATCTTTAAAAAATATATTTTTGCTAAAATCATTAATGACCCTCAAGCTTCTCGTCTATTATAGGGTTATTATAATTATTATTTAACGTAATAACATTTTTCAATTTAATTTGTAGTGTGTCCGTATTCGATAAAATTACCTATTTTTCAAAAATAAATACATGGTTAGTTAAATCTGAAGTCTTATTAATCAAAAAAGTATTAAATTCCGACGCAAGTAATAGCCTGTATAAAAGGCATGGGTTTTTTTACCAATTAATAATTTTACGGGTTTTAAAATGAAAAGAAATGGATTTTAGTATCAAAACAAAACATTCCCTGCATTCGGGGTCATTACTGTTTGGTCACGGCGCGCGATTAATCCCTAACGAACTGAATCGAAGTTTTAAAAGAAATCCAATTCGATATTTGTGTTTTGTGGCGCTTGTTTTGATTGTATATATGTTATACTTTATTTATTTTATTTGGAACAACAAGCGAATACATATTAAGAGCTTATGTTAAAAATACATAAAGTAAAATGTAAATTATAATAAATTAATTATTCTCGCCACTGTTGGTCGGCAACAACTTGCAAAAATCTTTGATGTAACATTACATGTAGACAATAAGGACTGTTTGTTGGCAAAATAAAGAGAAAAAACTGTCACAGATTGGATTAGAGTGACTAATGCGATCATAGGATGGATGACTTCATCTCACTAACGCGCCCTGATCCAATATTTACAAGCACGGTGCAAGTTCTCCGAGGTCAATATTAGTTTGCCGTACAAATGAATACATTTTGACACAACAGAGCTACCATTTTGACCGGTACGAGTGTTTGTAGAGGCAATTCTCGCTGCAACGTCTTGTGCCACCGGAGAGTAGAAATACCAACTGGTCTTTGTTTATAGCCACATGATATCAAATAGATCAGTGTAGCTAATTTGTTTCCTAACATTTTTAGTTTTACAAACTAGTAATTCGATCCGGATTCTGACGGCCGATTTAGTGTCATTTATTTAACAGAATTCAAAAAGGTGAGTTTCTCAATTAGTATCGTCTCTTACAAATCGAGGTTTTTTATTTGAAAGGGTTTCATTTAATTATGTCCCATGTTTTTCTACACATACGACCTTGGATTCCGAAGAGATAAAATGCAATAAAATTACTCACACACCGTTAGCCATAGAAGGAAAACAGAGATCATTTAATACGATCCTGTCACACCTCTATCGCTTTTAAATACGAGTACATATTCGCTTACATAAGCTTACATAATAATCGTTAGTTATATTAATACAGAGCCGTGGTAGCTCAGTGTCCAGGCGGTTGGCTCGTGTTGCATAGTACGCTAGCAACCCGAGTTCGATCTCGGTGCCGGCACCAATAAATTTGCTGTTGCAATTTTATGTGCCGATTAACCACGCGCTCGGCGGAAAACATCGTGAGGAAACCTAAATGTCTTAGAAAAACTTTCTAAGGCATGTGAAGTATACCAATCCGCACTAGGGCCGTGTGGTGGACTATGCCCTTATACTCTCTTTACAGAGAAGACCTGTGCCCAGCAGTGGGACATATATACTATATATATAAAGGCTGTAACTTTAACTTTTAACTATATTAATACGTCGTCAATTTCACGCATACAATGTTCTATAAACGATGCTATAATTTCAATACGCCATCAACAATTAAAGTCTATTTTGTTCGTGAACATGAATAAATTGGGTTCTCTGCTTAATCAATTTAAAGCTACACGAGTATCATGCAAATTTAATGAGGTCGGTAAAGTAAGTTAAAACTTTAAGGGTTGTAACTTCGACTCAAGCCTTAACAAGCGAAATCTCAATTGTTAAAACATGCGTAACTCTGAACGACTTTCGTATACGTTAATAAACATTGATAATGTTACGAGTACAAAGTAAATGTGTATTTTACTTGAAAACTGTCGTTATAAATAAAATGATAATATTAGATGTCATTAAAAACGGCACCGACTTCGTCCGTTCCCTTATTTTATACCCATATTAAGCTATTAAAGAATGAAATACATAAGATTTATATACATTTTTACATACAACCGGTACAATGACATCCAGCTCAAATTCACGATGTTATAATCGGGGGTTCAAATCCTAACCATCTTATACCAATGAGTTTGCCTTTTCCGAATTCTAATGTACAAACAAACTTACTGTAATTCGTGCCCGGTCCCTGGTGATGGATGGGCTCTCCACCTGTCACATATGTGACCTAATAATCTCGGTGGAAAGCGACTATTGTCTGTGTCTACTCCGCTAAAGTAACAAAAAAGTTAAGGGATGTGAGAGCTTGTATTATATATTACATAAACATACGCACGACAATGAAACAAGAATAGGCTGACAGCAATTCTACTCACAATGGATTATACAATTGAAATTGAAGTTTTCCTCAGTTATAACAATTCATACCCGATATACGGTAATGGGTTCTATAATCGTTATACAGCAGGCAAGTCTGGTCTCCTTACGTCATGATTCAGAAGGAGACTGACGAGCGGGACTGGGAGAGTGCCAGGTCCACTAGGAGGCGGAGACGCCGGACTGGTCATTCCTGTTGCAAAGGGGCCGATGAGTTCACGAGCTACAAAGATGGAGCCTGTTTTGTCTTAGCACAGCGACGATGCTATGTATGGGAGAAACTCCATAAATATTTACGTAAATAGACAACATTAATAACTATGCACGTAAAACTGGACCTAATTTGGTTAGATCTCAGTTTATTAAATTTTAATAACACATACGAGATGTCACAAAACCGCTCGTAATCCGACAGTGCATAATATATTCCGGTCCGATTAACCCGTGTTTATTGACTCCGCCCATTCATAAATTCTATCTCACGTTTTCATTTATAATATTATCAATATTGTAATCGCTATTTATGTCGCTTAAACTCAAATCTATGACTAGGTGTTTGTCACCACAGTATTGTAGTGAAAACATATTAATAAAACATAAATATGCAGATTCTCTCAAATGAATTTACTAACAAGACTTAAAAACAATTTGATATGTTGACATATCAGACTGTTTTTGAGTCTGAAAGACATAGTAGTAACATAACTTAAATACAAATCAGTAAAACAATTTGAAGCGTCAATAGCCTAATGGTTTATGGTACGGCCTGCGAATCGTAAGGTCGTGGGTTCGAATCCACCATTGGACTATTGCCGTGAACTATGTCCTAGCACAAGCTTAAGCTCAGTTGGAACGGTTAACAAGATTGTTAGTAATATTTTTGAAAAAAAAATTGCTAGCTTTCTTTTAAAAAAAAAATAATAAAAAAATATATATATAGCCGTGAGCAAAAATAAAGGGTCGGTTAAGAAAATTTGAATATCTCGGAAGATAAAGACGCTATTATTGTAATATTTATTAAAAAAACATTTCAACATAAAATAAAATGTAAGGAAAAATACTGTACTATCCAAGTTTACGTAAGATATCTTTTTCGTTTAAGTTTATAGTTTTTAATGAAATATAAATAAATTAATAAAAATATTTTATTTTATTTTAAATATATTTAATAATCTATCATGCACAATTTATTTCAGTTAGCTAGCGTTTTTATCTTCCGAGATATTCAAACTTACTTTACCAGCCCTTTGTTTTTGCTCACGACTGTAGTTTTTCTCACAAGAGAAGGAAAGAAACGGAATATTCTAAAACTGAATCCTAGTTAGATCTATTTATATCACCCAAACTCGCTACTACAATACATTTTTTAGAAATCGTTAGAACCGTCTTCGAGAATCAAATTATATATATAAATACAAGAATTGCTCGTTTCAAGGTTTTAGAAAAACATATAAAATAGTGCTAGGAGATGACTCATGTCAATAGTCAAATGGTGAATTCGAACCTTTCCTTTTAAAAACCGTATAAACTGAATAACTTTTTTGTCAATTTCCTTGCGGATGAAGTCGCCATAATCTATTATATATTGTCAATTTAAATAGATGTTAGAAGCGTTGCTGGAGTTTTTTCGGCCACTTCTTCTCCCAGCGTCAACGCTTCCCGAAGACGCACTCAAAGTTAGTTTAGCTTTTTGAATGTTCCTCAGATTATCCGTGAAATAGCTACCGACCGAGTCGAGGTTCGGCCCTCTCGGGCGCCCTCGGATCGGAATGCTTACGCGTAACATAGTCCGTCCATGCCGAGGTTACCCCTCACCGGGGGGACCCTTGCGACCTAAGAGCTATGCCACCTCTCAATCCGGTGAAGAGTCAAGGCCAGCTTCTCTGGCCAATCTGTGTAGTTCGTCATTAATAAAAATCATTTTAAAACTATAAATTAACATTTAACTGAAACAATTCTCTTTTAATTATAAATTGCGTTATTCTATTGTAAATAATTGTAAATAATTTTTTATCCACAATTTCCAGGCTTGTGGTTATTATATCTATGTCGATACAGAAACGAGTTATGTAACGTAAGAACAAAATATGATCCTATTCAACTTCACAAGCGAACTGTAACTTAATAATTCAAAGTCATAAATGTTCACGCAGGCGTTAAGACCGGGTGCTAACTGATCTAGTTTGAACTTTAACTGAAGCAGATGGTATACCGTAAATGCTTGTTGGCATAAGCAATGTCAAATGTAAACAACTTCATCTACTACTAATAAATAATGATATCGTTTTTTTCAATAGTTACGAAGAACGTAAATATTAAATTTGATAAGGGCAAAGAAATTTTTGTTTTTTTTGATAACGAACTACACAGATTAGCTAGGTAAGCTGGCCTTGACTGCTTCATTGGATTGAGAAGTGACTGAGCTCTTAAGTCGGTTAGCCTTAAATTCTTTCGGTAGTACCATGGCGCAAGAGCGGCAACATACAAACTTACGATAGACCTTCAAAAAGCCTATAAATGTCACCTCGAAACGCGTAGGCGTTGATTGATAATGGCAAGGAAAAAGTATTCGAGATTCATTAAAATATGTCTGTTAATATAATTAAATATAAAATAAGTTAAAATTAGTCCTGATATTTTATTCAAATAGCTCTCACGTTCTCTCATCCCTAAGCAGGGTAGACAGAAATAAGAATCGCTTTTCATTTGATTATGCCTTGTACCATACTTAACTAGGTTAATAACGCATCCTCGTTGAAAAACTAATAGCATTTTTTACAACTTTAAAACAATCGTTTTAAAGGAATCCTACTTGCGCATTTAAATCATCTTCAAACAAAGATATTCCGCTTGTTCTCTCCTTGGCTAATTCGTTTTGCTCCACTTCTGTCCGCTGCTCGCTTTGCGCGTCAAGATTAGAAAGGTTTCCATCGTATGAGCATAATATTATTATTCCTTACAGCCCCTCAGAGCTCAGGGCGAGCTATTACTCATCTTTTTCCCGCGTCGAGGGCTCGTTTTTATTGCTAGACGTGAAAAATACCAGAAATTTCATCCGGTCCGCTCAAAGTGGTCGGATTAATTCAGAAGGCACTTATTTCAAATTGGATTTCGCTCGCTCCGCGAGTCTAACGTCGCCGTCTTCATTTCCTTTTAATAGTGTCAGAGGCTCTCTCCCGTGCGGTCTACCGGCGACAATAATACGTAGCCCGTTATGTTACTTTGAAACCACATCAATAGTTAACATTCTTGTTGACTTTCTATTACGTTAAAATCTTTTCTATATAAAAAGAAATATTTCTCTAAGTCTATCTGGTATTAACTGTGTTAGTTCGTCAAAAAAAAACACATTCTTACGAAAATACGAGAGAGAATTCGTTTAGTGTATTAGCAGCTTTCTTCTTCTTTTTATTAGCAGCAACAAATATTAATAAATACAAATATATACTTTTTTTTACGCGGGAGAATCTATTTTACGGACCATCCTCCGGAACCCTGGGTGAGCCTGGCGGGATATGTGGGAATCGGTCTGGGCGACCCCTATCCACTGAACCTTCCGCGAATGCCATCAGCCGTTATAATTGGAGTGCCACGTCTGTCAGCAACAGGGCACCCCAACGACCGGCCGGTCCCGGCAAAGGCCGTACTTCTTCCTCTAAACTCTTTAAATATAAAGGCTGTAACTTTAAATTTAACCTGCTTTTTTTTTTGTTAACGGAGAGGAAATCTTCAAAAAGATACCCCGCCTTCTGGGGGGAAGGCGGCGGTTATGTGGGGTTATTCGTTTTTCATAATACAATAGATTCTAATGTTTATTTAAAGTATAATACAAAGTGTAAATGCAACTTCCTATATTCAAAACACAAGAAGTTTGGTTTGAATAGTAAAGCAGTTATTACGTAAGATCGTGATTGGTGGGGTCAATTACATCATAAATTCCAACGGTACCCATAAAATGTACTCGCAGTGGCTTCGCCATAACAATACCGCCTCACCGTTTACCTCTCAGCATTAAGGAGGCATGTCAATAGCGTTGACCCGTATTCTGAAGAAGCTCCCTCTAAAATAACAAACTATAGACAAGGCAAAGTTAAACAGAAGCTATGTTTACTCAAATGCACGTAGGTGGCACTCAGAGGCGCGAATGTCTTTACACTAGACCGGTATTTATTATAATACAGTAAAACCTCTTAGAATTGAACCCCGATCAGTCGAAAACCTCCGTTACTTAAAATCTCAACCTTCATAAATTCGTAAAAAAAATGAATAAATGAATGAATGAAATGCATATACTTACTAGCACAACAATAAACACGTAATAGGAGAAAAAGTTGCGATGTTTATGTACCTAGTGCAGTGTCTGTGAGAGTAGCACAAATTTGCTTTAAGCGTTTTCAATCCGGAAATTTTGATGTCAAATTGTGTAAAGATGTGTGAGGTCTAGACATCACACATACATCTTTAGACACTCAGCAAAAATTAAAAGAATTTGGCTGGGAGGTGTTAATGCATCCGTCGTATAGTCCTAACGTGGCACCTTCCGATTTCGAACTGTTTCGGTCTCTTCAGATTTCTTTAGGCAGTGTCAGGTTAACATCACGAGACCAAAACCACTTGTCGTGGTATTTTGATCAGAGGACCCAAAATTTCTGTAGCAATGGGATCATGTCTCTACCTACAAGATGGCAAAAACTTATCAAACAAAATGGTACTTAAATATAAATAAACTATATTAATATATGTTTTGAATTTTCTTAAAAATGCGAGGGAACTTTTTCACCAACCTAATATATCACATAAATAATATATAAGACCAAAACAATAGGCAAGATAAGACAATAGACTAAATTTAACTAACGTCTGTACCTTACATAAAACGCTTTTATTTCAGACTATCAAAAAGCAAACACCACATAGTCCTTTAAACTAACCTAAGGTTTAAATTCCGTAACTATAACTATTATGTTATTATAAAGCGCTACCTTTGTCTAGGCGTAAGCAAGCCTTTGTTAAGTCCACGGAACGTATTCCGTTAGGGAACGCATGTCTCTATGTAAATGTTGTTCTCGATTTCCATTAAAAGCGTGAACGTTACAAAAGCAATGTTGAAAGTTACACTTTGTATGCTGTAAACTTTAATTGGACGTGAAACAAGGCAACGCTTAAGTTGGCTCATTTAGTTGAAGCTTTGTAACTATTCAACTAAAACTTGATTTGGATGTGGATAGAATCTTAGTTTTGACATCTATAATGAGCTCCATATGATATTTTAATTAACTGTTCTGTTTCATACTGGGCCTATTCCATATTTGCCAGTGACGTGTCATTAGGAAACCAATTAAACCTATTACAGTTTTATCAATAATCATTCTATCATTACCAGATATACCATAGTAGCACCAATGTGCTAAATATTTACTATAACAAGCAAATATCGACCATTATGCTACCAATGAAAGTTTTTTTGCACACAATTGGTTAGGCAGTCTTGTGCCCGTGATTATTGCCTTCGTATTTAATTAATTAATCAATGAACAACCCTCAGATATTAGGAATTGTATAACTCACAAAAACATTAAGAGTATATTAAAAAGTTATTTAGGAACGCAAGACGGACACTTTGGCGCTAGTGACAAACCATTGCGGTTTATATAGCGTTAAGTTATATGTATATTCCCTTTACTGTAAAATTAAAAAAAAATGATATAAAAATAAATTATGAGAGTATTAAACCATTGTTAACCGACTTCAAAAAAGGAGGAGGTATTTATCTAGATTTGTTACCACATTACTTTCGTCTTTAATGATTGTTTTATATTTGAAAGCTGTAATTGTAAGCCGTAAAATTGGGTCGATTCTGATAATTACTCAAGTTCTTAAGTTGCATTATATTGGACGACGAAAATCAAATAACTAAAAAATTACTTTTAGTATCATCCAAAAATAAATACACATTTTGCTGAAATAACAAAAACATTTAATTTAAGTCGAGCACTTTAAAATACGAAGCTGATGAAATTACTGGCGGTTTTAATTATTTTCGCTCGTACCCGATTGTGAATGACTCTAAAAAGATTCGATTGAAAAGATCGTTCCTTTGTAAATAGAATGACATTCGCTTATAATTAAAACGATTTAACAGTCCGGCACCAGCTGAATTCGGATATATTACACTGTTCCAAATTCGTTACACGAAATATAATTGTGCCAGGCTTTTCCAATTTCATTTCTAAAATCGACTTTAAATCCTATTATCCTCACCCACATGTTAATCATTATTTTTCGTTAGATTAAATAATTCCGAATAATTAGTTGATCCCAATTCAAAATAATTTCGTAAAATATATAATACATCATAATTAATTCGACCCGTGGTTGCTCAGTGTCCGGATGGTTGGTTCAAGTTGCATAGTACGCTAGCAACCCAAGTTCGATACCCGATGCCGGCACAAATAAATTTGTTGTTGCAATTTTATGTGCTGATTTACCACGTGCTCGGCGCTGAAGAAAAACATCGTGAGGAAACCTACATGTTTTAGAAAATTTTTCTAAGACATGTGAAGTCTGCCAATCCACACTAGGGCCGCGTGGCGGACTATGCCCTTGTACTCTCTTTACAGACAAGGGGGACCCAGCAGCGGGACTTATATATAGGCTGTACCTAAACTAAACAACCGACAGAATAACTTATGAGAAATAAAAAATCCAATATTCCAAGTTTTTTCTCGAAATAAATTCTTAATCTTTAACTACCGTACACAGTAAAGGAAAACAATAACCTACATATGCACCACCGATGGGCAGGCTTTTTTTTTACGAACTGCACAGGTTGGCTAGGGAAGCCAACCTTAACTGTTTCAGATAGAGATCAGATCGGATTGAGAGGTGGCCTAGCCTGAAACTCTACTGCTAATAACTCGAAACTAGGGTCGCCCTGGTGAGGGGTAACATCGGCTTGGACGGTTACTATAGGCGTAAGCATTCCCAGCCCTGTAGTTCTGGGCTCTCAAGAATAAGACTACGGTATCCCCTGCCTGTCGTACAAGGCGACAAGGGTGGGGCCTGAGTCGTCCACCAAAATGGACCCGGGAAGAAGGCGACATCGGCTGGCCCGTGTCGCTTTGCGCTGCGAGGGCACAGGGGGGGAGGGACCCCCGGGACGTGCTCTCCTTGAGCACAGTGCACAGGGGCTCCGGTGCGTTCCACTGGAGATACCGGAGCCCCTCGTCATGCACTGAGGAAAGGGCCACCGGGGAGGTTTTAGTGGGTAAGAACCCCACATAACCGCCGCCTTCCGTAAACAAAAAAAAAAAAAGGCGTAAGCATTCCGATCCCAGGCCGCCCGAGAGGGCCGAACCAAGAATGTTGCTTATTCATGGTAGCTGCCATATATGGCACCTAATAAGCTAAAGCGGTACAGCGATAGATGTGTTTTTATATATCTCGAGGGTTAATAAGATGTGAGAGCTTTGCTTTTGTTTTCAATTAAATCATTACAGTATTTTTTTTTCAAATTTCAGTGCATCCTCGGAGCGCACTGCGTACACCTGGCTGCCAGACACCAGGATCGAATTCTGCTCACCGTACAGCCGGCGCCAGAGTTCAAACTCCACCGTCTACGACAGTGACTGATGGTGCGATACCTTCGATCAATTCGAAGAAGCGTTACTCTGATCGAACACATAGTGCTACGTTGACAATCGAGTGACATCTTATATATAAGTGCAAGTTACATCGACTTTATTAAAGAAAATTAATTTATAATTTCTTCGTTTGTACTATTCTAATATAACGTATTTGTTGTATATACTGTTTTGATTACCCACTTCATTGTATAGACTTCTAAGTGCTATAAATAATACTTTAGCCTCTTACAAAACTTCACGATATAATCCCTTCTAAATTACCTTTTTAAAATTAGACGTTAGTGGTTTGTTTTAGCTGTAAAACCAGAAAGATCATTTACCAACATTGCCACTGGTTACATTTAAAGGACTCCTATAATTGAACAAATAATAAAATTTCCGGCGTAAAATCGTCTCGTCTGAAAATCTTTAGGAAGTGAGGAAAATTTGCTCATAAATTCGCTGATATACCCGCATTCACTTCGACGCGATGAGAGCGCGAAACTTCTGGCGTAGTTACCAAAAATTAATATTTATGATGAACAAGGAGTAATGCGTCATTTATGGGCGAAGTTCGAACGTATTCCATCTACTTATCAAACGAAATTGAACTACTGAAAGTTGTTCATTTCCTTCATTCATCGTTTCCTCCAATCGATATCAATAGAATAACTATTGAATTTAATTTTTAGATGTGGTTTTCCTAACGGAATCTTCCATTATATTAAAACAACATGTTATTACATATCGACTACATATATATTATTGGATTGGCTACATAAATTATTCGCAAATACCTCAATGCCTAAAGATGAAGGCCTTCAACTTGTGCCTGTACCTACGGTGCAGACTTGGACTCTGACCCCTGGGCAGGTCCACAAACTGAAAGTCGCACAACGAGCGATGGAAATAGCTATGCTTGACATTTCTCTAAAGGATGGAATCCGAAGAGAAGAAATTCGACGTAGAACAAAGGTAGTCGAAATAGTTGTTAAAGTCAGCAAGTTGAAGTAGCAGTCGGATATGCCGAGTCAGTGACGGTGGATGGGGAAGGAAAGTCTTGGAATATAGACCTCGCCATCCCTTCAGATAGACCGACGACCTAATAAGGCTGGAAGCGGGTAGCGGAGGATTGTAAAAGGTGGAAGGCATTGGGGAAGGCCTATTTCCAGCAAATGGTAGACACAGGATGATAATTATATATAATTTCTCTTCATATAATAATATATTCAAATATAATTTATATCGTGATCTTTTATACACCCTGTAAACAATTATTCAGTACATCAATAACAAGAACTTTAAACAATATAGCTTATTGTGTCATATGGTTAAATGAAGCAATTTCTAAATATCGTCAGTTATTAATAAACGTATTTAAATTTTAGGGTCTAATATACAATCTACATGTCTTTACTCTAATATCATTTTAATGTTCTCACGGTTAACTTAATGTCTTATCCTAATATCTAATCGAATTTTCTTAAGAACTATTATTAAGTAACTATATTATTATCGTAAGATATGACACCACTGTTTGTTATTACTAATGTCAATGGATAGAATTTAAATGTATAGTTAGGTAATTGATTCGCTGTGATTTTTAGTTTTACATCTACACGTCCGTGCTAAGAATTTCTTGGAAGTCATTCTATATCGTATACATTCGTATAATACTACCAATATGTAGATATAGTTTGTGTAATAATTGTAATTGATAAGAATTATTTTTATAATCCTAGTCCCAGGTTTCAAGACTCACGATTCCAAATTATTATTGTTGTACAAAAATAAACTATATACTGTAAATAATAAGGTAGCATTTAAGTAACGTTGCTTTTGGGAACATTGTTTTTTTGTCATTAAAACTTAGAGTATTTGAAGTTGGAGTCTGGAGACTGTAAATTTTACTTACGACATAAAATATGTCAACATGCTAAAGTATAACTTTTTCGAATTGTAATCAACAGCATTTCCCTTGTTCACTATCTAATTTGTATCTATACCTTAATTAAGACATTATTTAATTGTTAACTCTACCACTATCCTACTCATATTAAATCTAATCTTATTTGTTGTGCGGCAACATCAAATTTCTTGGAATATACCTCAATAATTTAAATAAGTACATAGCTTACATCCATTATATGTTCAATCGATAAGTAGTCCAATTTATTTTTTAACTAAAATATCGTGTAAGAAAATATTCCACATAATATGCTTAAAATAGTTTAGTGAAGTATTAAACGAATATTTCGAGATAATAAAAGAACGACATTAATAATATATTGGCTATAGCACGAAGGGAAATAAAAAGAGAATAGACTAGACTTCATTAACAAGGAACGATCAATGAACATATAGGCTCCATAGAAACATTTAATAGAAATAATACTACATGATGAGAATAGGTGGAGATTATACAAAAAGAAACTACTATATGCTTTCAGTGTATTTTAAGGGAAATGCATGCAGAAGCCGGACTTCTGGAAGTAACTTCGTATAACTCCGGTGTGAAGAACATTATATAATTTTACTTATATATTTCTGTATTTCGATCGGTGATTAAAGTGACCCACGGCCTAATCTTTAATAATAAAAGGTCGGTAATTCACTTTTATTTCTCTGGTGATATTTGTACGCTTAAGTTCTCTCTTTTTAATTGTTGTAATATTAGACTGTCAAGACTACTATTTCTTTTTAAAAATATAAGCCAATCAAATAGCTCTAATTGCTGCATTACTCTTGGAAAAATGGGACATTTTATTAGCACTAACATTCCTTGAAAATTCATTTTAGGCGTTAACGTTTTGCCTCACTTGTTCTTTCTATAAAACGAGCTATAGTCCGGACCGATGCTACTTAGGGACTTTCAAGAAAAGAGCCTTCTTTCTATGAAACAATGAGTCTCATAATACCTTTGCTACTATAGATGTTTCTGGATAGATGATCGCTAAACATCAGTAATTACATGCCCGTCTATCACGTCACCTATCACTATACTATCGAGTTCATTGTTAAGTCAGTAATTTATTTGGTTTTGCCGCCGATGCACATATTTATCTTTCCTGTAAATAATGCACAATTACATACCTAGATATAATTTAATTAATCTTCATCATTGGTACTACATAATTTATATAACATGTTTTTTCCTATTGAAGTGCTGTATTCATCAAATATTTTGTATAATTTTCAATAAAGTCACAACATTAAATTGATCTTTTAATTCCACAATATTTTTTTTTATGACGAACTACACAGATTGGCCAGAGAGGCTGGCCTTGACTGCTTCACCGGATTGAGAGGTGGCACACCTCTTAGGTCGCTTAGCCTGAACCTCTATTGCTAGTAACTCGACACAAGGGTCCCCCCGGTGAGCGGTAACCTCGGCTTGGACGGATACTATGTTACGCGTAAGCATGCCGATCCGAGGCCAAACCAGGACTCGGTCGGTTGCTATTTCACGGATAATCTAAGAGACATTCAAAAGCTAAACTAACTTTGAGTGCCACTTCGGGACAAATCTATTCTGTGGGAATCGAACCACGGTTTTCAACTGACACCTGATCAACGTAGTAGTTAACTTGTTCTGGGCTATTGAGTCATTGTATTCCACAATAGAAATTTAAGACCATTCATTATAATTTCCTAAAATGTCCACAATTTGAATTCATTATAATAGCGACCTACTATTTTTGACGAAATAATAATAAGAAATGACAATTGTGCAAATCAAAATGGAGCATTTTTGAATTACGTAATTGGGTGTTAAATTTTAATTGAAAATGGTCATTGGTAAATGGTAAACGGTTTAATTGGAAGTGCCGGAAATATTTATAATGTTCCACGTATAGTTGAATTAATAAATCATGTCGGACGGTAGGCTGCAAACAACTACGACATTTCGACGCCAAACACTTTAGTCTTTATTTTTTTTTTATTTTATTGAAATAACGAACAGTTACACGGATGAATGTTAATAAAAAAAAAACAAATAATATTAATAATAACGGCGTCATACCAAAAACCCTTAGTTTCGCCATAAAATTACTAGATCTCCCTAAAAATACGTATATATCTCTGCAAAAATCAATAGTGATAGACACATGCTCTATAGTCCGCCGCTTTTTAAGCCCAACCACGGGTACTCTCCAAAATGACCAAGGCGTTCGCACGGATAACGTAACCTAACACGACGCACGCAGAATTAAAAATACACACACGCGCAAATATATACACACGCAAATATATACACACATACAACACGCACACACAAATCACACAATAATAACACCTGAAACAGGACACTTGGCGTAAGCCCGTGCCTGATTCAGTTAAAAACCGACCCATAGGGCCGAGATCAAACATTACATGTATATATAATAACAATAAATAATTTTTAATTCAGACCAAAAATTCATGTACAAACTAGTTCGATAATAGCCGCAGTAGTAAAAACTGTGTCGCAGCTATTAACGCCCATCTCCAAACAGTTAATTACAAATACAAATTTCGTAAAATTAAAAACATATATGTAATTCAGTTTAATCGATGTGTGTGCGTGAGTGTGTTTGTGTGTAAAAGGTTGCGTGTGTTGAAGAGTGCTTGTATGTGTAAGGATGAGTATGAAGTAGGGAGTGGGTTACTCTGACATCTTTATTGTGGTTTTAAAAGATCTTCGGTAAATTCATACGTGAGGGATGTGTCTTACATTCTTTTAACAAAACAAACTAGTTGGCTGTGCAACCAACCATCCACACGTTACATCGGTCGTATTGCTTAAGTCATATAGAATATCAATTGTACAATACAAAGAAGAGAAAAAGAGAAACAGTTTAAACAGAAGGAAAAAAGAAAAGTTGGTTGATGCTTTGAAAACATAGTGTTTGCATTGAGAGTAGTCCTCACCATGTTTAAAAGCTTTGTATGGTGTATGAAACGTGAATATAAAATGAACTTTACACTAGTATTCTGCGAAGCCGTAATAGTTTCGAGATTGGATTTCTTTATTAAGAATGATATGAATTTTCATAGAAAAATACACTCGTGAGCAAGAATGAAAGAGCAAGATAATGCAGTAGTCGCCACATGGAGGCAACACTAAGTACTAAAATTTAAATTAAAATTAAATCAAATGAACAATACTGCATTATCCAAGTTTTATTTTTTTTAATGAAAAATAAATTAATTAATCAAAATATTTTATTTTATTTTAAGTATATTTAATTGTCTATCATGCACAATTTATTTCAGTTAGCTATCGTTTTTATCTTCCGAGATATTCAAACTATTTTAACCGACCCTTTATTTTTGCTCACGGCTATATTTTTATTTATTAATAGTTGAATTTTACAGGTGAATCGTTGATATAAACCTACCAGCACATGTTCTAGTCGCACTCTATCCAATAAGATACCTTGAAGCTTGTACTATAATTCTAATTTTTAAAATTTGCTAGATTCAAATGATACAATGTTTAACGATTATTTCTAAAGAGGTGACATATTGAAATGACACTGACGACAAATAATTTAAAGTAATCAGTAAATCAGTCACACAAAATGAATTCTCAGATCAGACTAATCAAGTGTATCATGAGTTAACTAGAAGCGTGCGATTGCAGCCACAATTAATATAAATTCCAGGCCCGTTTCGTAACGCTCATCTCGTTAATCTCGTTGGTCCGTTTCAACTGTTATAACGACACGGAACCAACTTATATTCAAAAGAATGTTTTTATTGAGATGGTCTCGTTTTGTTGTAAGCAGTATTTATAAAAACTAGGGAAAAATTTCAATGTCAGTAAGATCGAACTGATGCGTGTGATTGCGATTACAATATTATTACGATAGAATTTTTGAAGTAAAACAACTTCACGCACGCTAAATTCGAGGAGTAAGCTGTGATCATGCGAGACGAATGGAACTTAATATAAATGTAAATGGAGATATTTCAAAATACGGTTATTCGTATTCCGCCACTCAAAAGTCAATTTTAAGTAAATAATAACATAATTATAATCATAATTGTATTTCAGATTTTAACACTCAACTTAATTATTATGCCGTTGTATGGGTACATTTATGAAATATTTACCTCCTGTCACTAATTGGAAGTCGAAAATCTTTTTGTATGTATATGCTTTAGAAGGTGGTTTGAAACGAATCGATCTACGTGTTTCGTATTACAGTAGCTTTGAATTGGTCTGGTTCATGCAAGATGTGAACATCAATAATGAAACAAAGTGGTTAGACTATAGTATCCTGTATAATATTAAAAATTATGGCAGGAAAAAACCGCATACTCAAGGGCTGATTTTCTAATTCCGGTGAGTTGATTTTAAGCAAGTGGTTGGTTTCAAGTTAAGTCAGTTGTCAGTTAAGTCAACTTACGCCAATGTAAGTCATCGGTTCAAATCCGAAACTTACTGATTTGAATCATATTCTGGTTATTTTTTTATTTTATGCATAAGATTGTGCAGAAAAATTTGTTGGATTTCTAACATTAAAATAAAGCATCTTTCCGCTCTATTTAAATGTTGTTCAGATTTATAGATGTTTCACTTGTGCATACTCCCTTTCATTCGTAACCGTCATGGTCACGAACCGTATTGAAAAGTTCCACCTGAGTTTATTTGAGTTATTCGATTGCATCAAGCGTCTCATGGACCGTGCATTAATTTTTAAGATACTTTTTTATACGCAATCCCCGGGGCAACCATTTTAAAAAGAAAGACTTATATGATTAGGACATATAGACGGGGTTGTATTTATTCGCAGACTACGGTTTTGACACAGTCACAATTGAATTGTATTTAGGGATTGTTATAGAGAAAATTCAATTACGCACGGGCCCAGGTCACCGAATGACCCCATCTCTTTTTATTGAAGTTTTCAAAATAATAATACATATAAATAATAAATAATGAGGAATTATTTGGATTCATCCTAGCTACCGATTTCAATCCGAATTCACATGTTCATTCCAAATTACATTGACACCATTTTCATGGTTGACGTTTCTCGCGTAATTTTCTTCCACGGCCTATCGACCTGTACGTGATCAACTATCATCAGAGGTGTTTCCGAACCTGTACGATTTCGGAACTTTCAAGAAACGAGCCCACTTCTTTCTCAAAGGCTAGTAACGCATCTACACCTTCTCCATTTTTCTCTTTCCTCTCCTTGTTGTGGATGTTCATTGGGGAAGTTAATGCCGTGAGCCGTAAGCTCGTTTGTAAAAGGTCCTATAAAAAATAGGCGATGTGTGTATGTATGTCTACTGTCTCTATGGACTACGACTGGACCGATTTTGATATAATTTTCAACGAATCTTAATATTTGCCTGACCTCCTGTGAGATGAGAGGGTGTATCTAATGCGTGTATCTACTGATTCAACTTGGCCAATAGTGTTCCAATATTTACACTAGCACCCAATTACTATAATTGGTAGCATTGTTACACATACATGGTGCGTTTTAAATTATTACTAATAGCACGCTCTAAGTGGTAGATGTCCTATCACCTAATAAAAGTGCGCTTACCAATTCATTTACATAGTTACCCGGACACCAGAAGTGTTTAACAGTAGTATGTCAGTTGTTTGATCGATCGGACCTACCAGCGTTACGAACGTTAGAAACCAATTCTCACGCCAAAGTCAATAACGCAGACATTTTGTAAACAAATCTCAACAATAGACAAGCGTGTGGATTTACGTTTCACAATCAATATGTTGTTGTACAATTAAAAGCTCTATACTATTGGAATAAGAATCAATGCTGGTGGCATATCATATTAAAATTTCAAGCTACCGCATCGTATTGACATTGCCTTTGTAAACACTAATAGGAAATTCAAAAGTGGGAACCAGTTAAGATGAAACAGTGGATATGTTAATTTTGTTAGCGGATATTGAACGCGGAGAAGATTATAAGTGCTTTTAAATAATTTGTTTTAATAAAAATTGATGATTACCTACAGAGTTTTGTAATGTATTGCATATATTTTTATTTATTAATAGTTGAATTTTACAGGTGAATCGTGGATATAAACCTACCAGCACATGTTCTAGTCGCACTCTATCCAATAAGATACCTTGAAGCTTGTACTATAATTCTAATTTTTAAAATTTGCTAGATTCAAATGATACAATGTTTAACGATTATTTCTAAAGAGGTGACATATCCAAATTACATTGACACCATTTTCATGGTTGACGTTTCTCGCGTAATTTTCTTCCACGGCATATCGACCTGTACGTGATCAACTACTATCATCAGAGGTGTTTACGAACCTGTACGATTTCGAACTTTCAAGAAACGAGCCCACTTCTTTCTCAAAGCCTAGTAATGCTCCTACACCTTCTCCATTTTTCTCTTTCCTCTCCTTGTTGTGGATGTTCATTGGGGAAGTTAATGCCGTGAGCCGTAAGCTCGTTTGTAAAAGGTCCTATAAAAAATAGGCGATGTGTGTATGTATGTCTACTGTCTCTATGGACTACGACTGGACCGATTTTGATATAATTTTCAACGAATCTTAATATTTGCCTGACCTCCTGTGAGATGAGAGGGTGTATCTAATGCGTGTATCTACTGATTCAACTTGGCCAATAGTGTTCCAATATTTACACTAGCACCCAATTACTATAATTGGTAGCATTGTTACACATACATGGTGCGTTTTAAATTATTACTAATAGCACGCTCTAAGTGGTAGATGTCCTATCACCTAATAAAAGTGCGCTTACCAATTCATTTACATAGTTACCCGGACACCAGAAGTGTTTAACAGTAGTATGTCAGTTGTTTGATCGATCGGACCTACCAGCGTTACGAACGTTAGAAACCAATTCTCACGCCAAAGTCAATAACGCAGACATTTTGTAAACAAATCTCAACAATAGACAAGCGTGTGGATTTACGTTTCACAATCAATATGTTGTTGTACAATTAAAAGCTCTATACTATTGGAATAAGAATCAATGCTGGTGGCATATCATATTAAAATTTCAAGCTACCGCATCGTATTGACATTGCCTTTGTAAACACTAATAGGAAATTCAAAAGTGGGAACCAGTTAAGATGAAACAGTGGATATGTTAATTTTGTTAGCGGATATTGAACGCAGAGAAGGTTATAAGTGCTTTTAAATAATTTGTTTTAATAAAAATTGATGATTACCTACAGAGTTTTGTAATGTATTGCATTTGTTTATTTCTATTATAAGTCTGTCCTTTTTATGAAAAATTCTTACTATAATTTATTTATTCTTGACTTTTCTTATTACCTTCTCTATTTATTTCACCTCTCCTCTCCTTCAGAGTTGCCTGGACTCTTCCAGACTCGCTCATTGCGAGAAGGCCTTCTTCAACATTCTTGTTAACCCTTCCAACTAAGCTTAAGATTGCCCTAGGATATGGTTCACGTCAATAGTCGAATGCTGGATTCGAATCTACGACCTTACGATCCGCAGACCGTACCCTAAACCATTAGGCTATTGATGCTTCCATGATGACATCCTTCCCAAACTTTGATCCAAATTAATTATTAAAATATGTGTAACTTAATAATACGAAAATATAATTTAGTAAAATAGTCAATTATTGATTATTAATATATTTATTTATAACATATGTTATTTATTAACATAACATTAAGACATTAACAGATAAAATAAACGTATATTCATACTCAATTTCATACATTGACAGCAAGGTTCCATTTCAAAATGAAATGTTATATTAATCCTATATAAAATGTTGAGAAACATCGCGTATCTCACTTATGTACACGGATTATATCAGAAGAGACGTTAATCCGTTTTTTATATCACCACAAGTAACACGCCTACGAATCATTTGCCGGATATTTTACGATCGTTTAAGTGACTACCGATTGTACGACGCGTTTAAATGGAAGGCTTTGCATGGGATAAGCGAGATAAGCGAATGTATACCAATTTTGTAAACAGTATTTATTTAAATACGTACCATTGAAAAGTAATTTGGTCCCATCAGACGGATAATGGTTTATTTTTCTTCTATACATTTCATATGTTCTATTTGAGAGTATCATGTGAGAAAAGATGGCGTTATAAATGTCACGTTGTTTATTTTACTTTATGCATAAGATTGTGCAGAAAAATTTGTTGATTTCTAACATTAAAATGAAGCATCTTTCCGCTCTATTTAAATGTTGTTCAGATTTATAGATGTTTCACTTGTGCATACTCCCTTTCATTCGTAACCGTCATGGTCACGAACCGTATTGAAAAGTTCCACCTGAGTTTATTTGAGTTATTCGATTGCATCAAGCGTCTCATGGACCGTGCATTAATTTTTAAGATACTTTTTTATACGCAATCCCCGGGGCAACCATTTTAAAAAGAAAGACTTATATGATTAGGACATATAGACGGGGTTGTATTTATTCACAGACTACGGTTTTTGACACAGTCACAATTGAATTGTATTTAGGGGATTGTTATAGAAAAAATTCAATTACGCACGGGCCCAGGTCACCCGCCGAATGACCCCATCTCTTTATTATTGAAGTTTTCAAAATAATAATATATATAAATCATAAATAATGAGGAATTATTTGGATTCATCCTAGCTACCGATTTCAATCCGAATTCACATGTTCATTCCAAATTACATTGACACCATTTTCATGGTTGACGTTTCTCGCGTAATTTTCTTCCACGGCCTATCGACCTGTACGTGATCAACTATCATCAGAGGTGTTTCCGAACCTGTACGATTTCGGAACTTTCAAGAAACGAGCCCACTTCTTTCTCAAAGGCTAGTAACGCATCTACACCTTCTCCATTTTTCTCTTTCCTCTCCTTGTTGTGGATGTTCATTGGGGAAGTTAATGCCGTGAGCCGTAAGCTCGTTTGTAAAAGGTCCTATAAAAAATAGGCGATGTGTGTATGTATGTCTACTGTCTCTATGGACTACGACTGGACCGATTTCGATATAATTTTCAATGAATCTCAATATTTGCTTGACTGTTGATCCTGTGAGATGAGAGGGTGTATCTAATGCGTGTATCTACTGATTCAACTTGGCCAATAGTGTTCCAATATTTACACTAGCACCCAATTACTATAATTGGTAGCATTGTTACACATACATGGTGCGTTTTAAATTATTACTAATAGCACGCTCTAAGTGGTAGATGTCCTATCACCTAATAAAAGTGCGCTTACCAATTCATTTACATAGTTACCCGGACACCAGAAGTGTTTAACAGTAGTATGTCAGTTGTTTGATCGATCGGACCTACCAGCGTTACGAACGTTAGAAACCAATTCTCACGCCAAAGTCAATAACGCAGACATTTTGTAAACAAATCTCAACAATAGACAAGCGTGTGGATTTACGTTTCACAATCAATATGTTGTTGTACAATTAAAAGCTCTATACTATTGGAATAAGAATCAATGCTGGTGGCATATCATATTAAAATTTCAAGCTACCGCATCGTATTGACATTGCCTTTGTAAACACTAATAGGAAATTCAAAAGTGGGAACCAGTTAAGATGAAACAGTGGATATGTTAATTTTGTTAGCGGATATTGAACGCAGAGAAGGTTATAAGTGCTTTTAAATAATTTGTTTTAATAAAAATTGATGATTACCTACAGAGTTTTGTAATGTATTGCATTTGTTTATTTCTATTATAAGTCTGTCCTTTTTATGAAAAATTCTTACTATAATTTATTTATTCTTGACTTTTCTTATTACCTTCTCTATTTATTTCACCTCTCGTCTCCTACAGAGTTGCCTGGACTCTTCCAGACTCGCTCATTGCGAGAAGGCCTTCTTCAACATTCTTGTTAACCCTTCCAACTAAGCTTAAGATTGCCCTAGGATATGGTTCACGTCAATAGTCGAATGCTGGATTCGAATCTACGACCTTACGATCCGCAGACCGTACCCTAAACCATTAGGCTATTGATGCTTCCATGATGACATCCTTCCCAAACTTTGATCCAAATTAATTATTAAAATATGTGTAACTTAATAATACGAAAATATAATTTAGTAAAATAGTCAATTATTGATAATTAATATATTTTTATACGATAGGAAAAGGGGCAAACAAGCTTACATTTGATCATGAAGTGATCACCGTCGCCGGAGTAGGCTCGTTTCTTGATAGTCCCCAAATCGTATACGTTCAGAAACGTCGCTGGTGACAGTTGATTCGATTATTATTTGTTTTTTTTTTTACTTTGACATGTACAACAGACATAAACAAGTAACGATATCACAAACCAAAATATAATCATTGATAATAGTCTCTGACAAAAACAGTGCGTTATGGTAAATTAAAAGCGTAGTTAGAAGCTCTTTAACCTGATGATATCAAGGTAATAATTAGAAAATAATTATAATTGCATTGCTCTTCGATATGGTCTTGTGGAGTCAGAGGTGCCGTACTATGCATACACAACGGCGGCAGTTCTCGAAAATGGTCATGCAACGCTCTATTGGGATCGATCTGTCATCACAGACAGTACTATTGTTGCCAATAAGCCTGATATTGTGCTGACAGATCGGTCAACGCGACAGGCGGTGCTCGTCGATATTACCATCGCTCATGACGAGATCCTTGTGAAGGCGGAAAGGGAAAAAAGCACAAAGTACCTCGACTTGACTCACGTGGTGACCGCCATGTGGGATGTAGATTCGACGATCATTGTCCCGATAGTCGTTTCCGCAAACTTTCGCTGGATGGCTGGGTCAAGGGTCAGATACAGAAAGCAGTACTCCTGGACACGACGCGCATCGTCAGGAGGTTTCTCTCTATGTCGCCCTAACCACCGGTTGCTTGAGCTCTGCTTTGTTACCGGTGGCGCACACTAGGTAAGGCTTTTATAACTTATAAGTTTTTTTATGCAGCCCTGTAGTTCTGGGCTCTCAAGAATAAGACTACGGTATCCCCTGCCTGTCGTATAAGGCGACTAAAGGGTCGCCTGAGTCGTCCACCAAAGTGAACCCGGGAAGAAGGCGACATCGGCTGGCCCGTGTAGCCTTGCACTAGCTTAACCCCCCACCCCGGGCGTGCTCAAGCACATTGCAGAGGGGCTACGGTGCGTTCCACTGGAGATCCCGGAGCCCCTCGTCATGCACCGAGGAAAGGGCCATCGGGGAGGTTTTAGTGGGTAAACACCCCACATAACCGCCGCCTTCCCCCCAGAAGGCGGGGTATCTTTTTGAAGATTTCCTCCCCGTTAACAAAAAAAAAAAAGGTTAGGTTTTTGTATTTTGTATGACATTTTTCTGTATTTTACTTTTTATAGAAATATTATAAAAACTCAACTTAAGGTATCAAAATAAATAATTATAAAAACATCTCATTTCGAAATGTTAATGAAGTCTTTATTGTTTTTAACAAAGCTTCGATGCCAGTACTGGGGCATTAAATAAAGAATAATTCGATAATCCCATAGATTCGATTGCCCTGAATCCTGGATAATCATACGCGGTGGTAATAAAATTTAATAAATTATTCATTTTCTCGAACTTGTACCTACGAATACTACGGAAAGGAATTCGATTGATCCATCTAATTCTAGCGAAATGGTCGACCAGCTGGGACACCACGGTTTTTAGAACGAACTACACAGATTGGCCAGAGAAGCTGGCCTTGACTGCTTCACCGGATTGAGAGGTGGCATAGCTCTTAGGTCACTTAGCCTGAACCTCTATCGCTAGTAACTCGACACAAGGGTCCCCCGGTGAGGGGTAACCTCGGCTTGGACGGTTACTATGTTACGCGTAAGCATTCCGATCCGAGGGCGCCCGAGAGGGCCGAACCACGACTCGGTCGGTTGCTATTTCACGGAAAATCTAAGAGACATTCAAAAGCTAAACTAACTTTGAGTGCCACTTCGGGAAGCGTTGGCGCTGGGAGAAGAAGTGGCCGAAGAAACTCCAGCAACGCTCCTAACATCTAAGAGGTGAGGCCTGCCCATAAAATAGCGGTAACGCGCAAGGATTATTCGCAACCTCCGACGGTCGCGAATGGACGCTTTGGGGACACCACGGGCTATCATGCCAGCGCAGTGTAGGACGCATTTCCCGGCACTTCAACCTCAACGACATCATCCGTCGGGCTCTTACCACCGCTAATGTTCCATCAACTTTGGAGCCAAATGGACTATTGCGTAGTGATGGTAAGAGACCAGACGGTATGACTCTTATACCCTGGACGATGGGACGGCCTTTAGTATGGGATACCACATGCGTCGATACTTTGGCGCCGTCACATCTTCCAGAATCTTCTATTGAGGCTGGAGCGGTCGCTGCAACTGCAGAAAACCTCAAGCGGCGCAAATATAGTAACCTCGATAGAGGTTTCATATTTGAGCCGTTTGGGGTAGAAACTTTGGGTCCGTGGGGTCCTAGTGCACATCACCTTTTTAATGTGTTAGCTAAGAAGTTGGTCGACACATCTGGTGACCAGAGGGTTGCACAGAGGCTAAGCATTGCCATACAACGTGGCAATGCTACCAGCCTTCTGGGCACGCTGCCAAGCGATGACGGTTTGGCACAGTTATATTTTTTGTAAATATTTTGTAATATCTTTTAAATTGTAAATATTTCTTTATTAGTTAGTATATATTAGTATTAGTTTAGTAGTATTTAGAGAATAACTAATAACGTAAAAGTAAAATAAAAATAAAAAAGTTATTAATAAAAAAAAATTCTAGCCTGAATTTCATTTACATTTCACAGTAATGTTTTCTTATAAATGAATTATAGGAAGATTTAAATACTATTCTATATTTTATGGTTGATTCCAGTTGTAAGCCTGAAGTCCATTTTGGTATCAATAAATTTCTCAATGCAAGAAAAATTATTGTACCTTAATTTAGCCACTTCGTGTACAAATTCCATGTGCATACAATTCCTTTTAGCTCCGCACTAAGGAGTAAGTCTTCGTAAGTTCCTCGTTGCTCACAAGGAAGACGCGCCTTAACAGGACACAGTACGTACTTTAACAAATGTTTTTAATACTACGCCTTATAAGGAACATATAAAGGGTGTTCAAACGAGGATACAAATAATACTAACAACTCTGGCTTGCACGCCAGCGATTGGAACTTTCTGTTACAAATAGTTTTATAGGGACCTTAGCGTCGAGTTACTTAAGGTTAAGAATATTATTTGGTACAAAATATACAAATAAAACAAACAAAGACACATTACAAATAGGTACTAAATATCTGTTTATCTACAAAGACGGCTTGTTGAATTTGTATATTGCAGGTTGTGATGAATTGATGTTATGAAAGTTTTAAAATAAAATGCGTTATTATAGCTTAGTATATATTAGTAGTAGTATAGTATATTAGTATAGTAGTATTTAAAAATAACTAATAACGTAAAAGTAAAATAAAAATAAAAAAGTTATTAATAAAAAAAAATTCTAGCCTGAATTTCATTTACATTTCACAGTAATGTTTTCTTATAAATGAATTATAGGAAGATTTAAATACTATTCTATATTTTATGGTTGATTCCAGTTGTAAGCCTGAAGTCCATTTTGGTATCAATAAATTTCTCAATGCAAGAAAAATTATTGTACCTTAATTTAGCCACTTCGTGTACAAATTCCATGTGCATACAATTCCTTTTAGCTCCGCACTAAGGAGTAAGTCTTCGTAAGTTCCTCGTTGCTCACAAGGAAGACGCGCCTTAACAGGACACAGTACGTACTTTAACAAATGTTTTTAATACTACGCCTTATAAGGAACATATAAAGGGTGTTCAAACGAGGATACAAATAATACTAACAACTCTGGCTTGCACGCCAGCGATTGGAACTTTCTGTTACAAATAGTTTTATAGGGACCTTAGCGTCGAGTTACTAAAGGTTAAGAATATCATGTGGTACATTATAAAATATACAAATAAAACAAACAAAACACATTACAAATAGGTACTAAATATCTGTTTATCTACAAAGACGGCTTGTTGAATTTGAAAATTGCAGGTTGAGATGAATTGATGTTATGAAAGTTTTAAAATAAAAATAAAAAGTTATGAATGAAAAAAAAAAATTCTAGCCTGAATTTCATTTACATTTCACAGTAATGTTTTCTTATAAATGAATTATAGGAAGATTTAAATACTATTCTATATTTTATGGTTGATTCCAGTTGTAAGCCTGAAGTCCATTTTGGTATCAATAAATTTCTCAATGCAAGAAAAATTATTGTACCTTAATTTAGCCACTTCGTGTACAAATTCCATGTGCATACAATTCCTTTTAGCTCCGCACTAAGGAGTAAGTCTTCGTAAGTTCCTCGTTGCTCACAAGGAAGACGCGCCTTAACAGGACACAGTACGTACTTTAACAAATGTTTTTAATACTACGCCTTATAAGGAACATATAAAGGGTGTTCAAACGAGGATACAAATAATACTAACAACTCTGGCTTGCACGCCAGCGATTGGAACTTTCTGTTACAAATAGTTTTATAGGGACCTTAGCGTCGAGTTACTTAAGGTTAAGAATATTATTTGGTACAAAATATACAAATAAAACAAACAAAGACACATTACAAATAGGTACTAAATATCTGTTTATCTACAAAGACGGCTTGTTGAATTTGTATATTGCAGGTTGTGATGAATTGATGTTATGAAAGTTTTAAAATAAAATGCGTTATTATAGCTTGGTATATAATAAGTATATATGTATTTGCGAATTAAAACAAAAACCGACTATAAATCGAATAAAACGGTAAACGGTATTAAGTGCGAACGCCGTTTTGGTATTTCCGAATTATCGTTATTGACAAGTGCATATTTTTTAATAAAAAAAATCATTGAAATCTGTTGGCGTGATATTGAGTTATTCGTCCATTGGCCACCAACTTGGCACATACTTATTGCAAATTTAAGACTTATAAGGTTTTCTCATGGATGCTATGTTATTGTTCATCGTTGTTAGAATTTGACAAAATTTAGGACCAGAAAGATAAAAAACATACAGACGAATTGAGAATCTTCTGCTTTTTTTTTACTTCTCATGCATAGACATGTTTTAACCGTTGTTTTTTTTAATGTACCGCCACATAGTCTAATGTGCATATTCCTTACTTGTGTTAGCGACAGTTGGTCCTACTGAATGCCGATTTAGTTTTAAATATTATAATCTATAAAGTTAATGGACTGACTAATTTAAAAGTACTTTAGTTTAGTCAACTAAAGTACTTTTATCGGTTGTCGGCAACCAAGGTCGTTTCCGCTTCCGTCTTTGAAAGAGATGTATATACTAGAAATTTAAGATAAAAAGGAGAGGACTCTGTAGACAATTAGTGAACAGTTTAGAACAAGTGAGTTATGCTGGAGGAAAAGTCCTTTAAAAGTGAATCTCTGAAACAAAGTCAGTAAGTCTTTAATCAATTACCTCTAAGGCTCTTGATGTATTGCTGTTAATAATATGATAAAATATAAAATATGTTGTGTGCGATGTTGAGCAAAGTAGCTCACACTTGTTACTAATGCCCAAATATGCTCTAGCAAAAAGCGAGTTAAACAACTTCATGTGAAAGTTTATTTCTATATGATAATTTAATTACATCGTACGGAAAAAATATAGATTATTAGAAATAATGCCCTGTCATACTATTTTATTTTATAAACACCTCCAAACGACAACCACGGAAATCGTTTCATTCAATTGTAAATGAATGGCTACCGTATGTTTAATGAAATATGAACGTTGCATCACAAAATCGGTAATGTAAAGAAATCAGAAACGTTTTACCATAATAATAGGCACAAAATCAACATGAGCAACAAAAAACCGGACGCTGGCATACCCCCCGGCGTAGGCTAGGCTACGCTAGAGTGGCGAGAGACGCCCACCAAGCATTGTATGTTAAACCGCGTTGATATGTCTGTACTGCTGTCGAAACTCGAACGTACATGGCTAGGGACGAACCTCTTATGGAATGAGGGATTCACGTGCACCGCTTAGAGATTGAATTTAAAGTAAAACGTCACATGGTATACATACTCTAAATTTATATGTTCTTTTAATATTTAGAGAACGCCATTGCTTGTACCATTTTATAATGGATATGTGAGACAACAGTTTATAATACTTATACTGGTAATCTTCAGTGCGGTCATTTGACCGTTGCCTGTAGACTTTGGTCGGGGTATGGTGTGTTTCAGTTCGCAAATTAATTTTTACGTTTAGAAAACGACTGTGGAATTTACCTATCCCACATTTATTTATATCAGAATAGATAAGATAGATGTATGCGGGGTACATACTGTATGTCGGACGGATAATTCGGAGCGGTTAATGAGGGTAAATTAATAATTGAATTTAAGATTAGCTATCTTTTCCAATCAAATTAAGGTGATTTCTTACTTTATATGATGGCGAACTTATTGCGTTGAGATATATTATCCGTAAATTAGCAACCGACCGAGTCGTGGTACCGTGGTACGCGGTGGAGAGGACCTCTCGGGAGCCCTCGGATCGGAATGCTTACGCGTCCAAGCCGAGGCTCACGTGGGATCCTTGTGTCGAGTTACTAGCGTTAGAAGTTCAGGCTAAGCGATCTAAGAACTGTGCCACCTCTCAATCGGGTAAAGCAATTAAGGCCAGCCTCTCTGACCAACCTGTGTAGTTCGTCAAAAAAATCGTTAAGTTTTATGTGACTTGTAATGCCTTAGGTGAGAATAAAGTTTCTTAAACCTATACCCTATCTAAGGCTAAGATAGCTGCAAAAAAAATTTGGATCTTGGTCAAAGTGCAACCGTACTTCTCTGCGGGACAACTTTTAACACTTTATAAAGCTCAAGTCCGGTCGTGTGTAGAATACTGCTGTCACATTTGGGCAGGCGCTGCTAAATGCCATCTCGCAGCTTTGGACTCGGTGGAGAGGCGGGCTAAGAGGCTATTTGGTAACGCAGCTGAAACCAATCTGCTCAGTATTGAGCAGCTTGCTGAGCGTAAGGTAGCTAGCCTTTCGGTTTTCTACAGATTGCATTTTGGAGAGTGTGCTCAGGAACTACATGATCTAATTCCCCCATCCCCTTTCTACTATCGAACTTCTAGGCGCACTGCGGGATTTCATCCTTTTGTTGTGAACATCCTTCAAACCTGAACGAAGCGATTTGCTTCGTCTCTCATTCTTCGTACAGAAAAGGACTGGAATAGTTTGCCCGCGTCTGTCTTTCCTTCCGATTACAATGTGGGTATTTTCAAGACTAGAGTGAATAGGTATTTACTAAGCTAGTTCGCCTTACTATTCAGGTCTGCATTTCCACTTAACATCAGGTGGGATCGTAGTCAAGCACTTGCTTAGAAATAATAAAAAAAAAATCTACACCGAATCCTCAATCTATTAGCAAGCATTAAATTGCTTAAAAGTTAACTTAAGTAAAAATAACAATATAAGAATAATACGAAAACATAACAGTGAAAGTTTTAATGAATCATATAATATATCTTCCTTTATGATTATACCTTATTACTATGTTTATTACTGTAATAAAATATGTAACCGGCACTTTTCTTCAAATAAGTTGCTTAAACCTGGTGAAATATATAGTTTATTAGCCGAATACGGTCGTAAACTTTGGAATGTTGCAATTTCCAAACAGCGTAAGTATAAAATAGTATTCTTACTGACTTGGTAACTACGTACCGTACACCGCAATGCACAATATGTTCAACTACTATAGCTTACAATACAATGTGAAAGGCAAATGGTGCAACTTCCTGCAAACTTACATGGTACGAAAATAACTTATCTCAATTCCCTTATCTAAATTTGATATGTTCCCTGTTCACAAGTTAAACAGCGCCTGTATGAAGCTTCTTAAGTAAAGAAATATTTATTGCGTATCATAAAATGTACTTTTATATTATTTTGTACGCATTTCTATGAAGAAAATGTGTGAGATGAAAAAGCGAAAATAGGCACAATGAGGATAACTGGAATTCTTTAATACGTCGACTAGAGTTTGTGTTACGTTTAATTTTCCGAATTTTTTGTTGTATTTTCAGACACATTTCTTTACGCCTCGTTCCTAAATGCTTTCGTTTTGTCAAAATATCTAATGTTATTATTTTCATAATACAAAAGATTCAGTGAAAGAATATTATGAAAAGTGTAAATATTATATATTGTCATCGATATTAAGTACTCCAGTTGTTATTTAATACCTGTCTAAGATGCATTAAAAAACTTAACGTTCATGTCGATTTAATTTTCGGATTAGGCAAAAATACCAATTGCTCAAATCCATATATCACAGAGCTAATGAATTTGAAGCGTCAATAGCCTAATGGTTTAGGGTACGGCCTGCGAATCGTAAGGTCGTGAGTTCGAATCCACCATTCGACTATTGCCGTGAACCATGTCCTAGCACAAGCTTAAGCTTAATTGGAATGGTTAACAAGATTGTTAGCAATATTTCTAAAAAAAATGAGGTATATTGCTAGCTTTCTTTTAATAAAAAAAAAATCGACATGCCATGGTGTTAAGCTCATCACCTTAGACAAGCCACAATGTTAGCAATCGACTTTTTTTTTTATTTATTTTTTTTCGAGGTTCTTAATTCGTCGTCTGTATATTTTTTTTTTCATGTTTGTTATCTTTGGACTGGGTGAGCCGATTTTTATTTTAATCTGGTACTTCTACAATTTGGTCTAATTAAGCAAGGTGGTCTGACGACCTCATAAAGGCCGCAGGACGCAGCTGGATGCGGGCCGCTTACAACCGGTCCCTTTGGAAATCGTTGGGGGAGGCCTATATCCAGCAGTGGATGTTTTACGGCTGAAATGATGATGATGATGATGAAGACAGTGGCATCCGTGAGAAAACCATATGTCTTAAATTTGCTTAAGAATATGTGCGTGACAAATGGACTTGGATATTGAAAAGGTGTACTTCAAGAATAGTTTGATGAGAGTTTGGTTAGTTTGTGTTTAATTATATTTTTTTTAGAACTACATAGATTGGCCAGAGAAGCTGTCCTTGACCACTTCACCGGATAGAGCTGTGGCATAGCTCTTAGGTCGCTTAACTTGAAACTATATCGCTAGTAACTCGACACAAGAGTTTTCACGGTGAGGGGTGATGTCGGCTTGGACGGTTACTATGTTACGCGTAAGCATTCCGATTCGAGGGCGCCCGAGAAGGTCGAACCACAACTAGGTCGGTTGGTGTTTCACGGATAATAATTGTCCCTTAATTATATATTATATTTGGTTGGTAATATCGTTTAACGTTTGATTCGATTTGAAGTCGGTTTTTCTTTTTACTCGAAATTATGCTTAACTAGTAAAACAGTAATTTCATTTAGTAAGCACTGACATTAAAATGACATGACATTGTTTTAAGTTATTATATTTAATGTCAGTTTCTTTTTATTATTAAAGTATATCATTTATTTATTATTTAAAATATATACTTATTAATATACTCGTATATAATTTTCAGATTTAACCAACTTTATTTGTTATTATCATTATGTTACCAAAGAAATGAAGACATGGTTTAAATATGACCCATAATAAATCATAATGTTTTAAAATTCATATGTGATTATAATAAATATGTAACAGTTAAAATTTGTATTACATTAACCTTATTAATTACCACAGTTCCATTCCATGTTATTGTCCGAAAATGTATTCAAATAATTTAATAGATTTAAATCATTCGGCCATTGTTCACCAGCCTTTCATATTTGTTAAATTAAATATAACCCCACAATTTTTAAATCCTTTTATAGCGGGGTAGACAGACATAGCAGTCTATTGCTCGCTTTTAAGTATGTTAGGTCCCAGTAGTGGTGATCTAAACCCAAGAAAAAGATTTTGACATACTGATTTTTACTATACATGATTTTCCCTTTTTAGCGGGATAGACAGACAGCAATCGGTGACCGCTTTTTCTGATGTTTATTGGGTTCGATTAGAGGTAAATTCAAGAATAAGACTACGGTATCCCCTGCCTGTCGTACAAGGCCACTTAAAGGGGCCTCGGGTTCACTAGGCGACAAGGGTGGGGGCCTACGTCGTCCACCAAAGTGGACCCGGGAAGAAGGCGACATCGGCTGGCCCGCGTCGCCTTGCGCTGCGAGGGCACAGGGGGGGAGGGAGTAACCTCCCCCCGGGACGTGCTCTCCTTGAGCACAGTGCAGAGGGGCTCCGGTGCGTTCCACGTCATATCCCGGAGCCCCTCATCATGCACCGAGGAACCGGGGAGGTTTTAGTGGGTAAGATCCCCACATAACCGCAGCCTTCCCCCCAGAAGGCGGGGTATCTTTGTGAAGATTTCCAAGATTTCCCCGTCAACAAAAAAAAAAGTGAGAAATTCAACACAATACCCTCTGTATTTTTAGTTAGTAATTGTTTTTTTAGACTTTTTTTTACAATGCTTGACCCTGATCCTACCATATGTTAAATGGTAATGCAGTCTAGCTTATAAATGCGCACTAGCTTTGTAAATGCCTATTCACTTTACTTTTGAAAATACCTACACTGTAATCGGAGGGAAAGATGGACGCAACCTATTCCAGTCCCTTGCTATATAATAAAGACAAAGCAAATCACTTCGTTCGGGTTTGGGGGATGTTCATAACAAAAGGTTGAACCGTGCACGTAATTAACCGATACCTGGAAACTATATTCAATAATTGAAACATAAGAATGAATTGAAGCCATGCCACCTCCCAACTGAAACAGTCGAGGTCAGCTTCTCTGACTAAGCTGTACAAGTACCAAACAAAAAATTGTTGAATAACTTTATACTACAGTGCAGCGCTGGTAATGGACGTTCACTTCACTCATCAGTGTGTGTGGTGTCATCTGCTTAGTTCCCGTGAACTTCGCAGGTACGGGCCTCGGGGTGTTACCCCATTACCCGGGTTATCAGCGCAGGGGGCGACTGCTCCCCTGGTCTTGGGTACCGTTTTAACACGGATTTTTTAGGTATAACTATTTTTGCGTCGTGGCTAATCCCTCAAGCGTCAGCCGCGACGAATCTATCCATTACTACGCCCTCCCAACCTCTCGGTCTCTATTGAGACGGAGGTCGAGAGGGGGGCCTATACGTTCAAAAGCTCCCTAGAATAGGGGAATTTGAACCTACGGGGCACGTCCGGAGGACGTGCGTGTTGCGGGGCGAACCCGCGCAGGTGTTCGTGCGGACCGTTGTCCGCACGGTCGAATAAGTTACGAGCTAGTCTCGTGACAAATTCGTGAATCGATTCGATGCCTAAATCGCGTTGTATTACATCATTTCTGACGTAACGCCCCGCGTTTAGGATCATTCTCAAGGTTATGTTTTGTTGTGCTTGGATGCGGTTCCTTGCACTGTTACTGGTCAATCCGTACCACGCTGTAGCGGCGTACGTCAATCGTGTACGAATGTAAGCCTTGTAGACGGAGAGTTTAGCTCGGACGGGCAAGTGAGATGCCAATACTGGTCTCAATACCGCTCTCGCAGCTCTGGCGCTTTGAATCATACGATTCACCTGAGGGGCCATTGATAGCCTGCGATCGATCTTGCATCCGAGATAGACTACATCCGACTGCCAAGGTATTACCTGTCCACGAAGACGCAGTCGCTGGTAATCTTTGCCGTATTTGGACGTTAGCGCCGCCGTCTTACCGACGTTGACGGCGATACGCCAATTGTCCAACCAGCGCGGTAGGGCGTCGAGCGCACCCTGTAACCGTTTTACAGCGTTGCTCGGGTTAATGGCAGAACTCATCAGTCATGCACGCCAGCGCAGCGCGTCATCTGTCAAAACTAACGTGTTACGGTGTAATGGATTATTGAATACGCCCGTTTCCAATCACAAATGGAGTGTTTTTTTTGCGGTGAAATGTGTCACTAGACTTTAGTTTTGTGATTCATCGGAACCACATAACTGTGGGCGTTAGTGCAGATACAGTTTGCATGATTGATGCTTGAACTAATGGTCCCGGATACGATGAAAACGTTTCAGTAACAATTGTTTAAAATGCTCGTAACGCATTTAACAAGGAAACCCCCGTTTTATAGTTATTATATATATAATTCTTGAAAATAAAAAGTTATCCGGAAAGCTTTTATAATTATAATACCAGTAAGGTCAGAGTATGCTCGAGGTGGCTGAACTGTTAAACTGGACATAAACACATTTAAAATTATAAACACTATTTCAATCGTGGCTAGTTGGAGCCATTACAATAACATTTGCTAAAACGGGCACCGCTGAAATCAGCGCTGTCGCATCCTTGCGACAGCATATGCTGAGACGGTGTCCGATATTGGCATCATATGTTTTGTATTATTTGTCCGTGTATGTTTAACTGTGTTTTGTCTATTTTTCATTCTTTTAATGAGTGTTATATTCTGTCTGTGATGTGTTTTGTATTGTGATGCCAATAAATAAATGTCTATGTCTATGTCTCATTCGAAACAGTGGTAACTTAGCAACCTATGCAATCACCCTACGGTATAAGGGTCGGGGTTTGAATCACAGTCAACTTATACCATTAAGTACAACATTATCAGTTGCTTAAATTTATGCGCTATATATATGCCGTATTTCTTTCTCAATCATGCCGACCCATCGGATTATAGAAGCTACTGTAGCTAGTGTAGCCCCATTGAAATTATATATTTTTTCAATTAACATGCCCACAGTTTTAATCCAAAATTAAAAAAAACTTTCATTTTGTCCGTTCTAAAACAATATGGAAGATACTTTAATGGTCGAATAGTGAAAGCTTACGAACTTATCTTTTGCAGACTAATAGGGTATATACCTTTATAGGTTATAAACCTTGTTTTCGTCCCATTAATCGTCTATTCATTGGCTAATTTGACGAAATACAAAGCAGTTCCAAGTAAGATTGTAAAAACGCAGCCATTTCTTAAAATGGATGTCTTTGGTATAACGATAATAGAATGAGATAAAACCATCTCATTCTAGTGTTGACTTGTTAGTAAAAAATGTACGAATTTCATTTTCAAGATGCACATCGTAGGCACTCAAAAGGCATTAAACATAATATATTGTGCAAATATTTCACTTTACTTAGGAAGCACTCCCCATCCCATCCCATCCCTCCCATCCCATCAGAAGTGTGCAGTGCCTTATAAACAAACCGCCGAAAACTGAAGCACAAACATCAAATAGTTCTGGATTAACATCCCTTTTCGTTTGTTTACGTTTCCTTGACGACGCGTCCCCTAATAAATTTTAATATGCTCTTTTTATCTACAAGAGATAAACAAACATTTGGATATAAGGGGTGTGATTCAACATTTTCTCCCTTACTATCCTTTATTCTAACTTATGGAATACACAGTAACATCTATAAATATATCACTAGTATTAATAAAAGCCATGTTCCTTCGGTCGCCATCAGTTGCGTAGTACACTAGCAGCCCATTTCGTATCCTGGTGCCGGCACCAATAAATTTGTTTCTTGCAATTTTAAGATGCTGATATACCACACGCTCGGTGGTGAAGGAAAACATCGTAAGGAAAACTTACACGTCCTAAAATTTTTTTCTAAGACATGTTAAGTCTGCACAACCTGCATTACGGCCGCGTGGCGGACTAATTGCTGCGTGCCTTTGTACTATCTTTACAGAGAAGGCTCGTGCCAGTGAGATATATATATATATATATATATATAATAAAAACTAATAAAACTTAATATATTTTTTAGATAAAAGCAATATAATATTATTAACTAGTGATCCGGAGCTTCACACGGCTTGCACTAATTATCTACAGCGAGATAACCGTGGGTCTCACACAAAAACATTATTTTAAACCGTTAACTATCAAACTTCTCAAACACAAAACGACATTCAAATTGATCCAGACAATTTTAAACCCAGTGGGAACGTGTATACACACACACCGGTTTTTAACTAAATAGATATTTTAAAAGTATTTTTATATAAGAACAGGCGAGTACGGTTCGCCTGATGTCATCACCGCCGGCCATGAACAACCACATCCGTCGCCATTAACTAGGAAGAAAAGTTTTTTTAAACATTGAAGCGCGGAAACAGTAATACACCTGACTTTTAGCAAGTTGAAATTAGTTTAAACATATTCTTTATTGCCATCATTTGAACATATTATATGATACCAATATTGGAAACCGAAAGATGCGACAGCGCTTATTTTCAGCGCCCAGGACTACCCAAAGTCGCTCCCAATATTTCGTTTAAATGGAATTTATATATAAAAATAAAAAGAAAAATATATGTTTATAATACAATAAATATATATCGTTCACAATAAATATATAATATTCCAAAAACGTCAGCTAAACGCAATTTAACCAACGATTTAATATTCATAAATAAATTGGTAAAGCTATTCGACTGTAACAATATTAAATAATTTATAAAGCACGCCCTAATGAAAATAGACCACTAAACGAGAGCTATTCTCTCTGCTACAAATGTGTTAAACATCAATTTGTAATTTTGTTTATCAAATAGATTATATATAGATCATATAGATTAAACCCAATAACTTTATTTTGTAAATGCTTTAAAGCAATATTATAGAAAGTTCAAAAGAAACAAGGATATTTACTAGCAAAAACAAAAACTGACTTCAAATTACATCAAACGTTAAATGCTATTATCAAAAAAATAAATAAATTTATACTATAATTAAATTTATACTATATAATAATAAATGCTATTATTATTATATAGTATAAATTATCTTAAGAATATTACTAAATATAATTAATCAGAACCTAAAAAAACTCTCATCAAACTCCTCTTGAAGTACATACTTTCCAATAATAAATGAGTCATACAAATTGCTGGCGTGATATTGAGTTATTAGTCTATTTCTCGCACACATACTTAATGCAAATTTTAGACTTATTTTAGGTTTTATCATGGATCGCATTGTCAGGACTGGACCAAACTCCATTTAAATTTGGTCCAATCCTGACAACAGCATAAGCTTTCGAATAAAAAAAAATCTTCAAAATCGCTTTACCCAAAAGTTATGAGGTAACAAACATAATAAAAAGACACAGACGAATTGAGGACCTCTTTCTATTTTGAAGTCGGTCGAAAATACCAATCGCTGTCTTTTTTCCACTAGGCTTATTAAGTCCCAAATGTGGCAGAGGGTAAATATTTGTACGTAAGAAACCGAAAACTCATTACTACTAGACGGTTGGTATATTATTTACATATCTTAAATCCGATAAAGAAAACAAATAGGATGAATAGATATTAATAGGACTTCGACTCATGTTTTCATAATTGATGTCCATCCATGCCAAACATCTAGCAGTAATCAATTTCTGTTGTTGATTTCTTACGTACAAATAGCTTATCCACATAAGGTTAGTTAAAAGTAGACAGCGATTGGTATTTCTTTCCACCTCTCTAGGGTTAAAGTTAAAGTTACAGCCTTTATATATATATAATATTTAAGTCCCGCTGTTGGGCGCAGGCCTTCTCTTTATAGAGAGTATAAGGGCATAGTCCGCCACGCGGCCCTAGTGCGGATTGGCAAACTTCACATGCCTTAGAAAAATTTTCTAAGACGTGTAGGTTTCTTCACGATGTTTTCCTACCGCCCAGCGCGTGGTAAATTAGCACATAAAATTGCAACAAGAAATTTGCTAACCCCCCTGTGCCCTCGCAGCGCAAGGCGACACGGGCCTGCCGATGTCGCCTTCTTCCCGGGTCCACTTTGGTGGACGACTCAGGCCCCCACCCTTGTCGCCCAGTGAACCCGAGGCCCCTTTTAGTCACCTTGTACGACAGGCAGGGGATACCGTAGTCTTATTCTTGAGAGCCCAGAACTACAGGGCTGCGGGCCGGTCTGCCACCGGTCCGCCTGCGCCATCTCCGAACGGGATCGGCCCTCTCCCGATCCCGTTCTGCGGTCTCCTTCTGGGTCATTACTGACTCGCAGAAGGAGACAGCGTACTATGCAACTTGAGCCAACCGCCCGGACACTGAGTTAAGTGTGATAATACCACGGTTAAGTGTCTGGGCCTCTAGGGTTAGCTTGGCCTGAATGTAAATTTATTATCTCTCTATGTGTTCAAATTGTCCCTTCGTTCGATTGTCGATGTCTGTTTCATTGTCCTGACTTTCAATTAGTTTTCCATTTGTCTAATTCATCGAACTTTTCATTTTTTTTAATCAAATATCAACGTGATCGTGAGAATCCTAACTTAATTTAGTTTCTATGATGATTTCATAAACTCTAATAACCTAAGTAGTATGATTTGGTGTCGTAAATATTGTCCAGAAATGAAAATTTAAGCAATGTTTACTTTTAAATTACGTAATAAATAGTACGTTTAAAAATTACTTTCTTCAGAGCACAACAACCCATAAATTATGATCGTTATAGCAATATAACTGACACAAAATAAAATTTTGAAATACTTATATTAAGGCGATTTGTTGATCATTAAACTTCACAACGGTCCGCACGAACACCTGCGCGGGTTCGCCCCGCAACACGCGCGTCCTCCCGACGTGCGCCGTAGGTTCAAATCCTCCGTCTCAATCGAGACCGAGAGGTCGAGAGGGCGTAGAAGATAGATTCGTCGCGGCTGACGCTTGAGGGATTAGCCCCGACGTAAAAATAGTTATTCCTAAAAAATCCGTTCCAAAACGGTACCCAAGACCAGGGGAGCAGTTGCCCCCTGCGCTGATAACCCGGGTAATGGGGTAACACCCCGAGGCCCGTACCTGCGAGGTTCCCGTGAACCTTGTAGATGACTCGACTGACTGACTGACTGATCATTAAACTTGTGTAAACTCGTTCCATATTTTGTTCAGTGATGCAGTACAAGATTGGTATTTTATCATCTAATATGAACTTAATTGTTTAGTAAGAATCCGACGTTTGATTTAAAACATATCTGTAATCTAGTTTCCATATCGATATATTTAACTGTACATCTATAGAAACTCTTCCCTATAAACATATAGTGTACAAATAATTGTATGGTTAAATTAACGTTAAAGCTTGTATCTGTGTTGATTTCAATTTTCTTAATAATGAATTCCTATTTACATATCTTTAATGCTTACACGACGGTCGTAGTAAAAACATCACTAATCGTTATAGAGGCGATACAAAATATTTACTCGATATCGATATTACTTACGTAAATTGGTAGAGCTCGTCTACCAATTTTGTTACTAAACTGGACCTGTACGAGCATGGGATTGTGACCGCCATATATCCTGTTCTTTATTAAACCGGCACCGCTCTCTGTGCAAGTCTTTAGATACCGTAAATATACAACGACGTGACGCTCATTGGTAACGTTTAGGAGCAATTCCGACCAATAAAGAAGTAAGCGTGAGTCGGATATTGCAACCAAAAAATTCTGACCTGTAACTATAATAATTTTTAACTCGTGTAATAATCGAACTTTGATGCGTAGATATAGATAGCACCAGATGCTGGTTTTGAAGCAAAGTGATTTTGTGGCGAATACAACAGCAGGATTCATTAAATACGTTTCTTAGGTATCACTGTTACCGACATTGGTACAATATGTGGCATGAGGGAATTAAATATTAAGATCGATTTTTTTAAATATTAAAAATACCCTCGACCGAATGGATTACCTGATGACAACCGTCGCACGCCGTATTAGAGGAATGGCTGGCCAATCTTTTAATGGAGAGTGACGTCCTTGGCACTTTATTAATAGGATAAAACGCAGAAGTATAACTCCACTTAACGTTGGTTATTATTTAACCATATCTTTTATCATTGGACGTCTCGTTTTTGTACACAAATTTAATTAAACTTTGAAATTTGAAAACATATCACTTGAGAATATTAATTAATGTAGAAAAAATCTACAATAATGCAAATATGCACGATAAAATGGTACAGCAAAACCAGCTATATTGTGAAGCAAAACCAGCTATATTGTGAAATAATTGCAATGTATTCCAAGATTTTTTCTTGTGGCCATTGAAAAATCCAAAAAAGATCCGAATTCTACCTATCCCACTCGTATTCATCAATCAAACGGTTCCGGTAGTCGGTGCACTGGATTGCCACCGAATTTTTTTACGGCCAGAGCGTAATTTTCGCGACGGGTCTCAATGTCGATGTGTCAACCCTGATGCGGTGTGACGTTCGGCCACATCCTTTGATGGAACTATGCCCGCAGTAAAAACGCAAACGCTAAAAACCATTTTATTTGCAAATTTCACTTTAAAGTTATTTACAAATCTTTTTTATAACAACAGACAATTTAAACAAAAGTTTGATTAAGCTACCAAACATTTTATTGCTTGCCAGATAGTACGTAATAAAGTAAATATATAACTAACGAGGGAAATATATGACTAACTAAAAATTCCACTGAAGGTGTTTCGAAAATTTCTCGTATTTCTTAAAAACTCACCAAATTATCTATAACATTAATACTAATCTATAATGGTCTAAGTTTAAGAAAGCCTATCAGATAATCATAGCTTTTCTCTGCGATTATATCAAAATGGATTGTCCTGAGGTGGTCAGGCTCTCAGAGCGTTTTGTCAGTACTATAGATAAACCAGCGCTAAGATTTCCGAGTTGGAACCTCGACTTGCGCCGTTACTCTAAGGTTATTATTAGAAATTCATTATTAAAATACTGAGATTATTGCCGCTTATTAATATTATTAATTTTCAAAGAAACTTTACATAGTAAGCATTCGAGGGGCCCTACAATATTAGTTAATGTGCAAAATTTCCAATATCAAAAGCAGCGTCGGTAATAAAAATAACAATTACATTGTATGTCAATAACATTTCTACGCGAGCTCCGTAAAATAATAACAAACTTATTTTCACAGACATGTGTTACAACGGAGTAGGTAGGGCATATTAATATTATTATTAAAACTTTTACAACTGCAATAATGTTTTGATTTGTAGACACAAAGGAACATAAAAATCTTCGTAAATAAAGACAATTTATTTGACAAAAGAACAGCTACAATACAAAGCTAAATTAGATCTGAACTCATTGATGCGAAGTATTGGTTGCAAAAATTTATTCTCTTCCAATGACCATAAAACTAATCATTTTTGTTTTTACAGTAAACGAATTTCGTAAGCACATTCTTGATTAGTTCATGGACTCATTTGGAACAATATAGTCAAGTCTATTTGAAAGATTGAATTCAGGATTAGGGATTTACTCTACTTGTACATTGATTTTCAAATGTAAGACTATGATATAGAAGATATACATTAGTTTGTCCGTCCTATACACGTCTATAGCAGACGTTACGTTCTATTCGTAGTCAAGATAAAGTACATTTTGTATACAATATTTCTTCCTTTGTCTTGTCGCCTTTCGGCCATATTATAAATATATATTTATGTTCCCTGTATGTAACATATTCCATATGGGCATTTGGTCACTTTTAGACAATATTCAGAATACTCGAGCGCCGATACCGTTAGGTTTGGTAGTGATCGATTTGGCGAAAAGGCTATATTCAAAAGAACTATAGATATATCTTTAGGTAATTACCGCTACCTAAGCGAAATCCTAGCTTGTTGCTGTATTTACGTTAGATTATTATGTATTGATATCCCGAAATTTGCTAAGTATGCATGAGTCTCTTCAGCCACTTTTTATCCCAGTAACATCTCGTAGTAGTATTCTATTTTGATATTTTGATTTTGGTTATGATTTTTGCCCCTGACTGAGCTATGATATTATCCCTAGCTTGCTCTTCTTAGAGTTTGACCTTCTCTTAAATGCGATGGAAATCTATAAATCTTCGGGTTAACTGCTGCAATTTATTGCCAAGAAGAGTTTCACCAAATTAATTTTTATTACCATTCCCAAGAGGCATATGTATTGAGAACAAGAAATTTACGGTGCTTCAAGGCACGCAACTGTCTCGTTACTGAAGAATGTCTAAAATGCGAATCTCACCTGCGCAGCCGACGCAATTTGATAATTGTCAGAAAAACCAACTGAAGCGTTTTGTAATTATATTTAGTCGTTGGCCACTTGCGAATTATTTAGGCCGCAAAAAATTATCTGGTTCAAGATTGACAACACAACGAGACCGGCCAAATTTATTACCACGGATTTTTTCGCCCTTTAATAGGAACGCAAATTACCTATACAAAACCAATTCTGCTTTAGCTTCTGTTTTTGTAATACGGATCTTATTACATAGACAAATATTCATTTATTTTAAGATTTAAAACAAAATTACTTCATCCTAATCATCACATCGTATTTTTATATTTAGGACATGACAACTCAGTTTTGTTAAAAATTTAAATTATGAGGTGATCATATAAACAGAATCGAACGTCTGTACCCAATCAGTCATCTCTGGGACCCACAAGTCAGAATGCTCCCTTGTCTAGAGCGACGATGTTGAAAGTCAAAGCCAAATTTTCCCTTTAAGAGCTCTTGCTCTTTGCTAAGTTACTCGTCATAAAACGACCTCGCATCCACGTGCTGTTTTAAAAGAAGAGCTAAGAATAAAGACAATCAACAATAAATCAACAAAATTTAAAGACACAAAATCCAAACGATGAAATAATACAATAGTAACTATCATATTTAACTTATCAACAGCCGTGTAACATACTAACGACAGCATTATTTTAGAACTGGTCCAAATACGATCATAAAACCGCAGTTTATTATACTATACATGACTTTAAACTTAAGATAAGACAAAGAGACCCAAACAAAATGCAGAGATAAGCAAAACTCAATTTACAAAAATTTACATTAATTTCTCCACGACGATACACTACTCCTTGATTAGTAAATGTAAAAAACTTGATTAATTATTACTCTGGGTATAAATACAGATCTATTTAGCTGTATCGGAGCCAGCCAATACTGGAAACGTGTCTCAAGCCTTCGAGACAGTGACGCCCACCTCCAGCGCATACATGCACCTCGCATCAATTTGGGTAATAAAATTTCTAAATCAGATAATAAAAATTTAACATTATTGACACTGTCGAGTGATCTGATAGTGTCTGGAGAAGGTTTAGATAAGGCTTTTGCTATGAAAGACAACGAATGGATTCCGATCGGAGTCTGTGATTTTATTTCTCATTTATTTGTTTTGAAACTAATTCGTATATTAAGTAAATCCCCCCGTGTCTTGCTACAAATACATCGTGCCTCAATACCTATTGAACGCACTGTAAATTTTTTTATTTCTCTCTTAATGATTATTGCATTGTTGAATGAAATGGCTTATTTTATGCTCTACGCTCGTAGACATTCTTTAAATTACTTGTAATTTTCTTTTAAATTTTGATATCTAAACGATTTCTATTCAATACTTGTGATAATGTCTAATTGGATCGGACAGATTTATAAGATATCGCATTTTTAGAATCGTTCCTCAGTTCATTGTTATTGCTTTTTACTGTAAGAAAGTTTATAGGTTTATTTATATAAGATACAACAATTTGTATAGAATGATCGGGATAAAAACAGTGATATAAAATTTAGGCATAGTACCTTAAATAAAATCAATAGTCATGAATGCAAAATTAAATCCAGTCTGATTAATAATTTTGACTCTGATCATCAGGGCGTTAAGAGCTATAGTACCTCAGTGGCGGAGCTCTCCCTAAAGTTGCATAGTACGCAAGCTAGATAAATCGGAGTTATAATAAATATTGGCTAAAATAATTTTACGGATTTCACAACGGTATAACTTTTGTTTAAAATTCTCTATGTTGAAGCTAATGAGTCTTGAGGTGAACTTTTTTATTGGACTAAATTTTTCTAAGACATGTGAAGTCTGCCAATCCGCAAAAAAGCATTAAACAAGTTAAGATCCAATTATTTAAAATTGGCTCTTTAAACATAAAATCCTTAAAAACAATACAAAAGTAGGAATAATAAACTACATGCAATAACCATCTCTCTCGCGTCCCGAGCAAAGCTAACTACATTTCCAATATGTGGATGCCAAAGGCGCATAATTTCCTTGCCCAGTTCAATTTATGCGTGACCAGGGACGTAAAGCACTAAAATACAAATCACCTTGATTTATACGTTAAACACTCGAATTACCATACACTGAAATCAAACGAAATACTTTACGATCTATAAATTCAAAATAAATATATTTGACCTTTCTTGTTATTAGAATGTCGAGCTGAGGAACTTAAAAATCTTTTATATAAAAGCTCTCTCGACCTTTTAACCCTATCAGGGTAGACAAAGTCGGAGTTCGAAGAATATAATTGTATTGGTCCAACAAGCTGTGACCTACCAAAGTTAGTTGCGATGGACCAATGGGGTAGACAGAGACAGTCGTGTCCACCAAGCTTATTGCTATTTATGACAAGTTAATTTATTAGCATGTTTGAAAAATGGCAATTAATTGGTATAAGCCGATAGGGACTTCAACTCCCAACCATCAGATCGTAAGTCCAGTCGTTTAGCCACTAGGCTACCACTGCTTTTAAAAAATTCTTTTAAATAAAATATTAGAGTAAAATTTTAGCAGCAAAATCAGGTGAATGACAATCGATTTTTTTTCACTATATAATTTTAATTGTTATCCTTTCCCGATTTATTCTTTGTACATGGCATGGCAAAATCATATTACAAATGATATTACCGAAAATAATTAATAGTTAATTACAAAGAATTTTGCATTAAAGAAATAGGCCACTAGGTCATCGTAATGGTCAATGTAGCAAATATATTTACCTCATTCACAGTCATGTTAACCTACTAACCCACTTTTTAACCGCATACGAACGAAAGTGAATGAGAATAAAAAAGGAAATAAACCTGTAACGCTTTGAAAGAAAGATATGCAAAAGAGTTCGGTTTCTTTGTGTTTTTTCAGAACTCTTAAAACATACTGCCTATAAGTAACTTTAGCGCAGCTTCTACTACAATCTACAAAAAGGTTTGATGAAAGGAGTAACGCTCGAAGTGCGTTGTATAATATATTACACAATGATAATGGTATATAATTTATATAATATAAATATATAAAACTATACTAAATCGGAAGACTTTTTTCCATTTTTATTGAAAAAAGTAATAAGGCAATAGACATGAAAGTTACATATAGTACACAAATACATTTAAAAACAGATTTTATTTTCAACTGTATTTTTATTTATATTTTCCTTTCTTAATGTTTAAGATTACAAAAATGACGGGGGAAGACATTAGCTCCTGAGATACAGCTTACACTAGTTCGGGAGTTAATGAACTCACTTTTATATGTACTGAACTTTTTTTTTGATGCAAATAAACTTATTATTATTTTTTTATTTATTTTGAATCCTTAGGTTAAGTTTTTATAATATTTATATAAAAAGTAAAATACACAAAAATATCATACAAAATACAAAAACATTATAAAAACCTAACCTAGTGTGTTATTATTATTATTATTATAGTACTTTCTTTTTCAACTGACTTCAATAAAGGAGGACGTCTTCAATTCTTCAATATTTTTTTATGTACGTTACCTCATAACTTTTGAATAGGTGAAACGATTATAATGATTCTTCATGTATTTGGAAGCTGATTCCCACGTGGTCCCATTTAAAAATAAATTAATTGTAGTAAAATTTCAATTTGGTCCAATTCTGATAATGACATCTATGACAAAACTATATGTGTTAAATTTCGCATCAAATATGTGCGCCACAAATGTACGAATATTTCGATTAGCCGCCCTCAATAACCGATTTCATTGATTATTTTTGTATTGGAAAGGATTTACTTCAAGAGCAGTATGATGAGAGTTTGGTTAGGTTCTGATTAATTCTATTTCGAAATATCCTACGATAATTCATAAAAACAAAGATTGGAATCAAAGTCGGTTCTTGTTTTTATCGTAAACATACTCGTTTCTTATATAACGTGTGTTGGAGAAGGTTTTAGTATATAATATGTTATTGATTACTCATATGAAACGTATAAATTTTTAGTTTAAAATATATATTTTGGGATAAGTGACGAGCATACTGCTTAGCTGATGTTAAGTGATCACTGCCGCCCAGAAGCGCCTACCAATGAATTTGTGGGTTCCTTGCTTGCTTGCTCGAAAGTTTGCTATGAACCAATAAATATATTGACGCTGGAAAGCAAAAACGTAGTAAGTGACACATATGGCCATTTTCACGTTCTTTTTTACCTCGTTGGAATCAAAAAAAAAAGACGCGTCGAACGATATATGACTTGTAACAATTAGATGAAAAATAGCGAAAATACACTTCTCTTTTATTTTTGTACCGTAAAACGATTTTCTTTTAGGAAAACTCTAGGTTAATGTCGTGATACAATACTTATTCAGCAAAAAGTAATAAATATTGTGTCCAAAAGCGACAAACACGAAAATTATAATTTTTTTAAAGTTGAAATGTTTTTGGCTCTGGTGAATAATTTCATTTTTGTGGGTTACTACGTTTTTGTCTCCCAGCGTCGATATGTATATAATTTAATGTTTCGCTTAGTGCCCATTTTCATATTCCTACTGAAATTCAAATAAACACAATCACAAGACTTCGTATTACTTACAGTAAACATAAGTACTAACACGAAAATAGATTTCCATTAAAGAAATAGGCCACTAGGTCATCGTAATGGTCAATGTAGCAAATATATTTACCTCATTCACAGTCATGTTAACCTACTAACCCACTTTTTAACCGCATACGAACGAAAGTGAATGAGAATAAAAAAGGAAATAAACCTGTAACGCTTTGAAAGAAAGATATGCAAAAGAGTTCGGTTTCTTTGTGTTTTTTCAGAACTCTTAAAACATACTGCCTATAAGTAACTTTAGCGCAGCTTCTACTACAATCTACAAAAAGGTTTGATGAAAGGAGTAACGCTCGAAGTGCGTTGTATAATATATTACACAATGATAATGGTATATAATTTATATAATATAAATATATAAAACTATACTAAATCGGAAGACTTTTTTCCATTTTTATTGAAAAAAAGTAATAAGGCAATAGACATGAAAGTTACATATAGTACACAAATACATTTAAAAACAGATTTTATTTTCAACTGTATTTTTATTTATATTTTCCTTTCTTAATGTTTAAGATTACAAAAATGACGGGGGAAGACATTAGCTCCTGAGATACAGCTTACACTAGTTCGGGAGTTAATGAACTCACTTTTATATGTACTGAACTTTTTTTTTGATGCAAATAAACTTATTATTATTTTTTTATTTATTTTGAATCCTTAGGTTAAGTTTTTATAATATTTATATAAAAAGTAAAATACACAAAAATATCATACAAAATACAAAAACATTATAAAAACCTAACCTAGTGTGTTATTATTATTATTATTATAGTACTTTCTTTTTCAACTGACTTCAATAAAGGAGGACGTCTTCAATTCTTCAATATTTTTTTATGTACGTTACCTCATAACTTTTGAATAGGTGAAACGATTATAATGATTCTTCATGTATTTGGAAGCTGATTCCCACGTGGTCCCATTTAAAAATAAATTAATTGTAGTAAAATTTCAATTTGGTCCAATTCTGATAATGACATCTATGACAAAACTATATGTGTTAAATTTCGCATCAAATATGTGCGCCACAAATGTACGAATATTTCGATTAGCCGCCCTCAATAACCGATTTCATTGATTATTTTTGTATTGGAAAGGATTTACTTCAAGAGCAGTATGATGAGAGTTTGGTTAGGTTCTGATTAATTCTATTTCGAAATATCCTACGATAATTCATAAAAACAAAGATTGGAATCAAAGTCGGTTCTTGTTTTTATCGTAAACATACTCGTTTCTTATATAACGTGTGTTGGAGAAGGTTTTAGTATATAATATGTTATTGATTACTCATATGAAACGTATAAATTTTTAGTTTAAAATATATATTTTGGGATAAGTGACGAGCATACTGCTTAGCTGATGTTAAGTGATCACTGCCGCCCAGAAGCGCCTACCAATGAATTTGTGGGTTCCTTGCTTGCTTGCTCGAAAGTTTGCTATGAACCAATAAATATATTGACGCTGGAAAGCAAAAACGTAGTAAGTGACACATATGGCCATTTTCACGTTCTTTTTTACCTCGTTGGAATCAAAAAAAAAAGACGCGTCGAACGATATATGACTTGTAACAATTAGATGAAAAATAGCGAAAATACCATTTTCAAGATTGACACTTCTCTTTTATTTTTTGTACCGTAAAACGGTTTTCTTTTAGGAAAACTCTAGGTTAATGCCATGGTACAATACTTTTTTAGCAAAAAAATAATAAATATTGTGTCCAAAAACGACAAACACGAAAATTATAATTTTTTTTTGAAAAAAATATATTTTTTTTAAAAAGGTGAAATGTTTTTTGGCTCTGGTGAACAATTTCATTTTTGTGGGTAACTACGTTTTTGTCTTCCAGCGTCGATTTGTATGTCATTTAATGTTTCGCTTAGTGCCCATTTTCATATTCCTACTGAAATTCAAATAAACACAATCACAAGACTTACGTATTACTTACAGTAAACATAAGTACGAACACGAAAATAGATTTCCATTAAAGTTCTAAATTATGATTAAAATGTTATACCCACGTCAAGTCTAAGAATATACGTGTAATTTATTCAGAGATACGATATAATCCCTTGAGGCTACAGTACTGCTGACTAATTTATGTTTCCAATTTTAGAGTATATAAATAAATGTAGATTAATTCATATAAATACTAACGATCATGTAGCTTATAGAAACAAGTCCCAATCCGTTGGTCGTGAGTGCCTCCATTAACAACACCATCTCAAAAGGTTTTGTCGTGTCTTCCGGAGACCAAGGTATGTCCTCGCGCGACGATGTGATAACTCTTGCCAGTACTAAACAATTTCTTATTAGAAACCTAGTTTAAACTTATTCGTATCTTCATGCCACGTCGCAGACTACTTTTGCCATATTAATGAATTGATGGTCAAAATAATGATAGGAGCTCAAAAATCAGGTTGAACATGGGCCTCTATAGTTGTTCCGCTAATCAGCGTTTTTCAATCACAAAGAAACTAAAAGAAAACGATACAAGACGGAAGTTGAACTACATCAAATCGTTCTCCGAACACTTAGACATTATACTACCACTATATTTCAGCACATGTAAGGAGTAGTTGTCGATTTTTCAATGAAATATGTTGTTATTAACATACTCATAAATTCAAGAAGACGAACAGTTTGTACCAATATTTACGTAATAACGCACACCGTTACAAAGCCCTTCAAATTAGATAAAATCAGAACCCAGGAACCCAAATACAGGTAATTAATGACTGAAAATAAGGGACAAAATTCATTATGTCTTGCTACCAAGCACCTCTCAAGGTTTTAAGCGATCAGCAGTATCGTGGTTTGAGCAACAAAAGCTCTGACGTCATACACTCATCTTTGGCTAACCCAGTTTGTTGTTTAAAATGCTTTCCTGGACCCTTTCCACTACTACGAACTATTAGACCTAAAATTCACGTAACTTCAGCGGAACCTCTATGGTAATCGTTTATTTAACTGATAAAAATTACATTTTTAATTTATATTAAATATAATATTTAATACAACGACACAGAGAAAGAAAAAAGACAGAAAAAGATTTTTAAGAACACAATATTCCATTATTAGTAATGATCTTTTTAGCACTAGTGCATATAACTCGATAAAAATTTAGGAAACATATTGAGTATAAAATAAGCTACGTTAAAAGTGAATCTACTTTCGAGAAATATTTCAAACGAAAAACTATAGTAGAGGGTCTTAATGTTAACATCCCAACCGCAAACGGGTCAATGGCGGCCTTTGATCCATCCTCTCACCTGTATTCCTCAAGTGCCGTGGTCTTTCGCAGACTAGACACTTTAGCCCGTACTTAACCCGACCTATAGTGTAGGTGTTTGCTCATGCTCGGCTCGATACAAACCACTTCGACTTTGTGAGAGCGTTTTACATGTATGCGACGACCTCACATTTAAACGATTCTTTAATTTCAACCTAACCTTATCAGTAACAATTTTCATGCTTAGTATCAAGAGGGACTTGTTTATTTATTAATCTTATGTGTTATCTAGCAACACTAGGCACCTAGCGATTGTTATGCATAACAACTACTTCCAATGATATCTTATCTTATTTATCTGAACCTTATTGTTAATTCATAATTAATAATTTAGTTGTTCATCATATTAACTTGGTCTTGTAAACATTAATTTAACTTTATTATCGTAATCTGACTTCTAATTAATTTTGTATAAAGATTGTGAGGACGCGCAGTTGTGACGGTATTCGTTAATGTAATTCTTTGTACAACCATTTCAATAAAGCGAGTGTACTTCTTATTGGACTATTCATTCCACAAAACCTACAACTAATTACATATGCCATCAAAAGACAACATTGAACATAAGCTCTTCGTACTTTTTAAATTTGTCGGCTTAGACAGAGTTAGCAATCACTATACGATTGTCGGCCAACTCATTAGATAATATCGCACACCGTCTGCTTTTTTCGTGCTGTGATTAAGGAAGAAATTTCATTATTAGCGCGGTGGGATTCAAACTGCCGACGTTAAAATCATAAATCGAGCGCTTAGCTACTAGACGAACAATGGTATATAAGATTACTCAAAATTAATATGCTTCCGTAAATCTTTTTCAACCGACTACAAAAAAGGTATTCATTTTTCGCCGTCAGTTCCGGACCGATTTTGAATTTTTGTTTTATTTCAAAGGGCCTGGTTTTAATTAAGGAATATTAATTTTGTCAATATAGGACCGTGGGATTCATTGGGACGTCTAGGGAACTCTTATGAGATTACTCTTAGAAATCGTATGAGATAAAGCTTGGTTATTGAGATTTTGGTAGGTAGAAGTTTGAATGTGAAAGACGAAAGAGCACATACGCGTTAGAACTATGTAATATATATCCTTTGGAAATAAAAGAGCATCCGAGCTAAGTAGCTTGTTTGATCCGTCAAGTTTGATTTGATTTGATGAAGGTTTTGTTGATTTTACTCGAAAACTTACTCGTTTTTCTATAGATTGGATTCTTTTCTTTAGAGAGGATGTGTTATTATAAAATATTTTGTGAATATCTTAAACGAAAAATATGCATAAAAAAAGGGTATTTGTATTTGTGGGTCCGGCACCGATTTGAATCATAATGGAGTTCAAAATTTATTTGATCGTAAACGAAAGAGTGTTGCCGGGTTAGCTTGTCACAAAAGTCGTTTTATCGGTGCCGGTGAGCGGTCGTAAATTGTTCTTCGCCTGTCAAAGCACCGTGTAGACTTACGCCGAGAGAAAACAATTGTAAGGGTCTATATTCGGTACCATTGTCTCACCCTGCCTTCGTACCATGATCGTAACTTCTAAATTTATACCATATAAATAACGTAAAGCCTATAAATTCCTGTAGGAGTCTGCATAACGTTTTTTCTTAATGATTTAACGCATATATTTTCACGATGTTGCTTGAAAAAGCGTGCAGGAGCGTAAGCCTGAAAGGAGCTTTAACCGTGTCATTCCCTATTCAGGCTGAGCGATCTTAGAGCTCTGATACCTCTCAAATACGTTGATACTATAACTGCGATGGCATTAACTTCACAACTTTTCTATGCGGCCAGATTCTCAGGCCAATCGGAACAAAAATACAATATTCTTCAAATGTTTTCGATACGATGTTTTCCTTCACCGCACGCAGTAAATAAGCACTTAAAATTCCAACAAACAATTTGATTGGTGCCGGCACTGATATAAGAACTCGGGCACTAAAATCTCCCATGCAATATATCTATCCGAATCATCGATCACATAAGAGCCACTAGACAGACTTAAGCATGTTCAAAACGTTTGTATTAGATTCGTATTTGGTTTACCCAAATATGATCCTCGCATATCCGTAAGATGCTCAAGTGGTTTCCAATTCACCGTCCCTATAATACGTCGTACCCTGTCTTCCGTACAACGTAATATACTATGTTTTTCCTATACTAAGGAAAAATAAACGAATTGTTAAGGAATTAACGCTAACAAAACGCTTCTTATTAAGTTACTAAACAGATATTTTGACAAGAAAAAATATGGACCAATTGAGAACGCCGATTAAGCAATATTAAATGTAAATAAGTTATTTACTATGCTAATTGTTTTTTTTTTTAATGACGAACTACACAGATTGGCCAGAGAAGCGTCAATAGCCTAATGGTTTAGGGTATGGCCTGCGAATCGTAAGGTCGTGGGTTCGAATCCACCATTCGACTATTACCGTGAACCATGTCCCAGCACAAGCTTAAGCTTAGTTGGAATGGTTAACAAGATTGTTAGTAATATTTCTGAAAAAAAAAGAAATATTGCTAGCTTTCTTTAAAAAAAAAAGCTGGCCTTGACTGCTTCACCGGATTGAGAGGTGGCATAGCTTAGCCTGAACCTCTATCGCTAGTAACTCGACACAAGGGTCCCCCCAGTGGGGGGGTACTAATTGGTGTACAAAAACAAATACACTATTACATTAATATATTATGTAAGTATAATAAAACGATAACGAAAAAGGTAGTGATTGCCTACCGTCTAATAATTAAGTTTATGATATAACAGCGTCGAATTCAAATCCAGTTGGTATATACCGAAGGGTTATGTAAATAGTTTCGTTTGTTATGTACAAAAAAATACATCCTATTTTTAGTAGGATATATTTTATTGTACTTATAATGAGTGATGTATTTTTTGCGTAACATGTGAAATAACCGGTATATATCGCGATGGGCTTACCCCGCCGCACATGGAACATTGTTTGATGAAAATTGGATATGGATTGCAGATCGTATCCTATCTCGCTAGCGGTAATAGTAAATATAGCAAATATAATAATACTTTGAAAATAAGAAGGAATCCTTTTAAAATTCAATTCGCTTCTCTAATATAAGATGTTGTAAACGGCACGAAATACGCAATTGTAGTCGGCGTAAAAAGACCACTCTTTGTCCGAATTTAGTACAACCGTTATGCATATTGGATGCCATACTTGCTTTTGTTTCTCGATAAACAGTGGTTGTTTCCCGTCGAGTTTTTCCTTTCCCCGCTTTTTTATTATTAAGGAGCCACATTTACCTGAGGATGTAAATTCTGAATGTACAGTCGCGAGCGAAAAAGGTGCGCCGTTTTATTCGGAATCTGCTATAACAATTCCCCGCAACTGTCATGAATACACATTGCTAATTATATTAATAATTCTGTCCTTAGATAAATTATAAGGAATGAATTTATCGTTGCGGTTAAAAATTAAGCACTTATAAAACTGTCACGTGTATTATCTTATTAAATGCATTTCACTGTATGTACTGTAGGAATAGGCTAGCGGAGTACTGACTGAATTCTTGACCTTTACTGATTCTGACGTAATATCATTACTGTTATGTACGTACAGTTAGCTAATGAATCCATCAACAAATTAAATCCTGCAAGCGAAAGAGTTCCACTTCATACAAGGAGGTTCTCAATTCGTCTGTGTTTTTTGTTATGTTGTGTCTTGTTTGTTTGTTATCTCATAACTTTCGACTGTGTTAACCGATTTTGGTGATTCCTTCTTTATTTGAAAGCAGTTTCGTCCAGTTCTGACGATGTCATCCATGAGAAAACCATAAAAGTCTTAGATTTGTATTAGTATGTATTAGTATAAGTATGTGCGCGACAAACGGACCAAAAACTAAATATCATGCCAACCGGTTACGATGATTCACTTTTGTTGGAAGGGACGTACTTAAGGTAGTTTGATTAGACTTTGGTTAGGTTTTGATTAATTCTATTTGAATTCGGGTTTTGTTTTTACGTAAATATACTTGTTGTGTTCATTGAATACACATTAAAATACCTACATAATTAGCTATATTTCAAAACCCGCTTATGAGTAGTAGTGTTATTTACTATAAAATGAAGCCGTCGACCTTTTAATTAAAATCGACCGTACTCGAAATTACAGTCAACAGAATGTTTAATGTATGTCAAATCACAGACGTTTAAATATTAACAGTTCGTAGAACATACATATTCCATTAACCAAAACAAACTTATCGTTTCCATTTTGATTGTACAAAGATGGCACAGAAAGCCGAGACATTGCTCACAATATTGTCTACGTAATGGGCAAGACGCTCTCCCGGAGCCATATCCCGAATCCCAGTGAAATAAAATTAGCCTTAGGGTAATAAATTCAAATCACGGCGCACCGTAATTTTAGCCTCTTTTCACCAAAAGATATTCACAGTGGAATCCTTAATTCAGTTTTCCCTTATTGTTGTAGTTACCGCCCGGTGCCGTTTTCCGCTTTGTTTTCTCCCAACGAGATTATATTGATGACATTGTTTATGGCAATCAGATTTGATAACAGTAAAATAGATTTTCCTGTACTTGTAAATACAGTAGTTTTTATATACTATTACTTATAGACCTATATGGTGATGAATTGCCTCCCTTGAGACATGCTTCAGCTAAGGGCAGAAGGGCAGAACAACGCATCGCGGATGGCCGACCGAAAAATTTTTAAGGGGTAGAAATCTAACATAACCAACGCGGGGATCGGGGTAATCGAAAAGTGTTTTCGTGGGGTCCCAGGGTCTTTTCTTTCGAACATTTCCCCCCTCAAAAGTACTCCATAACTATGAAAATTGATTGTTGACTTTAGTCTTCAGGGAATGGGTTATTATCTCGGTCAAGACGTAATATTGATGTAAGATTGAATGTGTCATATCAATTCTCCATACGATGTATATATAACACTGATCGCGGAGCTTATAAAGGCTGACTTAAATCTAATATGGAGTTAGGTCTGTGCTTGGTAACTTAAAACAAACAGTCTGTAATGGAATTTTGAAACATCAATGCAGTTACGAAGAGCACTTGAGAGGGTTTCAGTAACTTGTTTACTTTCAGCGGAAGTACGTTTCTATTTCAGGAAATAATGAAATTTCAACTGATTTATAAAAAAGTAGTTTTATTATACGAATGGTAATTGTAGGAATGAATGGTAATTGTGATAATTGAAGTAATGGTAATGGTAGTTAATGTTATGGAAATTTGAGACCGTAGATATAATTACGTAACGGACCAAGTCAATTTTTGTGTGGTACAAAATATTTCGTTTTCTACGCCTGAAATACAACTATCTTCTTCCCGCCGAGGTTGCGGTACTTCCTTGATCATGGCGCTTGATAACAGAAACAGAAGACTTTTGAATCTTATTTTAAATATATAGCCGTGAAAAAATAAAGGGTCAGTTAAGAAATTTTGAATATCTCGGAAGATATGGTTAACTAAAATAAATTGTGCATGATAGACAATTAAATATTAAAAGAAATTAAAATATTTTTATTAATTTATTTATATTTCATTAAAAACAATAAACATAAACGAAAAAGGATATCTTAGGTAAACTTGGATAATACAGTATTTTTCATTAAATTTTATTTTTATTTAAATTTTAGTACTTAGTGTTGCCCTTATGTAGCGATATAATAAAATCCAAATAAAATTTAATGAAAAATACTGCATTATCCATATATATATACATATACAAATACTTATTTTTGCTCACGTATGTGTTTACGTTATTTATAATATTACTTTCAATAATCGAATGTAGCCAAAAAATAAAACTATCCACAGTTACAACTACAGTATGTAAATATAATATCAGTACACGAAATAAAAAGCACGATTAAATAAAGCGTACAATAAAATAAATTAAGGTGGCAAAAGAGATGAATGAAGTGTGTTGAGGAAACTCTGCAGTAGACAGAGACAAATGAAAGTTACTCAATATTTGAGCCTACAAAGGGTTGTGCATGAAGGAAGGTTGTTTACGAACTATTGACTATCGCTTCATGACTTGCTAGAAAAACTAGAACTAAGAAGCAGGGTCCGGATAATTGATTTACGTATTTTTCCCCTTCTTCTTTCTATTTTTGAAAAATGTCTTATATAGGAGATTGCCGATGTATTTTCAATCTTTCCTTAAGATAGCCGACAGCTTCTTACTCAACGAGGTAGATCACAGGAGTTTAATTTACCTCCAGTCAATGTCAAATTTTACAAAATCGTATTACTACGCCTATCTTGCAATAACTGGATTTTATTACAAAACTTTTTTCGGTTTTAATACTTTTTTATGTTTATGCACTTCGTCGTTTATAAGCCGATGTCCGTTGACTAATTTCAATGGTCTAGAAGTTCAGGCTAAGCGACCTAAGAGCTATGCCACCTCTCAACCCGGTGAAGCAGTTAAGGTCAGCTTCTCTGGCTGTGTTAGTTCCTCCAAAAAAAGACTAATTTCAAGCATTGCTTTGATTAAGAGCAAGTTTTTACTCATAATTAATTGTTTTAACGTTTATCAATATAATCTCTATTATTTTTCAGCTGTAGACAAATGACAGTTTTAGATTCTCGATATAACTAGCAAAATGCAGGTAGTTAAAATAATATCTAAAACTATTAAATAAATTCATAAATAGATTCGCCATCTCTACGCAAGATTCCGTACATGCCGCAGTATACACGAGGGATGGTCAACACGTGACAAGCATGATAAATAGGAGGTTCGGGATCGTGCCTCCAGGGACTACCTTCAGTTACAAGGAACTATTGGAAAGAAAGCATCTAAATATCTCTTAAAAATCATATAAAACAATGTTCTGTTTTAAAAACATTAAAGTTCAAAATTCTATACCCGGAGTGTATTGTTACAGTCATATAAAAATTCTAGAAACAAGGAATTAGAATAGCAAAAAGCAGGTATATGAATTCACTGAGGAAAATCTAACTTCAATCTTATTAAACAGCAGTAAAGTGCAAAATTGAATGCGAAAATCAAAATGCACAAGGCGCAAAACTTCAGAGAGGCGGTTCTATAGAGGGAAGCAAAGATGTAGAATTCAAAACAGAGTCGAGTCAAACGCGGGTGGACTTTAAGTACTGAATTTATTCAGTGGCCGCCTCTTAGTGTAATAGTAGCATAAATCTAACGAATCTGGCTTATATCAGAAGTTTGTTAAAATAAATAGAAATTAGCTTTTTCTGTGTACATTTTTATACCATGAAGATAAAACTCAACAGTATCTCTCTTTACTTGAAACTTCAACAGTACACATTTTGTGGTATATATGTGTACCAATTATAGGAATATATAATTAAATTTAAGTAACATGCTTAATATGACATGATAATAATTTACTTGAATTAAAACTACTTTTAGGATTTTATAGTTACCTTTTTGTAATCAAAATGAAGCTGAAGGCGTAGTTTGAAATTCTTTTGTAATATGTCGTCAGAATCTTATAGCACCTAGACTAACGGCGCGGAGACATAAGCATCTTCACGCAAAGGACAGTTATTACGGATACTTATTACCAGTCCTATCGCATCGCTGGCAGATTTTCTACTAACAATGATAGAAGCGAAGCTCGAATTAATTGTCACTTGTACATGTGATAATATCGTTAAACTGTTTATTTAATTGTGGTAATCTGATCAGAGCACCTTTTTCTTTTTTTTCCTCGAGGAGGGGAAATCCGTTATGGACCCTGGAACGCCCGTGCTACCAAGGAGTGTCCCACTCTCGCGGACTAAAAACCCTCCACCACATCAATGTTCCCCCGATCAGACCACCTGGCCAAGCCATATTTAGGTTTTCTCGGACATCTCTGAACTGGTACGCTAACGCAGTTAAATTGAAAAAGTAACTGTCCACTCTTTCCCTTTTCTTCCCTTACGGTCAACTATCCATAACTCTATTATGGACAAAACGGATAATAGAACTGTCCATAACTTTATTATGGACAGTTGACCACACATTCAGGCTGACCGTTTCGAACTCGACTGATAGAGAGAAACACCTTGTGTCAATACTTATAAATTAAATGAATTAGACAGAATCTCGACTGTTGCTTCGATTGTATTACGTCTTTCTACAGTCCATTGCTAAATATAAGCTTTACTTAAAGTCTACACAGGTGGCCACGGCATTATACAAAACCAATAACATTTTCGTTTTATGAGAGCTTTAATGCTGAATTTGCTTTACGATTTTATTATTACTTAAGTAATATTTTAAATATTAAATTTGAAAACAAATTTCAAAATTATGAAGCAAAGTTATAATAATAAAGGTAATAAAAATCATATCCGGAACCCATTATAAATTTTTACGGCGTTCACTGAATACGTGCGCCAGACTAAAAATAAAACAAAGGTTGGGTCTGGTATGCAGTTCGTTGCACTACCCTAAGAATGTTTGCTTAGCTGCGTAATGTTTGGATACACGGTCATAAAATGTATCGGAATCAACAGGGACACTTGTATTGACGTCAGTTTTGGAAACATAAGTTGTAAGCACACTATAAAAGGTTGTAAGACATCAAATTACAGAATACATTACAATATATAACAGCGTGACTTCCTCTTGTGGACCTGTTTTGATTTCCCCCAGTTTTTTGTTATCCGTATATCCCATCAACGGTAGGTTCTCCAAGCCCTGACGCTATTTACATATCTGATATTTAGTATCACCAAATACAAGAACAGATTTGTGTGAAAATCAAGTGAACTGAATGGGCACTGCATGTGATAACTTAGGATAAGTACAACTTCCCTCCATAAAGAATACTGTCCATATTAATCTCTGAATATCTAATCTGTATTAAGGGTAGAGCGTTTAGTGCTTCCCATACCAGCTGTCTTAATCTGATCGTATTCAAAGCGGCTTCAAAGTCACCGAACTAGTTTAATTAGATTAATTGCAGCTAGTAAATTTCACTTTCATCGTGACAGAACTCTGAATTCGATCTTCAAGAACCATGACCTAAGTCTGCTAAACCAATTATGTACAGAATGAACGTTCATTACCATCATTATGATCGATAATTGCAAATTTCAGCAGTCTTTTAGTCCATTTGTGCCACTAGGGTTTTTCGATGGTGTCCCAATGGCACGCACAATGTGTGCTAGTATTTGACGTATTTATTCGACGGCCTCAAATATGATCAGACCGAAAGGATCCTCGAGTAGTAGTATATATATATATAAATAAAAATATATACATTAACGTTACGATATATAGATATATATACGTAATCATCATTTAACAACAGGTAATACGCGACGTAATGAAACATAGGCTGCTTGCTAATTTACTTTATCAAATAGTAAATATCACCATAATACATATGGGAACCAATGAACAATGTAAAAAGCTTATAACAATTCTTGTCTGTCTACTCTGCTAAGGTTAACTACATGAAAGTTTTTTGTATACATAAATTATTTGACCAGTCCAAAACGTCAGCCATGTCAAATATATAAAATGCAAAATCCCAGACACAAATTTAAATAAGACTACTCCAAAAACTAATGAACGTTGAAAGTTTTCTGCGAAAACTGTTCTTGACTTCGATTGTCCCAGCAGTTGTCTATTGGCTGAGTTTCAAGATTATTACATTGCTCTCCTTCACATTAGCTACTTTACCATTACGCTTATATTTATGTAACATGTGACTACAAAAATAATATTCTCTAATAAATATGAAGCGATAATGAATTCGAATGGAGCCGCGGTAGCTCAGTGTCCAGGCGGTCGCATCAAATTGCATAGTACGCTAGCAACCCGAGTCCGATCCCCGGTGCCGGCACCATTGAATTTGTTGTTGAAAGTTTATGTGCCGATTTACCACGCGCTCAGTGGTGAAGGAAAACATCGTGAGGAAACCTACATGACAGAGAAAAAATTTCTAAGACATGAAGTCTGCCAATCCGCTCTAGGGCCACGTGGCGGACTATGCCCTTTTTACAGAGAAGGCGTGTGCCCAGCAGTGGGACATATATAAAGACTGTAACTAACTAATTAAATTGATTTAATTTATGTGGATAAATCACTTGGTTAATTTTAAATAGAGATTCTTTTGACTCCTACTAGTTGAGAATAAATCTATAATTAAAGATGCATGATTTGAATATATACAAGCTAATGCTAGACGAACGTGACGCCTTACATCGGCGTACCGAACATCGATTTATTGGCTGGCGCTGAACAATATACCATTTTACTATCATTGACAAAATTAAAACAGTATTATAATAAAAAATAACATTTTAAGCTGAACATTGTAGCAGAATAATCTGACTTAATTGCGCCTACGTTTTGATCCGCGGCTGCTGTAATCGAAAAGGGACTTCCAATTTTTCCTTCATAAGACGAACCCTTTGAAAGTGACCCGCGTTTAGCAAAAATATCTTTGCATTCAGAGGCGTCGCGTCCGGCCGCTTCCGTCCACGGTCCGTGGTTGATTGCGTTCGATCCGTGAATAATACCCACTTTGTGCCCAATAAAACTTTTCCACCCTTACTTCTATATTGGAAACAATGCCTTTGACTCACAATTTTTCTGTCGCCTCTCCTCGAGCGCAGGAAACTGTGGGTATTATATCGTTCCTTTGATATGAGGCTAAACGTGATATCGTTTCAAATGAGAATGCTTGCTTAGAATTTCTATCGCATTTCGTATAAAGTCTTTCAACTAAATTTAATTTCTGGTAAAAAAAAAACTAAAATTGTGTATTTGTATGTATTTTTATTTTTTTAGAGTTTTTGTGCGTAATCAACTTATATAATACTAAAAGCGGTGGGAATCCCATTAGGTATTGAGCTCTAAGTTTCAATTTTCGTTATTATGATAAATTATAAATACAAACATATAGCCATCAATATAAATATCCTTTATTATTTATAAATATTATCCAATATAATAAATATATCAATTTAAAATAATATCGTCAATTGCCTAATGGCTTAGGGTACTATCTGCGAATCGTAAGGTCGTACGTTCGAATCCACCATTGACATGAACGATCTCATATCACAAGCCTAAGCTTAGATGGAATGATTAATAAGAATGTTGTTAACCATTCCATTAATCATTGCCTATAGAAGACACACGTGAAGTATAAAAAAATGATAACGTCCAACAATTTTATTTCATGTATCTACGCCCGACCACTTTATAATCGATTAGTTGGCGGTAAAAGAGCTTTCTCTCTGGCAAACCATATTGCCCAGTGGAAACGACTATAAAAACTATTTGATACTATTAAAAATCATTAAACATTTTGAAGAGCGAGTAATAATCCATATGTAAATTAAACCAAATCCAAAATAATCTTGAATCCGAGACGCATCAATTTTTACCGGTCGATTAAACAATAGTCGAGCCGAAGTATCCTCAAATTAGACAAAGGCGGTATTAATACGGAAGCCATTAAATTGAGATAAGCGCCACAGCAGATTGGGTGGCGCCCTACGGGTGGTATTAGCCCATAAGTCCTGATAACTAAGAGCTGGGGGTTTGTGGGAAGAATCAAAGATCAGTTAGCGGTTAAATAATATGTAAAAATTATGAAGTGTCTGATAAAATTTAGAAGCGTAGAAGGTTTGAACTACAGAATTGTCAATTTGTAATATTTACTCGCCATTTGTAATAAAAATAGGTCTGCTATGATCGGTTTTGATTGAAACGCATGTTCACATCATAACCGATTAAAAAACATCGAAAGGGTGTACTAATAATGTTATTGACATAGGACTTTGGGTTCCGTAGTTATATACCGGGGAGGTTCCAAAAACTGTACAGAAATGTTTTATGAATACGATTTCGGTAAATCTTACAAATTGTTTGCAGTTGTCATTTTTAGTAGATTTTTTTTTAGCTTTTAGTTCAATTATGAAATATATTACATTTTAAGTAGGTTTTTGCTTTCACTTGCAAATCTACCATACTTTTTATATAACGGTGTTTACTTATTTGCTCATAGGTATTTTACTGTATACTACGACTGTCGTGTCTATACCCGCGACGTACTCTTTGCGGGGAGTATCGTAGGCAGGGTGGCGTCTGTGTCGCTAGTAATTGGAACGCCGCCGGCCGGCCGGTTCTCCGTTCGACAATCAACACGACGTGATGCGAAATCCGATGCGTCCGCACTAGATTGCCGCCCTAATCATTATAATGGGGTGATTTTAACTCTGCACAGCACCGCAAAAACTAACATAAACTGGAAATAAAGCCAGCATGGTATTGGAATGAAGGGACATCCGTATTGCTAAATGGTTGCATGATAAAAAAAGGTCTCATTCTATAGCCGTGAGCAAAAATAAAATGTCGGTTAATTGAAATAAATTGTGCATGATAGACATCCTTAAAATAAAATAAAATAAAATAAAAAGACATTTAACAGGAAAATAAAATATCGTTATAGATTTAAAAATAAATAAGCTTAAGCTATCTAAAGTTACAACTTGATCGTGGTAGCAGTGTCCGGTCCCTCGCCATAAGTTACGCCGGCGATTACAACGGCGGTGCCGGCACCAATCATATTTTTAATTGCATGTTTGAGTGCTGAACTTACCACGTGCTAACGGTAAAAACAACGATCGTGAGGAAACCTTGGCTGGCATGGCTGAGAATTTTGACATTAGACATGTGTTCTGCCAATCCACGTTGGTGCATCAATGCCGTACTCTCAACCATCTCTGTACAAGTATATATACGAGCAAAAACAAAAACCGACTTCAAATCGATTAAAACGCTATTACGCGCGGCCGCCCTCTTTGTACTTTCAAATTATCGTAGGAATATTACGAAATAGAATTGATCAGAACCTAACCAAACTCTCGTCAATTTACTCTTAAAGTAGGACGTACTTTTCCAATAAAAAATGAATCATCGAAATCGGTTGGGTTTATATTGAGTTATTCGTACATTTGTGGCGCGCACACTTGTTTTTTTTTTGACGAACTACACAATTGGCACAGAGAAGCTGGCCTTTACTGCTTCACCGGATTGAGAGGTGGCATAGCTCTTAGATCGGTTAGCCTGAACCTCTATTAGGTGGTAACTCGACACAAGGGTCCCCCTGGTGAGGGGTAACCTCGGCTTGGACGTTTACCATTAATACGCGTTAGCAGTCCAATCCGAGGGCGCCCGAGAGGGCCGAACCACGACTCGGTCGGTAGCTATTTTATTAACAAAAATCTATTGGGACATTCTAAGCTAAACTTATATGCCACTTCGGGAAGCGTTAGCGCTGGGGCACACTTGATGAAAATTTAAGACTTATAAGGTTTTTCCATGGATGCTATTGTCGAAATTGTCGTAATTAGACCAACATTAAAAGGGGGCCACACAGTAAGCAAAAAAGAGTAGTCAAAATCAAGAACTTTTTTTTGCAAATTGTGTTGCTTCCATATTCTCCGAACAAACTTCATTCCTAGCTGATGTCCCATAACACCACATACTTTTTTTTATTTATTGAGTTATTAATATTGCCAAATGATTATTGCAAATATGAGATTAAAGAGCGTTGCGATATCGCCATGTTTGTGTCCACAACACTAGTAAAATTCTTATTAATAAAGATCAAGTTCTTATTTCTCGTAACATCTCATCTCTCAGTTGATCGTGAATGGCATTCTGCATATTATAGTACGTTGCTTCACTGCGGAATAGTAGACTTCTTATCACTTTGAATTATTTCTTTTCACTGCACGGTCACTGACGAGCGAGTGGCAAATCAACACTTAGAATTGCAATTTTGTGAGCGAAGTCAGGTAACGCGCGTGCTTTGACTATGAAATCGAGAAGCGGACACTGCGGTGCGTCAGAATACAAAATACTTAAAGCCAAAAAAATCCAAAACATTGTGAAATTTATTTTCAACAATTTCAAGACGATTTAGATGGAACTTTTAATAAGCCTCAATTATAAATATACAAATCAAGACTCGCGCCAAATTACTAATGCAATGTCTAGAATAACTCCTTGCAACAATCTGTTCGATATCTTCTATATATATATATATATATATATAAAAGAGAAAGTGTGTGGGTTTGTTCCATATACCGCTCTGATACCGCTGGACCAATTTCAGTGAAACTTTCAGGGAATCTTCAGATTGACCTGTCGAATAATCCTGTAAAGTTTGGTGACAATCGGAGCATTCCTCTTTTTGAACTGTCAAACAAGCCATACGTCGTACTTTTATTTCTGACATTAACTTGAGCCCGATATGTTTCTGTATAAGTTATAAGAATGATATTGTATTTACTGATATGCACATGATCTTCACCCGCTCGAGAAGAGAATGAATACGGAGAGAAATAAATAATTTACTATATTGTTAGAGTTAAATTAAATATTTAATGATGTAAGCTTATTGTTTAAATAAAATAAAGCAAAATCTAGCCCGGGGAAGCGGGGTGGGTAGGCTAGTAAACGATAAAAACAAGTAAACATCATCCCTTCGCGAGGCTATTGCTTCCTTTTACGAGTGATGAAATTACTCAATATTAGTAACTTAAAATAATATATAAAATATAGCATACATAAAATGTTTAGTATTAAAAATTGCATTCTTTTTAGCGCAAGGAAAACATTTACATTTCAGGATGAGGCATACATTACGTCTGTTTTCATTACCTTATTATGAAACCGGCTGTCTGGAGCGCTCTACAAAATTGAACTCCATTTTAGAGAACACAGAACAATTGCGTTTCATTTCCAGGAGACGCTTTAGCAGTAAAGTATTCAATTAAAATATTCTGCTTAACGACATACATTCCGTTAGAATAACAATTTAATTATATTTAGTAAAAGATTATTTATTGTGATCGTGTCAGAAACCAGGATCGACTCAATAGATCGTGTTCAGATCAAGGCCGCTACATAAAAAGGTGAAGTTCTAAAAAGCCTAGTCTAGTGGTACAAACTAATTCAAACACAATAAATTTAATTATAAAATTAATAACAGTATTTACGGATTTTACTATTTATATTACAAATGGTTCGGTACGATCGTGAAAGTACTACTATAGCCGTGAGCAAAAATAAAGGGTCGGTTAAGAAAGTTTGAATATCTCGGAAGATAAAGACGCTAGCTAACTGAAATAAATTGTCCATGATAGACAATTAAATATCCTTAAAATAATATAAAATATTTTTATTAATTTATTTATATTTCATTAAAAACATAAGCTGAAACGAAAAAGGAAATTTTACGTTAACTTGGATAATACAGTATTTTTCATTAAATTTGATTTTTATTTAAATTTTAGTACTTAGTGTTACCTCAATGTGGCACTAATAAAAATATTTTATTTTATTTTTAAGGATATTTAATTGTCTATCATGCACAATTTATTTCAGTTAGCTAGCGTCTTTATCTTCCGAGATATTTAAACTTTCTTAACCGACCCTTTACTTTTGCTCACGTATTGTATTTTGAAGTAAAGAGAATCGTTTTGCGTTTCGATCCAACTCTTTAAATAAGACCAATGCACCTGCAATATTTATAGAGGGTTTTATGTGTGGAGCGGTGATGACTTAACATCAAGAAATGTGCCAATGATAGTAATGTTTTTTTCAATTAATAGTAAGGCCTTCTTCTCATTATATTCTTTGCTCTTTCTCTTATAACAAGTATATTTACGGGCAAATACAAAAATCGACTTCAAATCGAATCAAAAAATTAACGCTATTACGCGCGGTGGACTATTATATCGTAGGAATATTACGAAATAGAATTAATCATAACCCAACCAAACTCTCATCAGACTACTCTTGAAGTGCAGTCTTTCCATCCAACAAAAAATGAATCATCGAAATCAGTTGGTTTTTTTTTATTATGTCTAAGCAAGTGCTTGACTACGATCCCACCTGATGTTAAGTGGAAATACAGTCCTGGATGGTAAGGCGCACTAGCTTAGTAAACGCCTATTCACTCTGCTCTTGAAAATAACCACATTGTAATCGGAAGGAAACAGACCGGGCAAACTATTCCAGTCCTTTGCTGTACGAACAATGAAAGACGAAGCAAATCGCTTCGTTCGGGTTTGAGGGATGTTCACAACAAAAGCATGAAATCCCGAAGTCCAATGGTGGAAAGGGGATGGGGGAATTAGATCATGTAGTTCCTGAGCACACTCTCCAAATTGCAATCTGTAGAAAACCAAAAGGCTAGCTACCTTACGCCTGTGCTCAAGACTGAACAGATTGATTTCAGCTGCGTCACCACTAGCCTTGGTGTGATATGATTTGTCCACTTGTGACGCACACACTTGGTGCAAATTTAATACTTATTTGGTTTTCTCATTGATAGCATTGTCAGAATCGGACCTAATTAAATAAATACGAAGGACCACCTTTCAAATAAAAATGAATCTTCGGAATCGGCCCTTCTTAAAACTTTCGACTGGGTCGAAAGTTATGCGGTAACAAACATAAAACAATACAGACGAATTGAGAACCTGTCCTTTTCAAGTCGGTTGAAAAAACAAACTCAAGAGCACATGTTCCATAATTATATTCAAAAATAAAAGTGGATTTCTTATCTTTTGTTAAATAATGACCTTCTGTATCTCTATCTACATATTTATAACACAGTAATTACAATTTTAGGCATTGCCAATCGAAGCGGACTCAAAAGTACATATAAATCAAGTTCGAATTAACATTGCTAATTACAAATTTATCTAGGAGCCGCAGAGCAGTTTGTAATGACCGCTAAACAGTGGCGGGACAATTTATTGGTGACCTATTAAACAGATAACTCACAGCGAACACAGCCAACGTTCACTGAACAACTTGGAACAAATCGACTTCAAAGCTACGTGTACTATTAATAAGATTTATTTACTCACTTTAATTTTTAATTTCAATATCGTGTAAAAACCCCTTAAAAAAGATTCTAGGTTTAAATCCATCGTGATTACCGTGAAGTAGCACAAGCTTAAGCTTATTTGGAAGTTTACAAGAATGTTAGTAACATTATTTGTGAAATAAATTGTTAGTATATAAAAAAATATGACTTAATTTTTACACAGTATCCATCAAGTGTTGTATTTATTTTCAGATAAAATCAAATTAAAAATATAAAAATAAAACATATATTTGACCTGTCTAAAAAGCGAGTTAATACTTTACCATTAATGACAACGCGCCAGGATTCTGTGATGTACCTTAAAATTGAAAAAAAAAAAACATTCGTTACCGTTGCGTATTTCGTTTGCCATAGGCTTATTAAAAATTCCATTGTTCACCCACCCCAGGTTTACCGCGGGGAAGAATAAATTCAAATTTCAACCGAAAGTGAAAATGAACAATAATAATGAATGCACCACAATTTCTTTTGCGAAATGACTTTGTGTATTTTTAATTCCTCGAGTATTATTATCTATTCTGGATTCATATCCTTTTCTGTTGTATTAATTACAAACTAAACGGTATGATGAATAAGATTTCAGTACAAAATTATTAAGGCCCACAAATGAGATCGTATATTCACATGTGATCGATTCTGCGGACATCCATTTTATAAAAAAGTATTATATATATAAGAACAATCGAAAAGGAAATAAGACTCAATTCGCGGTTCCATTAACGAAGACGACATATATCATAACTAAAAATTAGGGTTCAGTTTTTCAATCAACTCGTTAACATACAAGTTAAAAAGCGTAGGAGGTTATATGGTCGCGAGAGCGCCCCGGCCCATCGAACACTATTGATCTGGTTTCCGTACCAAAACTTTAAAATATTGACCAATTCAACCGGTAAATTTCTATCTTCGAGCTTCCTCCATAAGACGTCATAGGATACGAGATCAAAAGCCCGAGATAGATCGAGGAAGCAGGCACACACTGACGTTTGTCGTTTTGTGTAATATGTGATGGTATGCTTAAGGCACAACACTGCACTTTCCGTTGACAAACCAGATCGGAATCCGAAATGGTTGTCATGTAATTTAAGCATGCTGTTTAATCGTGTGTTAAGCGCGCCGTCAAATACTTTCGCATATTTTATTATCACATCCATATACATAGTGATTTTTCGAGAAAACGGGGTAATATGCCATCTAATATATGTCTTAGGCCACTAAAACTTAAAATCGCCTACTTGTTTCTTTTTAAAATATATTATATTGAAGTTTGAACTTTTATTCATTTAATAGTCAATTAGTAAAACTTAAATTAACTTATTAAAATTCTTGTAAACTTTTAAAGTTTTGAGACAGTAAGATTTTTAGTGAATAATTAAATTTATCTTTTCGCCAGGGATGGTTCTAAACGGCAGACGGTTTAATAAAGTCTGGTTATGTGTTAAATGTTACATGGCTTTATTTAACTTGCTCGATACCTACACAGTACACACACAGGGGATACTAAGTAACAGGAGGGCTCGCGATGTGTCAACAAATCGTACAATGTTTTGTTGCCGACCACCCGTATGTTACGCGGCGTCTGTTTGTTGACGAACAAGTTTTATAACCTTTGGAAATAAACATAGTCTGATATAAGAATAACTTACGACTAAGTCAATTCATTTTAAAAGTTACTAATTAACTTATATTGCCCTGTGATTGGAAAATAAAACGTAATTCAAAGTAAGAAACATTAAAATACCAAAGAATACACAGGGCTAGAAATTAATTTATATTAAATATAATAAATTGTTGGAATTTATTTATCTCGGTCTATCGGTGGGTATCATCGGTGTTACCCGTGATTAAAAACCATTTATTTAAATTTTTCATAGCCTAAGTTACCATCAGCTCTTTGCCAGTAACAGTCCCGTTAAAATCGGTCCAGCCGTTCAAGAGATTAGCCGGAACAAACAGCCAGACATGCAGACAAAAATTGTACAAAATGTTATTTTAGCGTGTATATACCGTACATTCATATGGGCTCAGGAACTACATGATCTAATTCCCCCATCCCCTTTCCACCATCGGACTTCTAGACGCACTGCGGGATTTCATCCTTTCGTTGTGAACATCCCTCAAACCCGAACGAAGCGATTTGCTTCGTCTTTCATTCTTCGTATAGCAAAGGACTGGAATAGTTTGCCCGCGTCTGTCTTTCCTTCCGATTACAATGTGGGTATTTTCAAGAGTAGAGTGAATAGGCATTTACTAAGCTAGTGCGCCTTACCATCCAGGACTGCATTTCCGCTTAACATCAGGTGGGATCGTAGTCAAGCACTTACTTAGAAATTATAAAAAAAAAAATCATGTATTAAAAAATTATTTTAATATTACAAACAGTCACTCCACTTTTATTTATATGTATAGATGTTTACATTAAATAAGAATAGTATATATAAAGTTAATTATTATATCAAAGACTTAGTATATTAGAGATAATTGACAGTTTAAAAGAGGAGTGATCCGTTGCCATTGTAACTTCATAGCATTACTCGCCAGGTCAATCTGAAGATTCCCTGAAAGCTTCATTGAAATCGGTCCAGCCGTTTCGGAGCCTATACAGAACATACCCACACACTTTTTCTTTATATTTATGATACAATAGTTAAATAAATAAATATGATATAGATTATAATATTTTGTAGCAAACATAATCAAACAAATGGAATTACAGTCTCTTAATATAATTAAAATAATTACCGTCCCCTAGTCAACATAATAAAATAGAGTACAATTAACACATGTTTGCACGCCCGCATGTAAACTAGGCTGGCGAATTTTCCGGTCTGCGTAGCACTTTGTGACGTAACGAATCTGCCGCGTTTACACAGTGAACTTCAAACGCAGATTCTTTAACTATTTCGTTGGATTCAAATTAAGACATAAATGTTCTTCGACAAGATTATTTACTCTGTGTGTATGTGTACCTATTACTACATAGTATATCGAAAAAAGAATGAAATGTAATTCCTAATCTAGGTAGAATAAAAATAATGAAAGAAAAATATTAATAAAATAGTGAAAAAGCGCTGGACGCGCCATTTTTCGTGTATATTTCCAGCACTCCAACTATTTTCCGAAGAACCATCTAGCTTTTGGCTTCCGATTCTTATCCTAAATGTATAACAATTTAACATATTCTGTATCGCTGACGTGATCTGGTTAGTCACGAGAGAGATTGTTTATGTAGGTAAAATATTACCTTTTCCTTTTTTTGTTCACGCGGAGGAATCTTTTTATAGACCATCCTCCAGTACCCTGGGCGGGCCCGGAGGGATGTGTGGGACTCGGCCTGGGCAGCCCCTACCCACTAAACCTTCCGCGAATGCCATCAGCCGTTATGAGCGGGGTGTCCCGGATCTGTCAGCGACAGGACACCCCAACGACCGGCCGGTCCCGGCAAAGACCGGACTTCAACCTCAAAGGGGACTTCTCCGTCACTCAGAAAAGTCCCGACGACGCCGAAGCATGCTGGGGCCAGGTACCCAGGTAAAATATTACCTGTATTAGAATCAACCAGGATATAGCATAACATACAAGAGATTTCATATATATGTTTTAGAAAACAACCACGTATAACTTACAATAATATCGCGGAAGCTATATTTCAACTGGTATTAATTGGTGTTAATGTTATTTCAAATTTAATCGTAGTGCGAAAAAACAAAACAGTTAATTTGGCAATTCATAATTCGACGCCGCCTACGAATTCACTACGCTCTCTCGATCGAATGCAAATTTTGAAATTTAATTGTGACTAATTATTAAAGGTTCATTAAGCGCTTTTAGTAAATGTTTGCTTTGCTTTATGATTTTAGAGGGGAAACAAGCGACAATATTCGTTCGAAGTCAACGCGCATGCATTGAAATTTGTTTACCTCTAGTCCAAACATAAATTATATCATTCGCATCACTCGGTATGTCCTAACTGGTGTGTTTAAACTTTCATGATTCATTTAAGCTAACAATATACTTTAAATTATCCGTGAAATAGCAACCGACCGAGTCGTGGTTCGGCCCTCTCGGGCACCCTCGGATCGGAATGCTTACTAGTAACATAGTAACCGTCCCACTAAAACCTCCCGGGTGGCCCTTTCCTCGGTGCATGATGCATAGTAGTGCCTCGATGCATAGTAACCGTCCAAGCCGAGGTTACCCCTCACCGCGGACCCTCGTGTCGAGTTACTAGCAATAGAGATTCAGGCTAAGCGACCTAAGAGCTGTGCCACCCCTCAATCCGGTGAAGCAGTCAAGGCCAGCCTCTCTGGCCAATCTGTGTAGTTCGTCATAAAAAAAGAAAAAAAGCTATTTAAGCTATAGCTTAATAGAAAGCTTTATTTAAACCTAATTATTAATTATGGTCGAATATAAATGACATAAATAAAATTGTCAAAAGCATTGATTACGATTTGTTTTAAATGCTTACCGTTAATTATTGATGCTATTTGCTCTGTTCGATTTTAACCGACCGATTTTAAAAAAGGAGGAGTTTATCAATTCCGCTATTTTTTGTGAAAAGTGTGTGCACTTATATTGCATATATAAGGGTACACATATTACAACAAGTTTACCAACATCATTTAATGAAAATAAATGTTATAACGATACGCTAGATCTATTTTACTCTAAAAAGCATCTCAGACTCGTAATTCAATTTGTTGAATTCGTCTTCTATTATAAAAAAAAGGAAATTTCATTAATCTTAAATTAACCTTTCTCGGAAAGCTCACGAAATGTAAATTTCCAAATTAACAAAGTACCACTTACAGGCACCAACAGATTTCGATTCTCCAGAACTTTGAAGGTGAGCTCCAACATTAGTATAATAATATTACAGGCAATGGACGCAACATGCTAAAAGTATTCTTGAATAAATTTCATTCCGTCTACCTTAATGCAAAATAGTATTAACTTCGTATAATTTCGACTTTCTTATCTTCACAGGCGACGCAGTCGGTGGCGACAATGCTAACTAAATTCAAAATAAGATACCTACCACATCATGTTTTTGTATGAGACGTGCAACTGCAGCCACTCTTGTGAAATATGTATAATTCTCATCCACTTGTGTATTTCCTAATTTGGTTTCATTACATTATCTACTTTCTTTAAAGTTGACTTGACTCGAAGCGAAAAGAAAAAAACTTCGTTAACAGGTACTCCACCTGTTTAATGACTACGAGCACGAATGTGTAAGAATAAAGAGAATATAGACGCCAGTTACATAACTATATTTCGGAAATATAAGAGAGCTTCCGTACGTGTAGTAGTGTTTAATTCGTCAGTGATTGTTTTCATTAAGGTACATTTTTGCTTTCTATGTTGCGCATGTAATGAGGTACTAACGGCAAATCTTTTAGAAATAATGTTGATAGCACACCTGGTTTCATTCCACTGGTATTTGTTAGTCAAAAGCGGTAAACGCTTAACATTAGATCACTCGCATACTCGTATGCCCTACTTATATACATAAAAGGCAATGCGATTATTATAAATTAACAAATTAAAACAGCACGTGTGATGAGTATTTAAGATCAAACAGACTGTCCGTCTCCATTGTTTGCCCGCGAACCTTTTTGTCAAGATTTCCCACGGGACACCGTCGTCGTAAGCGTTCCGCGTCACTTTCTTGTTTCAGAGGAAGGGACATGCAGATTAATAAAAAAAAATCTGGAAGAAAATTACATTTCTTCCGCCCTCCACGGAGACTTCATATCAACAAACTCTTGGAATCCTTCTTTATTACGATTAGTTCCCCATTCTGCCAGAATTAAGCCCTTTATTAAAAGTGTTCGTCACAAAATTTAAGAACAATATTGTTTCCATGTAAACAGATATAAGTGGGCATCACATAAAATGTTATATTTACTTTCAATCTTGATATCAATTATTTATGATAAAATTTAATAATAAAATAATTAGCAATGAAAAGTGATCAACTCAGGCCTGTTTTACGATAATGCAGTTTAGTATGATGCCCCGTGATTAGCGTTATCTATGAACACAAGCCTGATAAGTAGAAGATCGGTTGTCAACCTTAACATACACTCCGTAATAAAGATCCGTTGTCATCCTCTTAACATAATCCGTACAAAAGTTGGTTAGATAATATAATACCGCTTATAAGATGTGGTAAACGAGCATCATAAAAGGATAGATTCAGCGTTACCAACCTTTGATAAAGTTGTCGGCATCAACGCAGATGAAAATATACCTTCACTTTACGAAGGTATTCCGTAAGACACTTCCCTATGTCTGTTACATCTATTGCTATTTTCTTCTATTCTGGTATGTTTTATGCGGCTGAGGGTTCCGATCACTCGTCTTATGTAATAACACAACTATGTCTTTTCCGCTCATCGATTTTTTTTTTATGACGAACTACACAGATTGGCCAGAGAAGCTGGCCTTGACTGCTTCACCGGATTGAGAGGTGGCATAGCTCTTAGGTCGCTTAGCCTGAACCTCTAGGCCGCTCATCGAGTTAGAATACCACTGTATGTAAGTATAGCAGCATTCTACGTCTAATGGTTATCTTCTCTTGCTTAAGTCACTTATAATTCCATTAAGTAGCATTTTTTAATTTTTTTACTAAATAAATTCATTTATATTACAATATAAATTGTTTCGCCAAACTGCCGGAGTTGTTTACTGGCGAAAACTGCACCCATAAATCTATCAACTATACATAACATAAAATTTATAAAAATAAAATAAATAAAATAAAAATAGCCTTTACTATACTGCTACAACTAAACTTAAATATAAATAGTTCTGAATTCGATTATAATTCTAATACGTTCAGATTTTTTTTTTAATTCAATCCTAATTGCGTTTGTAGTAGTCGCCTCTGCGGCGTAGGCCTCTCCTAAATCTTTCCAAATATTTTTTTTCCCGTGCTACTCGCATCCTACTTACAATATATACTAATACATAATATAATTAATCCTATACATATAATACGTTATTTATTTACAAAATAGCGATAATTTACGGTAGCGTGCGTAGGTACTTAGTAGCTGCGTTTTAAATTATTTCTTGTTGCTGTCCTGTTTTGTTTTTAATTCAGTCTAACCACTAGCTCCTCCAACAATTCTACAAATCGAAAGACATTTATTTTGGAGTATTGTTAATTATTTGCATGTAGAATATAATAAATATTTGGTTAATATTATGTCGATATTGAAACAGAGCGCTTAATTTAATGGACTAGGTTAAATAGCGATTCAAGTGAGCGGTGACAGCAAATTCCACGATACTTGAAATTCCACTTGAGAGTTTATAGTAGCGCAATTGATTGGAAATTATTAATAAATAAGATTTTTTTTCACAACGAACAAACCACAGAATCATAGATTTTGGAAATGTTTCAATAAGAATGATTCTCATATAAATAGTAATGGGCCACTAGTTGGTAGTATTTATTTAATTGCATTCACAAGAATTTGAAATATAATTACAAAGCGTCAATAGCCTAATGGTTTAGGGTACGGCCTGCGAATCGGAAGGTTGTGGGTTCGAATCCAACATTGGACTAATGACGTGAACCATGTCCTATCACAAGCTTAAGCTTAGTTGGAATGATTAACAAGATTGTTAGTAATATTTCAGGAAAAAAGAAAGCTTTCTTTTAAAAAAAAAAAAAATTCCTTGCGCGTGTTTATAATTCATCATCTCTCTTAACAAGTCTTTTAACTGCAGCGTTTTACCCGAATCAGATTGGTTTCAGCTGGGCTAAGCTTTAAAAGCAATCAGATTTGAACAAGAACTACACTTAAACAAATTATGAATAGAAACTTCTCCAAAAGGCAAAGATGCAATTGATGCGTATATATAAATTTAATGATGTCTCTTCCAGCAACATAAAAATATTTCATCGAGAGGTATTTATCAGTTAGCGAACGCGTTCCAGCCAAGCTATCATCATTAACATGCTCACCAGTTGAAGTTTTTGCGCCTCTTCAGAACAGTTTCCCTTCATTATCCTCATCGGCCGCTCTTTGTATAGAACAATCCATACCACATAGAGAATAAAAAGGCGGTGTTTTTCTTTTTCAACGCAGATGCATGTAATTATATTGTAGAAATTGTTAGAAATTTTGTCATGATGGAACGTATTATGCTAGATGAAAAGTGGGTAGCGTTTCCTATCGCAGATTACCCCTCTATACAATGTTTAAATATATAATATGTATACACTAATTTAATTCCAAATTTATTAAAAACAAAATTAATTTAAAACACTTTAATCCTTGAAAAACAAAGAAATCCATCCTTGTAGTTACTGGCTTAGCTGTTTACGAAGCTTTTTAAGCGCCCCCGGTAATTCTTAAAGTAGATGGAAAAACGTTAGCGCAATCTATTAAAGCACGCCGCAAGCAGCTCTTGGAGACGTAGTCTTTATGATAAACTATTTAAAAAAATAAAGACTTTCAACTATTTCTGTACATCTTTAGATCCCTGTGAAAAAAATCTACGCCCACCCAATTTTTTTTTGTGGGTAAAATAATATTCAATTTGTTAATTTATTATGTCAAATTATATTTTATATTTTTTGCAATTTCTATAAAATACTAATTTAAATCTTGTAAATAATCAGTATTTAGATTAAAGATTTAAGTCTTTACAATCTTAGGGGGATAAGCTAAAACTAGATTGGTCACAAGGTACTCGTACCTGATAAGATTTCTAAAAAAACGGAAAGAGAAAGCAACTCTACTCCAGTAAAGTTAAAGGAAGAACGTGGGAGTTTATTATTTATTATGTAAACAATCCTTATTACCGTCATCATCATCCAAGACTTTCCTCCCCCATCTGCCGTGACAGATGTGGCCGGCCCACTGCCACTTCAACTAGCTGAATTTAAGAGCTATGTCGATTACCTTTGTTCTGCGTCGAATTTCTTCGTTTCGGATTCAAACCCTTATATGAATGCCGAGCATAGCTCTTTCGCTCGTTGTGCGACTTTCATCAGCTTTAGACCAGCCCAACTGTCAGAGTCCAAGTCTCTGCATCATAGGTCATGGCTGGGAGGACGCACTGGTCTTCCTTCCTTATTATCCTTCATATAAATTAGAGGATCAATTGTTTACGTAGTTCGAAAATAGAAACGCTTCGCCATTAAAGTTTCGCCAGTTTTATTTTACCATTTCAATGGACGGCGATATCTTTCGGAGTACTGACACAGGCTCTTTATTGCGATTTGTTTAAACAGTGAATAATTAAAGTCGGGGAATGAATGACTCGATGCTTTAATCCGACGAGTCCTCGCAACTTATCGTACTTTTTCGAGCGCTCACCATTTCCAGAGAAGACAATGGACTGTGCTTGTTAAATACTTGTACAGTCTTATTAATCAATCCTTTTAATTACTTCTAAGACGGTGAAAGCTTTTAATGTAGAAAATTATTACCATTTTTAATTAAATATGCTGATATGAATAGAGATGACAATTTGTAATTCGAAAGTGGGTGCCAGTATAGCTAAAATGTGTAAACGATTTAATGATAAAAAATAAATTTACACTAAAGCGTTATATATTCATAAACAAAATCTCTATATATATATATATATATATCTATATATATATCTATATACACAGTCGTAAGTTCAAGGGATTGTTATTAAAATGGTTGCAGAATCAGGAATACACCCAAATTGAAAATATATTATTAACCTCATGACAAACACACACTCACATAAACACACATACACATTACACTACACATTCGCATAACTTCTTGACTATGACTGTATTTCTTTCCCTTTTTTTTTCCTTTTGCACACATTTTTGTTTTTTTTTTCATATATTTTTAATTATTAATTATCGTTTAATTTACTTGACTTATATTAAAAACTTATTGTACGCAGGACTTTATTATATAAAAGAAAAATGTGTGGGTTTGATCGATCGGAGCACTCTTCTTTGCGAACTGTCAAATACAGCTTTTATTTACTATGATGATTTTCTATTGTTTTATAACCAAAACTTGTATTGACACATGCGTTGTGTATATTTATGTCATTAAGAAGCATAATGAAGTACAATGGATTTCATTGAAGTATGATAAAGTATACTGAAGTATATGTACGGAGAGAAATGAATGATTATTTATAATGTGAAAGTTAAAATAAATATTTAATGATGTAAGTTTAGTTTATTGATTAAATAAAATAAAGCAAAATCTAGCCCGGCGGAGCGGGCTGGGTACGCTAGTAGACAATAGAAACCATAATTAGAACACAAACTTACAGGAGACAAATTACATTTTTCAAATATGATGGTAGGCAAAAGAAGGCGATTAAGCGGAAACTCCTTCTCGAGGACCTTAGTACCAAGTTACGTATTATATCGTTTTTAACTGTGTGCACACACCCCCGTACTGAACGCGGTGATCATCACTAAAATAACTCCTTTTCCACAAAAAAAATATAACCGTATATACTACTGTAAGGGCTTAGATCTTACATGCATCTCAACATCGTGTTTCGTGTAATTGATAAACTGTAGATTTTGTGTTAAAAGTAAAAGTTACAGCCTTTATATATATAATATATATGTCCCACTGCTGGGCACAGGCCTTCTCTGTAAAGAGAGTATAAGGGCATAGTCCACCACGCGGCCCTAGTGCGGATTGGTAGACTTCACATGCCTTAGAAAAATTTTCTAAGACATGTAGGTTTCCTCACGATGTTTTCCTTCACCGCCGAGCGCGTGGCTACTCGGCACATAAAATTGCAACAGCAAATTTATTGGTGCCGGCACCGGGGATCGAACTCGGGTTGCTAGCGTACTATGCAACAAGAGCCAACCGCCCGGACACTGAGCTACCACGGCTCGATTTTGTGTTATTCACACTAAATCTAAAAATAAATAATTTACAAGTCAAGCAATGAAGTTAAGTATTTAGGGGTTAATAGGTATAGCTGTCGGATTTCTCAGACGTTTTTATTTCACCGGCGGTAGTTTCACGCCGCTGTGAAATTTTTAAGGGACGAAGATTTCGAAACTTGTTGGCCGTGATGTTGAAACTCGTCGAAACATTTGCAATATTATTACGTTAGCAGTAAACGTTTACGACTTAAATTTAGCACACATTACCCGTTGCGAAATATTACCATTTTATTGCTGAACTTGTCACGCTTTTCTATAAAGCAAAGGTTTTTATCACAGGCGAAATTTAATTTATGGGATGTAGCAAAAATTTATGTTTACTATAAACCTAAATAAACAAAGTGTACATGAATATATTATTTCAGCCAGTCTCGTAAATGTATTACACTTTCATGTTATATGGTAGTTAAATATTATGTAAACATCAAAGGCACGAAATTAATTATTATTACAGTATAATAACAAAGTTTCTTTAGATATTACAAAATATAGAAATTATTTCATTTTAACATATTTACCACGCGCTCGGCGGTGAAGGAAAACATCGTGAGGAAACCTACATGTCTTAGAAAATTTTTCTATGGCTTGTGAAGTCTGCCAATCTGCATTAGGGCCGCGTGGCGGACTATGCCCTTATACTCTCTTTACAGAGAAGGCCTGCGCCCAGCAGTGGGACATATATAAAGGCTGTAACTTTAACTTTAACATATTTAGTGTCTGCCAACATTATACAGTAAAAAAAAAGTTTTTTTATATAAAAAAAGAAAACAATTTTTCTTTTTTTTTCAGAAATATTACTAACATTCTTGATAACCATTCCAACTAAGCTTATGCTTGTGCTAGGAGATGGTTCACGTCAATAGTCGAATGGTGGATTCGAAACTAAGACCTAACGATTAGCAGACCGTACCCTAAACCAATAGCCTATTGATGCTTCAAGCTTTATAGATTCTATCGCATTAATAATTCAGTTTTAAAATTTCTGACTTCTAAACATCTCGAGAAATCTTTCCTAAAGCCACACTAGGGTCGCGTGGCAGTCTGTGTCGTTAATACTTTTATCTAATATATCCAAAGTGGTTTGTTATTAAAAGCTGTCTAGATATTTGAGAACTAAACATGAATGCAATTTACTATAGATAGATTTAACTTTATTATAACAAACTCTAACAAAAAGCAACTAAGAGAAAAAAATATACCTTTATTTTACAATTTATTGTACAATGGTCGACCGTATCGCTCATAGAGATCTGTTGGAGGCAACTTTTGTATGAACATAAAATATATGAACAAAACAGAACGCCATACAGATACAAATTTTATGAAATATTGGTAACATAACGTTAATAATATTTTGGAGAACCATTCGTTTTGGTAGTGTTAAGATTTTAGCCGGCTTCAAGCAATAAAATTCAATTTTTCCGGTTTCTTATGTACAAATTAATCTTTAGGTCTTTCTCCGTAAAAAAACGATTCTATAAAACACCGAGAGTCAATGGCTTGCTTTGAGTCTGTGCTCTAGACTGAGCGTCGTCTTTACTCCATATCCTAAGCCGCTATTTAATTAAAGCTATATATTATAGTCAAAGTAGTTAGCAGAGTACATACACACACAATTATCCTATAATTATTACTAATAATATTTTATTATTAAGCATCAATAGCCTAATGGTTTAGGGTACGGTCGGCGAATCGTAAGGTCGTGGGTTCGAATCCACCATTCGGCTATTGACGTGACCATCTCCTAGCACAAGCATAAGCTTAGTTGGAAGGGTTAACAAGAATGTTAATAATATTTCTGAAAAAAAAAAGAAATATTGCTAGCTTTCTTTTTCAAATAATAAAATAAAATAAATTATTAATATTTAGCAGTTACTTAATGCATATACAAATCACAGCGTAAAGGCAAATCGCGAACGTTTAAATTACCAACTATAATTCCTTCATTAATCGTTCAAGATAAGTTATCTAAACGGTAAGAATTCAAAACGTACCGCAAAGGATCGTTAATGCGACGACATAGCATTGAACAGAAAAACAATGTTTCTACGCAATAAATTCAAGGCAGTGGCACCGGTAAACGCAATCTAACGAGTGATAATTGCGGAAGTCACACCCAGATTTACGACTTTAGTATATCGGCGTGCTTCGGGCGAAGCGGGGTGCATTCGATATCGATAGAAATCTCTCACTAGCTGCCAACGCGACACAGCGACTATATGCTGTTTTATTTTGTTTGCCCCCTAAGGATGTTTTTGAAGTACGTATTTCTCTCACACGCTCAGAAACTAACTTCTTAATAGATTTCAACACGTTTTTTATGGGAAAATGGGCACGATCAATCACTTAACATACATGCAACTAACTCAATATTAAGCGATCACCATCATATTGCAAGAATTGCAGTTACGCCGTGACACCGTGTCACTAAAAAGGGCGCAATGCCCTCTCGTATACGTTAGAGGTTAGTACCTCCCCTGTTGTGCCAACCCAATAATGAAACAGCAAAAGCAGCGCCATCATCTCTAGCTTCGTTCGTTGGCCTCTTGTAACTTGTTGTGACTCTCTTGTTCTTATTCGCATGCAATAAAGGTTGTTCTTTTGCCGTATCCTATACATCGTTGTTTATAAAATTGTCCGGTATCTTTCTCAGTGGAAATCGTTGTAACCATTAATTTATTAACATGCGGGTTGGTTAGCCCTGTGAAACCTCCACATCTATCAGGGCTTGGTACTAGGAATGTAAAAATTTTCCCCCCTTATTGCCTCTATTGTTTGACCCAAAGCTTGAAATAGCTTTTAACGCATTACCCCACATAACCGCCGCCTTCCCCCCAGATGGCAGGGTATCTTTTTGAAGATTTTCTCCCCGTTAGCAAAAAAAAAAACGCATACGAGCTGCAGTTAGTAATGGCTGTCCTCGTCCTGTTTTCGTCGATTTTGTTTTGATAGCGAATATCCGAAAAACATAGAACAAAAAATAGAACGAAAGCGAATTGAACCTCCGATGTTAAGTCGACATCGGGCGCGCAACCATTAGGCTACCACGCTTTGTAGCGTAAATGTTTTCGCATATATATGATGACATACTGCTTACTCATGAAAAAACATTGAATGACACAGACAAAAATGAAAAAACTCAAAAAATCATTGTATCAGAGGTAAATTTATATTTAGTATATATCTGTGTATTTTTACATTTACTTTATTCAAAGTTCACTTTAAATAAATGTTTATGTCCTCCATTCCTTCCTTCTAATACGATGTGCTACAAGAAAACTGGATCTAAAGAATTCACAAGATATCCCGAGTGCATAAAACACGGTTCTTGTATATATATCACGAGCTTTCATGTTCTGATACTATCATATTAAATTTATCCGCGCCTTCGCATCGCCTCTCACGGCTAAAGCACGTTGCGAAGATGAATCCCTGTAGCTTCCGACTATATCCCAGACTATCTAGAAATATACTTTTTTATAGGAAAAGGGGCAAACGAGCTTACGGCTTACCTGATCTTAAGTAATCCGTCACCCATGAACATCCACAGCACCGGAGTTATATTATTAAGTTCTCACGTCGTTTTCCCTCTAGAGGGGTAGACAGAACTAGCACACGCTGGCCGATTTCACCAATCTTATTAAGTCATATTTGTGTGAAATTCTAAATTAATATTTTTGCTGCCAGCAATTTATTTGTAAGAAATGTCGAAGCCGCCGCCTTAATAAAAATATACATCGGAGCAAAGACGGTAATCAAACCTCAAACATTTAATACATATCGCAAAGTGAACAATAAAAAGAATAAAAAGCCGTGCCCCACATAACCTGAGTTGGTCGTGTTTGTGCTGTTGAAGTGCGGATGCAAGTGCTCGCGGAGCGGCGATACACGCGCCAACGCATCGTCTGTGCCTTCCTGCCGAACTTCGAAGCCTGGCTACGTAGGAGGAATGACGCGCACGTCACCTACCGCCTGACACAGGTACTCACCGGGCACGGGTGCTTCGGCGAGTACCTGAACAGGATAGGGCGCGAACCGACCGCGCAATGCCACCATTGTGGCTGTGACCGGGATTCCGCGCAGCACACACTAGCCGTGTGCCCCGCGTGGGAGGCGGAGCGGCGGATCCTGGTCCAGCATATCGGGCAAGACCTCTCCCCGCCGGCGGCAGTAGCGGCTGCGCTGGTGGGGAGATCTAAATGGAAGGCGCTGGTCTCCTTCTGCGAGTCAGTAATGACCCAGAAGGAGACCGCAGAACGGATCGGGAGAGGGCCGATCCCGTTCGGAATAACGCAGGCGGGCCGGTGGCAGACCGGCCCGCAGCCCTGTAGTTCTGGGCTCTCAAGAATAAGACTACGGTATCCCCTGCCTGTCGTATAAGGCGACTAAAAGGGGCCTCGGGTTCACTGGGCGATAAGGGTGGGGGCCTTTGTCGTCCGCTAAGGTGGACCCGGGAAGAAGGCGACATCGGCTGGCCCGTGTAGCCTTGCACTATGAGGGCACAGGGGGAGGAGAATCCTCCCCGGGACGATACTCTCCTTGAGCACAGTGCAGAGGGCTCCGGTGCGTTCCACTGGAGATCCCGGAGCCCCTCGTCATGCACCGAGGAAGGGCCACCGGGGAGGTTTTAGTGGGTAAAACCCACATAACCGCCGCCTTCCCCAGATGGCAGGGTATCTTTTGAAGATTTTCTCCCGTTAGCAAAAAGCTTTTAACGCATACGAGCTGCAGTTAGTAATGGCTGTCCTCGTCCTGTTTTCGTCGATTTTGTTTTGATAGCGAATATCCGAAAAACATAGAACAAAAAATAGAACGAAAGCGAATTGAACCTCCGATGTTAAGTCGACATCGGGCGCGCAACCATTAGGCTACCACGCTTTGTAGCGTAAATGTTTTCGCATATATATGATGACATACTGCTTACTCATGAAAAAACATTGAATGACACAGACAAAAATGAAAAAACTCAAAAAATCATTGTATCAGAGGTAAATTTATATTTAGTATATATCTGTGTATTTTTACATTTACTTTATTCAAAGTTCACTTTAAATAAATGTTTATGTCCTCCATTCCTTCCTTCTAATACGATGTGCTACAAGAAAACTGGATCTAAAGAATTCACAAGATATCCCGAGTGCATAAAACACGGTTCTTGTATATATATCACGAGCTTTCATGTTCTGATACTATCATATTAAATTTATCCGCGCCTTCGCATCGCCTCTCACGGCTAAAGCACGTTGCGAAGATGAATCCCTGTAGCTTCCGACTATATCCCAGACTATCTAGAAATATACTTTTTTATAGGAAAAGGGGCAAACGAGCTTACGGCTTACCTGATCTTAAGTAATCCGTCACCCATGAACATCCACAGCACCGGAGTTATATTATTAAGTTCTCACGTCGTTTTCCCTCTAGAGGGGTAGACAGAACTAGCACACGCTGGCCGATTTCACCAATCTTATTAAGTCATATTTGTGTGAAATTCTAAATTAATATTTTTGCTGCCAGCAATTTATTTGTAAGAAATGTCGAAGCCGCCGCCTTAATAAAAATATACATCGGAGCAAAGACGGTAATCAAACCTCAAACATTTAATACATATCGCAAAGTGAACAATAAAAAGAATAAAAAGCCGTGCCCCACATAACCTGAGTTGGTCGTGTTTGTGCTGTTGAAGTAAGCGGACCTCCAACTCTTCCCGAGCAAGAGAGTAACCTGGCCGGGCTGGCTATCGGCAGAGCTATAGCTCTCTGCCTAAAGCCAGCCACTAATTAGCATTAATTGTAAATATCGATCTACCCTCATTAAGATCTCAGATTTTTTGTGTATTCCGTCACTATATATCGCTAAATATCTATCTAGATACAATAAATAATATAATATTTATAAAGACACTCTAGAGCCTTACTCCTCGTGTTGCGCGTAAGCTTATGACGATCGAAATGAAATAATCGAAACGAGAACCGCGAGCAAAAGTAAGTTCATTCACAATTAAGAAACAATAACAGGCAAGCACGTTGTAAGTGGTCAATTAAGTATTGTAAAAAGAATATACTGTAAGCGCCTTTGTAGCTCAGTGATTCACTCGAAAACATTATCGCATATCATCGGTTGAGCGTTTGCGGTCGTACGCATACGCAACGACATCTAGAATACGTCGGCTTCGCGTTTAATTGTGGTCCGAGTTTCTTGTACATAGGTCTATAAAAGTCTAGAAAGTGCACTCGCATATCACCCGGAGGCCTTGGAGGCCGGGAATACGAGCTGCTACCTCGTCCTGTGATTATACTCTTGTTATATATTTTTAGTCGCCTTATTTAATATAGGGTCATATATGATATATGAATGTTCTTATGTTTTGAATATATTACATTATTATTTCATTTTTTTGTTCTATTTCCCATTTGTTTTACGCTGGATTGCGATTTTTTTATTAATTAACAAATAAAGTTTCATTAATAACATGTTCGTTAATCGCATCTAGTAACTTTATGATCCATGGTAAAGCAGCATTCATTTCTCGCCGCCCCGCGGTAGATTCCAATCAAGGGGAGTTAGCTGCATGAACGCGCACTGCCTTTAAACATATAATATTATGTGCATGTATGCACAGCTTTGTACGAGCCCTCACGGTACATATTTTAATATAAAATATTTAACAATTAAATAAACCAATTAATTTTAAAGCCGTGGTAGCTCAGTGTGCGGGCGGTTGCCTCAAATTGCATAGTACGCTAGCAACCTGAGTTTGAACCTCATTGCCGGTACCAATAAATTTGCTGTTGTCATTTTATGTGCTGATTTACCACGCGCACGGCGTTGAAAGAAAACATCGTAAGGAAACCTACATGTCTTAGAAATTTTTTATATAACTATACTTGTGTTAGCTTGACTTTTTCTAGGAATGTAAATATATGTATGATGACTGACTTGACCAGGTTTTGGTCACAAGTATATTCAAGAGTAAAAACAAAACCGACTTCAAATCAAATTCAAACGTTTAAAGCGCGTTATTATTACGCGCGAACACCCTCTTTGTATTTCCGAATTATCGGATTTTCATCGACATCGGTTGGCGTGATATCGAGTTATTAGTCCATTTGTCGAGCACATACTAAATGCAAATTTTAGACTTACATGGTTTTGTCATGGATGCCATTGTCAAAATTGGAATGGGACCACACTGGACCTGGAAAGCACCAGCTTTCAAATAAAAAAAGAATTATCAAAATCGGTTAACCCAATCTAAAGTTATACGGTAACAAACATAAATACATACAGGCTGAGACCTACTCTTTTTTAAAGTCGGTTGAAAAGTAAATGACAGTAACTTCAACTGCCCTCCAATTCTATCTTTCATAATCACATTGGTATATATAAGTTTAGGAAGACTGTTTTTTTTTTTAATTCGTGCGTAGAAACCACAATAATTTAGCGTATTATTTTTATGCCAGTCTTAATGAACGTACACATGTAAGTGTAAGTCTCAACCGTAGAGAATGGCGGGTCTTTAAAAGTTTTAACGTTTGCTTTGATGCCACTCTTACGTTAATTAAGTAACAAACTTACCTACATAACTAACAAAAGTACTTTATGTCGTACCTACGTTATTCATTAGGTGAAAGTCACAAACATTTGCACGGAAAATTATACACGTCTAAGTATACAACAAATACAAATTAATTTTAGCACGAAATAGACATAGACATATTCTTTATGTAACGAAACATAGTAACCGTCCAAGCCGAGGTTACCCCCTCACCGGGGAGACCCTTGTTTCGAGTTACTAGCGATAAAGGTTCAGGCTAAGCGACCTAAGAGCTATGCCACCTCTCAATCCGGTGAAGCAGTTAGGACCGGCTTCTCTAGCCAACCTGTGTAGTACATCGACAGTGTACATAACTAAATTAGTCGCAACACGATCCAAGAAATCCTTAGTCTAAACAAAGTCATTGAAAATAAACAGACTCGTACAAAAAAACTGCTGAACATATGAACGGGGCAGATATCTGAAGGGCACATCAACCGATATTTAACAACGTAACAGTCCAATATTGGCGGGCCTTTTATTTTTGTTGACGGGGAGGATATCTTCAGAAAGATACCCCGCCTTCTGGGGGGAAGGTGGCGGTTATGTGGGGGGTTCTTACCCACTAAAACCTCCCCGGTGGCCATTTCCACGGTGCATGACGAGGGGCTCCGGGATCTCAACGTGGAACGCACCGGAGCCCCTCTGCACTGTGCTCAAGGAGAGCACGTCCCGGGGGGGGGGAGGTTACTCCCTCCCCCCTGTGCCCTTGCAGCGCAATGCGACACGGGCCAACCGATGTCGCCTTCTTCCCGGGTCGACTTCTACGACAGGCAGGGGATACCGTAGTCTTATTCTTGAGAGCTCGGAACTACAGGGCTGCCATAACTAAACCAGTCGCAACACGATCCATCATATAGTTAAATATATTCAAATCCAATAGATCCATAGTCTAAACAAAATCATCCAATATAAACAGACCCGTACAAAAAAACTTGGAACATATGAACGCGGCCAGATATCTGAAGGGCACATCAACCGACAATTAACAACGTAACAGTCCAATATTGGCGGGCTATGTTAACAGGGGCCGGTTCACGTTGGCTACCCGCTTCGCACTATTTATGTGGAAGAGATAAAGCGCACAACGCCGGTGCCTCCAGTCTTTACTTTTTATTGCCACTCGCTATTTTGTTAGGAGAAACAGTTGCGATTAATGCTCTCTCATACTATTACGCCTACGTGCATTCGTTTTATATTCGTTATCACAGCTTGTGTTACGGAGGGGCATTACTTACAATGTTTGTTCATGTAAGTTTTATCGAGATGTGTTAAATTATATTAAACGACTTCAAAAATGCTAGGTTATCGATTCGGTTATATTTTTTATGTCGTTATCTCATAATTCTGTCGTTTAGTTAGTTATAATAATAATTTTATATTTTAATCTTATAATTTAGTCTAAGGTTGTTATTTGGTAGTTGTTTGAAGTAATGATGAGTCTTAGTTACTTATTTGAATAAATGAATAATAATAATATAAGATAATTTTAAAAATAGGAGACTATTAGTAACAAAACAATGCCACGCTCCATTTCTTCGGTAAACTTTCCGTGACATATCTTCTCCTTCTTAAAAGAGAGATATGGTGTTCAACTGTATCTATTAATATCTTATTTTCATATAATATTCGATTTGTTTTGTTACTTTTTATGATATATGTATATATTTACGTTAATAACTTAATACTTTAGGGTACGGTCTGCGAAAATAAGTGGGTTCGAATTCACCATTCGACTATTGAAGTGAACCAACTCCTAGCACAAGCTTGAGCTTCGTTAAAATGATGAAGAACGTTAGTAATATTTCTGGATTAAAAAATATTGCTAGCTCTTTTTTTTTGAAAAATATTAATAAGTCGTAAAGTAAGTTATCTATCATGTTCAAATATTAGATATTTAGTATGTGAACAGATTCCAGAGATCTCTACGTTGAATGTTTTTTTTTTAACTAGCATTAACTCCTCATTTCGCCAACCCTCGTCCAAAGACCAAATTATTAGAACACTCACATGAAATGCTTTAAAGAAATAGCTTTTACTTTGAAACAGGTCTTGAATAAATAACGATTGCGTAAGCAACTGAGTGGTATCAATTACAGGCAGTACCCCGAATTCCGCAAAAAAAGGCACTAGATAAACGCCGACTTTTTGTTTTATCTACCCTCGCTTATATACATATGTGGAATCATGATACTGGGTACAATCCATCTCCATGCTCCGAGCGCAAATTATGGCAAATGATTTTTTTTTACTAAAGAACATTGCCGTAACCGTGAGACGTAAAGAATTTTACTAAAAATTTTGAAAAATTATTATGTTTCAATAATTTATTTACTACAAGTGTAGAAGGCAGACTTAATGCCAAATTCATTCTCTGCCGGTCTACTTTCTACCTTATGGTTGTGCAGAGACAAAGTCACGGGTGCAACCTTAGAGAAGAAAAAAAGTAAAATATGACAAATAGAAAACTGTATTATATGTATATAAACATAAATATATATAAAATATATGCATAAATACAAACATAAAATTACATACTCGTAGATCCAAATATAGATGGACAGAAAAGGAAAATTTATAACTATTCCTCATTTCAGTATAGATTTAAAAGAGAGCGTTTAAATGTAGCCTTAGTTCCAGCTGTACATACATTTGATGGCAGCGCATTCCAGAGCCTTATTGCGTTAAAGGTAAAAGAATTGTGTAAGAAATCGGTGTGTCAGAGAGGAATATGAAATTTATTATTTTCATTGGAGCAAAGACAACGGTCGTGTGATTCACCCTGATACTGAAATTTACATTTCAAGTATTCAGGGGCAAATGGATCACGTGTTAATAATCAGATGTTTAACGTCTCAGTATCATTTGCAGGTTTTTTTTTGTAACAAGGCTATTTTTGATCCTCTCGTCAATTAAAGATCAGAATCGTTGAATGCTTGCAATTTGCTCTGTTCGAGTTTATCGTAATTAGCCAGTAATTTTTGACTACCCCGACTTGTTTAGGTTTTTTTTCTCTCACTCTTGGTATTTGTCTTCTCAAACATTCATCTTCTTCCTTACCTTCTTTCATTGTTTTTATTACACTAATCTATCATCATCATTTGCAGGTAACCGTGTCATTAAATTTATTACATAGATTTCTTTTGTGGTCTGGTCGGTAATTCACAACAGCAACAGTTCGCAACAGGCAGCCATCTTGTCCACTAAAATGGGGATATTTCTTTATGTCAAAAAATATAAGAAATGCCCCTAATAGGACTGGGTAATCGATCGGATGAGTTTTTTGAGAATTTATGTATTAGTAAATCTGCTTTAATGAGAAGAATTGTCTAAAATAGAAACTAAATCATGACAAAATCCCTAAACGAACATTTATTCTGTAAAACCAGTACAAACAATTCTATTCACTTACCGTAACTAACTAAAAACTTAAGTTTATAGTGTAAATAGTACGTCAAGTGTATATAGTACGTCAAATTAATAATTTTTGGCTCATACCAAGTGCTATTAACTTACAAGTTAAAATAACTTATGAAATTACTCTCGTGTAACTTATGATTACTATCAAAATTAGGCAAAATATTAACAAAGTTTAATTACAAATAGACTTTGATTCCGTAATGTTCTAATTACACTTTATAATTAAGGTTTGCGGGATCGAATGTGGAGATGTTATTGCAACAGTGGCCTTTATGGAAGTCTGGTTTTAAATTTACATAAGATAAGAACTGTTATCGCTTGATAATATTCTAAGTGAAATGAAGTACTGTATTCTGTGTATAAGAAACACATAGCAAAGAAAGTTCTTGAGCTTTAATTAAAAGAGCATCGCGATTACTGCTGTATTAGTTACAATCAGGGAACACAGATGTTATGGAGTAGTTAATGCATTTACATATTGTAGAACAATTTTATTTATTTAAAATTATTTTATATAGACGTAAATACCTGAACGGAAAAAGACTATTTGATGCAGTGAAATGGTCAATGATTCATATGACATCAATTGTTCAATGCCGTTTCTATAATCTACAACTGAATAATTCCGTTGAAATATGGACGTATCCTTAAATTAGTAGTAATATAACGGTATGTTTTATAACTTTAATGTACGAAGGTGAGAGTTGGGTATAGCAGAAATAGCATGAGATTAAAACTAATGTCGTATACATAACTCGTTAATGGTAGGATTAAAAATTGTCGTAAATCATATGTTATAAACAAATAATGTTCAAGCAAGCATCTCCATAGATTCTGTATTCCGATCCGTTCGCAAAATAGATCAAATATTAATGGCCCTGTCAATGGTATGATGTAATTATTATAAATGTGCCGAGATCAAAGATAAAATGTTATTATGCTCCCCATACAAGACTTATTGCGAACGATACCGAGATTCGCCCCCTCTTAATTGCAAGGTACGTAGTACGCGGTAGATTTATCTCACAGTTTTCGCAGGTGATAAACTTCGAGTGCTTTGGATTCATTTAATACCAATAATAGTGTGAGCATGAAATTCTCTGTAAAGAAACTTACATCCCTGTACACCTCTAAGTTACAATGCTGTAGCGTATTTTCGCAACACTACCAAAACTATACACTCTCATAACCTTTTGACCCTAACAGAGTAGACTGGATTAGCAATAGGTATGCGCTTTCTATTGAGCTTTTAACAAATAAATAAAATATCTCACGCTCTTTTCGCTAATGGAATGTCTCACATACAAAATGGAAATGTGGAAGTGCACCGTCTCTGCTTATCCCTGTCGATCAAAGGCAAGTTCAAGCGATTGCTGTCCGCTTTTCACTAAAGTTAAAACCAAGTTCGATATTTAAAGTTAGTAAATATTGTATTCAATTTGTAAGGTTTTGAATCGATTCAGCGTTTTATAACTCGCCTTACGTTCATTCCTCGAGGCAAACCGCAAAAGGATTCCAACGCTCCTGAATTATGGATACCTCTGCGGCGACCTGTTGAGGTACATGCAGTTGTCTGCAAACAATAATTTATGTCTCGTACACATCCCAGTAAACAAATATTAATGAAGATCTCACGCCGGCTATATTTCATCTCGTTTATTTCACCAGATTGTAGTCAACTATCGCCTTTACAAACATAAATGTCTAATGAATGATTTCTATTATTTATCCGAATGAGAATTTTTGCGACGTATTTCCGATCTAATCCTTTCCTTATAAAATCGAATATTTTTAACGTTTTTATTATCTTTCTTTCTGTCATCATCGACTCTCTAGGCGGCTATTATAACAGTTGCCATGGTGATCAGAATAATATACGAGTAATTGATTTTTTAATATTCTTGATAACTAAAATATAATAATTTTATTAAATTTCCAATATTTGAGAAAGAGATCTCCACCTGACGAATACGTGTGTATTATGATGCTGCTGATATGTACATGGGTGTAGGTCTTCACCCGCTCGATAAGAGAATATAGGAGAATGAATAATTTAATATATTGTGAGAGGTAAATTAAATATTTAATGATGTAAGTTTATTGTTTAAATAAAATAAAGCAAAATCTAGCCCGGCGAAGCGGGCTGGGTACGCTAGTTCGTGTAATGGACAGTCGAACACATAAGTTCACATTCATGTATACACATAATAAAGCGAATGGCCGCTGATCTGACGTGTCATTAATAACCGTTATTTAAGTGCCTCACGTCAATTAATCCGTGGTTAGTGTATGAAATTGATGTGTGGTAATTTAGTAAGTTAAGTACTTTAATAATGCATTTTTAGGACTTTAATACGTAACGGTACATATAAAATATAAATACAAACTCTCACGCCCGTCACTCGTAAGGGTAGGCAGGGATCACTTCGACTTGGTACGATTCTGATGCACTTATATCGCTAAATGAAAATTTTACGCGAAAGTTAGTGGTGGGATCAGGAGAGGCCCCGAACGGATGTATGTCGACCAGATTCGAGATATATTGAAAAAAAGATCCCATAACTGTCGATTATGTATTGGATGTCAATGAAGAGGTAAATATTTTGCTATAAATAATTAATATATATGCGAACGAACTACTTTAATAATATTTATATACATTGAAACGAAAAATTTGTTTTGGAAGCGAAGATTTGATATCCTATTTACGAAATCACATTTTAGGCATTATACACAAATGTTGGAAACTTAACAAGATATATTTTTTAAAACCAAATCCTTTCAAACAGAAACAAAATCTAGATCAGTTCATAAATGTCTGCGCCATGAGCGTGACAAACATTAAAAAACTAAATTGAGAACCTTCTCTTTTGAAGTCAATTAAAAAGCCCATAATAAAAGATAAGATTTAGACGTTCAGGCTTAGCAACGTAAGAGCTTTAGCCACCTCTCAATTCGGTGAAACACTCGCGACAACCTTTCTTGGCCGACATGTGTAGATTAGTCATAAGAAATGTTAAATATTTTCAAACGGTTTCAATTCGAATTATATATAAGTATATGTAAAGATATATTTATCTGATATGTTATAATTGTAGGCTTTGTGGAATGAAATAGTCCAACTAATACACTCGCTTTATTGAGACAGCGTAACGTTTTTTTTTTATGACGAACTACACAAATTGGCCAGAGAAGCTGGCCTTGACTGCTTCATCGGATTGAGAGGTGGCATAGCTCTTAGGTCGCTTAGCCTGAACCTCTATTGCTAGTGACTCGACACAAGGGTCCCCCCGGTGAGGGGTAACCTCGGCTTGGACGGTTACTATGTTACGCGTGTATTCCGATCCGAGGGCGCCCGAGAGGGCCGAACCACGACTCGGTCGGTTGCTATTTCACGGATAATCTAAGAGACATTCAAAAGCTAAACTAACTTTGAGTGCCACTTCGGGAAATACGTAACGTTGTACAAAGAATTATTATAACGAATACCGTCACAACTGCGCGTCTTTTCACTAATTAAATCTTAATATAAAATTAATTAGAAGTCAAATTACAAACTAATAAAGTTAAATTATTGTTTACAATGCCAAATTTAAGTGATGTTCAACTAAACTATTAATTATAAATTAAAGATACAATAAGGTTTAGGTAAATCACTAAGATATCATTGGAAGTAGTTATTATGCATAACAATCGCTGGGTGCCATGTGTTGCCAGCTAACAGATATAACTAATTCTTCGTTACGTTGTCATGTACAAATACACATGTATTACTACGAAACAAAAACATGATGATATCGAAAAACAACCCCATAATAACACTTTAGATTTATTTAATGGAGGAATACAGCAGACAGACCGCTGAAAGAAACAAGATAAGAGGTTTTATTTTTTTGGCACAAAATCAAGTTCGTCTCCCGCAACTAATATTTGCCAGCAGACCGCAGACCTGACAAACACACACGAGTGATATACCAAATACGTTTACGTGTCTTCGTAAAGAAATTTATTACTCAATATATACGACTGTAATAAACATGCGTAATATATTCTTATCCCTTATTATTTTTGGAAATAAGAGATCTGATAGCCTAGTGGATGATCTTCAACTTACGATCTGATCGTCGCGAGCACGAATCCCAGTCGGTTTGTACCAAATGAATTGCGGTTTTTAGGTTTTTGGAACGAAGTTCCTTACGGCATTTTTGAAGGACAACCGAACTGTAAGTAATGTGTGACTAAAACCGTAAGAAAAATATATAATAGAAGTGTTATAATCGTATACACAACGGCCGATAGTGTATGTACCTATTAATCATGTAGTTCAAGTCTCTGATAACAGGTGGCGCTTTGACGACTTTTTGTGATTTTATACTGTCCAAAAAAAGAGACATGTTTTTTACTTTATAATTTGAATTACTATTTATTTGTTTGTTTTCCTTTATTTTATCTTATTTGTTATTTTAGATAATACTAAATTTCCTTAATACTTTTATGTACTTAAATAAAAAAACAATCAGCAAAATTTAAAAAACTTTAAGAGATATATTTTATAAAACTAAGCATTTTTTTTGCGAATGGTATTGTTTCTATATTATCCGAAGGTAATTCCTATCTCGTGTCCCATGACGCCACATAAATATTTGTTTTTTTTTCCTATTTTAATTTAACTTTTTGTGTGTTTTTACATATATGTAAATTTTGTCACTCGTCATTTATTCGTTGTATTCAGGCTTCACCTATAAGTGCGATGACGTTAACCATTCAACTATTCCTTTGTATTTATCTTAATTAATATTAAAAATGTTCATTGTTTTAGTGTTCAATAAATAAATAAAGTGAAAGAAAAGGTATTTGATAAGTGTATTTGTAATCTTAATTAGTCTCTTAAATAATATAACAGACACATGCCACAAAGAGTTATTAGGCACCAGAAGTACAGAAGAACAATTGTTGCCCGTTCAAAGTTTCAACACGGGTTAAAACATAACTCCAGAGTAGCGTACAAATTCGGCCACAACGGCGAATTCGGCAAATTCGGCAACAGCGTCTGGAAAGTTGTCTAAGCACACAGCTTGTGGCCACAGGTTACAGCTAATATTGTACCCCAGCCTATTGCCAACTTTACCGTTATTGACATGGTAACTTAATTTGCAATATTGTTTGAGCTGTAAATAACGTGACAGTAATGCTTAGTAAGATTGGTAATATAATATTCATATTAAATCATAAACATGACACACAACGAGATTTAAAAGCGTCAATAGCGTACGATCTGCGAATCGTTCGGTCGTGGGTTCGAATCCACCATTAACGTAATTCGAACCCACGACTAATCCATATTGACGTGAACCATCTCCTAGTACAAGCTTAAGCTTAGTTGGAATGGTTAACAAGAATGTTAACTCATAACTCATAATTTACGAAAAAAAAGAAAAATTGCTAGCAAAAAAAATGGATAAGAATAAAGAAAATTTTATTCGCCTAGGCCTAGAGTATCCGACCAAGCAGAGGATATCCCTTGCCGGGGGGACCATTGAGTCGAGCTACTCCTAAATATAGGTTCAGGGCGACCTAAAAGCAATGGCAACTCGCAAGTCCGGTGAAAGAGTACAGGCTAGTTATATAAAACATTGATATATTATACAAAAGTCACGATATGCGAAGGTGTGTACCACAATTTTTATGCAACCTGTTTCATAAATGAGGAATATATAAGGGCACAAACATAAACAAAAAATTACAAACGAACTGATCACCCTTAAACTCGACCTCTAGACGTAAGTGTTGTCTGAAGGACATTATAATACAAATAATAGTTGTAAAAGATAATGTTTGATTAATTTAAAAGTTGTTTAACGCTTCGCTCGAAATCTCAACGAAATTTTATAATTATATGACCGAAACGACCGGAGGGATCAGTGTATTTTATACGTGAGATTTCTTATTCAAGAATTCAGAAGCATACAAATTATAAAAATTTAATTCAAGCAAAAAGAGCCTCACATTTTATTCACAATTCGCTCGACACTCCAGACGTGAACGAGTGCCGATGCTCAGTGCAAGAAGCTTCCTAACATAAGAGGCTGTCACGGATCTACTATTTCCTGGATATGTCTCCTATACAAGTTGTAATAGTATATCAGAAAGATTACGTGCCGAGTCCATCTGAACATAGTACGCCTCTCCTTTTAACCCGTTTTTAGCGTAATAGGCAAAGCCAATGATTATTCGCCTTTCACGAAGCGCATTAGGTCACATATGTAACTTGAGTCGTCCATTACAATCAACTGGCACAAATTATAGAAATTTAGTGTTATTTCACAGCAATTATTTTTAGGGTTCCAAATTTAAGTCTCGGTTTGCTTGTACAAATAGATTTATATTTTTCGAATTAGTTCGTATAATACACACATTCATCGTATAGTGATAACCTCACCCGTCACACTTTAAACCTAATAAGCGTCAATAGCCTAATGGTTTAGGGTTCTGCGAATCGTAAGGTCGTGGGTTCGAATCCACCATCCGACTACTGCCGTGAACCATATCCTAGCACAAGCTTAAGCTTAGTTGGAATGGTTAACAAGATTGTTAGTAATATTTATGAAAAAAAAAAGAAATATTGCTAGCTTTCTTTAAAAAAAAACTGTAGTGAAAATTAGGTAGTGATTGTTGTCTACTTCAGTCGGGTTGAATAGAAGTGAGAGCTTATTTTTAAATATTATTCTTTTTCTGTTGTATTATAAGGAAGATACTATTTATGTCTAAAAAAATCTAGAGTATACTGATTTTACCAGACAGATATAAAAAGGACACTTCTAGATACATTGAGTTCAGCGTTCGCACGATTTAAGCGCCCCGTATATCTTGAAAAGATTTTCATATTCAATTACAAATAGACAAGTGCGTCTCGAGCGTAGCCTTTGACGTCTTCGCGGCTTAAGGGAATATTAGGCGTTGTTATCAAAGGGCCCGGGGAACGTTTGTGACGCGAGCTTTTTAAGTTCCGTGCCAATTATCACTTTAGCACGTATCAAAAGTATTTCGCGTATAATGATATGTATGCTCTTTGATAATACCATGTATTAATATATAATATGATCTCAATAAATTAGTGGATTTTGAAGATATTTTAAATAATATATAAGCTCTCGCGTCCTTTTAACACTAAAGGGGTAGAGAGAAACAGCTCTCTTTGTCCACTTTTCATCAAGCTTATTAGATCCTACATATGACAGGTGTTAAGCGCAATGTCATATACCGAACACAAATTTTAGCAAGTGATTTCATAAACTTTAAAACCCGCGACTTCCTGGTTGTAAGTCCAACCGTTTAGCCACTAAGCTATCACTGCTTACAGTTAATTTTATTTACAACAAATTTAACAGCACTTTAAAAAATACATTTATTTAACTTTACCACATCATTATCAACAGATGTCGTCAAATACACGGAAACGAATATTAGGAAATTATTTTTTTACGTAGTAAAGACGTCTCGATTTCGAATAATTTTACAAAACGTTGAATTTATTTATAACAAAAAATCAATTGTTTATATTTATAATTTATAAACATAAACATAAATATAAACATAAATAACTTTATAATTTATTAATTAAAAAGAAAAGGTGTAAATTATGTCAGCAATAATTGTGAACATATCTTAAAATATCATCTCATAATAACCATCAAAGCCTTCATGACTTAGTCCGAAGATCAAACAGAAATATGCTGAGGGGAGCAACCCGGGCACGACTTGTTATGTAGAGGGGACGGATAAAGCGAAATGCAAGCTTCGTGCCCTCGGAGAGCAACGTATTTTATAATTAGCTTAAGCGCTTTAAAAAAGGGGGGACGATTTCATTTGAAAATACCTAATGAATGTTTAGATTGGACATACAAATTTCATCTCCTTTATATTTGAATTTATATTGGGGCCGAAGGGTTGTACAACTGTCGTTTAGTTTGATACACTTTGCAAGTGACATGTGTTCAAATTGTCGTAATATTGGTATTCATTTGAGGCCGACTTTAATCCAAATTGAACGTCGAGGTAACAATGAAAATTATTATATTTTAAAATGAGATTATAACTTTAAGCTCTGGCGTCTTTTTATCTAAGCGGGAGAGACAAAAACAGCAATCACTGTCCAATTTTCAACCGACTTTAAAAGATAGAGGTTCTCAATTCGTCTGTATTTTTTTTTTATTTGTTACATAACTTTCGACTAGGTGAACCAATTTTGATTATTCATTTTTATTTGAAAGCTGGAACTTCCTCCGGAAAAATGAGATCCATGAGAAAACCATATGTCTTAGATTTGCATCAAGTATGTGCTCCACAAATGAACATATAACTCAATATCACGCCAAAGGATTTCGACGATTCATTTTTGTTGGAAAGGAAATACTCGAAGAGTAGTTTGATGAAAGTTAGGTTAGGTTCTGATTAGTTCTTGGGGTGTCCTGTCGCTGACAGATCCGGGGCACCCCGCTTATAACGGCTGATGGCATTCGTGGTAGGTTTAGTGGGTATGGGCTGCCCAGGCCGAGTCCCACACATCCCTCCGGGCCCACCCAGGGTACCGGATAATGGTCTATAAACAGATTCCCCCGCGTAAACAAAAAAAAATAGGTTCTGATTAGTTTGATTCTGGTTTTGAATATCCCTACAATAATTCGGAAATACGTTTCGACTTACCATCTAACGCGATCGGTCATGAGTTCAATCAAATAATTCCACTCGGCTTGCACCGATTAATTACCGTTTTTTTAAGTTGATGATAAAAATCTGACCACAATGTATGGCTATGTAGGATCACCTTCTCTCGTATATCCGACCGTGGCCAGGACAGCGAAAGTTATCTCTGACTACCCCGCTAGTGTTAAAAGCGCGTGCGAGCTTATGTATTGAATAGATTTGATAGATAGGTTAAATAACTTTATTCTACACCAAAATCAAACAAGACGAAAATTACATAACTAAAGAATATTTTACAATTCGTTGTACAATGGGTTAAATATATGATAACTGATAAATCCATATGTTAAAGTTAAATAGTGAAAGTTACAGACTATATACATGTAAAAAAATAATAATATTTATTTTATTTTTTAATTTGTATTTTATATTTTAATTTGTACGAAACCTCCATAGTGAAGTCTATGGAGGTTTGTTGTGACATGATTGAAAAAGATTGTTTAGTAAAAACAGGAATAAACTTTTAATGTGGTTTCCTTGAAATACAGACCAACACATAGTTATTCTTGTTTTTTATTGTTATTCAGTATTCGTCTTATATACATATGTTACACTGCTAGGCACAGGCCTTCTTTGTAAAGCCCTTATAAGGGCATAGTCTGTCACGCAGCCCTAGTGCGGATTGGTGGACTTCATATATCTTAGAATTATTTTCTAGCACATGTACACAGTCGCATATGCACAGTCGCCCCCTGCGCTGAATACCCGGGTAATGGGGTCTATACCCCGAGGCCCGTACCTGCGAGGTTCCCGTGAACCTTGTAGACGACTCGTGATGATGAACACATGTAGGTATCCTCACGATGTGCTCCTTCACGGCCGAGCGCGTGGTAAATCAAGACTTATAATTGCAAAAAACATTGTTATTATGCAACTTGAAGCCACCGGGAGAACAGAGTTACCACGGCTCGTTCTATATGTGATAAGTGGTAAACACATCGCCGTCTATAAAGCACGATATTTAGCCAGTGATTCTTTATTCGTAAGAAACCCTAAAAAAAGAAATTTTTAGAACATTAGAACAAGGTAATTGTAATTCTTTTTCAACTTAAAATCTTTGTTCCTTTAAAAATTTAATTACATCTCGAGCATGGTGGTCTTCCAAAGGGTTGCTGATTTAGGAGATAATAAATTGACAAGCATTATTTTAAATTTATACCTGCGCCTAATCCTTTAATTCATTTTCGGAGATTCACTTTTAGATAAAGATAACAACTCGACAATTCAATTTAGTTACATCCTACTTCGCCAAATTATCACAAAGACATTCAAATTAAAATAAATACTTTAGGGTATTTACACACGATTGGAATGAAACCGCATAACTGAATGAATACGTACGTATTTAAATAATAAATGTTATTGATATTTTGGGATTCCATCTAATATTAAGTTCCGCCTTCTATCGTTAATCACATATAACACAGCTTCAGTTGTCACACAATGGCATTCATGGCAAAACATTCATAGTAAAACGTTATAACATTTTTTTTACTTTACAGAAAAGACCTGGTGTTAACGACGTTGTTTCTTAAAAAAAAAACATTGTAACTAACCCTTTGATTATATGATACTTATCGTAGATTCGTACCACCTTAGATTACTACAAGTTCTCCTTCCCTGTGTGATCGTTCTTACCTAAAAAGGAATTTATTGATGCTATTGCTACTCTTAGCTCCAATAAATTCCTTTATACTATATTTTATCACGTGCTTGGCGGTGAAGGAAAACATCGTGAGAAAACCTACATGTCCAAGAATTTTTTTAGAAAAATAAATTAAATAATTTTTTTGTCTAACACGAGTGAAGTCTGCCAATCCGCTGGACGACCGCGTGGCGGACTATGCCCTTATACTCTCTCTGCAGAGAAAGCCGCGCCCAGCAGTGGGACATATATACAGGCTGTAACTTTACTTTACTCGCTACTGCCCTAAGCTAAAAGCAAAACACTTAAACCTAAGAAAATAAATACAGAAACAATATGACTTTTTTCGTTTGATCAACTACTCTTATGTGACATCGCAATGAACGTGTAAAACTGGCTTTGCTTTAACATAGGCGTCTTAATAAAGGGTAACATTGGTGACAGGCACATTGTTGCCTTTTCAAAAGTAAATATAAAATTTCATCCAATCACATTCCATTCGAAACGGTGTTACAACAATGGCATACAATACTGTCACCCACTGCAACGGAACTGCAACTGGCAAAGGGTTGACATTTTTTGTGACACCTGGCGTTGCCGTCCGTTGATTGAATTACATATTCATTCAACCGCACATGTCATTGTCATGTCACATCACTTTTGTATGACATGTGTTTTGTGTTGTGCATCTCATGCATATTAATCCCAGCAAAATAATAGTAACATTATGTCGTAAGACAGACAATGACAGCTAAAAGAGCGAAACTCGAACCATCGTGGATCTGCCGTTGACGTATAAAATTTAAATAAATAAATTGTTATTTCAATCTCAGAAACTAAAACCTAAGATCTCTTTTAAAGAGAGACGAAAAGAGGAATATAAGATGTAGCATTCGAGCCGTAGCATGCAAATAACAAAACGACGATCCCAAGCCCCCATTATCCCGACACACCGTCAGCTGTGTCTGCGACGACACAGAAAGACTAGTGACAAGGGCAATGGCCGCATCAAGGAAGAAAATTGTGGACTACAATCTAAGAATGGCCATGAGAAGCCGGGACGCAGCGATCGCGGAGAAGCTAATAGCAATGCAGCGGGACATCTACGACGCGTGAACCAGGGCATTCTCCAACACCACCTCCAAAAATCAGGCATTATAAAACCAAATTAACAAATTGAAGTACATTGGAAAAGAGCACGGACACAAGTCTGTGGTTGCGCTTGAAACTTGACTCCATATTATTTAAAACTAGAGATTCATCCTCGTTTCACTTCGGATTATTTTACCTTATAACTGATTTACCAAGTGTGTAATTGGATATTAAATTAAAACAAAAAGAAAATATATATCTTTCTTTTTGTTTTTTTTTTTTTTTGTTTTTTTCCCTAATTTTAAAACATGTCAATATCTTATTTTTTTAACATAAATATTATTAGCATTTATAATATGGCATTTTATTCATACATCTAATGCAATACAAGGTAAGTGGTACAGCAATAATGAAAGAAAATTTCTAAAAAAACTTACCTCACATTTGTTTAACAATCGCTTTCCTCTTTTCAACGATCTTATTAGCACAAATGACTGTTCCCATTCTTTGGAAATTTAGAACCCAAACGTGACCAACCCCTGGGGAAAATACAGAGCAAGTCAGTTGTATGGTTTTTGCTATTTTAAAAATACAGGCGCTTTGAATAAAAACTTAATTTGATTGTTCATATATTTATAATAAAATATAATAAGATAATAAGAAATAAAATCCAATTAAATCTTTATTCTAAGAAATTATTTCAGTGTGTAAAACATAAATAAAACATCGATTTCCATGTGGACAATAGACCTTACAATGTTCTTATATACAACAGAATTTGTTTACGGAATTCGTAAACGTGCCCATGTACCACTTCTTTCCTAACGAATACAATACACTGGATATGGTATCGAAACTAAAAGGGGCCACTTCTTTAACCTTTATTACTTGACTACTGTAATTTAAGCAAATTAAATTCTTTGACTGTATATGTATCTAGTGAGGAAAAATTGACATAAGGGTGTAATTTGGTAGAATGCTACAACTTACGCTAGAACTGAAAACCATTGGTGATATAAATATATACATAGATAAGTTATAGATGGAAAGAAAAATATATTAATATATGCTGCAGATATATCTATACGCAACGTTAGCAGCTAGGCATACCTGCCTGTTAGGTAGTGAGTGTACTTTGAGTAATTAGTCTTCCTGTGACTGTGTAGGTCCCCAGATACTCAACGAGAGTGAGTAACTAGGGTCCACTCATCTATTGTCCTAATCATGAAATGTCAAAATTCATTCCTCCTCTTACCTCGCAATTAACGATAAATGCAGAAATACATAAGAACCGTTACTACCAGCCTTTATTGCCTATCAGAACACATGTCTATGGGTTCGTATGCCGTCTTGTCATTCCTGTTAACGGGTAGAAACCACAATATATTTATGTATTTAAATTTTGAATATATATAAAAATTGATTTGCCTCGAATAAAAGCGATTTCAATTGATCACAACATATATGTTGGGAAACTTTCTTATTACTAATCCATTATAAACAAGATTAAAGCAAACGGATTAGAGATCCACAAGAGACTAAGACGACCCTTTCGTAATCAAATTAAAGATCAAACGAGTCCTTTCAGAACAAGTCAAGGAGACATCTTGCATACCAAGATATGACTTTCAATTATCCTTGGACGATAACAAATAACATATTTATTTAATAATAAACATGACAACTTGAAGGGCAGTCATACACGTTCTTCTGTCCAATGGATGAATCATTCGCAACCATACGTCTTCATGAGAAATTATTTTTCTCATTTACCAATAAATTTAAGAGAATAAAGTAAAAATATTGGCTCTTGACTCCAAGAGAAGTGCGTTTCTGTAGTTCGTGTAGTAAGCTAAATTTATCGTTTCTCTTACGTACAAAAAATCACTCGCTAAAATTGCCATGATGATGAGTTCACGACCTAGTGACACCTTATGGTACCAAATAAAACTGACTGTTTTTGCTGTCTCTGTCTACCCTACTAAAAAGGGGGTTAAAGGACGTGAGAGCTTATATATGTATACCGTCCAAAAAGACGGCAATGAAAAATTAATACAAAGATCAAGGCAAAGGAATCTGTCTTATCTGCCTCTCATACCTGAAAAAATAAAAGCGCCTGCCGTCAAAAGGGCAGCAATTATACTAAGTCATTTATTTGCTACAATTTATGCCTATTGTCTACACTGATACGCATAATATCTCAAGTTCAAAATTATTATTTAAATGCCTATTCACTATTAATATCGTCGGTAACTGTATCTGTCTTATCCCGTAGTTTAATATCATAACACGGGATGAATAATATGAGAGAAGTAACATTAGATTCGACTAGAATTAACAAAGGCACGTATAGATTAAAATAAGGTTACGCATTGAGCGGCGGCTGTGAAACATTGCTTTGGGTAGGATCCAAATCCCTGTGTCGGACGATTGCTGTCAAGTAAATCCTAGCATAAGCCGGGCTTAGCTAGATGGTTAACAAGAAACTAATATTTGTAACAAGTGTCAAAGTTTATATTCTAATATAACTCTTAAATATTAAACATTGGTTATAAATTAAAAATAAAAAATCGTTTGATAGAGTGCCTCAAGTCTGCTTCTACAATTGAGTCATAATGAACGATCAATGCGTAGTTGTCGATAGCATGCTAGGTTTAGTATACGGTACGTACCATTATGGTTTTCAATGGCGTACCACTTGAAGCTCTATAGGAGAAACTTGACGCAAGGGTTTGTTACGCTGGGAGAAGAGGCGATAAGTGGAGGTTAAGGACGTAAGGGCTTTTTTATAATATTAAAAGATTAAAATTTCAATTAAACTCTTACTTCGCAGACCACCAGACATTGACATCTCAGAGCACTAGCAGACAAATTGTTTCAATAGACGATGGGTTTGTTTCGAAGACCGCACACTAAACGGTTAGGCTACTGATTGTAAGCCCAAGATATGACTTTCAATTATCCTTGGACGATAACAAATAACATATTTATTTAATAATAAACATGACAACTTGAAGGGCAGTCATACACGTTCTTCTGTCCAATGGATGAATCATTCGCAACCATACGTCTTCATGAGAAATTATTTTTCTCATTTACCAATAAATTTAAGAGAATAAAGTAAAAATATTGGCTCTTGACTCCAAGAGAAGTGCGTTTCTGTAGTTCGTGTAGTAAGCTAAATTTATCGTTTCTCTTACGTACAAAAAATCACTCGCTAAAATTGCCATGATGATGAGTTCACGACCTAGTGACACCTTATGGTACCAAATAAAACTGACTGTTTTTGCTGTCTCTGTCTACCCTACTAAAAAGGGGGTTAAAGGACGTGAGAGCTTATATATGTATACCGTCCAAAAAGACGGCAATGAAAAATTAATACAAAGATCAAGGCAAAGGAATCTGTCTTATCTGCCTCTCATACCTGAAAAAATAAAAGCGCCTGCCGTCAAAAGGGCAGCAATTATACTAAGTCATTTATTTGCTACAATTTATGCCTATTGTCTACACTGATACGCATAATATCTCAAGTTCAAAATTATTATTTAAATGCCTATTCACTATTAATATCGTCGGTAACTGTATCTGTCTTATCCCGTAGTTTAATATCATAACACGGGATGAATAATATGAGAGAAGTAACATTAGATTCGACTAGAATTAACAAAGGCACGTATAGATTAAAATAAGGTTACGCATTGAGCGGCGGCTGTGAAACATTGCTTTGGGTAGGATCCAAATCCCTGTGTCGGACGATTGCTGTCAAGTAAATCCTAGCATAAGCCGGGCTTAGCTAGATGGTTAACAAGAAACTAATATTTGTAACAAGTGTCAAAGTTTATATTCTAATATAACTCTTAAATATTAAACATTGGTTATAAATTAAAAATAAAAAATCGTTTGATAGAGTGCCTCAAGTCTGCTTCTACAATTGAGTCATAATGAACGATCAATGCGTAGTTGTCGATAGCATGCTAGGTTTAGTATACGGTACGTACCATTATGGTTTTCAATGGCGTACCACTTGAAGCTCTATAGGAGAAACTTGACGCAAGGGTTTGTTACGCTGGGAGAAGAGGCGATAAGTGGAGGTTAAGGACGTAAGGGCTTTTTTATAATATTAAAAAGATTAAAAATTTCAATTAAACTCTTACTCCGCAGACCACCAGACATTGACATCTCAGAGCACTAGCAGACATATTGTTTCAATAGACGATGGATTTGTTTCGAAGACCGCACTCTAAACGGTTAGGCTACTGATTGTAAGCCCAACATTTGACTATAAACGTGAATCACCTCATAGTATGTTTAAATAGAACGATAAGAAAATTTTGTTAAATATTATAAGCGCTCAGGCTATAACTGTATTACGTAAAAAGTGTATTATATAAAAAGGTTCCCGATAGGTTCCAATTAGCTTTGGCTCCATTTAAGCGGTATTGAATTCTGAGGTGTTGTGTGTGTGGGCGCACGAGTTGTGTGTCTATCTGTGTTAATTTGTGTGTGCTGCGATGTTACGTACTATATATACTGATAATAGAGTGATTGTTATAAGGTTTGCAGTATAATAATAGTTTTGAAACGAAAACATTTGAAGTCATTACGACCTATTTACTATAGATAAAGCATCATTTATATAGCAGTCAAAGACTGATTTGAAAGCAGAGGTTTTATAGAGTACATTTTTGGAGGATAGTTACCCCCTTATTTCACTCAGAATTTAATGGCTGGTAAATTATGTGTAATAAAACGAAAATGTCTATTTCGCGTCTACACCCTTGAAGATTATTCTCTCTACATTAAGAAAAAATCTTCGTAGGTACAAGAAAATGGCTTATGTAACTTGTACGTACCATTATGGTTTTCAATGGCGTACCACTTGAAGGTCTATAGGAGAAACTTGACGCAAGGGTTTGTTACGCTGGGAGAAGAGGCGATAAGTGGAGGTTAAGGACGTGAGAGCTTATATATGTATACCGTCCAAAAAGACGGCAATAAAAATTACAAAGATCAAGGCAAAGGAATCTGTCTTATCTGCCTCTCATACCTGAAAAAATAAAAGCGCCTGCCGTCAAAAGGGCAGCAATTATACTAAGTCATTTATTTGCTACAATTTATGCCTATTGTCTACACTGATACGCATAATATCTCAAGTTCAAAATTATTATTTAAATGCCTATTCACTATTAATATCGTCGGTAACTGTATCTGTCTTATCCCGTAGTTTAATATCATAACACGGGATGAATAATATGAGAGAAGTAACATTAGATTCGACTAGAATTAACAAAGGCACGTATAGATTAAAATAAGGTTACGCATTGAGCGGCGGCTGTGAAACATTGCTTTGGGTAGGATCCAAATCCCTGTGTCGGACGATTGCTGTCAAGTAAATCCTAGCATAAGCCGGGCTTAGCTAGATGGTTAACAAGAAACTAATATTTGTAACAAGTGTCAAAGTTTATATTCTAATATAACTCTTAAATATTAAACATTGGTTATAAATTAAAAATAAAAAATCGTTTGATAGAGTGCCTCAAGTCTGCTTCTACAATTGAGTCATAATGAACGATCAATGCGTAGTTGTCGATAGCATGCTAGGTTTAGTATACGGTACGTACCATTATGGTTTTCAATGGCGTACCACTTGAAGCTCTATAGGAGAAACTTGACGCAAGGGTTTGTTACGCTGGGAGAAGAGGCGATAAGTGGAGGTTAAGGACGTAAGGGCTTTTTTATAATATTAAAAAGATTAAAAATTTCAATTAAACTCTTACTCCGCAGACCACCAGACATTGACATCTCAGAGCACTAGCAGACATATTGTTTCAATAGACGATGGATTTGTTTCGAAGACCGCACTCTAAACGGTTAGGCTACTGATTGTAAGCCCAACATTTGACTATAAACGTGAATCACCTCATAGTATGTTTAAATAGAACGATAAGAAAATTTTGTTAAATATTATAAGCGCTCAGGCTATAACTGTATTACGTAAAAAGTGTATTATATAAAAAGGTTCCCGATAGGTTCCAATTAGCTTTGGCTCCATTTAAGCGGTATTGAATTCTGAGGTGTTGTGTGTGTGGGCGCACGAGTTGTGTGTCTATCTGTGTTAATTTGTGTGTGCTGCGATGTTACGTACTATATATACTGATAATAGAGTGATTGTTATAAGGTTTGCAGTATAATAATAGTTTTGAAACGAAAACATTTGAAGTCATTACGACCTATTTACTATAGATAAAGCATCATTTATATAGCAGTCAAAGACTGATTTGAAAGCAGAGGTTTTATAGAGTACATTTTTGGAGGATAGTTACCCCCTTATTTCACTCAGAATTTAATGGCTGGTAAATTATGTGTAATAAAACGAAAATGTCTATTTCGCGTCTACACCCTTGAAGATTATTCTCTCTACATGAAGAAAAAATCTTCGTAGGTACAAGAAAATGGCTTATGTAACTTGTAAGTACAATCAGTGAGTTGAAAGAATTCTTACGTACAAACACGGCACGCTTCTCATCTGTAAATAGTTTATGCGGGCCCCGAAATCCGCGTTGCATTAGCTTACGTCACAGGACTTAGCACGGGCATATGTAGGGTAACTACAAAATAAGACTGGTTAAAGACCATAATAAAATAATAGTCTTAATGAAATCATTGATCTAGAGAGGCAGGCAGAGATGAATGAATTTCATTTTCAAGGTCTCGGAATATTTTCATCCCTTCTTGAACATCATAATATTTATCGATGTTGAATATTTCTGACATCACCCTTTTTTATTTTATTATCAACCTTATCGATATAAGAGAACGTAAGCAGTTCCCTAAATTTTTACGTCATATTATAACTAATTGTGGTATGAGGAGAACTCAGAATTCATGTATAAATTTATTCTAACTAGCAGTTTCACAATGTTACCCCTACGTTCGTACCTACAGCAAAATAGTGATGATAATAGATATAACAAAATAGTTCGTTTTTCAAACTCTAATCTTACTTATCTGCGTGGCATGTCTGATTTTCGTCACACGGACGCGGTTCCCATTGTGAGAAAACGTCGCACAATGGTAGGACCGCGACGGTTTCTCCTATTGTAAGAACGGGTATCATAATCGAGAAAGTAACATGACCTCGCAGAATATTGACTTCAAGTCGAAATGTACAGGGTGGCCCATAAGTCCTTTGAAAAGTAAAATTTGAATAAAACGAAGAGGGCGCGCGTGAGCGGTGCAGGGGAAGCGGGGAGTAACTTCGGTTTCTGGGAATTTAGTCGCGATGGAACGTTTTACCGGAGCGGACCGTGCGTTTTGTGTGCGCGAGTTTTATAAAACGACAATTCGGCAACCGTTGCGCGGCGTAAATTTCGAGAACACAAAGGTTTACACAACTTTGACGACACTCCAACTCTTCAAACGATTAAGAACTGGGTTGCTAAGTTCGAGGAGACCGGTTCGACGTTAGATAAACCGCGGTTGGTCGCCCAAGGACGTAACGTACGGAACAAAACATAGACACAGTGACACAGTCTATTCGCGAAAATCCGACACAGTCAACTCGTAAGCGCACCAGAGCATTAAACGTATCCAGGACATCGTTACAACGGATTTTGAAGAAAGACTTACATATGCACCCTTACAAAATTCAGTTGGTTCAAGAATTAAAGGAAACTGACGGTATTCTAAGACAAAATTATGCGAATGAAATGTTGAATCGGTTTACTTCCTTCAATAACATAATGTTCTCTGACGAGGCTCATTTCCATCTTAACGGGCATGTTAGTAAACAAAATTGCCGCTATTGGAGCTCCATCAATCCAAAACTTAAGCATCAGAAGCCCTTACATAGTCCGAAAGTGACTGTTTGGGTCGCTATGTCAGCCCATGGTATCCTAGGGCCTTATTTCTTTGAGGATGGCAGAGGGCGCGCAGTTACTGTTACGTCGGAGCGATATGTGGCTATGATCGAAGAGTTTTTCATACCAGAATTGCAAAACTTTTCAGGCTTTAATGCCAGGATGTGGTTTCAACAGGATGGGGCCACTTCTCACACCTCTAACACTGCTATGCCCGTTATCCGTCAACTTTTTCCTGGCAAAGTGATCTCTAAGAGAGGAGACATTTCCTGACCTCCACGTAGTCCAGATCTGACCCCGATGGATTTTCTTTGTGGGGCTGCCTTAATGCTAAAGTATACGACACAAACCCGCGGTCAATTGAGGCCCTAAAAGAAAACATCCGCAGAGAAATGACAAGCATTTCAGCAGTGACGTGCCGCGCAGTCATCGACAATTTTAGGCGTCGTTTGCAAGAGTGCCGTGATCGCAACGGATTACATTTAGAAGATGTTATTTTCAAAAATAATTCCCGTTTTTAAGCTTTTTTGTAAATAAAATTTAATTCATAATGTAATTAGTTTTATTTTAATAATTTTTTCATATTAAAGGACTTATGGGCCACCCTGTATTATACTACTGCGTTTCGACTGTTGAGCGAAGTGCCGGTGCAACTCTTTATAATAGATTAGTAACGCACCTAAATTCCCTTTCGTTTTTGGTGGCAGTGATATCATGTAACACCACGTCAGCTGCATGCTTGTTCGCTTCCCTTCTCCAATAAAAACTAATTAATTCAGAAGGCAGTAAGCACGAACGCTTCTACGTAACTGCAAAGGTTATTGTAAAATCAAGAATTACCACCTTACGCTTCTCGTTGCTTACAGTTTAAAAATGACATTGACACTATATTACGGCAGTTAAATTTTGATCAACATTCTACCAAATATATTTTTGGCTAAATACTTATAGATATTTATTATTGAATGTATCAGTGTTTTTTGAGATTGCAAACATGTACGTTCTTTAATCAAATTATTATTTTTATTATAAGGAAAGTCCTGTTATGTAAACAGATATTGTTACTATAGCGCTCGCTACCGCGCTTGTCTGCTCTCCGACGGGGATAATAAGAGGATTTTTGCCGAAACCTTCGTGAGCTAACATGAAAATGCTTGAAATTAAAATTGTTATTCCCAAAAGGAGGGCTACAAACCGACTGAAACTTTTTAGGTAAATGTAGATATAGAATAGAGACCAGTCTTTCATAATCTGCATGAAATATGGAAAAATGTAACAACTAATTCTCATTCCAGACATGGTGAATTGCTATGAGTTTCCACTAAAACGGAATGGTATATATTTTTTTTCTCTTTTTGTTTTAAAAGAAAGCTAGTAATGTTTTAATTTTTTTTTTAGAAATATTACTAACAATCTTGTTAACCATTCCAACTAAGCTTAAGCTTGTGCTAGGACATGGTTCACGGCTATAGTCGAATGGTGGATTCGAACCCACGACCTTACGATTCGCAGGCCGTACCCTAAACCATTAGGCTATTGACGCTTCAAGTATGTTTACGAATAAAAATCAAAAGCCTTAAATTAAATCGAACGTATGTAACAATAACTAAAATTTTAAAAACCAGCTTCATCAAATTACTATCAGTAAGTCCCAAGTTCATAGACTGTATATAAAGAGAATAATTATAAAATTATCCTTGAAACTGGAAAGAATCAATTTGAAATGAAAGTAAATTTTGACAAAGTCCTAATTAGATTGAAAATAAGCTTTAATTTTGTGGTAAGTTCGCCGCGTTAATTAAACTTCGTTCTTTACTTTCATCAACATATTAACTTGGCATAGATTGGTATTGCTTTCCAGCCCTGTAGTTCTCAAGATTAAGACTACGGTATCCCCTGCCTGTCGTACAAGGCGACTAAAAGGGGCCTCGGGTTCACTGGGCGACAAGGGTGGGGGCCTGCATCGTCCACCAAAGTGGACCCGGGAAGAAGGCGACATCGGCTGGCTCGTGTCGCCTTGCGCTGCGAGGGCACAGGGGAGGAGGGAGTAACCTCCCCCCCCGGGACGTGCTCTCCTTGAGCACAGTGCAGAGGGGCTCCGGTGCGTTCCACGTGAGATCCCGGAGCCCCTCGTCATGCACCGAGGAAAGGGCCACCGGGGAGGTTTTAGTGGGTAAGATCCCCACATAACCGCCGCCTTCCCCCCAGAAGGCGGGGTATCTTTGTGAAGTTTTCTTCCCCGTCAACAAAAAAAAAAAAGATTGGTAATGCTTTACATTTTTAATACATTACATTAAATACATATACTCTTCGTTGGCACGATTCTCACCACGTCCTCCTAAGACCGAAATTTGCTATATGCCAGTAACGTTTTATTATGAAACCTGATCGGTTAATACAGTCATATCAATTATTATTCCATCATTACCAAATGCGTTAAATATAAACACACATGATTGGCGTGTCGGTGGTATGCCATAAGGGCAACAATAAACTATAAAGACTATTAAACTACCAAATATCGACGACTATTATGGCAATGAACGTACATTTTGTATACAATCAAATTAGCAAACTGGGACCGAGGTAGTCCTTTGTGAGTGGAGGTGTATGAACACAAACATCGAAAGTTCTCTTTTTATCATCCACATTCGTGCTCGGTGCTGTTAAGGAGTACTTACATATAACTGCCTATAAATGAATATTAATAAACATTTTTCTATACAAACATACATTAAAGTTTCCTGGTATATCATCGAAGCCCCAAGGGTCTTTTTTTTTGTTGACGGGGAGGAAATCTTCAGAAAGATACCCCGCCTCCTGGGGGGAAGGCAGTGGTTATGTGGGGTTCTTACCCACTAAAACCTCCCCAGTGGCCCTTTTCGCGTATGCGCGCGGTGCATGACGAGGGGCTCCGGGATCTCCAGTGGAACCAGTGGAACGCACCGGAGCCCCTCTGCACTATGCTCAAGGAGCACGTCCCGGGGAGGTTACTCCCTCCCCCCCTGTTCCCTCGCAGCGCACGGGCCAGCCGATGTCGCCTTCTTCCCGGGTCCACTTTGGTGGACGACACTCAGGCCCCCACCCTTGTCGCTCAGTGAACCCGAGGCCCCTTTTAGTCGCCTTGTACGACAGGCAGGGGATACCGTAGTCTTATTCTTGAGAGTCCAGAACTACAGGGCTGGGCCCCAAGGGTCTATGTCAACAAAACGAATGGGACTTGATTGACAGCAAACTTTTTCAAATAAAATGAGTGGATTCCGTTTTTTGAAGTCGGTCAAAAAGGTTGCCAACGTTTATTATCACTTAAAATCAGATAAACCGTGCGCTTGCCGCTACTGCATACTTCCCTAATTAAAATGAGCCAAATACCTCTTTAACCTATGAGGAAGGACAAATCACAAACGAAATTGTAGGTTTGACATTGGTCCAATTACCGTATTAAGGGAATTAAACACCGAATCCGAACGTAAGGAAATCCGTGTATAACTTAGTTCACGTTTTAATTCAGTTTTATGAGTCGTAAAATATTAACCTAAATGAAGATAATGCCACGCGACATGAACTGCAATTAAAGTAAGTGGAAGGGAATTGGAGCAAACAAAATTATACTGGCGCTTTCAGTTTCATTATTACGAGACTTTAATTACACAAAAGTTATTACAATTGCTACAATTTCTAAGAGTAATACAAATTAAGTTCACAATAACAATACTTATATATAACAAATCAATTGCAACGTTACCATTGGAATGGAACTACAAAATCACGAGCAAAATTACGAGCATATTACACTCTACAGAAGTTACGACGTTAAAAAAGTCTAAGGAGCAATTTAATTTAAAAACTTTTTATAATTGTAGGCCTTAAAAGATTTTAAGTTTTTGTCTTTCAAATTACTTAAACGGTTTGAATGTAACTTTAAAATTCTTGCTTCAACGGCTGTTGTGGGTAATCTAACCCTCGCTAGTAGTCCTTGCAGAGCTTGCAAGAGGAATGATAGAATTGATACAGATAAAGCAATATTTATTGGATCAAATCCAATGGAATGATGATGATAAGTAAGCGGTCCATAATTCGAGTTGCTACTTACACCAAAGCCTGTTAAAGTGTAATGCGAATTGAAATTTCTTGACGTTGCAGCAATATCGGTGGATCTAGCTTTTATTTTTAAATTGTTAACATGGATAGGCGATTCGATTTGGTGTTCTTCTATTTTATATTTATTCGAATATCTATTGAGGGCAGCAGGAATATTTTTATTCAAATCTATCATTTTATCTTCTAAATTAACATTACGTATATTCGCTTTTGTCTGTGCTTCCTTCTGTACTTCATCGAGCAGGTTTTTGAGTACGAAACTGTGTTCCTTTATGAATTTTGATAGATTCTCTTTGGAGCTTCGCGTCGACGGAACATCGGCAGTTATATCTTCCCGGTCTGGTTTAACAGTCGTTAGAATTAAAATGGCGACGAGAACGAATGCCGATAGCAGCGACATAATTACAGTCACCGAGTTGATTGAGAAAAAATTCACCGACATTAACGTAAATTAATGGCTTAGATTGGAATGATGGCTTAGAAATGGTTATAAAATTTTCTCGTCTTGCGTTTTATATAGTAAAAAATGTTGGGTCTACTGAATTCGTTAATTGCGTGTCACTCACATCTATTGTTCAAAATGACAGTGAATACTGAACATGCTCTTACCTTGACATTTGACCTAGCTGATCATACCGTCCACGACGACATTGTGCCCGTGCGCATTGGTATGGCAAAGAAGAAAATCATATCTATACAACTAAAATAATAGTTTATTTGCATCAAAAAAACTTGTAAAATAGAAAAGGTGAATTACTTAACTCCCGAACTAGCACAGGCCGCGTATCAGGAGTTAATGTCTTCTCCCATCATTTCCCAAAGTAATACTTAATTTTGAATAAAATATAACTGAAAAACTGTTTATGCGTATATTTATGCGCAAATAAGTGTGTATGTGTGTGTGTGTTTTTGCGTGTATGCACAATATACAAACTAATGAACTAATTACTAACTTTACAATGTCGTCATAATTATAGTGCTTAAGCTAAAATAGTAAAAAAATTAAATGAATGATCAATGGTACTATTATGAGACTGAATAATTTTAGAGACATACCACAAATAATTTAAGAATGGTTCCGATTCTTTGTTAATTAATCATACCAGAATAAAATCACTCATGACAGGATCTATCATAACGTAGGCAGAGATTACGAATTTCCATATTCCATAGTCTTGGTACATCCATAATGCCTCCAAATAAAAACAGCGTTATTTTTAAATAAAGATGAAATTTGATTTTAACCGACGTCAAAAAAGGAGTAAGCTATCGGTATATAATATAATAATAATAACTTTATTTCAAGGTTATACATTGCTCATAATTTTGTTAGTAAGACACTTAATAACTATGTTAGTAACAATAAAATACATACTCATATCTTTGTTTTATTTACAATTATTTCAATGACACGTGCAGCCTTAGGCAGTGATTAATATACTTGCAATCTAGTGCACATGCAATCATTTCCAGAATGTTGTTGGGGCTAGCTCGCACCCTGCGCACCAGGGAAGCGCATCTTTTCCGCATCGTAGCATAAAAGCAATCGACGCGCGCTTCAGCAATCCCTGATGCGGTGTGATATAGGTTAGGATTTTGACATTTATACATTCATAAATTATTTTTATCTATAAACAGAACTTAAGAATTGTATTTAATTTATACCATTTTTATTTCAAATCAGTGAAATAAAACTTGTAAAGTTATTCAACCCATGCATGCCTCTACTCTCGCATACTTTGACCTTGACCTCTCTTCGTCGTGAACATCTGGCGAAAAGCACCCTAGGGTGTAGTCTAGTGTTGAGTAGCGAGCTCTTAAACAACCCTTTAAGCTCTAGTGTACCAATTCAGGCGTAGAAAATAATACGACTAAATCTTACAATTTAAAGAAATCATCTTATTACGTGTAATATTAAAAAAATGTAAATCTAACAATTTTAAATTTAGTATAATCACAATATGTCAAATAAAACTTGACCATTAAGTATATTGCGTATTCTTTGTTTATATGTAGAAGGACGTGTGAACATATTAGCAAAGTTGTTGCTGTAAGTGATCCCGCAACTAACTCCATATAATAGGTTGTCAAATATCTCCCTTCCGCCTTTTTGTCTTTTGAATTCCGCGGCTATGTACAAAGCGCTACAGAGCTCGTATCTAGCAATACTATACATAATTTGAAAGGTCTTGACATAACCTACAAAACGACGCTATGCATAATTAGTTTGGATATTGCGTTCAACAGTTATAGACGTGTAAACATGCAGTTCACTAACGCCGAAATTCGCGCTATTTTAAAGTTTTCCTTCGTTAAAGGCAAATCCGCTAGAGAAACGTTCCGTGAGATTAATGGTGTTTTGGGGGATGGTACTCTATCACTTCGAACCACGGAGGAATGGTTTCGACGATTCAGAGCCGGTGAAAACGACACCATGGATAAGCCAGCCGGCGGAAGACCTGTGACGACAAATACCGATCAAATCATGGACTACATCGAGTTAGACTGGCATGTGGCATCTCGTGACATCGCCCAGGAGATGGGAGTTAGTCACCAAACCATTTTAAACCATCTGCAGAAGGCTGGATACAAAAAGCTTGATGTTTGGGTGCCGCATGATTTGACGCAAAAACCTTCTGGACCGAATCAACGCCTGCGATATGCTGCTGAAACGAAACGAACTCGACCCATTCTTGAAGCGGATGGTGACTGGCGACGAAAAATGGATCACATACGACAATATCAAGCGAAAACGGTCGTGGTCGAAGGCCGGTGAATCGTCCCAAACAGTGGCCAAGCCGCGAATTTCGGCGTTAGTGAACTCCATGTTTACACGTCTATAACTGTTGAACGCAATATCCAAACTAATTATGCATAGCGTCGTTTTGTAGGTTATGTCAAGACCTTTCAAATTATGTATAGTATTGCTAGATACGAGCTCTGTAGCGCTTTGTACATAGCCGCGAAATTCAAAAGACAAAAAGGCGGAAGGGAGATATTTGACAACCTTATATATTGAGTACATGGCATCTATCATTTCTGTTTTTAATAATAAACTTTTATTTTTTAATAAAAATGTGAATATACGATCACCTAAAATAACATCACTAAACATTGCTATTATTATTTGATAGGCGTCACGTTATAAATTATATTTTACGTAGATAAATAAATGTTTTAACTTATTTATCAAACCGAATTATTGTAAAAAGCACCTATTAGTTTAGTGATAAATGGATTTACATCGACATCCAACATATTCGGGGTTAAAGCTAAGACATAATGGGATACTTGATTCAATCATTATAGACAAATTGGTGAAACGTTAGGTAGTGTATGTAGGTTTGTAAATTCTGTATATTAGATGCACATAACCGAGTTCTACTTAATAACGGCATATACGGGACTTATAAAGTTTAATTGCAATTTCGAAACATACTGCGATATTGCTTCCTGAACACAGTCGTTACCAGATTAGTACAATTTGGTAACGACTATAATAATATTACTATCGTATGTTTATAATAGAATACATCGCATGTATTTTATTTCAGTCTTGCAATATGTTTAATATTCGAATTATAGAAGTATTGGCACGTTTATCGAAAGTTTCATAGCAAGCAATTAGACTTTGATTCTTGGTGCCATTATAGATAAAAGTTTTCAATTGCATTTTTGTCGATGATGATGCAATTGAAATTATTACATTCGGTTGTGAAGGAATTATAAAATGAATGTTCGATATATTTCAAAGATATCACTACTGTCCAAGCGTAATTAAAATTACATGTATGTTATGAGCAGACCTAGGGAATTTAAAATCTTACTTACTTTGATTACGTTATAATACAGCACTTAAGCCATCGTCGCAAAAGTGTAGGCAGAGATTACATATTTACATTTTTCACAGTGCTGGAACAGTTCTCTCGGGTCTCACACATTCACAGAGATTCGGTTTCGAAGACTGACGTCACACTTGTTACTATCACCTTCTATCTTCTTTAGTCATCAATCTGGTTGATACATGCCCTTCCAAAACTGCCACTCATGTTTGCAATTTGTTTTTGTTTCTCTTTCCTCATTAATTTTTCTTACATTCCCAAACCACCCAAGCATTGAAAAGTGAAAGAGAAGGTTGTGACTAGGATAGCTAGTCACAACCTTCTCTTTCACGCTACACTTAACGATTACTTCCAGTATGCGTTTTAATGACCGTATCTTTACGCCATTGATTCTACTTGCTGTTTCTGCCTTAGTACCCAAAGCTCTTTCTTCCTTACATTAAAGTAGACATAAGGACAGCACCGTGTATTGCCTGCCTTATAGATAATAATAGACGCATCGCATATTATAAATAACTGTTTATTGTTCATCATATATAACTTTGGGAAGGGAATAAGGTATGTGTAAACATTAAACATTAAAATTACTAAAACATGGTAACGACGCTCGCGCAGCGTTTTAGGTGGTAATAGCGCCATCTATATTTTTTACTGAAATTACGATATAGTTGTAAGTTCTTTTCATTTCAAAGAGTACAGAATAGATGTCGCTACACGACAATATTCCTCATTTTTGCAAAATTTCGTTTAACATAGTAATAAAATAATTGAGATAATGACAATATATATCCATTAAATTGTGTAACCAGTCTGTTATAAACGTAACGCCACCGTTAATTATCTGCATTCAGTAAATGGTTGTCGCTTACTGTAACTGTAACTGTACTTACGGTAACTGTTATACTAACTTTTTTTTGTGACGAAACTACAAAGATTAGCAAGAGAAGCTGACTTTTACTGCTTCACTGGATTGAGAGGTGGCATAGGTCTTAGTCCGCTTAGCCTGAACCTCTTTTCATAGTAACTCTACACAAAAGTCCTCGCGGTGAGGGGTAACCTGGGCTTGGACGGTTACTATGTTATGCGTAAGCATTCTGATCCCAGGGCGCCCCAGAGGGCCGTACCACGGCTCAGTCGGTGGCGTTTACACGGATAAATTAAGGGACATTTAAAAGCTAAGACTAACTCTTAGTGCCACTTCGGGAAGCGTTGGCTTTAGAAAAAATCGCCGAAGAATCGCTCCTAACATGAGAAGATTATCGGACATTTTAATAGCTAACTAACTAGTTTTAAATACCAAAAGTGGCTGAACGGACTCCAGCAATGTTTAATTACGTTTGTAGTACAGTATTACATAAGAAATTTAGTAACTAGATGTTTAAGGATGTGGAGTGTTAGTCGCATAGTACTCGTATATTTGTTGAAATTTTAAGTGCCGATTTATCAAGTGCTCAACGGTGAATCAAAACATTGTGAGGAAACGTTCTTGTCTTTGTAGACTTTCTAATTTTTTTAGTGAAGTTCGCCAATCCGCACACACTACGGTCTAATGCTTTCTTCACAAAGGCATGGAGAGAGTGTTTAACTTACCAATTTCTATAAATGTTTAAATCTGTTGGAGCCTAAGGAAGCCGATTACTAATTACTTCAGTCGAACAAATCTTAAGCAAACAGTTGAAACTTTTATCTTGATGCATAATTACTGGAAGGGCGGAAGGGACGTCGTAAGTACAAAGTGGAAAGTGGGAACTTGATATAAATGGCAGCGGATCCCTATATTAATTCGTCGTTTGTCAGTTTGACTGCGCGGCCATTTTTTAGAAGGCACCGTAGGGTTAATTGTAACGGGGCCACTTCGAACAGGGAAATTATTTAAATGGACTTTGTTCTCTTTTTTACTATTTTCATTATAAGGTGTTAATTTTCAACCAATTAATGCAAACTCCTTGGTAGGAACTGACTGGATTATAGAGTTGAAACCTTACGGGGTAGCCATTTAGCAGAAATAAAAACCTGATAAAATGTATGCCATCTATGACGTTAGACGTTGTATAACTAACAAAACATTAAGAGTATACTAAAAGTTATTTAGGAACGCAAGACGGACGCTTTGGCGCTAGTGACAAACCATTGCGGTTTATATAGCGTTAAGTTACATGTATATTCCTTTATTGTAAAATTTTATTTGAAATAAATAAAAAAAAAAAATACTTAATAGTAAATAGCGATAATTTCACATACAAACCTGGTACTTTTTAATCTCTGATAAACTTTGTTACACAGGAGGCTTTAAGCTCCACCTGTTAAAAGGTGGGCAAGCTTTTAAAAGGGGTCCTAAAGAGGTAACCTGCGCTTAACGTGGAACCGACGGTCCGTGGTACGACTATGGTGTACGAGAAGACTGAACTAATTTAGTTGGTTAAAGTTTCGTTCAAATTGCATTTGTATATGTGGATATGTATTTTAAATTTCTTAAACATTTATATAAACTTTTAAACCACTCTAAGAACAATGGGGTTCTTAATTCTCTCTACGCACTCACAGCCCAATAATTTATATACCGATTGTGATTTTTTTAGTGCAAGGTTTTGCTTATATAAATCCCCTTTCGAACTTCGGTTTCGAAAATATAACTGGGAACTTCGACAATAAAAGAGAGCTTTAGAACGTCTACTACACATCCTAGTACAAGTTTAGTACGTTCGTCCATTAGTGACAGTAAGACATTTATGCTAATTTTTCGCGTAGTTTTGACTTAAAATCTATTTTTGTTAATATTTGCGTTTTTTCATTTTGAAAATCAATGGTTAATTGCTGAAATCGTATTTGTATAGAGCGACTCCATGCCACGCTGTCCTAAAGCCTCACGGTCAGTTAACAATGTGAAAAAATGCCAAGTTTAAAAATACTTCATTAAGCCTCGTTTTATCGGTCGTGTTAATCAATGGGCGTGGGCTAGTAAACCCTCAATTTTATACTTGTAATGTCTTATGTTATCGTCCGAGTAATTAATTATCAACTTTAACATAATACTACTAAAGTCTTAATTTACATTACAATTGAAAAATGGAACTTTGTAGTGTGAAATGTCCGTCTAAGCAAACTATAGTGGGATAATAACGAGTTTATATTTATTGGTACATCCTGGGCCAATTAATTTTATATTAAGTTGTTAAATGTATATATTTATTGTCCCGGTATAGTTAAAATCAATAGTGGTCAAGTTTTTCAAAGTTTTTTAAAGAATATAATTTTTAATTATATTATTTGTTTGAGCGCTTACAGAGAGGCTTACAATAAAGACAAATCAATCGATTTAATCTAAACGGGATAGACAATATTATATAATTAATTTATATATAAATTATAATATATAATTAATATTGCGATTTCACTGTAAGCTGATACATAACTATTAGGAAAAACTCTGCCACGTTAGGGTGAAAGCCTTTGCCCAGTATTGAGACATATACAGTAGAACCTTGTTATGTTGAAAACATCCACAACTAGACAAAAAAATCTGTTTTATTTCCTTCCAAGTTCCAAAACTTAAAATCTATAATATTAATATACTCGAGAGCAATGAATCCGGGTTACAAAAAAAACCTATAAACCTCAGAAACTCAAAATGTTAGCTTAATAAAATAAATTGTGTTTAATAGACAATTCCTTTATGGGGTGTAAACTAGTGCTTGACCACGATCCCACCTGATATTAAGTGGTGATATAGTCGAAAGATGGTATGCACCAGTTTAGTAAGTGCCTATTTGATATTTGACCACGACCAGGCACTTGTATACAACCCATAAAAAAAAATTGTCTATTAAACACAATTTATATTATTAAGCTAGCATTTTAGTTTTCGAGATTTGTAGGTTTCTTTAGGTGACCCGCATTCATTGCTCTCAGTAAATAAATATTGAAGAATCGCTGACTCCTACAAGAGTTTAATTATATAATAATTTTCATTGATTGGTGTATATACGGTAAGATTAAATGTATGTATAGCTCAAGTTGCATAGTACACTAGCAACCCGAGTTCGGTCCCCGGTACCGGCACCAATAAACTTGTTGTTGCAATTTTATGTGCTGATTTAGCACGCGCTCGGCGGTGAAGGAAATCAACGTGAGGAAACCTTAGAAAAATTTTCTCAGACATGTGAAGTCTGCCAATCCGCAGTAGGGTCGCGTGGCGGACTATGCCCTTATGCTCACTTATATATACAGAGAAGGCCTGCGCCCAGTAGTGGGCCATATATAAAGGTTGTAAATAAGTTAAATATAGTGTAAACAAAAAGTACAATGCAACCATTAGTAGTAAGAATTAAAATACTATTATAATAAAAAGAACCCCCCAACAAGACATTCCGGTATTTATTTTCCCTCAATAGCTCAAACATAAATTGGACCTCTGTAACTCGAACATTGCATTGTTAGGAAAATAAATTTTCTCGACTTACGATACGTACTTAACCCTTTAAAGTCGAAGATTTTCTAACACAGTCCGTCTTAATTGAAATGTTTAGCTTCTCCCTTGAAGCTTGACTTACTGACGCAGTACTATAGACGATTTACTAAATTTGCAGATGTAGCGCACTTTCGCACCATACATTTTTTTATACTTTCTAAGCAAGTGCTTGACCACGATTCCAATTGATGTTAAATGGATATGAAATCCTGGATGGTACGGCGCACTAGTGCTAAACGACTATTCACTCTATTCTTGAAAACATCCACAACGTAATCAAAGGGAAAGACACGCGGGAAGAATATTCTAGTTCTTTGTTGCACGAATAATAAAAGAAAGTAAGACGCTTCGTTCGGTTTCAAGGGATGTTGTAACGTAACGTTCAAGAATTTTATTATGATTTTTTTTCAGATTGGCCAGAGAAACCGCCTTGACTACTTCACCGGATTGAGAGGTGGCATAGCTCTTAGGTCGCTTAGCCTGAACATCTATCGCTAGTCACTCGACAAAAGAGTCGCCCCGATGAAGGGAAACCTCGGCTTGGACGGTTACTATGTTACGCCGATCCACGACTCGGTCGGTTCCGTTTGAGTGTAGCTTTGTCTATTCCATGGAGTGAGACTGTAAGAACAATTAGCCGTTTTCCACCCACAAAAATAGGTTAGATAAGATCGGAGGAATTTACGCAGGCCCGTATTCAATTTGCCGGCAGCGATGTTGTTAAAAAAATAATTAAAAAGGCCATTAAAAGACGCCATAAATCCATCACCGGCCCCGCCTATAAACAGAACTATAAATACACATACCTTTTGTTGTATTAGTGCAATCGTGTACGGACTTCTTGGTGTCCATTCCGTGATAATTAATTTGACTTTCGGGCCCTCCCTATTACTCCACATAGTATTTTTACACCCACCACTTTTAATCAATTTTATTAACACGCTTTATAAAAGACAATCTTTTATAGATCATTCGTCTAGTTGCATACCTTATTTATGAGGTCTAACAAATCCAAAGATTTAAGTCAAATCATTATCAAAATGAATTTGATTGACATGTTTCTTGTTTATAATCCAATTTGACGATGTTAAAGTTACCATCTATATAAATATAGGTATATCCCACTGTTGGGCATAAACTTTCTCTGCAAAGAGAGTATAAGGGAATAGTCCGCTTTATGACTTCTTATGTCTCCTAACGCATGTAGGCTTTATCACGATGTTTTCCTTCACCACCAAGCGCATGGTAAAATGGCACTTAAAATTGCAGTAAATCGGTGCCGGCAACCGGGGATCGAACTTTGGTTGCTACCGTAATACGCAACTCGAGACGTACACCCGGACATTGAGCTACCATAGCTCTTAACACTTATATAAGGTAAAATAAGTAAAAGCAAAGCGGGGGCGTAGCGCTAATAATCTATAAAGATCATGTTCTGGATTCTTAGAAGATCCCACCCCTTAGATCTTATGAGCGTTGTTAGAGTTTATTCAGACGCTTCTTCTCCCAGCGCCAACGCTTCACGGAGTGGCACTCGAAATTAGCTTTTCAATGCCCCTTAGCATATCCGTGGAAAAACAACTGACCGAATTGTAGTTCGGCCCTCAGAAACGGTCCAAGCGGAGATTACCCCTCTCCGGGGGGACCCTTGTGTCGAGTTACTAGCAATAGAGGTTCAGGATAAGCGACCTAAGATTTATGCCACCTCTCAATCCGGTGGCAGTAAAAGTCAGCTCTGGCTAAACTGTGAAGTCCTTCACAAAAAAAATAGCTAGTAAGGCATAAATATCATGTTCTGGATTGTTTTAAGATGTATACGTACAAATTTGCAGAACATTCGTTTTCAATACGGGAATAATTTATGGACTCTGAGCTACCACGGCGTTAAGCGGGACGCAGACACAAGTAACCTTTCAAATATGGATGTTGATATGCGATCTTTATATGGCAATAATTTACAATGGGAATGCTCTCTCACGACTTATCCTTTTCTCTTTTCATTGTGCAAGCGTGAAGAAGATAACGTTACACAAGTAACCATTCGACGATTCATTTATTCAAGTTTTAACTGTACGAAATAGGACATGAGAAAACAGATATGTTTATTTTAGTTTATCCCTAATTAACATTCGAACGGTAAACATCGATATGAAATACTTTAAGGACTAGAATAAGACACTTAGGTTACAGCCTATGACCGAGATTTGCTCGGTATTTTTGATAATTTTGGCTAATTTTAATTAATTTAGTAGTTATATTCCTATTACTTTATCATTTAATAAAATATTTTTGTAAGTATTAATAATAAAATCGTTACGTTTCTTTATAGCGAATGTTGTGTACACCTGTAATTGGCATACACAACAGGACTTAGTTTGTAAACTTGATTATTACAACAATGTATGATTGTGTAATGCTGTTGGTGTATCTTATTAAATAAATAAATAATTCGTGTCTTTTGGAAATTATGTTTAAATATGAATTACATAATCATGAAATATAAATAATATTTTTCGATTTTATCAAAAAAAACACATGTGTTTTCCAATAATAAGTAAATGGTTGGTTTTCCTGGTGTAATATCAAACTAAAAACTCATCGGCTTAGTGTTGCTTAATAACGCCATCTACTGAACTAGCTTTAGTGCTGGTGTGTCGTTAAAGCAGTTAGTTTTTCCATTAAAATATAGTAATATTACTCGCCAAAATAGATGGCAGGAAGTTGTTTAAGTTGATTATCGATAAAACAACATTTTCCAAAAATGTATCCTAGCTAGATAGATTTATCGCCCCACAAAACTCCCGGCATACTAAATTCCATGAAAATCGTTGGAGCCGTTTCTGAGATTCAGATTATAAATACAAGAACTGTTATTTTAAAGTTATTAGATATGATATGTTGGACACATCTTCTCTGTAAAGAAAGTGTCATCTATTAGAACATTTTCTAAGAGATGTATGTTTCCTCAAGATGTTTTCCTTCACCGCCGAGCGCATGGTTAAAATTGCAACAAGCAAATTGATTGGTACCGACAACGGGGATCGAACTAAGGTGCTAGCATACTAGCAACTTGAGATAATCGCCCTGACACTGAGCACCACGCACACAATATATGTTCATTCAATCACAGTGCAATATACAAGTAAGAAGTATTCTAATTTTCTTTCCAAGGTAGGGGAAATAATATTAGAACACAATTGGCAAGGTTTTTGTCACCTGTATTGTTAACTGTTGTATATAAAACAAGTTCCAATCGGGTTCACAAATCATCTTACGAGATAAGGTGTTATAGGAACAAAGCACGACTCGCGATATCAACACAGAGTCATGCTCAAGGAAGTGAACCATTATTGCAACTCGATGCGGAATGCAGATAGCCCTTTTTATCCACGTTGTTTAGTAAAGCTCGATATCGGGTAAAGCATTGAATTATTTTACACATGTATATTTACAAGTAGATATCAAAAATAGTTACAGCCTATAATATGTCCCACTGTTGGGCACAGTCCTTCTCTGTAAAGAGAGTACATGGGCATAGTCTCTCTCCACATGTCTTAGGAAATATTCTAACACATTTAGGTTTACTCACCAGGATTTACTTCACCGCCGATCGCGTGTTTAATCAGCACTTAAAATTACTACAAATATATTGGTACATTGGTGCCGGCACCGGAATTCGAACTAAGGTTGTTAGCGTACTATACAAATCAAGGCGACCGCCTGGACGACTGGACTGAGCTACGACTTTGAGGAAAATCATAAATAAAAAAAAAATGTAAAACGTCTTACTGTGACGGATGCAACGCTACTACGCACGGACTCACTCTTTCGTTCGGAAGTATATTTTTTATCAGTAATTCAATTTTCGACTTCAAGACGACTGATGACCAAATACAAAAAAACTGTTTCCGATATAAATGCTATAAGTAATAATAAATATAATCAATCACGTCTTTTTTCACTTTGGCGAGGAAGACAAAGACAGCTTTCATCGTCCGCTTTTCACTAAGTATTATCCATGTGTGACAGGGGATGAACCAATTACCAAAAACCGGGCACAAACTCTTTAACAAGTGATTTTTTTTGGTCTTAAAAACGAAAAAAATGGTAATTTATTAGTACACGCCGTCGGGGATCCGTGTGCCCCTTTTCTTATACGTATACATATATTAAAAAAAATGTTTTATATCTATTATTCTGTTAATTAATTCACACTTTTATTTCTCCATTTTTATAGAATTTTCATATGAAATTAAAAGTAAACTTGTGATTTTATAGTCTTTATTAAATTATTTAAAACATTCCATTTCATTAATTATTATTTAATTATAAAACTATTATATTATTTTAATTATTTTATTATAATATTATTTTATTGCATTAATTCTATTTAATTATCTTAAAAGAATAAATTTATGTAGGAAAAATTTTAATTCACTAAAATTGTAACTAGTACATTTACCATGCAACACTTCGTAAACAAATCAATCACTTAAAAAGTCTTTCAAATAAATATCAGGCGGAAAGGAACATTCCACTTTCATTGTAATTCTTAGTTATAAAAACAAAATGACACAAACCTTCATAACCACTAGAAATATAAAAAAAGTAAATAAAAACAACCAAGACGTGGAACAAATTAATTCAAACACACAAAATACAAGGCAATGGTTTGTTGCCAGTTGGCCTTACTACCGTTGATATACACATAGATTTTTCACATATTTTAGGCAGTTATCTCAGTATATAAAGCAAGACGCTATAGGTAAACGGATAAACATCTGATTAAGCAAAGTCGGAAAGTAATGGTGGCAGAGTCAAGATCTCTTCTTTTGGGAGTATACGCGTTAAGATACTTATAATAGAGTGTCAGCCCTGTAGTTCTGGGCTCGTTGAATAAGACTACGGTATCCCCTGCCTGTCGTAGTAGGCGACTAAAAGCCGTTGTCATCCGCTAAAGTGGACCCGGGAAAAAGGCGACGTCGGCTGAGGGCACAGGGGGGATGCCGTACAAATAAAAAGGTCTGGATCCAACGTCACAAGCCCCCTAATACGTGTCGCATATAATGAACGGGCTTAGTCTTTCCTAGTTGAATGCAATGCCACAAAGTATAAGGTGCACAAAATTCTTTATGAATATGTTTTTATATAATTATATAATATACATTAATGAATGTATATATTTATATTTGCCGTATAAATGGAATATATTTATGTATTATTGTATGTGTATGTATTGGTAAATATGTATGCTTACATATGTATATTTTCTATATAAAAATAAAAATAGATATAATTACAGATTCAGTAACAACCTTTCTAGAAATAAATTTCTATCCATTCAAAGGTTGTCTGGAAGAGATCGCCCATTGAGCATGCAATTATATCGATGATGTAATATCGATATAATATGATCGATATATGTAAAAATTTAAAAATGTGTTATTTCTGTGATATATTCATTCATTCGTAGTGAAAGATGACTTACCACCTCGATGTTCTGTTATCTGCTGGCAGGCACCTGGTACACACTGTCACGTCTCACTCAAGTCAGTAAGTCAGTCTAAACACTAAACATGCGAGCGATGTCCTGATGCAACCCGTATTGCACCGCTTACCGCACCGGTAACCGTTAGCGGATACAAAACGTAAACTTAATGACTTACTTTTACTTAAACTTAACATTGACCTTATCCGCTAAATTACACCGTACGGTACCGCAACTGGTAGGCGACTAAGGAGACCCTCAGATGTGCGGTGAAAACAAAAATAAAAATTATCGCCGTACCGTCTTCCGTGAAACAAATATGTAACCGCGAAATATAAAATTAGCGGTGTCCAACTATACAGATTCAAGTTGTAAGACTCCGGAATAACAATGACAACGAATATAGAAAACTCTTTCAGTGACAATGTTACAAGAAATAGACAATTACATAAATAATAAAAATCTTTACGTAGATAGAAAGATACTCGTATAATTTTTTTGTACACCAAAATCAATAAGAATGAAATTAGAGAATTAAGATACCCATTCTCAACCGACTTCAAAAAAGGTGGAGGTCCTCAATTCGTCACATAACTTTCGACTGGGTGAACAGATTTCAATATTTTTTTTTTATTTGAAGCTAGTCTACCCGTGTTTTCCAATTCTAAATATTGCAAATGTGCGACAAATAGACGAATAATTCAATATTACGCTAATCGATTTATATAATTAATTTTTTTTTGGAATGGATGTACTTCATAGGTAGTTTGATGAGAACTTGGTTCTGAACAATTCTATTTCGTAACATCCTACGATAATTGGGAATTAGCGGTAACAGCGTTTAACGTTTGATTCGATTTGAAGTCGTTTTTTTACTCGTAAATATACTTGTTCACTGTACAATTCGCTGTACAGTGTGAACTTATTGCTAAGAGCGATCTCTTCTAGGCAACCTGTGTATGGCCGGGAAACATACTAACAAAACAGGATAGGGCGCGAACCGACCGCGCAATGCCACCATTGTGGCTGTGACTGGATTCCGCGCAGCACACGCTAGCCGTGTGCCCCGCGTGGGAGGCGGAGCGGCGGATCCTGGTCCAGCATATCGGGCAAGACCTCTCCCCGCCGGCGGCAGTAGCGGCTGCGCTGGTGGGGAGATCTAAATGGAAGGCGCTGGTCTCCTTCTGCGAGTCAGTAATGACCCAGAAGGAGACCGCAGAACGGGATCGGGAGAGGGCCGATCCCGTTCGGAGATGGCGCAGGCGGGCCGGTGGCAGACCGGCCCGCAGCCCTGTAGTTCTGGGCTCTCAAGAATAAGACTACGGTATCCCCTGCCTGTCGTATAAGGCGACTAAAAGGGGCCTCGGGTTCACTGGGCGACAAGGGTGGGGGCCTTTGTCGTCCGCTAAGGTGGACCCGGGAAGAAGGCGACATCGGCTGGCCCGTGTAGCCTTGCACTATGAGGGCACAGGGGGGAGGGAGTAACCTCCCCCCCGGGACGTGCTCTCCTTGAGCACAGTGCAGAGGGGCTCCGGTGCGTTCCACTGGAGATCCCGGAGCCCCTCGTCATGCACCGAGGAAAGGGCCACCGGGGAGGTTTTAGTGGGTAAAACCCCACATAACCGCCGCCTTCCCAAAAGATATCGATTTCAAAAGCTACCCCGCCCCAGAAGGCGCGGTATCTTTTGAAGATTTCCTCCCGTTAACAAAAAAAAGGACGATGGCGTAGAGATACAAATATTATACTAACATATAGTATAGTGTAAATTATTTATCTATACTACACTAAATAGAGAAGTTATCAACGAATATACTAATACATAAAGTATACATATTATATCATAGTTCCGACGATATTGATTGATAATGCTGCGATAACAGGTTTAAAAGCAGTTAAGGACTTACAAAGACGTACAGAATTAAGAAGGGCATTCCAACGTAAATGAATTCCCATAAAAGATTGAGAAATAAATAGGAGGTTAAAGTTTAAAGGTTTCAGAGGAACGTAGAGGTTAAGGATCGGAAAGGTGCATGAATTAAAAATGTTCTTTAAGATGGAATGAAGAGGATGCTGTAAAGAATAGAAAGAATATGTGCAGAAAACGATTTGGTAACCGCTTTAGCTTGTTGTGATCATCAGAAACATGATCATATTTACGTAACCCAAATATAAGACATTATTGTTTACCTACACTTTACTTAGATCTTAATTGTTCTTTACCCCTTCTCTTTCTCTCCCAATCTCCCTCACACTCGACCTTGCTGTTTGTCCTATTCAAATATTGCTCAAAGTCGCATCGCTTGTTCTTCACTCCATTGTAAAATATCAATCGCTTCTCCCACTGAGAAGGGATTGAAGTTTTCAACTGTCTTCAACTTTTTATATTCTTTCACGTTCCTCATGAGAACACAAATTAAATGCGTAATAGTAACTACACTGAAAGCTGAAAGCCTGAAAATCTACTAGGAGTTTACTAAAGGCATGGGGGGAAGAGAGAAATTTGTCTTATTTTACTAGAGACTTATAAAATTTTATCCGAACCGAACCATTGCTTAATCAGATGTGGATATTGAGCAATAAGCTCAGCTATCGCTAAAATTTTGGCGTGTGTTTCTATTCTAAACGTAAGGGCCGTCTTGGTGCCATACTGTGCCTGCGATGATAGTTGGTCGACTATGAGTGGCTGGAGGGGATGGGAGCGTGAGGCAGCAGTAGCTCAGCCAGGCGGCCCGCCTCGCGGAGACCCGACAGGAAGGCGCCGTGCACCGTCGCAGGGTAGTTGCGCATTGTGTGCTCACCTATACAGAAAACAATTTTTATATAATAGAATAGTATACAAAATACATTTATTTGACACAAGAAAACAGAAATATTAGTATAATTTAAGAAAAATTTAAAGCATAACAAAAAAGTTCTTGTGCAAACTTTCAGCCAAAAACGTCTAAACTTGAGTAATGGCGGACGCTATTCGATTTTGAACAAATATGACGTCATCCATATTGGCGTGCGTACGTTGAGATTCAGTTAAAAAATTATTTATATTGTTTTAACTGAATCTCTCTTAATTATATTGTTAGTTATAAATACATTTTCTTGTTGCGCCGCTAATACATGAACATAATTATTTATACATGCTAAAAAGCTATGAATTCTACATATATTTTCTTTTATAGTCGATGTTCCGCGCGTCCGAACGAAGCGATTTGAGTCATCGTTCATCGTGCGTACAGCAAAGGAGTGGAATAAGTTGCCAGCGTCAGTCTTTCCGTCCAAGTACGACGTGGGAGCCTTCAAGAGTAGAGTGAATAGGCACTTACTAAACTAGCGGGTACCATCTTTCGACTATATCACCACTTAACACCAGGTGGGATCATGGTCAAGCGCTAGTTTACAAGCATAAAAAAAAATATAAGTAAAAAGAAATACTCACGCTCATTACCCAAAGGGGTAGACAGAGACGGGGTCTTTCACTTGGATCTTGGCATACTCTCTTTCGCTTTATCCACATCGTACCTCGTACATAAAGTCGGTTAAGGTCCAGTCTTAGTCAAGTTACTTAAACCATAAGGTACCGACCGAACCCGACATCGCACCCCACCATAAGTTATCATCAATGAACTTTAACTATTGTTAGCTTACTACGACGGCGGTGGCCTCATAACCTGTTACGATAGTCTAAATAAGCTCTGGTGAAAGTTGAATTTAAACGACTTGTCTTCAGCTCTGGCTGCCAACTCTCTCTGATAATACCGCCGTGAAAGAAAATAAAAACATACCTTATGCGAAAGATCGGATCAGGTGACTTTGGATTATTCTTATACAGTCTTACTAATAAAAATGAGTTATATTTATTCCACCCTTATACTAAGTTTAGTTAAACCAGGAATAAATTAAGAATAACCCAGGAATAGCATAAATAAATCCGGAATAATACCACAAATAAATCCGGAATAACTATGGTTTATCCGTTACGTCAAAATGCACGAGTTGGTAACAGCGCAATAAAAGAGAAACCATACTAAAAAAATAATTGTAGTCTATGTCGTAGTGTTGCGGTTAAAAAAAATTCTATACTCTATATATAGATAGAAGATAATCCACCTCCACGCTTGTCCATAGTAAGAGACATTCGAAATAAATTAGCCTAGAAACATTATACCACTTTTAAAAACCGATATTTTAATCGAAACTGTTCATCGCCATATAAATCAAAAGGGTTTTCCAATCTTTTAAATATTTTTACTTTTCTTGGAGTCTGAATGATATTAATTAAGTCATTTACTCTTTCTACTTCCTCCATTGCCCTTAATTCCATAATAAGTTAATTTAAATAAGCGAACACAAACACAAATCGTGGTATTTTAAATGTTATACTGGACTTAAACAAGGGTGTACGTCGTTATAACTTCGGAATAACGGTTGTATGAACAAAAACGTCAACGTTATGTAAGGTATAGCGTATTCTTGGTTTATTAGTACAAATTTGGCTTATTCTTAGTTTATTCCTAACTTTATCTTTATACCACGTTTATTTGTAAGGCTGATAAAGTCTATTTCATATCAGTTAAAGTCAATTTAAAGTTTAAGTAAACCAACACACTAATAACGACGTCAATAATAAAATAACTATAAAAACGTGTCAGCTCTCAACAAACATTACACAATATTGATATATTTATATAGCCATCAATTGCTTCTTTATTTTAACTTCAAACGGAGAGCGGAGGAATCAATTCTATCGTTACTGGAGATTTAAGATACTCCACATAACATTTTACGAGCTTACACAGCGTTTTTTCCTTATCGGAAGTAATACGAAAGAGTACGAGGAAAATGTTATTCGGCTGTTTCATTCATGATTATCCGTCTACGTTTTATGAAAGTGACGGATGAAATGTGCAATGTGTTTTTAAGATAATTTTATGTTGATTGGAAACAAATACACAGTCAACTGCCAGGAAAACGATATTAAAAGAATAATAATATATTATGAAAATTTGAGATAAAAATAAGTATCCGTTTACACTTATTATTAAGTGACATCAACATTGACACACTTAAAACCGATCAGAATGCAATTAATTGCATCCTTTTAAATTTACATACCACATAAAACATAGTGGTATGCCAATTTAAGTACCATCTAAAACATAAGTGATTTAGGGTATGGGCAACGAAATATAGAGTCGTAAGTTCCATACGCGAAACGTGTCCTAGCTTAGTTTGGAATAGTTACGAGTTTTAGTAATATCTGTGAAAATTGGTTAGCAAATGAACGTTCATTTTGTACACAATTAGTTTAGCAGACTCAAACGACTAGGCCAGAGTCGAAAATATTCAGTTAGTCCTTCTCCAAGATGGGTGAGATGCGGTCGCGTTATTATTCACCATCTAGACAAATGCTTTTTTTTGTTTCCGGAGGAGAAATTTTTAAGAAGATACCCCGATGAGGAGGATTCTGAGGGGAAGACGGGGTTATGTGAGACTCTTAATCACTAAAACCCCCCGGTGGTCTCCACGGTGCATGACGAGAGGTTCCGGATCTTCAAGGCAAATGCTTATCCCGTCAAAGATTAACCTAAAACACACCATATAATGTATGTGTATATGTAAACTAACCAGCAAAGAACAGTCTATTCTCTCCAGGAGAGCCGGCCACTGGAGCCGCCAGCAGGTCGTAGTCGGTGCCAGAAGAGCCCACTGCTACGAAACTATAGGAACCGCGAGCGAAAGGATCTGCGCGCCATCTGCGAATATAAACACAAATATATTCACGAGTAAGCTGCGTACACTGAAAAAACACAAAACTAGGAAACGTCTTTCCGTCTTTTCTGTGGTAAAGCTAGAGTAACCGTCCAAGCTGAGGTCACCTAAGGTGGTGTTCGTGGTGCTGGTGGCGAGGTTCAGGCTAAGCGACCTGAGAGATCTGCTACCTCTCAAACCCGGTGAAACTGATGCGGTCAGTTTCTCTAGCCAACCAACGTAGGTTCGTGACAAATACTGTGTAACGCTAAATTTTCGACGCCTTCCACGAAATTCGACTTACCCTTCTTCTACATTATTTTATAAACCGTGCATGTTAACACTATCGATACCTGGTAACGACGCACTCCTTGGGTTGCGGCACGGCGGCGTGACCGAAGATGCTCTTGAGCACAGCGATGCAGCGTCCCACGATCACATCGTCTGTCACATTCTCCATGACGGCGGCCGCTTCGCCCGCCACCAGCGCCAGGAGCACCGGCGCACTGTACAGGTTCCAGAAGAGGAACAACTCGCCTAACATTTAAAGATATATTTGTTATCTTGCATGTATTTTATGCTGTTAGAGATAAAATTATTTACATTTAAAATATTAAAAAGGATTAATATATATGTATATGCATGAGAAATATACGTTTATCACAACTTTTCAGTGCTCCTCCTCTCTAAGTTTCCTACTTCTCCGGGTGACGGGCGTGAATTCAAACAGAATTGTATTTTATTAAAAAACAGGGAACGACATCCTGCCCTATAACTGTTTATTTTTAATAATCAAATTATTAATATATTGTCAAATTAAATAATAATAAACGAACATGGAAAATTATGATTCTTTAAAACAAAAAAATATATTTATTTATTTATTACTTCATAGATTAGCAATCAATAATATACTATATACCATAAGCTTCTCCAAAACACGTTACATCTTAAGGTGTATTATGTTTCTGTAGTTTTTGAAGTACAAGGAATAAAAAAAACGTCTCCCCATTTATTAGTATAGATAGAAGATTAAGTCTTACCGAGGTATAACGATAAGGTCTTTCTTCAATGGGGCCATAATTAAGTTTTTGATTCACGGTATACTTTAAGAAGATTCAGGCTGCGGTGGGTGCATGTTCTCACATAACTCGGCAAACGTCGGGCGATAGCATTCATCAGATATCCCGAAAACGTTAAATTGGTATCGAAGAAAAAAAACACAAGGCTCGGTCGTACATTGTTCCGGTATTCCCATCGCAAAAGTGGGGCCTTAATGAAGCTAGCCAACAAAAGAGCTAAGGTTTACTAAAGCATAACGTAAAAAATAGCTTGTCTCGGCTCGTTGCAGTGATTTATCGCCGAAGAGTGCCCCTCAGGGTACCTCAGTAGCGTTAAATTATTCAGCTTTTAATTCGTTATCGCGTCGCGGCCGCTGTTTCTGCGTTTTACACTATTTACGCCCGGAAATAATTTACGAGTCATATCCTTGGAGAGCGGACGGAGCTCAGTTAATTTATAACCGACGTGAAAAAAGAAGGTTCCCAATTCGTCTATATTTTTTATTTTTGTACACTGAAAGCGTTATCTATTAACGTATTTTGATTTTTTCATATTTGATAGGGTTTGCTTTCAATAAGAATACATAGACAATAACTTACGTAGAAATCCTTATCCATCTCGCGTCAACAGTCTAATGGTTACCTAGGTCGTAGGTTCCAATCCACCATTAGACTATTAACATGGACCATCTCCTACTACAAGCTTAAGCTAGTTGGACTGGTTAACAATAATGTTAGTAATATTTGTTAACAATAAATTCTTAGCAACTTTTAAAAAATCATACCTCTGCTGGCGGTTGTAGTACCGACATGTCCAAACAGATTGGCGCTCGGGTCCCAAAACGTCCGCTCAAAGCACAGCACCACTTTATTTAAATTCCCGTAACCTAAACGCTTAATAGCGAAGATCTGCGGAAAAAGTCCTTATTGTTAATGTTATTTGTCTTTCCAACATCGCTATTAGAAAGCTAAAGAGAGATTTGAAATTTTCTATTTTAAAGACATTTGATTTATAAAATCTAATAACATAATTTATTAAATAAAAAAGTATTTCATGGGAAAAATTTATACATAAAATAAATCTACAACTTAGCAAATTAATGCGTCAATAGCCTAATGGTTAAAGACACGGTCTTCGAATCTTAAGGTCGTAGGGTTGAATCCATCATTCGACTATGGACTTGAACTATGTCTTAACACAAACTTAAGCTTAGTTGGAATGGTCAACAAGAATGTTGGTAACATTTAAGAAAAATAAGTATCCTATGTCATGCCTGCATACAACTATGATATTGGGACAAATATTTATTAAACACGTAAAATCAACATGGATTCAATATTAAATCTAAATTTTAAAAATTCACAATCCACGGCGGATGTTGCAGTGCACAACAAGAACACCTCAGTTCGTAATTAGCCGTGGCGTATGTGGGAGTTTACAAACCTTCCAGTCGGGGAGCGGCGGATCAAATTTCACAAAGTTCTGTTGATTCTGTCCGTTGCTCGCCACTGCAACTTTGAGCACTCCCAGCGGCAAAGTGCAGAGGACCACGTCACCTGGAACAATATCCCGCTGTATTCAAACTTTCCACCTGCACCCTGTTCCACTCAAACGGCCAATAACTGCTCCAAGCGGAAATAATTCAAAATACTGTTTATTAGTTTTTCCGCAGTAATAGTTCAGTGGCTAAAGGATTCGACTTACCATCTCGGTCGAGTTCGAATCTCAGTCAGTCGGCTTGTACCAATGAATGTTTTTTTTGGTTTTTTAAGTACAAATTATGACTTTCTTATAGTTTGTGTCCGGTGTACGGCGATAGGATAATAACACATATGGGACTGAATAAACTTGGTGTAAGTTGTCTCTGTCTATCCTACTAGGTCTAAAAGGACGTGAGGCTTTTTTCCGAGCCCCGTTTGCATCAACTTTCCTACTACATTTTTTATTATATATTTATAAAAAGAGGATCTAAACATCCATTTTTTTACAACCTTCATATATGTCCTACTGCTGGGCACAGGCCTTCTCTGTTAAGAGAGAATAACGGCATAGTCCGCCATGCGACACTAGTGCGGATTGGCAGACTAAATCTATGTTAAGAAAAATAAGTATCCTATGTCATGCCTGCATACAACTATGATATTGGGACAAATATTTATTAAACACGTAAAATCAACATGGATTCAATATTAAATCTAAATTTTAAAAATTCACAATCCACGGCGGATGTTGCAGTGCACAACAAGAACACCTCAGTTCGTAATTAGCCGTGGCGTATGTGGGAGTTTACAAACCTTCCAGTCGGGGAGCGGCGGATCAAATTTCACAAAGTTCTGTTGATTCTGTCCGTTGCTCGCCACTGCAACTTTGAGCACTCCCAGCGGCAAAGTGCAGAGGACCACGTCACCTGGAACAATATCCCGCTGTATTCAAACTTTCCACCTGCACCCTGTTCCACTCAAACGGCCAATAACTGCTCCAAGCGGAAATAATTCAAAATACTGTTTATTAGTTTTTCCGCAGTAATAGTTCAGTGGCTAAAGGATTCGACTTACCATCTCGGTCGAGTTCGAATCTCAGTCAGTCGGCTTGTACCAATGAATGTTTTTTTTGGTTTTTTAAGTACAAATTATGACTTTCTTATAGTTTGTGTCCGGTGTACGGCGATAGGATAATAACACATATGGGACTGAATAAACTTGGTGTAAGTTGTCTCTGTCTATCCTACTAGGTCTAAAAGGACGTGAGGCTTTTTTCCGAGCCCCGTTTGCATCAACTTTCCTACTACATTTTTTATTATATATTTATAAAAAGAGGATCTAAACATCCATTTTTTTACAACCTTCATATATGTCCTACTGCTGGGCACAGGCCTTCTCTGTTAAGAGAGAATAACGGCATAGTCCGCCATGCGACACTAGTGCGGATTGGCAGACTAAATCTATGTGTTAGAAAAAATAATTCTAGGACATGTAGGTTGTTGTCATCTCACGATGTCTTCCTTAGCCGCATAGCGCGTGGTAAATAAGCATATAAAAATGCAACAACAAATTTATCGGTGCCGGCAGCGGGGATTGAACTGGGGTTGCTAGCGTGCTAAAATATTTGCGGGCGACCGCCCGGTCACTGAGCTACCACGGCTCCCCATCCATTATCTTCTTATATATTTCACATTTTATGTTGCTTATTGATTGATAGTAAATAAAAATGTAATTAATGTATATAATCATTAACATTCTGATACCGGGCTTTTTACAGTCCATTGTGAAAACCATGTAGCCTTCTTAAAAACAACTACAAAGATTGATCAAAACTTAATAAAATATTAGGTTCCTTTTGCCTGTCCATGTACTCCACAAATTTTTATGGAAAGATACCTGGAAATCCTGTTAGCTTTTTTATTTATATAAATGCACTAATACAGTCCATATTTAGGTATCTAGACAAACTTAGTTAAATGATAATTCCTGTGTAATTTGCTATAAAATAAACGAGTAATAAATTAGGAGGAAATAAAGCTAATGGTAAATATTAAATAAAATATTTTTTTTCATTAAGCAGCATTTCACCACGCTCTAACGTTTATTGAAACTTTTATGAATGTGCGAAAAAAGGCCGTAAAGCGGGAGAGTGTTATGCTATAAAAGCAAGCAATCAGCATTAGAGCTGCACTTGATCTCAGCTAACGACCCCTAGCTTTTGGAGTATGTACGCTCGAATACATAACGCCATTTACATTAATCGGCGTCTCGTGCTGTGCCTCTCGTCAACAACTTTAGTTTAGATTTGTGTAGATCGTTCTCGCGATTAATGTCTCCTTCATTTCATAAGTAGAGCTTCGTGAAAAATTAAGTTGACGACTTTATTTACCCATATGGATCTTCAATTTTTATTTTTTTTTAAAAGAAAGCTAGCGATATTTCTTATTTCTTTTTTTTTTCCTGAAATATTACTAACAATCTTGTTAACCATTCCAACTAAGCTTAAGCTTGTGCTAGGATATGGTTCACGGCAATAGTCGAATGGTGGATTCGAACCCACGTCCTTACGATTCGCAGGCCGTACCCTAAACCATTAGGTTATTGACGCTTGAAATTAATAAACCATTGACGTTAATTCACCTAAAACCTAATTTGGTGAACGAACACTCATCCCTTATCACAAAACGTAGGGTTGATATGAGCATTTTTAGAAGTTCCCTGGTAAACCTTATGAACCCAAGCCTTATGCCAGCAAAATGCAAATGGGACCTAATTGAAAGCAAATTATTTCAATTCAAAAACAAAAAACAGATCAATTGAGAAACTTCACTTTTGAATTTGGTTGATAACAATATTTTGTAATTGATTCTTCAGACAAGGCGGCTTCGAGAATGTTCCACGAATGGATCGGCATGATTGAAAAAGTTAACGCGATTTTGCAGAATACCGCACCTAAGAAGCATTTTTTTCTAAAATAACATAAGATTTATATACGATCTCTTTAGTTTGTTAGCTGCGTGATTGTTCGCCGTGTTCCATTGAAAAAGAACTCTTCTATTCATGAACTTAATTTATATCTTAAACTAAAAGAATTCTTTCGCCATCCAATCTGTCTATCAATAACAGGAAACGTAAGCTCGCTGCGATATCTTGCACGTTAAATGCTGAAAGAGTTTTATTTGGGTCAGTAAGTTGCATTGCGATAGCTGTCGACGGGAATATTGAAAGAGAAATTCATGAGAGACGATATTTTTTGGCATATAGCCTTGCTCAAAGGAAGCTGTCCTTTTTCTCGTATCGACTTGGCAGCGGCGACCACTAGGGCCGCCTCTTTAGAGTCTATTTGGCTACTTTTACCATTGACTCCGCCGTATGCAAATTGGACGAAGCCCCCGAGCGCAGCATGTACGGAATGGAAAAGAGCGTCGGGTCAACGGAGGCTCGTATTTTTGCGCCTCGTCAAAGTGAAATTAACGCGTTAGAATTGCAAATCATTCCGCGACAAAGAAACGACAAGGAGCCGCCGTCGGCTTTGTGGATTTTTCTCATAACGCCCATTAATTTGTCGACGGTCGTGTTTTGTGTTCTTTTTATTTCGCTTCTCAAATGTTGCCTTCTATATTATGTGTAAATTAATTTGATTTTTGTGTATTCGTCAGGGCGATGAAGTGAAACATGTTGCTCGAGTATTTGTAATATTATATTTTATGAAAGATATTGAGATTGATCAGCCAGAAGAACTCTACAGCTCTAAGCTCGCTTAGCCTAAACCGCAGACTGCAGCTTGGGCCGAGAAGGTCTTTTATCGGAAATGCAAAAAGCCTTGTCAAAGCACACTATGAATTTCATTATTGTCTTCAGAAGTGTATGACAGGTAATTGCTCAGTAAAATAAAATAACCATACATACATACAATACCAACACATACTTGGTACTATAACGCAATTTGTTTTAGCACCAAGTATGTGAATTTAATTTATCTTTTTTTTTAGATACCCTTTCTAAATAGCTCAATAACAAAAGTGAGTGTAATAAATTATAATATGACTTACCTTTAAAAGTTTGCGGCTGATTAGGAGCTCTTTGATTGACAGCCTTCACGGTGACACCCGGTCCTCCGTACAGGATATCAGTGACCGAAGTGCCCAGTCTGATGTCAAGTCCCTCGGACAAAGCAACTGGTACACAAGAGTATCCATTGCGAACTGAAACAATCATACCCATTTTAAAATGTGCGCCTCTTTATAAATTACAGTTTAAGTTAATTTCCTTCCATTTACATTCATACGCATATCACTTTCGATTTTTCTGTCAGATTTATTTTAGAAAAAATTAAATAAACAGTTTTTAATCGCGAGCAAGACCGCAGGGCGCAGCTAGCTTTTTAAATAAAAATGAAAACTAAACACATTGTCTTACACAGTCAGCGAAGCTACAGTGCATAGCCGTAGTTGCCAACTTTCAAAGGAGCCTTTGTTAAAAGTTCGCAACGGAAATAAAATACAGCACAGAACATCTCCGGTAAGGCGGTGAATGTCTAAAAAAACAGGAAAGCAATCTTATGTCAGAAATTAAGTTGCAACTACATGCCGGCTACTACAATGTTGTTTTCAATTAGCGTGATAGCGAGACTGCGGGCCACTTTATACTGTTTTAATAACTTTAAGTGAGTTTCTTACTCCATTAAATTAGTTCCATTATGTCGTGCAGACTCAATGGGGACCAGCAAATTCTCTTAGCAAAGAACTTTATTGAAATCAAAAGAGAGCTATGAATTACGCGAACAATGAGAACGTTTTTAGACCGAGACGCCAATTAGTCGAGTATAATAAGTAAATAAATTGAAATTAAATGATTAAACAACTGTATTGTATTTCACATATACGGTTAAACGATTCCACTAACAATCATTAGGGTTACGGGTTCGATTGCCGGCTAATAAATTTTAGTCTTTCAGTTATTAAACACAATAATGACTCGCTCAACATTTCGCCTATTATATATTATAATATTATATATATTTCGCCTATTATATGGCGACCTTTTATATTGTATTATAAGCAACATGGCGACCAACGAATTCCGATACGTTAGGAACGGTGATCCGTCACCGGACTCATTCGCTTGTCACCCTTCGTGACGGTTAGATCTCTCTATACACGGCGGTGTCGTGAGCCATATAGCTATTTTACCTTGCATTGTTACTTGTCTTGTGCGTAGACAGCCGCCATTTTGTGTTAAACCTTGATAAATGTACAATTGCGTTATTTTGTTAATTATTTAATGTCATAAAAGTGTCTTTTGTATTAAAGTTGTATTTCAAAAGCTTTTTCCATTTTTGAACCTAACAATATTTAAATTCATAGCATGGTCCAAAATAATATATGTCTTGTTTATCCAATATATTACATGAATCTAGAACTTACAAATTCAAATGACCAAATTCAGTACAATTGTGTAACTCAGCACAGGTAGTGTTTCTGAAACGGCGACAGAATTTACAGTGCATGCCGCGACAATGTAACCGTTTAACGATATTAGCCCAGTTTGTTGTTACAACTGGGTGCGCGAGCGAAATGCATGCAATAGTGATGAGACAGTATATATAAAATACGTACCTAAATGTATAAAAACGTAATGTATAAAATAAGTGTATAAAAACTATGAATTGATTGAATAACAGAATGAATAATTGTAATTTTTCATACTTTTTAACCGATTCTGTCGTTTAGAATATATATGATACCTTGTATATTCTGTGATGACCGCAATAATATGAATGCCGTTGAGAAACGGTAATTATGGAGAATAAGTCTTATATTTCAGAAAAGATGTATAATACACAGGTAAATCTGAGCGGTTAATGAGTGTAAATTTATAATTATTACCATCACCGCATGTTGAATAGAACCCCCCAATATATACCCACATATAGATATTTAAAAGTAACGGTAAATTAGGGAATTCGTGTCTTTTATCCGGGCTTAGGACTGGTTGCGCATTTCTATATGCGCAATAGGCATTTCATGAACATGTGGGCGATTTTGTTGGACAGAGACTTAGGTGAAGCCATAGACAGTTATTAATTAATCTATACTAAATTGTTACTTATTTTTGTTCCCTACTTTTGGGCATTTATTATATGTTTGAAGTTCGAATAACGTCTTTGCGCCGACATATCTGTTCTCCCAGCTTAAGTGGTGCATATGTAGGCTATTACGAGTAGTATTCGTAAACGAAGGTAAGAGAGAATAACAATGGTATAATAAAGAAATATAGTCACTGATCATGATTATAGCCCAAATAAATTGTTTTATGTATAAACAATTTTTTTCATAGGACAAAAGATCACATTTGGTATGTGCACAACACTAAGTAATACGACAGTATAGGGGATGAAACTGCGAATAGCGCACAGCGACATCGTGGACTAGCTATTGTGCCATTTTAGCGGGATTAGTTTCTAATGTAGATTAAATTAAACGTGTCTAATACCATTTCGGTTCGTTATAAGAGCGACCGTGTCCCTCGACGGTCATTATGATAGTTTGCCCGGATGTACCGTTGTCAAACATTAGATTTTACGACGAGAGTGGATTGTAAAGTATTCAGTGTAGTTACGTGTTAATAATATCATAAAGCGTATTTAGGAGCCGTTACTACATCGTTACTGATTACATAACGACTGTTTAAAATTTATAACATACTTTGTATTTCGACTTCTCATATTTACTCAAAAGTGCCCCCAGTGAAAACGAACAAAAATTAATATTATTATATAATAATAAAAATAAAATTAATATTATTAATAAGATTAAAACGCGATAACGTCCGTAAAAATTGTTTTATTAAATACTCTGTTTTAATAATTTGCACCACACATCATAACCCGAAAATAAATTATTATGGATATTCTCTGAGATCTGTATGTCGCCAAAGCAACATTCGAAGATAATTCAACTTTCAATGACAGTCGTTGAGCCTTCTATTTATCGTAAACTTGCTGAAGGAAACGCCGTTGAAGATTCCTAATTCACTTTAATAATTTCTTGTACATCTGTATTATTTCTATGTGACTTCAACTGCAACAATCAATTACATTATATAGATCTGGCATCTATATAATGAAATTGTATGTATTATATCCAGTTAAGTATGAGAATAAAATCTGGTGAAGGTGATTTCAATACAAACAGCTCCTTTGGTCAATTAGCGTAGGTTCGTCACAAAAAATAAATGTAAACAACGATATTTAATTTTAAACATTTGGGAAGTTACGTAAGCAATCATAATACAGGAATCAACTGTCACGAGCGGTGTTTCCGAACGTTTACGATTTGGGGACCTTCAAGAAACGAGCCTACTCCTATCTCAAAGGTCGGCAACGCACCTGCAGCTCCTCTGGTGCTGTGGATGTTCATGGGCGACGGTGATCACTTAAGATCACGTGAGCCGTATGCTCATTTGCCGCTTTTCATAATAAAAAAAAACTAATTATAAAATAAATACAACATTCCATGAGCTATTTCCCTTTGATTCGTCTATAATATACTAATAAATGGTGAGATCGTTTTTTGTCGCCTTTTTCTGCAAACTACAGAAGGCATAGACTAATACCTACACCATACGATACGATACATTAAATACGGTTAGTATATAAAATTCAATAGAGGTTCAGGCTAAGCGACCTAAGAGCTGTGCCACCTCTCAATCCGGTGAAGCAGTCAAGGCCAGCCTCTCTGGCCAATCTGTGTAGTTCGTCATAAAAAAAAAGTATATAAAATATTGTTTTACTCATCTGGCATTTAAAAAAACCATTACAAGTTCGTTCTATCTTATTGACGTGTAATTTTATTGTTAATTACTAAATTTAAGTAAATTAATTATGAAGTAAAATAGGCCAAAGATAAACGCTTATCAATAAATCTCGTGTAAATCATAAAATATTTTTTGTTAGTTTACTGTTTAAGGAAGTACGGATTATAAATTGTTACTGTTACGTGTTAAAATTAGTTGACTTAACGTCTGAAGTCACATATTAATTATTAGTAGGTTCGTGTCGCATAACGAAAGAGACATAGTATATATGTACGTTGAACCGCTTTGCTGTCAATATAGTTCGCCCCAAGGATAGTGCAGGTACTAACTAACAAAGTTACCCGCCACCTCCTTGGAAGACAACGATCTTGTGACGTTGCGCTAGGTCATTAATGCCCTGGGAGGCGCGCGACCGCTAAATATATAGCGAGATTATGTTACTTAGGAACTCCTTGTACCATTTTGACAATATTTATTTTAAGAGCACTTGTAAGCGAAAGATATAAATTAACTTTACTGCGTTCATCTTACAAATATAAATCTATATTATATAATCTATATGTAAACAGAAAACTTTGTAGCCCTTTTAAACAATAATACGTGCTCTGCGTGAGATTTGATGTCGAGTATATATAAAGAAGAATTTTCCTATTTCTGCCTGAATAAATAGAGGGTAAACATTAATATGTGATTGTGTGTTTGAAAAAATTAAATCCTGGCATTTTTGTGTATAAACAGATGGGACCAAGGTCATGAAGTTTTTAGTTGTTCATGTGATCTAACTTAATCATACGTAATCCATATAAAAATTGTATCACATCCATAATAATTTAACATAATAATAATCTATAGTTAAAATATATAAGAAAATTCCCAAAATTAAACTTGTGCATCCGATGAGAAGCGTATCGTGTTGGTGGGAGAATTTTTTTTACGTTTCCCCGGCGAAGCCATAACTGAAATATTTTAGAAGCTGTATCAAGTCAAATGCAAGTTCGATAACTGGAAGTGGTAAGACACTGAATATATGTACAAAATGAGATAAAAACAATGATAGCTAGGTTAATAGACCGCGTTTCAAAAACTATAACATAATACAATTTTTTTTTATTTTGTTTTTGTTATTATTCCCTAGTCTTACGGTCTGAAAGTATAGGAAAAATGAGTCCCAGTTATGACTGTGATGACCTAGCGAACTAAAAGATTTTCTGCTTTTTAAAAAGGTCAACTGACGCTGCTATATTTTTTATTGTTGTATGTATTTAGGGTACAATATACGATAAAATGTTGTATGTACTGTTATTTAAAAATATTTTTTCTTTTTAATTTTATAAATAGACGACAATATAAAAATATTTTAGCCATTAAAAGAAAAACATCAAAAAATAGTAATTTAATAAACAGTTTTTTTTTACTTTTTTCTTTTATAATCTGTCGCGTAATTTTATTGCTATGATGTTAAGTGCTTAGTTAATTCTTAGTGAATTCGTACTTGAAGGCTTCACGTCGAGATCATAGAACAAGTGTGCAGCCTGCTAAAACCTTTGTAGTACCCGAAATTTGAAAGAAAGTTTGAATCTGCGGAATATTCACAGGTAACTGATGTAGCTGTAAATGTTGGTAACAAATAATATTAAGGATGTTTATCTCCGTTTTCGAAATGGCGATGTAAGTACATAACATACGCCTTGAATTAAAGAGGTGACATCTCCATTTATAGTTCTTACCGTACCTTAAATTTTATTTGAATAGAACGTTAGGCAAATGTATGTCCACGTAACGTGTTGTTATTCCGTTTTGTTAAACTATTAGCGGAAGCACGCTACTTCACCTGCGTGGTTATATACAATTAACAAAGTATTTTACGTACAAAAGCAGTGATATTTTATATTTGATGTATATATATATCGGATGTGTACCTATGATATGGTCGGGTTTTCGAATTCTATTTGTACTTACAAAAGATTTTTTTCTATTGGCCTCCTGTGTATGGTGATAGCATTACCTACTGTCACATATGCGACGTTACACAATCTAAGACGCTTTTTAACCGATTTAAAAAAGGAAGTTTTTAATTCACTCTATGATTTTCGACTGGGTGAACCGTTTGATCATTATTTTTTTTAATTTAAAAGTTGGTATTTCCAATGTGGTCCCATTTAAATTAGACATAGACATAGACATTTATTTATTGGCATCACTATACAAAAACACATCACAGACAGAATATAACACACATTAAAAAAGAATGAAAAATAGACAAAACACAAAGTTACACGGACAAATAATACAAAACATATGATGCCAATATCGGACACCGTCTCAGCATATGCTGTCGCAAGGATGCGACAGCGCTGATTTTGAAATTGTTACAATTCTGACAATGGCATCCATAAAACATCCATATTAGTCTGAAGTTTGCATTAAGTATGTCGACTACAAATGGACAAATAACTAAATATCACGCAAACCGATTCCGTTAGTTCATGTTTTAATTAGAAAGGATGTATTTTAAGAGAATTGACTGGAGTTTCGTTAGGTTCTGATTAATCGAATTTAAATTTAATAGTACTACGAACGAAGCGATTTGCTCTGTCTTTCATTCTTCGTACAGCAAAGGACTGGAATAGTTTGCCCGCGTCTGTCTTTCCTTCCGATTACAACGTGGGTATTTTCAAGAGTAGAGTGAATAGGCATTTACTAAGCTAGTGCGCCTTACCATCCAGGACTGCATTTCCACTTAACATCAGGTGGGATCGTAGTCAAGCACTTGCTTAGAAATTATAAAAAAAAAAATTAGAAATACACAGAAAGAGCGACCGCGCATAATAATGTTAAAAGATTTAAATAATATGTTAAAAATTCGGTTTCCGTTTTTAATCGTAAATATACTAGTTAATCATTAAAAAAAATTAAAGTGCTGGTCGTACTATAGACACTTAAGGAGAGCGCCCAGACAGAAACAGAGAAAAGAAATCAAATTTAATGCAAAGATACAATTTATTTATAGATTATTAAAATATTGCGTACTAAAATCGTATATAGAAATCGTAGTAAGATAGACCAATATAGCTCTGCACTCCTAAATAAGCTTAGAGATAATTCAACACTGCAAGCTTTTCCAGTTTGAATATAATCAGTGGACAGGGTCGCCGTGTTAGCGCACACACGCGTATGGAACTTCTAATTGTGGGCAGTTTTGGTGCCGCTTCAACTATTTCGGCTTTGTGTAGGCCTTTGAGATATTTTTAGTTCACCGATTAACTTTGTTAAGCGCTAAATACCGAACTTTACGAATAACCAGATTAATAAAACCATAAAATGTGTTTATAAACATAGCTTGTTTTTTGCTGAATCAAGTCTAAAAATAAGCTTTTATAACACAAGTGGGGTAGATTGAGATCATTCCCTACCTCCGTTTCGTTTAGCTTTTTGGGTCCAAAATGTGACAGAGGTTAGCTTTAAATGATTTTTGATGGGTGGTGGGAGATGGGGTCTCACCCCATCACATCACATTAGGACCCGGTGACCCAGTAAGGGTTAATAAATGTGACAGCTTTTTTAAGAGGTTCATGGTACCTCGTCACATACAGCTTATGACAATCCCCCCCCCCTCTGTTACGCATGGGTCCTAATAAGCTCGGTGAAAGCGGATAGCGATTGCTATCTTTGTCTACCCTGCTAGGATTAAAATGACTAGATACCTTATATCTTTATAAATCATTAAATACTATGAACAGTATATGAAGTTTAAGGGTCGGTGTTTAACTTCACCCTGCCTGCGCTGATTCGTATTTCACATTGCACATTTCAAATTTACTGATTTAATGCTTAGAAATATGGACGCTGTGTTTCCAGATAAGCCTTTGCTTTTGTGAAGATAAGATTTGTTTATGCCGCGGCAACTTGAATTTACGATGTTTGACTTTTATTTCGCAATCGGCCATAAACACGACACAGGGGGAAAATACGTGGCAATTCGTTACAAAAACGCCGTTAGCTCGAACATTATTTGAATAATTTTACGAAGCGCCGAACACAAATAGCTATAATTAAGGGACTTCTTTTCGCATTTAGCGGATGTTAGATAAAAAAAATGTAGTATACTTTTAAAAAAAAACGTATGCGCTCGCTAATTTTTTGCATTCAAAAATACATTCAATGTATTTACAGGATACAGAGTAATAACCACGTATATAGTAATTACGTAAACATTAATTAAAACGTGATCAGTACACACATAAATCTTTGTCTCAATATCGAATTTACCTCCAACAAAAACACTATTTTTTTTCTCTTTATTGTGGCAACAAACTGTCCTTATTGTATGATTATGTAAGGTCGCATATGTGACAGTAGGCAATGCTATCACCATACACAGGAGGCCAATAGAAAAAAAATCTTTTGTACTTAAGAATTCGAAAACCCGACCATATCATAGGTATTATTGTCTATGTTACATTATATATTTTTTACAATTTACATCCGCGTACAAACTTGAACAGAAGTAAACAGAAGCCAGTCAGGAGAATTTACTAACAATTAAAGTTTTAAACCTAATAAATGAGTTGCTAAAAATATCCACTTCTGAAGTTAAGTCCTCCACGTTGCAGTCATTGTAACTGTGCAAACTTCTGATGAGGAAACGATTACGTGTATAATTTTTTTCGCTGGAGATGGAACAAATATGTTTAAATACGTGTTGTTTAAGTGTAGAACACGAGAGGGGTGAATTAAAAATTTAGCTTTAGTGATGAAGTTAATTTTGCCTAAAATATCCGAACAGTCAACAAGGACATTAAGAATTTTGTAAAGATTATAGACATCACAATGTATACGACGATTTTCAAGACTTGGTAGGCGATACATTTATAAAGATTCTTCATATGAATTCGCGTAGCAGTGATTTCTGTAATTTAGAATATTTACAAATTTACGCTGGATTTTTTCGATTCTGTTCACATGATATATAATTACAATCCACGCAGTATAAACTATTTTCTCTATTAATAAATATATTGTTGTAATGTATTATTATAAGTAATTGCTACACGTTTTCCAAATAAAATAAATTACATAAAGAGTTAACTCAATTAGATTAATAAATAATAAACTTAAAATACATCCCGAAAATTGATTCCCCATTCGTCGCGTCTATAGTTCCGTTAATTATCCAAACAGTTCGTAATTCCCTGCTTAAATATGTAAATTTTAATCAGCCATTTTTCAAGCGGGATATTTTCCGATTTCGCGCAACGGACGTGTCGTCAAATGAACAATGAGCTGATGTCTCTCGATTCCAAAATGATACGCTCATAAAACATTAAAACTGAAATTGGCACGGTATTTACTCTTAATTAAGAAAACATTTTCGAATATTTTTATTTTATTAAAAGTAACATCGGATTTAGGTTTTTTATTATTTCAACTATACTCTAGTATATTATATACATTTGAATACTAGTCAGATTAACTGGATTGTTTTAATGATGGATTTTACAACTTTACCGGCTTGAGATTTGGCCAAACCATTAGAGATCTCAGCCTGAACGTCTACTATGAAAAACTTAACGTAATCATCTCATAGAGGGATGTTTACTGGTGGTAAGGCTAGGCAAAATTTGATCCGTGCCGGATGGGCCTGATCATAGCTTCGTCATGATGTTCATGTTCATAGGAAGATAAGGGTTTTTCATTCGTGGGACTGTCAAGAACATAAAGATTTTTTGTGTGACGAATGTATACTATATAGTTTAGTCAGTGAAGATCGCCTGAACAGTTTCACCAGATTTGAGAGGTGGAAAAGCTTTTAGGTAAAACTCTTTTGGGAGCAACTCGACTCTAGGGTCCCCCAGGGAAGATTAGCTATTGTGAGAAATCCTAAATCGATATGGACGTCCAGATTATCTAGATCAATCCGCGCTCGGGCTGTGTACCTCGAACTATGACCCTATTTAGTATGTGTGAGACATATGTAAGCATTTACTTTTCTTCTCTACTTTTATATATTCTACGTAACACTATACTAATGCTATAACAAAATTGCTGCTAAAAAGGTAACGATTTGTCACTTAATAACAGGCGGTCTGTTTTACGAGTCATTTGGGTTCCATAATAAATTCTCGTTCTACAAAGAAGAATTAGGTCTAAATTTTTTATTGTTAACCTTTATTGCCAACTATATCAAACGAAACGACAAAATACCAACAGAACGGGGCCGTAAACCTCTTGCATTATATAAACTCGTCCAAAATTAATAGTTTCTTGTGTTGTGTTTATAAATTTACGGTGACGTTTTCTTATATTCATTTTGGTAATCGAAATGTTATAGCCATTTAAATTATGCCCTTTTATACTTTATTTATTTATGATAATTAACAAATCCACAGATCCTAGTATAAGTTTATACTTAGGAGTAAAGAGAATATTAGAAAATGTTATATGTTTTAAACCATAAATAATAATTGTCACAAAACTCAGCGGTAAGAATTGTGGGGAAAAAAATGAAAACCTTCTTAGTGTAATATTTTAGATTAATAAAAATGAAACTAATTAAACAATACAAAGATAACTAGCATTTACATTTTTTATGTAAAAGAAAGGGCAATCGAGCCTAACCAAGCCTTTTTTTTGTTGACAGAGGAAATCTTCAACAAGAAACCTCTGCTTTCTGAGTAGAAGGCGGTTTTTTGAGGTTCTTAACCAAAAGTCCCCTTCTGAACCCTAAAACACCAAAAGTTCCTTCGGTACATGACGAGGAGCTTCAGGATCTCCAGTGGGACGCACAGGAGCCCCTTTGCACTATGCTGAATAGCACATCACGGGAGAGGTTAGTCCCTCCCCCAGCACCCTCGCTGTCTACACCGGCCAGCCGTTGTCGCCTTCTTCCCGAGTCCACTGCAACGGACGACGGAAGGCTCCACCGTTGCCGGTAATTTGCAACGTTAGACTAATCATTTAAGTTGAAGATATAACAGTAGTGAACATGCAGATAGTACATGTACATACGTCTCAGAATCCGTACATTATTTAAGTTATTTAATTTAACTTGGTTTTATGTTGGTTTTATCAAAACCAAAGAAGGATACATATATAAGTATATTGAGTATTTTGCAAACAAAGTCGCGTATTGGTGCTTGCTCGAACGTGTATACATTTTATGGTATCTGTGAACAAAGCGCGAGTCGAAAATTACGCTAAATAAGCGAGAGCACGAAAACCTTCCGCAAGCAAAAACGGATACCACACATTTCGTTACACGGAGACCATAAAAGTAACGGCCTCGCTTCGTCTGCTCCCCAATCGATAAGTTGAAGCGCCACGTACGAAAATTCAATTTCCCTACATTGTTGTGCGTGGGCGAGATGCCAAAAAGACATAGAAGGAGATTAGAGAATTGGAATAGGCTCTGTAAGATAATGATATAAAGACGAGTTAGTGTTACATGTTGAGCTAATCGATTGATGCTTGACAAGGGTCGGAAAGGTCGAGGCTCAGACAGCTGAGCGCCGACCGTGAGGGGCACAACCTGCCCCATTATTCGGACAGACGCGCTCCAACGCCTCTCAGCCCTTTGACGTGGAAAGGACCCATTAGCATTGAGCGGCTTGTTGATCTCGCCAGTTAATTACTGACCTCTGCGTTAACTAGCGACCGTAGCCCCGAGTCAGCTATTACAATTGCGTCAAAATTAATATTCAGTGACATCATAGTTGTCGATTTCTGTTAGTTTTGGTTAACTGCACGTTCAACTGTGCTACTATGGGTTTTCGATGGTGTACAACTTACACTCAAATGTTGTTTCAATAGTTATCATTTGTTAATCTCCTATTATATAACACATCTTACTTCAATGCCGTTGTATAAGTCAATTAAACAAATAATTATAAAAAACAAAAAAAAATCCATAATGATAACATTATGACCAATATATAAATTATTACTTTTGACACAATTATTTTATTATTATATAACTGAATTGTAGTCGGTTGTCGTAATAACAATTCAGTGACAAAAGCAGACTTCAAAACCAAAATTCACCCTTCGACGAACCGTTATATGCCGAATAAAAATCTTACCCAAATAAAAACAGAACAAATGAAACCGTTGCTCAATAAAAATATTCAGACGCGTTGGATTTAATCAGCGTCAACAGAATCCAAAGGCGAAAGATATTTAAATGAAGAACGAGCTTCATTCGTGGAAAGGATGAAGCTCAAAATCAAGGCAGCGGAATCGCCAAATAAAACTGTTGATTACGTACCGCGCAAAGTTACGCTCCGTCGATCGGAATTTTATTTACTTGTTCGTTCGAAAAACAAATATGATGGCTTTTAATTTATGAGCTCGTCTGCTGGCCCCTCGATCACTGCGATGTTGATATAAAGTACGAAACTGGCAGTCGTTCAAATTCGTGATACGTGTTGCGTTTTATTTTTATTTCGGTTCACGTAGAGGCTTGTCGGAATGATGACGGTGTACGAGCTAATGGAGATATCGTATCTGTCATATCACAAGTATCGAGTGACAGTTTTATTGCGATGTTCCGATAAAGGCGAATTAATCAAGGGTGAAGACAGGTTGATTTTTTTCTAGGGTATCTTTGTATACATATCTTTGATGTTTGCATAATCCGCTAACGAGCGCTGTGATATTTGCTGACGGGATCAAATGAAGACGTTTTCACACAGCAAGCCTCTAGGGGCCATCGTTTTCTAAAGAAGGGAACATAACGAAAATCACATCTAACGTAACGCCTCCGCCTGACATGACACTTTTTTTTCGAGGGGCGTAAACTTAACTCAGTAAACCTTTTCTCCACTTCGGGTAGGTAAAGATAACAATCTTTACAAATGTTATTTAACCTAACAGTGACAGGTGCTGATTATACCTTATGCTATGTGGTTAAAAAACTTAATGCGGAAAATGATCCGTCAAGAAACTTTGCGTTTTATTATCGATATACTTACTGATTTGCGGACTTTAAGCTTGTCTAATCTTGTAGATTTTTTTGAGTTACATATATATATAACATGTTTGGCATAGGCGTTAGTATAAGAATAATATGGGCGTGGAAAGAGCATATTAAGACATAGCTAGACCACGATGATACCAATCTGATTTTATTTCAATATTAATTAAATAACTTTTTCAACACGTAATTGCAATAAAAATTACATTAGTGCCGCCACCTTGATTCCTACTTGGGTTGCTACGTTATTATGAAACTTGAGGCTTGTTTAAAACACAATAATAGCTAACAGGTTAATCGTTTGACTTAGATCTTTTACGGTTAAGGGCTCGAAAGTATCTGTGAAATTATAACTATGAATTTTCTTAAATTTGGACCCGGTGTTTAACATGTGGCATCTAATCAGTTAGGTGAAAATATTCTCTGAAGTGAAAATAATCTACTTTGTCTACCTCAGTGTCAAAGATAAATAATAGGGACTTAATTTTTTTTTAGTCTCAATTTATTGGAATTTTTCGTCGTAGAATCATTAAGTATAGTCCATTAGGTCAAAAGAATCTAATTTTAATGATTTATAGTAATATTCGGTTTAGGGTTTAAAAATAAACAAGTAATAAGCCGGCGGTAACCCAAGATCGTCCTAGGCGTGCAACGCAGCGTGCAGTAATCGCTACCAGGCAAAAACTTGAATCAAGATTCCTTTCGGATGACCGCCCGGGCCATTCGCTAATGTACACAGACTATTAATATTTTAAAACAGTCGGGTAAAAAAGTAGAAATAAATAATGTATGAAGACCTTACGTGTTTTTTTACACAGGAACAGCTTTCGCTGTCTCCTTTTCACCATGCTTATTATTACAGGTGGCACAAATTTTTTAACAAGTCATTTTTTTGTACTTAAAAAACGGCAATTCAATGGTACAAAGATTCGAACGAGTCCCAAGTGTTCTGTACTACATTTCAAAAACGTTATAACTTTCACACACATTAATATAAGCACCTAGGCTTTTGGTGATTTCTATTACAATTTATTTCAATTGATGTAATACATTATACGAATACATAACCATGTCATTACGAATACGAACACCATATATCAAATTTTCAGGTACCAGCTTTAAATAACCAAGGATTTACGGGCTAGCATATAGTACAAGGCATAATATAAGCTATGTATAATGCTATAAGATAAAACAAATAATAATTAAAATCATGCAAAACAAGCAAATGGTTTTGTAAGGGCTACAAATTAACCTAATAAATACTTTCTCCATGTTAAACGTAGTATGAAATAATGTCTCTTGGATTACACTTGGGCCTAAAATAACTAAGTTTCCGACGATAACACGTTAAAACTAATTAGGTATTAACCTAGACGTTAGCCTGTAGGCGGTGGTATGCAACTCTCATATATTATAAAGACCAATTTATGAACGACCCATATTATAGATCGAAGTTTTTGTCAGAAAAATACATTATGTATATATAAATAAGCAACAGATATTTGCTACGTTTATTTTATACCATTTTTATTAAATATATGTCTATGTTGATGTCTTTATTACAGAGTCAGAATGATCTAAATGTTAATATGGTACCACAAACCAATGCTTGTTAACTAATAAGGCTACTGGTGCATGAACTAACAGCCTTTGTTGTTAAACTCATTGTGTGACTGTCTGACAATACAATAGAATAAACATTTATTCTACATAAGAGACAAAACAAGTATATAAATGTACAACAAAAAACAACATATACTAAAGAAATTAAAATTGATAAGATTTAAAAAACATTGATCCGAAAAGGGATTGGCTCAGCATGTGCTGATTTTCTATCGAAGAATCAGAACAGTTGTCAGATGTTGGACAGATGTCGCAAGGAGTTCTCTTTCTAAATCGATTTTCAAATTAACTTACGCATCTAAAAAGGTTTTAGCTTGCCCACAAGATAAAAGCTAACAATTAGTTATTTGATACCACTGTGACGCAGCTGCTCTGAGGCTGTGTCTACACCGATGCAGTGCAGAGTCTGGTGCGTCAACGCTCCGACAAGGACTCTTGTTACATTACTGCGTAATTTGTTTGCGGTCGCCATTATGGGGCTATTTAAAAGTAGATCATTTATCCGAGTTAGGCGGCGCACACACCACCACACCGACGATCTTATTCAACGTGACACGACTTAAGAGATATCAGATAATAAACGCGCCGTGGACCCACATCTTGATGCCATTTATCGTACAAAGTGACCGCGGCTGCATTTAATTGGTTGTCTTTGCGCAAAAAATATTTTATGAAAAAGGTTAATTTTACCACTGATCTTCTATCTTTTGCGTAAGTGAAGCGTGTTGTGATAATGTTTAAGCAAAAAATATATACAAAACAATACAGTAATTCCCCCCTCCCAGCTTCATCGAAACATCGGACTTCAAGACGCGCTGCAGGATTTCATCCTTTTCTAGTGAACATCGCTCAAACCCAAACGAAGCGCTTTGCGTCGTCTTTTATTATTCATAGGCAGCAAAGGACTGGAATAGTTTGCCCGCGTCTGTGTTGCCATCCGATTACAATGTATTTCAAGAGTAGAGTGCATAGGCATTTACTAAGCTAAAGCGCTTTACCATCAAGGACTGCATTTCCACTCAACATCAGGTGGTCAAGCAATTATTTAAAAAGTATAAAGAAAGTACTAATACCGGCCGTTAACTCCGCACTGGACAACGAGGTTTTACTACTTAACGAAAACAAACACGATTTAGAAAAAAAATGCACAGCTTTACCAATCAGTTATCACAATTTCCTAATATAATTATGGTTGTAAAAATAAAAGAGCATCACCATTACCGTTTAGTGTTTGATTTGATTTGAAGTCGGTTCATGTTTATATTCGTTTATACTTGTTAAAAATAGGATCCCAACCACAGTAATAATTAATAATTACAAATATCGCGATCGATAAGCCACTTATCAGCTTATCACCAACATTGTTTATTACCCTTTCGCCCTACACTTGACGATAAACTAATTATTTCAAGCATCCACCTCCAGCTAGTGCCTACACGGTACTAATTGGATAGAGTTTGAATTTTAATAAAATTTATAAAGTACACCTCTTATCTTATATAAACGAAGGGTTTCGTTAAAATAAAAAAAAATAAAACGCTTCGTTGATTACTAATTAGCTTCTGTTTACACTTTTAATGAGGAGTGTAACGGTGAAAGTAATTTAGGTAAGAAATGTCGCGCTTCATGTCAAAACATACGTGTTGTTAAGTTAAAGCCTTACTTATTAAAAGGAAAACTGTTAAACGAGCATGCAATATTAAGTGGATATCACTACAAACACCTAGTAGAGGTATGGTGAACGAAACAGTAAATATTCAGTGTGTTACAATGCGGTCCTACTACGGCTAGATGTTTTTTTACTAAGGAATGCTTACAAATTTTCATTAACAGATGTTATGAACTTTTCTTTGATTCATACCAAAATAAGCTGTAAGATAGTTCTAGTCAATTATAGAATGGTATTCATACTAATGACATTTCATTTTAACTTCAAAAGAGGTTAATTCGTCTGTATTTTTTGTCCTATGTTTGTGCAGGTATATACGAGTATAGCTGTCATTTATAATTCAATTATTTTTTGGTTGAAAGGATTTGGTTTCATTTAGGTCCCATTTCTCTATAGTACCCATTTTGGTATAGTACCTTAAGTTCCGAAGATCTACAAACAAGCTTACGGCGCATCTGATCTTAAGTGATCATCAACGCCCAGGAACATTTACTGCAGATGCGTTGCCGGCCTCTGAGAAAAAAGAAGGCTCGTTTCCGGAGGGTCCCCGAACCGTACAGGTTCGGAAACACCGCTGGTGATAGTTAATTCTATAGGAAAATAGTGCGTGGAAGAAAGTTACACGAAATACGTACGACCTTATGCTACGATCATACTTACCTACATGCTATATATTGAAAAATATATAAGATAACGTAATTTTGATCAACAACGCCAGCTTGTACCAATAGTATACGAGTATTATGTACATGGAGTCGGTGTAGAAGCATTCTTACCTTATGGCTTTACTGAGTGATAGATTGGGTCGAAACATGAATGCAAAGTAGTATGGGCAGTAAAAACACATGCGGAATTCTAGAACTGTACGTTGAGAGCACTTAGCCGTTCGTTCTGGCTGTAATTCAGGCTTAGCACACGTTTTAATAGGTACTTAGCCAGCAGTGCTAGCAGGCGTAAACTAAAGGTTGACCGGAATGTTAAAACTATATTTTTAGCAACCCAAACGTTTGAATATGAAATTTATTTTACAAAGGGTAAAGATATTTCTTTTAAAAGTCACTTTAAACGTTATTACGTGCGGACGCCTTTTTTGTATTTCCGAATTAAGGTAGGAATATTACGAAAAAGAATTAATCAGAACCTAACCAAACTCTCATCAAACGACTAAAAAAAATGAATCACCGAAATCGATTAACGTGAAATTGAGTTATGCCTCCATTTGTGGCACACATACTTGATGCATATTTAAGACATATAGTTTTCTCATAGATCCCACTGTCAGAAATTAATAAGACCACATGGGAAGCACCAGCTTTCAAATAACAAAGAATCATCAAATTTGAAAACATAAAGACCTCCTTTTGAAGTCGGTACGAATTTCTGATTCGCAGACCGCACCCCAAACAGGCTTTTAACGGCAAGAAAAGGGTAAAACCATTAACATACATGTCTTTTCTATATTTAAACCTCTACAAAACAATGTAACCTAAGGACTTATCTCAGCTAATCTATATAAATAAAAAAAAATTGTGTGGGTTTGATCCGTATAGGCACCGAAAAGGCCGGACCGATTTCGATGAAACTTTCAGGGAATCTTCAGATTGACAACTCGAGTAATCGTGTAAAGTTTGGATCGATCGGAGCACTCCTCTTTTTGAACTGTCAAATACAACTTTAATTTACTAACTTACTACTAACTTAAATTTGTATTGACACATGCGTTTTGTATATTAATGTCATTATGAATCGTATGGAGTATATTGCATTGTACGTGGGTGTAGGTAATGATCTTCACCCGCTCGAGAAGAGAATGAATACAGAGAGAAATGAATAATTTAATATATTGTGATAGTTTAATTAAATATTTAATGATGTAAGTTTATTGTTAAAATAAAATAAAGCAAACCTGCGAAGCGGGCTAGGTTCACGATAGTGCGTTATAAAATTCACCAACGATACTTGTAGTCTTACGCTCCTTTGGTCACAATAAACAAAAGGACGAGATAAAGGGTTAATAAGATACCGAAATCAGATCGTCGTATCGTCGGACGTCTCCATCGTGTGATGGACGCAACGACGGACAAAAAGATTCCGCCATGTAAATGTTCGCGTCGGCCAGACATCGGGCTACTTCAGGCAAATCTGATAAATTGTGACAAAGCAATAAAGTAGCCGCGACTAATGCATTACGGCCGTATAACAGATGGACAGGACCTGGTGCGAAAGTAATTTAAAGTTTAAGAACTGGTTACGAGAATTGACTGTGTAGTTGTTATGTAGGCTGTATATGTACATATATATCTATCTATTAATATATGTAATACCGTATATTTACATGTATTTACATACATACATATATCTTTATCATCATGCATCTATATCACACCTATCAATATGTTTTTCGTCTCACCCAAGGATGACTGGTAGAGAATATAACTTTGGCATCATTAAATCCGCCTGTGTGAACCTTAATTCATGGTTTTATAATAAGTATAGATAAGCAAATGAATGTGTCTGTTTCATAAAGTGTTCGGCGAGCTACATTTTCTTTCACTATCAAATACATATAAAATAAGTACTCAATACATTAAAACAAAGAGTAATTTTATAAATCATTCCAGAAGATTCAAGTGGACTTGCCACAATGTTTATTTTTTTTTTATAAAGTTATTATTTTTTTAACATTATTCATTAATGTGCAACGTAAAATAAACTGCTGTCATTCATTCAAAAGTGTTACTTAATTTGTAACAATATTTAAACAAAGACTAGTTCATCTTTTGCATTTGGCATTTGGTATTTGAGGTCGTCGAAGGCACAATCCTTCCCCTCTCGTAAAGGTGCGTTATCTGATATACAAATTTGGAGAAGGTTATTACACTATATACTTCCAACAGGTATCTAAGCGTCTTTTGAATTACTTTGCATCACAATGGGCTGCACGCTAATCTTGTAAAGCTCGTCTCGGCCCCGCGCCCCACTTCGCGCGTCAAATATTTAAGGGAGCCCGGTAAGCTTTTGTTAATTTGATTATTTATACTTTAAGAGCACAGTTATATTGTAGTACTAATATAGCGTCAATAGCCGAATGGTTCAGGGTACGGTCTGCGAATCGTAAGGTCGTGGGTTCAAAGCCACCATTCGATTATTTACGAGACCCGTCTCCTAACACAAGCCTAAGCTTATTTGAAATGGTTAACAAGAATGTTATTAAAATTTGTGAAAGAAAATATATTGGTAGCATTAAAAAAATCTTTCAGCATAATACCAATGAAGCGTCACGTAAGTTTAAAATGTATAGAAGAATAAAGCTTTCAAAGCAGTTTTAGCGTAATGGCTGGGCTTCCTAGTGATGGACACATAGACCCTCGGAGGTTCGAATGAATGTCTTATAAGAATGTTAGTATACTCGTAGTTAATAGTTAGTAGGTATTTATTGACGATGAAATTAACGACGATGGTGGTAAGTGTCCTGTACACCGAGTCTGCTTCATGCCAGTGACGTTTCATTATATAACCGATATATATAAATATGTTCCACTGTTGGGCACAGGCCTTCTCTGTAAAGATAGCAAAAAGGCAAAGTCCGCCACGCGGCCCTAGTGCGGTACGGCATCGGCAATTTGCATGGCATACAAAATTTTCTGAGACAAAGATTACTAAAATAGGAAATATCGCCCACTATGATTCCAATGAAGGTTCATTTTGTACACAATTGGTTTGGCAGACTTGTGCGATTAACAACGTCTTTATTGCCAACAAGCGTAAGAAGCGAAGGTGAAGTCTCTGTCATCTCAGTCTCTCTGAAAGTCGAATTTCAAAGGAGATGACAGAATATTAAAGTTCTAAATAAGCAGAGATGTGCTTGTTTATCCAGTAAGAAGCATATAAAAATATTTTATTCCCTCTCATTTTGACTCGTATACCGACAGTATATAATTTAATATTACCTTTGATACTACTTGTGAAAATAGCTCATTTAATTCGAAATTGAAATCAAACATTAATATCAGTCAAACATACTCCTTGATTACAAGCAAACGAACCTTACAGAGCACAAATCACACAGCGACGATATAAAAGTTCCGACTTATCATAAAAACATGATAAATCGCGGCGTGGTACTCGCGATCGAAGCTATCTCGAACGATAAACGCGTCGTTACTCCTCGTGACTTTTGATGTCGATAATTAAACGTCTTATTTACAAAATTCAATCGAGCCTCGTAGGCGAGATACTTTCCTGGTAATTATCACGTATTTGTAAACCAGTACATCAAAGTGTTTTGCCGTTACATTACATTGCACAATAATCTCGTTAATTTCGTTAAGTACATTGAGATTAATACATGATTCAAGTCTTAAAAAAATCTCAATCTACGAGTATATATCATCTTAAATGTCTACTAGCTGACCCGCCAAACTTCGTACCACCTTATTTTTTTCCCTTGAATATTTTCGAAATTTCTGAATGACTTTCTACTATTGGAGCCGTGGTAGCTCAGTGTGGAGCCGTGGTAGCACAGTGTCCGTGCGGTTGGCTCAAGTTGCGTAGTACGCTAGCAAACCGAGTTCGATCCCCGGTGCCGGAACCAATAAATTTGTTGTTGCAATTTTATGTGCTGATTTACCACGCGCTCTGCGGTGAAGGAAGACATCGTGAGGAAACCTACATGCCTTAGAAAATTTTTCTACGACATGTGAAGTCTGCCAATCTGCATTAGGTCCGCGTGGCGGACTATGCCCTTACACTCTCTTTACAGAGAAGGCCTGTGCCCTGCAGTGGGACATATATAAAGGCTGTAACTTTTACTTTCTACTATTTAAGCACGTGTTAGATAATTGTATTATAGTTGCTCTTTTGACTATCGAATGATTCGTTTCGAATGTTTAGATTATATGTCATTATATGCATTTACCAGTTACTATATATTTATAACAGATTCGTTTATTCGACACATATGGTATATGTGTGTTATAATACGAATAACTAGTTGTTAATGTATGTGCTATTAAAACCAAACGGTATTAAATATGTAAAGGATTTGTGAGGAGTCATGTTGTTGACTCCTCACAATAGTATAAGACCAGTAGTACAGTTCAGAGGCTTTAGAGTTGTTCTGCTGTGTTGTGTTGTTAGTGTTGAGAGTGTTATTAGTGTTGTTCGTCGGTAACGCCTCTGTACATAAGGTAAGTACTCTCTGGTTATCTACGTTGTTTTATATATTGTGTATTATTATGTACTGCCAGACCGGATCTCTTATTTTACTAAAATATATCTATACAATAAATATATAACTTCGATTCTGACACACGCCTCTATATCACACGTCTCATTTACTCACTATTTCATGAGGTTTTATAAAATCTGATTTTAATAAAACAAATCTATTATTTTATACACAAATCTTGTTCTAAAAATAATAAATACAAAATACAAATAAAATCTTAAGAATCATCCAATTGCGAACTATTGCATAGTTCGGAAGTTATGCGCGTAAATACAATTCGGCGATCCATTTTTATTTATATAGATAAAAGATTTAACTCATTACAATTAAATGACGATACTATATTACACTATATGTCACAAGCGCCTTATCTGCCAGCGAGTGACGCTTGTACGTAATAGAACGCCACCAGCAGTTAGTTCTCCACGGAAGTCAGAACCATTTGGAATAGTAAACTAGCTTAGAGAATACATAGCGTACTATTTTGTTGGTTATTTATTTTGTAATTCTTTCCACAAAGAAAAAGGATCAATAGTTTTAATGGTTACACGTTCGAATCCAACAGAGCTTTGAATTCCGTTATGTTTCTTAAATAACAAAAACGTGACGAGGTAAAATTTATGCCATACTTATAGGATCCAAAATAAGCACGATGAAAAGCGGATCGTGGTCAGTATCTCTGCCCAACCCACTGCGGTAAAAGCAGGAATTTTAATATTCCTTTCAATTTGCATTAACATTGGTATCATAACAAATAAAGCAATTTAATTGCAATATTCTTTGCAGGCGCGGGGTAGCAGACTGCCCTAATGGTATAAAATGTCTCGCATTTACCAAATAGCTTCTAGATCGTATACCAGACTAAGTCCCAGCAATAAGTGTACATTACAGACAGACCATATTACGATAATGGCAGTCCGCTCGAGTAGTGTCATTCATAAATAGCATTAACGGAGAATAAATGGTTCCACGCCGAATGAAGAATGACATTGAACGAACAACAGACCGTTTATAATAAAGCTGTAGCAAATTGTCACCTGGATTGGTGGATACCGGGTGACAATTATTACGATAAAATGACATTATTAAAGGAACAAGTTGTTTAAAAAAATATGGAATCATATCAAAGTTTGACGTAAGTATTTATTACATTCCTCTGTAAATATACTTTAGCAGCCCTTGCGTTAAGTTTCTCATGTTGGGGGTTTATCATCTTAAGGTTTAGGGATTTTAAGTAAAGCTAGAACCTCAACACCAATCACAAAAAAACAAAATAAAAACACATAAAAATAAGGACACAAAATTAATACGTGTTTCTCACCTCACTTAAATCTGTAGGTAAATAATATTACGAATGTTAGCTTTACATTTTTAATATAATAATAAACTATGTGCCTTTTGTGTATATTAATAATTAATATTATACAGTCACATGTCTCAATCCTGTTGAACGTATATAAAAAAAGTATTTAATTATTTATTTTAGTGTATAGTTTCACCAGTGTCTAATCCTGCCTACCCCTAAATTATAATAAATTTCAGTTCAGGCCTACGTCCAGCATTGAATGTCCTGCGGTTGGAATTATGATGATAAGAAATCAACAACGCGCACAAAATATGTGAATTGGGAATTCTTGATATTTCTCATTTAAAAATCTTCAAGGCCGCTTTTCTTATTAAAACACTTGTCAGGAATCATTTTAATAATTTAGTATGTTCAGGAATTTTTGATTAAAAAATCATCAAGGCCGCTTTTCTTATTAAAACACTTGTCAGGTTTCATTTTAATAATTTAATATATATTTCGATATCGAACTAGTATAAGTCATCGTATGGTATAAAATGACTCTTTAGTTACTAAAATCTTTCTTGGAATCTGTTACAAATACTCGTCAATATGGTCACTACATTATCTTCGTATTAATGTTTGAAATACATATAATAATCATTAGTGATATTTATATTTCTTTCATATATTTATTAATAAATACATTTACAGAATAAAAATAATAAAAAGCTTTTAGTTTAATGAAAACGCGGTGTATCGCTCGCGTGTACGCTCCGTCATTAGCAACTAGTGCAGTCTAAAGCGTGTAAATCTACCGGCTAAGCCCGCGGAAGTATCGCATTCATAAACCGTAAATCAGAGGGCTTATCGGGCCCGGAGACCGACGCTCGGTGCTCCGCAAAATATGCAACGTGGACCCACGCGCACTTCGTAAAGGAGGCTATCCTGTGCTTTGTCGATAGGTATATCGTATGCGATATATTATTAAAAAAATTGAAAAATTTATATGGGTAAATGTCATTTTAGAGTGACAGATTTTATTCATTGTGACAGCAAAATTCGTCCAATATTTACAAATGGAATAGACAAAATATTGACCTTAACAGTTGCTTCTCTTCAGATAAATAGCATGAGACTCAATACTGAAGTATTATAATATTTTATATTTTGTCAAGTAAACGAAATGCCACAGACCTAATACTGCCTACTGTAACATTGTTTATAGTCGGTGATCAAAACTTCTCATTGAATGGGCTACATGCTTGTTTGATTATTGTCCCTTTAATTAAATATATACCCTATAAATAAAAACATTTAACGTACAAATGATAAAGATTTGTACTTTGTACGTGAACAGTTATAGACGTGTAAACATGGAGTTCACTAACGCCGAAATTCGCGCTATTTTAAAGTTTTCCTTCGTTAAAGGCAAATCCGCTAGAGAAACGTTCCGTGAGATTAATGGTGTTTTGGGGATGGTACTCTATCACTTCGAACCACGGAGGAATGGTTTCGACGATTCAGAGCCGGTGAAAACGACACCATGGATAAGCCAGCCGGCGGAAGACCTGTGACGACAAATACCGATCAAATCATGGACTACATCGAGTTAGACCGGCATGTGGCATCTCGTGACATCGCCCAGGAGATGGGAGTAAGTCACCAAACCATTTTAAACCATCTGCAGAAGGCTGGATACAAAAAAAAGCTTGATGTTTGGGTGCCGCATGACACAAAAGGCGGAAGGGAGATATTTGACAACCTATTATTACTGAAAATGGAATCCCCGCCATGCTTGCAGTTTGCCATCCGACGATTAACTGCATCTTGTAATCTAATATAGAGCTATAGAAATTAATCCAATTGTGCTACGCTTAGTGTTAAGCTCAAGCATTGAATGACCAGAGGTCTAAGATCGGCGCATTAGACATGTCGAGGTTTGAATGCAACAAACTGGCGGCCGGACAACGGCCAGCCATTAGTCTAACCATATCTGCGCGTCACCGGAACAGATCAAACGCTAGATAACACATCCTTGCAAGCCGCAACTCATGAAGTCGATTCTATCAAGGTGAAAATATCTACATGGAACATTCGCATTCCTTTAAGATATTGATAAAATGTCAGTCGCGCTATGGATTTTCTATCATAAAAGTGGTTTTCTCTTGCAAATCTTTGTGTTCCGGGATATTGTTTCCGAGTAGTTTTCCTTATCGTTATACCTATGTTTGCAAGATCCTGCGATTGTGTAATCTTCGGTTACTAACAACCTTTCTCCCCGGCAAAACGTACTGAGGAAAGAGGGTGTTTTCAGTTTTCATCCCATTATATGATCACAACAATTTTGCAATAATTTTGTTTATTTTACATTTTGACAAATATACAAAATATTATACATAAACGGAAAAGAGGTATTAAAACACTTGTCAGGAATCATTTTAATAATTTAGTATGTTCAGGAATTTTGATTAAAAATCATCAAGGCCGCTTTTCTTATTAAAACACTTGTCAGGAATCATTTTAATAATTTAATATATATTTCGATATCGAACTATATATGTATATCGTATGGTATAAAATAACACTTTACTTACTAAACTCTTTCTTGGAATATGGTCACTACATTATCTTCGTATTAATGTTTGAAATACATATAATAATCATTAGTGATATTTATATTTCTTTCATATATTTATTATTAAATACATTTACAGAATAAAAATAATAAAAAGCTTTTAGTTTAATGAAAACGCGGTGTATCGCTCGCGTGTACGCTCCGTCATTAGCAACTAGTGCAGTCTAAAGCGTGTAAATCTACCGGCTAAGCCCGCGGAAGTATCGCATTCATAAACCGTAAATCAGAGGGCTTATCGGGCCCGGAGACCGAGGCTCGGTGCTCCGCAAAATATGCAACGTGGACCCACGCGCACTTCACAAAGGAGGCTATCCTGTGCTTTGTCGATAGGTATATCGTATGCGATATATTATTAAAAAAATTTAAAAATTTATATGGGTAAATGTCAGACAGATTTTATTCATTGTGACAGCAAAATTCGCCTTATATTTACAAATGGAATAGACAAAATATTGACATAAACAGTTGCTTCTCTTCAGATAAATAACATTAGACTCAATACTGAAGTATTATAATATTTTATATTTTGTCAAGAAAACGAAATGCCACAGGCTTAATACTGCCTACTGTAACGTTGTTTATAGTCGGTGATCAAAACTTCTCATTGAATGGGCTACATGCTTATTTGATTATTGTCCCTTCAATTAAACATATACCCTATAAATAAAAACATTTAACGTACAAATGATAAAGATTTGTACTTTGTACGTGAATAATATATGTAAAATCTCGAATTTTTGCAATGATATTTCATCAGTTTTTAGTTACTTGTTATTAAAAATCTCGAATTTTTGCAATGATATTTCATCAGTTTTTAGTTACTTGTTATTAAAAATCTCGAATTTTTGCAATGATATTTCATCAGTTTTTAGTTACTTGTTATTAAAAATCTCGAATCGATAGTTCTCATAATAAGCCCCCGAAGTTATGTTGTTGCGGAGTCAGCGCGACAAATTGTCCGACCCTTGCGAATTTGCAGGCGAAGCAAGTTTACATTCCTATTTTATCATATAAAACTGCGACCAATGGCACCTTGCATTTCTGATTCCGATAGATCTCTTACTGTAAATTTATAGAGAAGTCTGTGTCGTTGCGAAAAAAATGTAACCCTAAGCTCTTTATAGTGTCACATGGATTATTTAACGTATTTATAGAACAATTTACGCAATCATTAGATTGGATGGTCGATCACAAAAGTGTGGTATCGACGACGTTAATCATATTAGTGAAAGTAAAATCCCCGCCATGCTTGCAGTTTGCCATCTGACGATTAACTGCATCTTGTAATCTAATATAGAGCTACAGAAATTAATCCAATTGTGCTACGCTAAGTGTTAAGCTCAAGCATTCAATGACCAGAGGTCTAAGATCGGCGCAGTAGACATGTCGAGGTTTGAATGCAACAAACTGGCGGCCGGACAACGGCCAGCCATTAGTCTAACCATATCTGCGCGTCACCGGAACAGATCAAACGCTAGATAACACATCCTTGCAAGCCGCAACTCATGAAGTCGATTCTATCAAGGTGAAAATATCTACATGGAACATTCGCATTCCTTTAAGATATTGATAAAATGTCAGTCGCGGAATGGATTTTCTATCATAAAAGTGGTTTTCTCTTGCAAATCTTTGTGATCCGGGATATTGTTTCCGAGTAGTTTTCCTTATCGTTATATCTATGTTTGTAAGATCCTGCGATAGTGTAATCTACGGTTACTAACAACCTTTCTCCCCGGCAAAACGTACTGAGGAAAGAGGGTGTTTACAGTTTTCATCCCATTATATGATCACACCAATCTTGCCATAATTTTACCATTTGTAGAATTTTAGCAATACCTGACATTGTTTATTTTACATTTTGACAAATATACAAAATATTATACATAAACGGAAAAGAGGTATTAAAAACACTAGCAACGAATAATGAATCAAATGTATAACATTTTAGGCGACACAAATCATTAATAGGGGAGAATCCGTTTGTTACGCGGTAAAAGTTTATCAGAGAGTTGCAGGATACTTGTGCCGCAGTAATTTGTATAGCAATATATTCACATTATTGCTTGACGGAAAAAACAACAGACCTACTACTAGGAAAATACAAAGTTACACCCATTGATTTATGTTGTGCGGACACTCTCTCATGATATTTTCTATTTGTCACTTCTTTATTTTTATAAAGGTTAATTTTAAGATGCATAAACTCGTTTAATGATGTTTATGAGTTATTAAATTTAGTTAAGTTAATCATTTCAATACCATTTAAAATAGCCAAGAAGTTAGTTCCTCGCGTGTGAAGTACAAACCGGATCCATTTAACTACAATTAAATGAATATTATACAGTCCAATTTACATTATTGATGATCGTTAACGTTGCACGATTCGAGATAAAATCTAGAATTACAGCTTACTAATCGATAGCGGAATCAAGTAGCCGACGATTCAGAGTGTTTCTCTCGCGTACGATGTCGGTGGTTTGATTGACGTGCGTCGAGCCACGATTAGATACGCTACGGCATCTCGGGGCCGGTCGTGAGCGCTGTTTTGTATGTAAATGCACACGTCGCGCGAGTGGACATGTAGACGTTTTGCAAGCGACGCCTCTCAAAATCGGGGGAGCGAATGCACAACACAATGCTGAACTACTGGTAATAACATAATGTGATGATAAAATATGCTCTTCTTTCATAGACATTTTCTTTATTGGCGTCATATTCGAACACATAACAAACAAAATATGAAGCGCATTAAAAAAAAAGAAAATACAGTTGAAAAAAGAAGCAACGGACAAATAGGACATGATAGCAACATTGGACACCGTCTCAGTTTGTGCCACGGCGCTGATTTTCAGCGATGGCCAGTACTACATAATGAGATACATTTAATAGTGATTAGATGATAATATTTAAAAAGTGATGATGATTATACGCTATATTTAAAAAAAAACTGTAAGCTGACGAGTTTTTCACTAATTTCTTACTAACGTTCTTGTTAACCATTATAATAAACTTAAACTTGTGCTAGGACATTGTTCTCGTCAATAGCGGAAAGACATTTCGTAGCCCGTACCGTAACTCGTTATGCTATTGGCGCTTGTATTAACTGAAGTGCAAAGTAAATTTATATTATTACAATTAGTTCCTTTTGATTTTTTTTTGATTCTCTCTTAAAATTTGTGCCCGGTTAGATGGCAATGCCGAGCCCCCTGCTATAAGAGAGATCAGCTCGGCGATCACCGGACAGCGGTTACAATCTCTGTGAGCTGTTGTTTTTCATTTGAATTAGTCCAACATAATATAAAGTCCAAGAAATAATAATAAGTCTAAAAAATAATTAAAAACCTCTCGCGTCTTTATAACCCTACATTGGCTAGATAGGAATTACTTTCACCACTCACACTCACCGAGTTTTTAGGTCTCATATGCGACAAGAGATGAGCCTATCGCCAGACACCGGGCAAAAATTTTAGCCATTGGAGTTTTTATACAAAGGAGAAAAGTTGTATAGTGTTTAAATACTTTTTGTTGTCAAACTCTCCCATCTAAAATATTCCAATGCACGCCTCAACATTTTATTCTTTACAAAATATCAAAAAGCCTTTATACACAGCATTGCCGCTTCGCCGGCGAGCGTACGCAGCGCAATCAATGCGGCCACTTAAACTAGATGGCGGTTTCAAAGCGAATAACTCTCGGCGCGATACATTTACAGCGCATCATCTCGTCTAGGAGAGCCTTATTATTCACTGAGCGTTTCTTTTGTGCCCGGCGAGATACCAATCTGCGATCGTCCGGACTACGAGCCATCCTCTTTACACCTGCGTTACATTGGGATCGCAATTAGAATTCGCTACAAATTGTACTTGTAGAGATGCATTATTTGCCAGTATCGATATAGATGTTGATATATGGGATGTCACAATGCCCGGCAGGAGACTGGTCTCCCTTGTGGCCTGATAATAAATATACATAAATATGTTTGTTTATGTAACCCGTCGATAATAAGATTAGTTTAAGACGCCAATAGACTATATATTCGTGGCAAATTTGTGTTGTAGGTCAGGGAACCTGACAATAGACCAATATAGACCTGACTACAGTTGCACTGGAGTTGAACAATAGACCTGACTACAGTTGCACTGGAGTTGAACAATAGACCTGACTACAGTTGCACTGGAGTTGAACAATAGACCTGACTACAGTATATAGACCTGACTACAGTTGCACTGGAGTTGAACAATAGACCTGACTACAGTTGCACTGGAGTTGAACAATAGACCTGACTACAGTTGCACTGGAGTTGAACAATAGACCTGACTACAGTTGCACTGGAGTTGAACAATAGACCTGACTACAGTATATAGACCTGACTACAGTATATAGACCTGACTACAGTTGCACTGGAGTTGAACAATAGACCTGACTACAGTTGCACTGGAGTTGAACAATAGACCTGACTACAGTTGCACTGGAGTTGAACAATAGACCTGACTACAGTTGCACTGGAGTTGAACAATAGACCTGACTACAGCTGCACTCGAGTTTGAGGTGACAAAGCACTTAGGTCATTCATCATAATCACCACCCGTTTCAGCCGTAGTACATCCAGCTGCGTCCTGCGGCTTTTATGAGGCACTGGGCGTGGACAAGTGAAAACTTGCCAATCAGTGATCTCTAATCAAGAACTTTTCAGCCCCGTCAGCCCTACGCTTTGGTTCATTCAACCAGAATCTCTATGGGAAATAAATCTGTCACGGATGACGAGAGGGGGTTCCTCTTGTGAGGTCTCTAAATGCGTTAGCATTTCAACGGAGTGCGTCCGAGAGGGCCCAACCACTCACGACTTTAATGGTGTAGTGTATGGTATGCAAAATGAGCATGACCAAGACCTCGTAACATATCAATGCGAAGTAAAGCTATTTTACTCATCCGGCAACCCCACTCTTCACACTATAGGTTAGCAACGTAACTATAGTTTTCGCATGGATCCCATTATCAGAATTGGGCCAAATCTGGAAAAAATCGGTTAACCGAGAAATTTATAGGTTAACAAACATAAAAAAATATACAGACGAATTGAGAACCTCCTTTTAAATTCGGTTGAAAAGATAAATGTTCACTGACCACTAAACGTCGGAATAGTTTGAATTTTTGTGCAACTGCTATGCACCCATGACAGTCGTAAGACGATAATTCATTGAGCTTAATGCTCCGCCAAGAGTCATCAGGATAAAGAAAACAGTAGTACAGCTCACACATTGAACATGCATGCAAAAATTATAAATATGTGAAATCCAACACAGATACATTAATATGATCAGATACGTAATGTTGCATGCATAAATATCAATTTGCCTATGCCAGAAATATTTTTCTTAATAAAAGCCAATTTAAAATAGTATAACCCATTTTCGCTATCCAATAAATGTCAGAGAATGAAAATTTAAACTAGTGATTGTGAGTCAAGGACCATAAACAATGTTACGTCGCCTATTTACGGATGACGGTCTGGCAATAGCTGGCAATGGCCCGCAATGTTGGATAGGGTATGAAGGCTCCGTGCAATGAAAATAAAATATGTCTTTTATAATAATTGTAACAGCCAACTACTGAATAAATACATCCTTAACCAAGAAGTGGGCGTCCGAAGTCTGTTTTCAAGCTGTGTTCGCTTCGGATTTATGTTTATGTTTCTCGCTGAGAATAAAGTTTCTGGACGTGGCGTGTTTAAATTATTATTGTAATTTTCTATCTCTATACTTTTTAATTTAAAACAAGTATATTTACGAGTGAAATCAAACATTAATCAAATTTGAGATTTATATGGTTTTCTCATGGATGCCATTGATGTCAGAATTGGAACACACGAATCATCGAAATCGGTTGGCTGATATTGAGTTAATTGTCCATTTGTCGCAAACATAATGCAAATTTAAGACAAATGGTTATCTCACGGATGCCATTGTCAAAATAGGATCAAACAGAATGGGACCACACTGGAAGAGCACCAGCTTTCAAATCAAAAGAGATCATCAAAATTGGTTTAGCAAGTTGAAAGCTATGAGATAACAAACGTAAAAAGAAAAACATACAGACGAATTGGCAATCTTCTCCTTTTTTGAAGCCGGTTGAAAATACGACTATTTCCTTTATGGTAGAAACTGTTTTGTATTTTATCCTGGAAAAATGTTGACTGAAGAGATTACAGCGAACAAGTAACAATGGAAACAAAGATTCATTAAACTTTGCATTCCTTATCTCGCTTGTCAATATGTGCGCGTGGCAAAACGGGGTGTCGATGGAAAATTCGTATAATTTTCCGGATACCGTTGTAGCTAATACGGTCTTTAGAGGCGGCAATCGATTAATCTCTGTCGGCTGGGATGAGCTTCGCCTACTCAATATTACAGCCAGTCGATCTGGAGCTCAGTACTCTAATAAGATTCTTAAATAACGCATAAGGAATCGTTAAGAACGGGAGGTCGTATTATTATGGTCATTTTGTGTGATGGGTAATACGCGAATAAAGCAAAGGTAGCGATTAAACGGTAGCAATACGTTACCAGATGAGTGCACGTGAACGTATTAGGGACAAGGTTATTTTGTAAAGAGGTAAGCGTATTAAAAAAAAATTCGTTAAAAATATATATATATATATATCTCCGTTTTATGGTGAAGATGAAAAAATTGTATTAATAAAATATTAAAAAATAGTATAATATGAATTGAAGCGAACACAAAATAAAAATGAATAGATGTCAAAGAATCAGGTTTGTTGTTAACTATAACTAACTTGTATAGCTTCTTCGACTTAATAAGTAGTTTCTTTGGATGGATGACGACTTTATTCATATGCATTGATTTTCTTTCAAATTTGGAATGATTAGAAGTGTAAAGGGGGACGGGGTTATAATGGTGCAGACCCTTGGGTTTATATTAGTTTAATCATTGGCCGTTTTAGATTTTTGTGAGATTCATAGGTGTATATATATATATATATATATATATATATATATATATATATATATATATATATATATATATATATATATATATATATATATATATATATATATATATATATATATATATATATATTATATGTGTTCGCGTTTGTGTTCGCTTCAATTCATATTATACTATTTTTTTATATATATTGTATATATGTGTGTTCGTAACTACTATTATATAGGTACGTAATAATCCGGCTGGGTTTCAATCTACGGCCGTTTGATCGTGACGACACTCCCCTTTGACTAATATTTAAGTCTGAAAGACAGCAACAGGTGGAGAGCGAACGTCCACCACATAATTCGTGGCGATCACGACCGTTAGCAATGTGGAAAATGACGCAAGGAGGAAGAGGAGCGAGAGGAAGTTTAATTATTAACAAAATTGTTACCTATGTATAAATTTGTGCTTATTTAAATATCAAAGGCAAAACACGGAACTGAATAACTCTTGGGTATTCGATTGAACGAATAGAAATAGAGGTGACTTAATTCAATTTACTGCCTCACGTCAAATTCCCACTTCTACAAGTTAAACCCGTGGAATTGAGTGGTCGCATTCCTATACGGGACCGAGCGGGGTTCGATGCAAATAAGAGCATTTATGCGAGGTGCCTACAATGGTCATTACCACGTTTCAATTCGCCCTGAATTGCATCGCTCTAAGCAGCTAAATGCCGTAAAACGAAACCCACGGTCGCACCGGCCGGGGTCCACGCATATACGTCGACGGAATATTCATGACACGCCCGATAAATGGAGTAGTGGTGCAATTCAATAGCACGCTCCTAACACCCCGCTTTAGGTGCGGCCGTAAAGAAATCACCGGCCGCGAACTCAGTCGCAAGGGGCGAATGGTAACGCGATAAGGGACTGATAATTTTTCATGTACGAATCGCAAGTTGGCGCAGAGTAGACACAGATGCCTGTTTCCCAGCGGCATTAAGTTATTAGCCAGGCGTTTGGTTCCAATACACGTTCGGACATGGCACCGAACGTTTCACTCTTCAATTTGAATTCAATGGACGGAATTAGAGAGAACAAGCGGAGCGCCGGCAAAACCGAGTCGATAAAATACGAACATTATGCGACGTGGGATTTGCTCAATTTACCCAGTGGGATTATGTAAATTCTGTAAACTTAAAATATTTTAAAGATTTAAAATAAGCTAATGTGATGACATTGTTTTCATTTTATACGCAATACTCAACGCGGGAAAACAACAATGCAAATGCATTTTGCACTTGGGTCATTTTAATGTCTAATACAGTGCGAAATTTCTTACAAGCAATTTTTTGTCGGTAACAACGATTCAAGATATTGGATTCTGTAACCGCTGTTGTTCACTGAACTTCACGTAAAGTGTCCTGCATACTCCGCATCACGAGTTCGCAGAACTGACATCTATACCGGGGTAAATAGAGACGGTTTTCGCAGTCCGCTTTTCACCAAGCATATAATGGGGCCCAATCCCCCATATATGACAGGGCTCATCGCCAAACATCGGGCATAATGTTTTAGCAAACGATTTTAGTACGTAAAAAAAATAAAAACAATTAAACGGTACAAACCGATGGATTCGAAATACTCAATCATCATCAGATCGTAATTTAGCCACTCGTATAGAAATAGCTTTTGATTTTTTTACAATTTTTTCGTGAGCGTTTGGTTTGGGTCATGCTCAACTTTTTTTAATTCGTTTTCTCATTTTATACAAAATTATTTCTATTTAATGCTTTATAATATAGTTGCAAAGTAACATATATAATATGGGAGAAGGATATAATACAAAAAATAGAGGGTTAATTTGACTAACACTAGGTCGCGCATCCCTGAGTTCTACTTGTCGCGTTTGAATGTACGTAAATCTACGAACAGTTGATTAGCTTAATTGAGGTCATGAATCGTAGCGATCGCGAGGACAGCCGTATCGTGTTTAATTAACTAACGAATGGACGTACATTAGATTATCTTAATGTAGATACGTAGTCGCGCACACAGCAGCAGAACGCGCTGGCGAAATATTAACATCGTAGCATAACAAAAGAGTGCTAATTTTATGAAGTCATCTCTCGATATGAAACCGCTTTTTCAGATTTCGTAGAACACCGTCAACATAAAATTAGGTGGACTACCGTAACCGTAAGAGTCTTTTAAATAAATAGTTTAACTTCAGATAATGAGTGCCCTTAACCGATGTATGAGCAAATGTATGGATATGAACGAAGCGAGTGAAGTGTGCCAGATTCAAACTAAGTGGAAGCGGATGTAAATGTGTATTGTACTGCAGAAGACGCCCTGTAATGTGAAATTCAACACCAAACCAATCATAAAATTTCAGGGTTTTATAATAATGCGTTCTGCGTAAATCTTTTTAAAATAAATTTGTAATTATTATGTAACAAAAATGGAAATTACATGGGACTAAATTTATAATTAAACACTAATATTGACGATGGCTTTTAATTATTATACGTTTAAAAGGACTATCTATAATTTAACTCTTTATCCCACAAAAGATAAATATGAATATAAAATATAATACATACAAACAAGGGAAAGATCTTGTCTAGCGACCACAAATACAGTGGTTGTAGTTGGAATTACTCGAATATATCCAAAGGCATGTTTAGCTAGAACAAATTATTCCATTAAGTAAATTCTACTTCGATTCGACTGCAATACGAAACGTTCGTAAGTAACTTAGTAGAATTAAGGTATAGTTTTGAGATTACTACTTCGAGTTTTAACTTGCAGCCTTGACTTCATTTAGAATGGCATGATATATCTATATACATATTACTTTACGGGTGGTAAGAGGTATCAATCACTATTCCTTTTTAATCATGCATGTACCCTGCACTAATTCTGACAGAAATTAAAACTCATATTTAGCATACAGTACATAATTTACATTTTACATTTATTAATAACACTATATTGCTATTTATCTGTACAAAATTTGCTCATCGTTGTAAAGTTACGGTATAAACATAGCTCAGTTACATAAACAAATATAAGACAGGGTTCTTAACTGCACTAATGAAAGTGGTTAAAATCATTCAAAAGTAAATCTTCAAGTCGACGTTGACAAAACAATTTAACTCCTTCACCGCACCCGAAATGATAACGAGAAAGTTTGGGAGTCCCAAAAGTGTGTCTCGTAAAGTCCTTATCGTACATGTACAATTACAACAAACAACAGTTTGCGGGCACGCAGCATTTGTTTATCGTAAGCCACGTCGCACCGCTGAAGCTTTTAATCCTAAACAAATATCAGGAAGCCGCGTTGTCTGTATAAATTCTCCATCTCCGGGGAACGCCAACCCGCTGGTATCCGACCAGATACAATGAGAAACGGTAAGGTAATGATTAAATCTCGCAGTCGCGGGCAATAATATAAACAACTGATTAAACCGGCCCCGTGGTCACAAAAGGAGACATTAGTTAGGGGCAGCTCTTCGCTGCGTAGCAAACCGATAGTGGCAGGAAACGATAACTGGTACACGAGGCACGAAACCGTCGGATTATTTCCGCGAATCGTGCTTTTGGCACCGCAGTATTCCTTTTGTTTATTATTATCAGTCACACTTCTCACTACACAGCGCTTTATATGGAACAACTGAAATTCATAACCGTAACACCTTTGTTAAGAATAACATGCGTGAAAAATTGGCCACGTCATCCTCTTTTAATCTAAGATTAAAGAGAGTTGGCCTTCTTTTTCTTAGGCTGAAGATTTCTGAAAGGATGGCAGTTAAGTTTTGTTAACTCAGCAGTTTATATGACGAAATATCTGCCGTTCGAGGGAACCATTCTCTGCCTGAGTTTTACGTAACGATGGCTTACTTTTCATTTCTTCACACAACGCGTATATCTTTCCACACCATAATAAATTGATAAAAGCGAGTATCTGCGCAGATATCTCTAGCATAAGTTAAAGTTAGTTACAACTTTTATAAATTCTAGCAGAGCAATATCCACTCTAAAATGTAAGTGAAATAGAAAAGCAGAGTTGCACGTCGAATGATAGTGGAATAATTGTTATCGGATAGGATTAACTAATAGCAAGAAATCTTTTGTATTGAGTATTATTTCCTTAGGAAATTTGGAAAATTTTTTTTTACTCTGCCACTAAGCGACACTACCACTGTCATTTATTGTCATCACATCTTGCATATCTTCACCTAGTAAAGGGCTGAACATTAGTTCTATTAGTGATGGTATAAAAAGTTTTCCTCTCTCACTCGATTAAGAGTTAAGTTGTAGGGTTAAAAATATAAAGCAACCCGAAGTTTTACGGAGCGGGTGTTCATAATTAGAAGGGGGGATGCGCAGCCACGACTAACTACATTATACATTGCAAATGTTAAGCGAACAGCGTACAGAAAAAAATTTAGATGCAAAGTCAATTTTTTAAAAAACAAACATGGAACCACGATTCTGATAGTGTCAGTTGCGATCGTGGTTTAGTTGTGTTATGGCCAGTGTTACGACTATAAACACGTATTTAAATCGCGGAATATGTGGATCTATTCCTATTGTGTCATTTATATGCGTTTAATCTGTTGACGAAGTAATTCGTCAATCTTCATTTATCAGATGGCATCTGTTATCCTGGTCGATGTAACTTGTACTCGTATTACTATACAATTACAGTGGGTGGCCAAATTATTAGGTACAGTGATGCGATCTTTGTATTTTCTAGATTAATTAAAATTCCGTAACAAATGATTAGACGTAGGTATTTTATATTTTTTTTATTTTTCAGCATTCTATTGGGAATAAAAAAACTACAAAAAACATTGTACAAGACTTTTTTATATTTTTTTATTAGTAATATGAATATTGTGAAAATTATTGAATATATTTTAATATTTAGTAATGTCACACTCTGCTGCAATAAGAGCTTATATGCGGGAAATGCTCTCAATGCATGTTTTTGCGTATTCCTTTAGTTTGGATTTGTGATGCCATTCTCTGATGAGAGTTTCAATCAAATGCAGCAGCTTGGTGGTAATTATTTCTTTTGCAATCGCCCCTTGGTGGGTTCCCATATGTTTTCGATTTATTCTAACATTTATTCTAACATATACATCAAAGTATAAATTACTGTCCTTATTAATTTGGCCACCTACGGTAAGTAAAAGTAGTAGGAGGAATAAAGAAAGAGTCAAAGTAAAATGACATTTCTTTACGAAACAGCTTAAAGATGAACTTACTAGATAGCTACAATATACAAAGCTCAAAGTCGGACGTTGTGACAAAATATTGTTGTCACATTTGGGCATGCGCTTTGGACTTGCTAAGACGCGCTATCAGACTTAACTGATCTGCTCTGACTTATAATTTCGTGTAATGGTACGACCTTCACCATATACTAATAATTTCAAATCTATTGTGCATATTCAAAAGAGAACATACAAAAAGTAAGACTTCGCCCAGACAATCAGTGCTCCTACCACTGGTTAAAAGCAACGAATTATGGTTGAAGTCAGCTCTCAGCTTATACTTTGGACCGCGGTCTGTTTGGCTAGCGCTATCGCCCAGAGCACTCGCTAATTTCCGCGGCCGCCGACCGCGTGACAAGTCCTAGACTTTGGACGTGATTACGAGGAGATGACTGCTTGATTTATTACTTATATCTTGCCCTTTGGCGGTGTAGCTTAGAAATTATAAAAATATATTAAAGTGTACGTTAGTACTTTAAAACTTTTTATATATCATTAAAATGCAAGTATATTTATGAGTAAAATCAAATAAAATCTACCTAAAAATTAAGGTAGTGGTGATTACAATCAATGGCGGATTACGCACAAACATTCTCTTTCAGTTCCGAAGTACCATAGTTATATTATACAAACGTTTTGTAGTTCTGCGGTGTAAATAAGAAATACTAACCGGATTTAAACCTTTTTTGAAGTCGATTAAAAGTAAAAAACGAGTAATGAACGTATTAACAGAATTAGGTTGTTCGCGGTACAACCAAAAGAAAATTATTTGAACGCAAGAATAACGCGCGTATTTCTGGCAACTATTACATTTAGTTATATCTCAATGGTTAGAACTAGAGCAGTAGCACTAGTAGCAGCGTAGAATAGCAGCTACAGCATTAAGTCTAGTTAACACGCTGCTTACGAATAGACACAATACCAGAGGAGATACAAGTATAATACGAAACGCAGACATAAATATCTCTATTTTGCAGTGCAGCCGGTGGCTTTGATTTGTTTTGCACCTAACTGTCATTGACTTGAAGCCTATATTTCTTTAACATACATTCAAACAACTCCAAATAAAAAAAGTTAGCATCCGAGCACACGTTAAATATTTTCAAACACTACAAATCAGTTTATAAAAATAAAAGCAAGAAAGCTTTAAGCTCCACTAAGTGGTAAAGAGACCGCGCGTACTCGTATCAGCCGTCGCGCTACTCAGCAAAACAAACTAGAAGCTTCGGTAGCAATAGGTATTAGTACACAAAAATGGTAGACTACGCTTTGTTTGAACGTTCTGTGTCCGACATGTCAAATCAATTAGTGCCAACAGGCTGCTGTAAGGGTTGCTCGCTCCAGGTGGTCACCATCGATCCGTTTCACGCGACCTATTTATTTAATCAATGCACCGATTCCCTATTCAGGTTCATTAATAATGCAGTAATACTCAGCTGACATCTGATGACACAGGCCTACACAACCATATGAATCTCCTATGATTATTATTGCTGTCAATTAAATAAATGCAAGCACAAAGAAATGGCAAATACGAAAGTAGTACTTAATAAATTCTTAGACGAATAAAGTAATATATATGTTTGCGTATATTACAAACCGATTTATGACTAATAAGTAACGTACTGTAACAATATGCAGGTATGTTTCCTAATCATGACGTAGTTCGAACCGCTTGAACACTCTCGAGTGAGTTCTATCGCTCTTGCAGTAACGGGTCAAGCTGCCGTTAGATCTCCTGAAGCATCCACAAATTAGAATGTTATGACGGCCTAGACCCGTCAGATCATGTCGAGATTCACTGTTCAGGACCCAAGTTCAGCCTTGTCTCAACCCAATAAATTTGTTAATGTCTTTATGCTGACGTTAACACGCATAAGAAAAACAAGAGTCCTTACGCTGCCCAACGGAGTCAAAAACGACGTTAACTATAACAATCACAACGTCAATAGTGGAAATTAAATTTACTACATTTCGAAATTACAATCATTTAGACTTATGTATGGTATGGCCAAATAAACCGCAGACCTACTGATTACGTCGGAAAGAGATGCCGAGATCTTAATGTGTAAGGATCCCGCAGTAGTAACGCTGGCTGTACGTCGTGAAAGTGGATATGATAGAAACAATCGCACAAAAGAGGATGATCGAGGCATAGACGAGTAGACTAAGTAGGAAAGCGGACGCTGATAGTAGGCCAGGAAATCGGTAGGCAGCAGTAGAGAGAGACACAAATAACTATTATTGTAGCCTTTGCGGACTACTTTTTTGTTGGGTGTCAATGGTGTGAGTACATTGGTAGTTTTGTTGTCGACTTGCCTAAGTAATTTATTGAGAATATGCAACAAAACATTTGTGAGCTATATAATGGAAAAACAGATCTTTATTATTTTAAATACGTGGCATACACGTGGCATATAACGTACTTTGATAAAACTGCGTTTGGATTGCAGATATTCGAACCGTGATTGTTAGAAATTTATAATTTATTTGTCTGCCTTAACACAGCTGATAAGGAAATTTATCGAAATACTACCGGAATAAATTCGTGCAAACACTAATGAATATGGAACAGTAGATTGTCTGCGCCTGCGTCGATGTTTAATTAAATTTATTAGGTACTTTCGTTATTATCAGAAGAGAAAAAATACATTAAGTCCAAGGTGAAGATACAACCCTGTAGTTCTGGGCTCTCAAGAATAAGACTACGGTATCCCCTGCCTGTCGTAGAAGGCGACTAAAAGGGGCCTCGGGTTCATTGGGCGACAAGGGTGGGGGCCTTTGTCGTCCGCCAAGGTGGACCCGGGAAGAAGGCGACATCGGCTGGCCCGTGTCGCCTTGCACTGCGAGGGCACAGGCGGGGAGTAACCTCCCCCGGGAAGTGCTCTCTATGAGCACACTGCAGAGGGGCTCCGGTGCGTTCCACTGGAGATCCGGAGCCCCTCACCATGCACCGAGGAAGGGCCACCGGGGAGGTTTTAGTGGGTAAAAACCCCACATAACCGCCGCCTTCCCCCCAGAAGGCGGAGTATCTTTCTGAAGATATCCTCTCCTCGTTAACAAAAAAAAAGGTGAAGATACAAAGTACGTAGGAGTTCTTTTCAAATGTAGCTCTTCATAATGTAAACGTGTAACGTGACGCCCAAGTGCTATATAATTCAAATTTATTTTTCATATTTTGTAATCATATAAACACTATTCCACAAACGAAATAACACAATTTCCCAAGACATTATTAATTTATAGTAAATAAACAACCATATTGACTGCTATACCTAAAATACAGTTGAAGGAAAATTATTACACCACCGCGGCGGTAACTTGCTTTTGTATTCTTGACACACAGTATGAGCAATAACTTTGCTTACGGGTCAGCACCTCTTTGTTGCGTGCTTTTACGGCACTATAAAATATCTTGCGTAGAAGATAGACTAGTGCGTTCTCTACGCCACTAAAGACGCGCAAGGGCATCGCTATAAACATTCCAGAAACAAAATTACCTATACCACTGTATGGTACACTATAAAATTATATATTCAAGTCGGCGCGTAGCTTTTAAACAATTGTTTAATTTCAAATGAACATAATGAACGTAACAGAACTGAAAACAATAACTTTAATTTTTAATAATATAGCTAAACAAAGGTAAAAAATTGCATTCTTAGTGATATAATAGGATTGATAAGCTAGTGCGATTTACCATCCTTGATCGCATTCCATTTAACATGAGATGGGATCGTGGTCAAGCACTTGCTTAGAAAGTATATAAAAATCTTGGAATCCTCTAGAAGGAATATCTCTTGAAGGATTCCCAATGAATAGTAAAAAAGTAATTTCACTAGATACTGCGTTATTACAACAAGTAACCGATGAATACTGGATGTATGTGACGAAGCTTCGTTGATTGGCCTGAGAAACTGACCGCGGTAGGCACCGGATTTGAAGGTATTAGGTCGCTTAGCTTGAATCTCTGCTGGGAGCAACATGGGACAAGAGCTCCCGAGAATAGACCTTAGCTTGGGTGCTTATTATAATGCCACCAGTGGTATCACTAAAGGTTCAGCGGTAAAAACGTTTTCCTTATTGACGACCTTTTTTGCATCTGTTGTTTCCATAAATACTATATCGACATACAAAAGAAGAGCTTCGTCTGTTCTTTCGTTCGACGAACGTGTACACAAGTGGCACCATAAAATACCTCTGCCTGTCCCTCTGGGTCAACGGTGTTAGTGCTTACATTTATTTACTGTTTAAAAACGTAGGTATCCCTCAGAAGGGACCATGAAAAAATAAAATATATCTCTAACACAGCGAGGGGTACATTTATTAACTTTCACTAAAGATAAAAACGTTGAATATCTCGAAGGAATCTGTTCCGCGAAGTAATGAAGGGGTAGTGCATACGATATGGTCGAAACGTGTTTCTAATTCCATCGAGTGCAGATAGTCCACGCACGAGCGTATCTTAGAAGCTCTCCTGTTATCGACTGCAACCATTACATATGTAAATTGCACTTTCGTTATTTACGCTAATTGGAGCGTTATATCGAGCCGCACTACATTTTCATTATCGGAAAAGGTTTTAGAGATAGAAATCAGTTTAGCCGTGGCACAAAGGGAAATGCCGACACCAATTCGTTTTCCGTATACACATCATCATTTGCGTGTAAAAATAAACAAATCAACAATCAAACTTGATGATTATTAGTTCGATCTCAAGTCATCGTTCCTTTAATCACTATTAAAAGAGATATTTTCTACGTGTTTAGTCGGGAAACAGGAGAAATACAGTCCATTTTCCCAGATCGCTCAGTGCACATGTGAGGAACGTGCATAGTTATTAGGCAGAAGAGAAGAAGTCCAGCATACGATTTAATTGCTGGAAGTTTGAATAAGATTCCAGATTATTACAATGAGCCTCCAATTTTCAGATAATTAAGTAAAGATCATCCCTTAGCTAGCGAGTAGTATAAGTAATGATAAAAAGATGGCGATTGCTATATCTGTTCACCCATTTTGATTTTAGGCTGACGACATCTCGCATGATGATGTGTTTCATACAGTACCACAGTATTTTTATTAAGGGAGATAAAACACAGTGTTTCCCTTGTTACCTTGATATCCACAAAATTGCAATCTACTAAGACAACATCATGTATACACACAAAGTTCTATTTTTAAATATAAGATAATAGTAGATAATACAAAATGTTATCCTTTTACGTACAAACAAATGCAGGAACTAACGTCGAGCGTTGTCTGTTGACTTGAAATAAAAAAAAGAAACATTGCAATACTGTTCCTGTTGCAAGCACGAGCTAATAACAAACAAGGAAAAACGCCGATAGTGGTCCGCGAGTTGATAATCCCGGCAGATGTCCCGGGACGTCCGGAAAACGACGCGACAGGACTGTCCCAGTATAAGATTCCGGGAAGATTGTCCGTACTGATTTGCCGGGACAATGGTCACTGCGGGATCTTCCCAGTTTACACCAGCGCGAGCTGGTTGACAGCTTTTGTATCTATGCCGTATTATTTCTCCGGAATTTAAGGAAAACACATTTTATAGGAAACACCTTTTCAAAGACAATGAGTGCAGTCGTTTGAAAATAACTTGTATTATGTCTTGTTATCTCAAAAAGTCGTGGTATAAGCGTGAAATATAAATATAGTTATTAAATTATAATTATAAAGGAAAAAACTTACTGAAGATAATAAGGTGTATAAACAAGAGCCCACTCCATAGTTAATAACAAGTAAATACCCTGAAAATAATACAGGGTAAGATGAAAATATTATATTGGTTTAAATAATAACATTTAAAAGTATGCTATATATTGTATGTGTGTAAAGTATGTCTCCGTATCCCGATGGAATACAAAAAGGTGGGATCGTTTTTGACGAATTTTTCAGAAATTCAGCTAGCGTAATTAGTCTTAGTCTTGAGTTCAAAAATAGAATATTAACCTATTGGTAATCCTAGCCGTATAGGATTAGAATCAGAGAGCTATCGTAAGTCGAACGCTTAGCTACTAATGGATTTGAAATATATGTATGTATGTAATGAGAAAACAAACAAATCGGAACTGAGGCTTAAGTATAACACTATATTTTACTTAAGACTCAATTACGATTTTTTGTTTTCCTATTACATACATTTCAAATTAAAAAGCATTATTTTCTATTACATATTCTTTCCATTCGTTTGACATATAGGTGTGTATAAACCAATTTGAGACTTAGTAAAGCAGTTACAAGGTAAAATATGCCGAAGTGAGACTCCAGTAGTTTATATTTAGAGAAACAACAAAAGGTAATCAAACATTCTAAGCGCATTCCCTTGGTGACAGATGACGCGGCACCGGCTCACACGGGCTGACAAAACCTGGCATCGCGTCGACGCGCAGCCACCGTAGCAAAAACCGTCACATCTCTCGCGCGGCTGCGCGAATCTTTATTTATTATTCAACAAAATTCTACTTTTTTAATGGCCACAATAAATGTCGCGTCGCCCGACCGATGGAAAAAGTGGTACAGACGCCGACCTATGTTTAATTCGGTGCCGAGTGTATATTATTAAATTGGGTTATAAAATTTTGTGATACATTCGTGCTGCGTAACTGAGATGGGGTGTTGGGTCTCTTTTTCGCCAATTAGTTCCGCGTTAACGCGTCCCATTCTGACCTAACCGGGATAAGTGCACGCACGCTCCCTGTTGTGATTTGCAAACAATAGCTTGTCGACCGCCGTGTTACTGTCTGCAGACTTTTGATATGCCAAAGGTACCGCGTCAAATTAAACACTCATTTAGTTTTGCATACTAATGTCAGCTTATTTCAAATCAAAGACAAATTCTTTTTTTTTTGTAAGTGAATCACTGCTGTTTCATTTTTAATTTTGCTTCTTTAACGGTATACATTATTTTGTACAAATTGCGCCTCACATTTTTAACCATAGAGGTTTATAACCAGATAGTAAATATTGTTGCTAAATTGGTATGTACTCTCGAGAGTAAAGGTTAATAATAACAAAATAACTATGAGAAAGCAATACCTGCAGCGAGCCCGGAAATTAGAAATAAGATTGGTAGATAAGGATTAGAAATAAGTAATAAATAGAATAATGAAAATAGAAGTAAGAACGGATAGGAAACTATGTTAGAATAAAATAAATAGAAATGTAAATTAGCATTAAAAAATAGAATTAAGGTAGAATAGTAGTGAAATGAATGAAAGGAAGTAAACAGAAAGGAAGGAAACTGAAATCATCCTAACCAGGGTAATTAGACATAACATAGGCAGACTATAATTAGAGTGAAAAGGACAAGGGGGCAATAAAACTCTGAATGAATATATAAGTCAGTAGTCATGCCCCGTGTTACATAAAACAATAATAATAATAATAACAAAGGAAATGTCCCTTCATTTTTTTTTTAATAAAGACACATTTCAACAACGAGTAAAGGCATATATTAAACTCACATATATTGAAAGCTTGTTACATTCCGAATCGATGCGACAAATACGGCGGTAGATGTTTATTTTGATTTGAACTAACAGAAACAAAGATCTTCGTTTGGAGTTTGTGCGGCATGCCAAAGCTTTTACTTCCCCATTAATAATGGCATTCGACTTTTAAGGCTCGAGAGCCAAGCACGCATTGTTGAATTCTGTACGGCGTCTCCTATTGTGGCGTGAACAATAATTTGCAACTGAACCCTGCCTTAAGACGGCGAAAGGATCAAGTAACGGTGGCTTTAGACGAAGCATTAGGCTTTCAAGAGTAATCCTTTTCCACTAAGCTGGATTACCAACTGTTGGCCTGCGTATCTCCTCATTGTACAGAGTAGGTTAATAAACAACCAAACTTTGTACATTCCTATGCACTAAAACAAATTTTTCTATGATCACCGTACATTACTGAAAATATCTTTCGTATACATAACTGACATCAAAACTAGATACGTGATGACACATGGTAATTATTAAAAATTAATTTTATTTCCAACAATGCTAATTGAGTTCAATAATGTCATTTTTTTTGCTCGATAAGGAAAGTAATAGTCTGAGAAGACCTCTGGAGGCAGGTCTTCTCGCAGCAGGACTAACTCGTGCAATTCTGCACTCGCGCTCTGTTGGAATTGTTAATACAATAATACAGCCTATAGATGTATTTTGCAGTTCCAATTTATTGAAGGTGCATAAAAATGCGTGGAAGTATTATTTGTTTTTTTTCAATCAAATTCGAATTCAAAAAAGGAGGCGGTTCTCAATTCTTTATACGTTTTTTTGTATGGTTGTTACCTTATAACTTTCGACTTCTAGTTCTGATAATGGCATCTTTGAGAAAACCAAGGTCTTAAATTTGCATTAAATTTGTGTGCTACAAATGGACGAATAACTCGATACACGTCAGCCGATTTCGATGATTGATTTTTAATTGGAAGGAATGTACTTTAAGAGAAAATAGTAGTAAAATTTTAGTTAGGTACTGATTAATTCTATTTCGTAATATTACTACGATAATACGTAAATATAAAGTGTGCGTCCGCGCGTAATGGCGTTTAAAGCTTGATTAGTTTAGAAACATGATTTTGTTTTTGCTCGTAAATATACTTGTTGACTCCATAGAAAATATAGTGGTACTTCTGAGTTACTTATACTGTGACAGGTATTAAGAGTCTACAGTTCACCTGACATCGTATTTGTATCATTGATACCCACCCTTGTTCGTTAGATTTGTGTAGGTAAGAATAAAGCTTTGTTACTATAGTTATATCTCCCTAATCCTTTGTATTTCAAACTAACAATTCAGAGATAACGACCCCGAGATGAATTTCAGTAATCAACATTTTTCAAACTTCTGTGTAGTTAAAATGGAGTCGTAAATATTTATAAAACTTTTTGAGATCAATAATCGTCACTATTGGTACCTTTGCTTGCCTGTATATTATAAATACAGTATGGTTGCCGGTATATTACCTAACATTGAGAAAGGAGCATCTTTTATTGAAGGTCTGTTAGAGTCGTCTCTAACATTTTCTGTCTCACATTCAGACATAAGATGATATCTAGTTAGCCTTTCTACTTTCACTTACTAGAACGCCTTTCTAAAACCTTTGTATTCCTTGCTGTCTTGTGTATATGTAAGTTAATTTTCTATTTGCTAACAAAACGTACTGCCAACATTAAGTAATTGCCAAATAATAAAAAAGAAAACAGATTTTTTAACAAACACGTTTCAAGTGTTCACTTCACCCGATTTAATTAAAAATATTGGAGTTCAATGAGAGTGATGCAAACGTATATTAAACACATTACGCTAGCGACGTCGAGCGCGCTTCAAAATCTGCTCGTTATTTTACGAAACTGTAGTTTTTTAACGAACTGGTACGAGTGAATACTGTGTGATGTAAAGCCATTGTAGCCTCTTTATGAGCCACTATTTAAAATTCATGATAATCAGTCAGAGTGAAATAAATAGCTGTGTTCGGTCTCGATCTGCTCGCCCGGGAGTTCCAATACTAAGCGTCATGTACTAATAACTAAATTTTTTTTCGCTTACATAAGGACAAAAAATGACCAATAAAATTTATGGCCTGTATAAAGCAAATTATCCTATCACAAATTAGACCAAATAGACGAAGTAACTATGTACGCTTGGTATTGTGAATCACCATCATAATATGGGCAGCCCATTTAATACACTAGCCATTTATTCATTGCATAGTCTTCACCTATAATTGCGATGGCATTAATCATGTAATTATTATACTGTTTTGTATTTTTATATAGTAATATAGTGCGTAACTTGGACTATGAGAAGTTGGGATAGTCGTATGGTAAATGCTTTCGTAATGTGGTCTGGGGGAAGGCTGTTTCGTATGGCGACACATTATGTAGTCTGGCGAAGCATTTCATTCCAAACAAAATGGACGGCAAACGTGATGGTCGCCGACGAAATAGTCTCACACAATCCCCAAGGCGGTGGAAGGCAACAAGCAGCGTGCGGACCGCACCCACTAGAAGTTGCTTATACGTCACGATCCTCAGCAGTGATGAGACGAAGGAATAGTAAAAATGATCATTGTGTTGGTGTTCAATAAATAAATAGAGCATAAATAATCGGAGCATTGTTTTATTTAACTCGTTTAGTTTCATGGAAAGAATCACATGTAAAATTAGATACACTTGACCTGTTACTTTGCTCTACCTATTTCCATACAACTTGTGATCTTAAACAAGTATCTTAAGTCGGTAGCCGCGATCTAATCCCTGGTACGATCGAGTCGCTCATTAACAAGATTTATGGCTGAAACATAAACTTGTCGTGCGGCCTAAAGCTTTGTTTACGAGCGAAAGATTGGCAAGATACCGTGTTCACTAGTGCCTTATGCATGAAGTGTTGTTCGTCACGCTTGATTGATTTATTTGTTCGATGTTTATATTAGTAAGTAGGTCAAATCTTTCAGCTTCTACAGCTAATGTATGGTTGGAAATATATGCATATAGAGGCAGCTTTAATAGATTCCACAGCCACCCCTTGACACAGCTCAAAACTTGGTAATTTAAAAAAAAGTTGATCGTGCAAAATGTTAAAACACCGCAATTGGAATATCATTAACATTATAGACATAGAAATTTATTTATTGGCATTACAATACAAAAACACATCACAGACAGAATATAACACACATTAAAAAAGAATGAAATATAGACAAAACACAGTTAAAGTTACACGGACAAATAATAGAAAACATATGATGCCAATATCGGACACCGTCTCAGCGACATCGCTGATTTTCAGCGGTCTACATTTTTAAATTGTCATTGTCCGGGATTGTTGTTGTCTGTGAGTCCGGAAATTTATGAGCGATCACCGAGCCGTCTATTGTAAATACGTTAATTTATGTTCAAATCCGCAAAACCTTTGTAGTAATGGCAAACAAGACTAAGCAATGATAAGTAGAACTTTAAGGGTTACACTTAAAACGCAAACTACACAAAACTAGGATGAATCGGTAACTTAATAAACACTATATGACAGAGTTTATGTATTAAAATCAATCTATAAAATCACTTTTTCAAATCACGAACAATAGCAACACGTGCACGTCAAACTAACTCACGTTTTAAGCTCCTACATATTCCGGGAGTTGATAGGAGACCTGGCTGTCGAGAGAGGTCGGAATCTCCATGTTGAAATATCGCGCAGTTCGTGCGAACCGGGCGGCCGTATCGATTGCCCGTAATCCGATAATAATGAATAGGAAATAGTACAGGCATGCCCCAGTTGAAAGTTCCCCGAACAACTGCAGGCACGAAGTTTTATCGCGAAGCATAATTCGGCCCCGCCGTCACGCGCTGTCCGCCCGAGTTTATCGCGAGACTCGATAGTTCCCTAGGGTATACCGAAGAAATTCACAACAATACCACTCGACTAACGAAAATAAACTTGGGCTTCGTACCTTGAAATGGTTTCGTGCACATAATACACCGGTGAAACTAAAATAAAATGTGTCCTAGAATGGTGTTCGATGTTTATATTAGTAAGTAGGTCAAATCTTTCAGCTTCTACAGCTAATGTATGGTTGGAAATATATGCATATAGTGGCAGCTTTAATAGATTCCACAGCCACCCCTTTAACACAACTCAAAACTTGGTAATTTAAAAAGTTGATCGTGCAAAATGTTAAAACACCGCAATTGGAATATCATTAACATTATAGACATAGAAATTTATTTATTGGCATTACAATACAAAAACACATCACAGACAGAATATAACACACATTAAAAAAGAATGAAATATAGACAAAACACAGTTAAAGTTACACGGACAAATAATAGAAAACATATGATGCCAATATCGGACACCGTCTCAGCGACATCGCTGATTTTCAGCGGTCTACATTTTTAACTTATCATTGTCCGGGATTGTTGTTGTTTGTGAGTCCGGAGATTTATGAGCGATCACTGAGCCGTCTATTGTAAATACCTTAATTTAAGTTCAAATCTACAAAACCTTTGTAGTAATGGCAAACAGGACGAAGCAATGATAAGTAGAACTTTAAGGGTTACACTTAAAACGCAAACTACACAAAACTAGGATGAATCGGTAACTTAATAAACACTATATGACAGAGTTTATGTATTAAAAATAATCTATAAAATCACTTTTTCAAATCACGAACAATAGCAACACGTGCACGTCAAACTAACTCACGTTTTAAGCTCCTACATATTCCGGGAGTTGATAGGAGACCTGGCTGTCGAGAGAGGTCGGAATCTCCATGTTGAAATATCGCGCAGTTCGTGCGAACCGGGCGGCCGTATCGATTGCTCGTAATCCGATAATAATGAATAGGAAATAGTACAGGCATGCCCCAGTTGAAAGTTCCCCGAACAACTGCAGGCACGAAGTTTTATCGCGAAGCATAATTCGGCCCCGCCGTCACGCGCTGTCCGCCCGAGTTTATCGCGAGACTCGATAGTTCCCTAGGGTATACCGAAGAAATTCACAACAATACCACTCGACTAACGAAAATAAACTTGGGCTTCGTACCTTGAAATGGTTTCGTGCACATAATACACCGGTGAAACTAAAATAAAATGTGTCCTAGAATGGTGTTCGATGTTTATATTAGTAAGTAGGTCAAATCTTTCAGCTTCTACAGCTAATGTATGGTTGGAAATATATGCATATAGTGGCAGCTTTAATAGATTCCACAGCCACCCCTTTAACACAACTCAAAACTTGGTAATTTAAAAAGTTGATCGTGCAAAATGTTAAAACACCGCAATTGGAATATCATTAAAATTATAGACATAGAAATTTATTTATTGGCATTACAATACAAAACACATCACAGACAGAATATAACACACATTAAAAAGAATGAAATATAGACAAAACACAGTTAAAGTTACACGGACAAATAATAGAAAACATATGATGCCAATATCGGACACCGTCTCAGCGACATCGCTGATTTTCAGCGGTCTACATTTTTAACTTATCATTGTCCGGGATTGTTGTTGTTTGTGAGTCCGGAGATTTATGAGCGATCACTGAGCCGTCTATTGTAAATACCTTAATTTAAGTTCAAATCTACAAAACCTTTGTAGTAATGGCAAACAGGACGAAGCAATGATAAGTAGAACTTTAAGGGTTACACTTAAAACGCAAACTACACAAAACTAGGATGAATCGGTAACTTAATAAACACTATATGACAGAGTTTATGTATTAAAAATAATCTATAAAATCACTTTTTCAAATCACGAACAATAGCAACACGTGCACGTCAAACTAACTCACGTTTTAAGCTCCTACATATTCCGGGAGTTGATAGGAGACCTGGCTGTCGAGAGAGGTCGGAATCTCCATGTTGAAATATCGCGCAGTTCGTGCGAACCGGGCGGCCGTATCGATTGCCCGTAATCCGATAATAATGAATAGGAAATAGTACAGGCATGCCCCAGTTGAAAGTTCCCCGAACAACTGCAGGCACGAAGTTTTATCGCGAAGCATAATTCGGCCCCGCCGTCACGCGCTGTCCGCCCGAGTTTATCGCGAGACTCGATAGTTCCCTAGGGTATACCGAAGAAATTCACAACAATACCACTCGACTAACGAAAATAAACTTGGGCTTCGTACCTTGAAATGGTTTCGTGCACACAATACACGGATGAAACTAAAATAAAATGTGTCCTAGAATGGTGTTCGATGTTTATATTAGTAAGTAGGTCAAATCTTTCAGCTTCTACAGCTAATGTATGGTTGGAAATATATGCATATAGTGGCAGCTTTAATAGATTCCACAGCCACCCCTTTAACACAACTCAAAACTTGGTAATTTAAAAAGTTGATCGTGCAAAATGTTAAAACACCGCAATTGGAATATCATTAAAATTATAGACATAGAAATTTATTTATTGGCATTACAATACAAAACACATCACAGACAGAATATAACACACATTAAAAAGAATGAAATATAGACAAAACACAGTTAAAGTTACACGGACAAATAATAGAAAACATATGATGCCAATATCGGACACCGTCTCAGCGACATCGCTGATTTTCAGCGGTCTACATTTTTAACTTATCATTGTCCGGGATTGTTGTTGTTTGTGAGTCCGGAGATTTATGAGCGATCACTGAGCCGTCTATTGTAAATACCTTAATTTAAGTTCAAATCTACAAAACCTTTGTAGTAATGGCAAACAAGACTAAGCAATGATAAGTAGAACTTTAAGGGTTACACTTAAAACGCAAACTACACAAAACTAGGATGAATCGGTAACTTAATAAACACTATATGACAGAGTTTATGTATTAAAAACAATCTATAAAATCACTTTTTCAAATCACGAACAATAGCAACACGTGCACGTCAAACTAACTCACGTTTTAAGCTCCTACATATTACGGGAGTTGATAGGAGACCTGGCTGTCGAGAGAGGTCGGAATCTCCATGTTGAAATATCGCGCAGTTCGTGCGAACCGGGCGGCCGTATCGATTGCTCGTAATCCGATAATAATGAATAGGAAATAGTACAGGCATGCCCCAGTTGAAAGTTCCCCGAACAACTGCAGGCACGAAGTTTTATCGCGAAGCATAATTCGGCCCCGCCGTCACGCGCTGTCCGCCCGAGTTTATCGCGAGACTCGATAGTTCCCTAGGGTATACCGAAGAAATTCACAACAATACCACTCGACTAACGAAAATAAACTTGGGCTTCGTACCTTGAAATGGTTTCGTGCACACAATACACCGGTGAAACTAAAATAAAATGTGTCCTGGAATGGTGTTCGATGTTTAAATGGAAATGTGAAAAGCCCAAAATTCATGCTTAATTCTTATTGCTAACTGCAAGGGAAAAACCTCTCAAACAGCAATGAGGACTAATTAATTTATTTATTAATCAAGATTATTTTCATGGAAAAAAAATGACAAGGAATAATTACACGGAAATGTGTGGTGGGGTCGGCAGAGCGCGCCTTAGAGGGAGGCCTCTCGACCTGATTGCCGACGTATTAAAAGAAAGAGACCTTAGTGACGAGCGTGACTGTTAGTATGGTATTGTACCAACTAAGTGAACAGCGAGCAGGTACATTGAAGTTATATAAATACAGCCGATCATGGACTTCTTCAACAAGGGAGGAACTTGTTCTTCTTCTTGGCTGTTTGATGTTATCAGGGTCTCTACAACTTCTCAAACTACTGTTATAAGTCATTTAAAACAATTGAGGATACTGCGGCTGAGATCGTTACTCTATGCATGACAGCATTCTTATTGGAAAGCATCCGAGAGGACCGAACCACGACTCCGTCGGTTGCTTTGGTAGGAGAACTAGACTATCTAGAGCTAACATAAACATGGAGTAGTAACTTCTGGCTTGTAAATAGAGAGGAGGAAACAAATAGGCTTGCCTGGAAGAGATCGCTTACAGTGATAAGTCCTTAGTCCACATTTAGTCTATAGTTATGTTTAGTTTTACTCTAGTCGTTTATCTATCTACCTACAAAGCAGAAATAGGGCTGAGAACTTCATTTAGATACATTCAAAATAAGATCAAACCGCGACAAAATCGGTAGTTCTTAAACATATTATTCAAGTATATTGTCATCATTTGGATAAAGTATCACATCTATAGATATAAAATTACCTGGCGACACTATTGATAATCAATTCCGATTTAAAAATAAAATAAAAAGTAGCGTATCGACTCCTTTTAAATTATATGAAACCAGTATAAATAAGTTGAATAATACAAACTTTGTGGTCTGATCACGTTTAAATTCTAAAACGTAAATTCAGCGTCGAGATATAAAAATTCAAGAGACGACAAAGTGTGCAAGTGAAGAGAAGGACTGAAGGTACACAGTATAATACATGCAGCTGCACCAAAATCAACGCTTTACTGAAATATTAATTGTGTTTATTAATATGTTGTCGTAATTAGCTTAGTTGCTGTGATCAACATACGATCTGGTCACGATCATCCTAATTTTCTGTTTTAATGGCTTTTTTCATTATATTACTTTATTAGTAATCGACGGAAACTAACAACAAAAATCACATTAAATACAGATTTATATACAGAAACTAACATATTATAAGTAAATAACAAATAGTAAAAATGGATCAAATACTAAAGTAGATAAAATATACCGAATAAGACGAAAGCAAATAATTCCAGAAAAGGACAAAACAATCTAAAGCGGAAGCCTATTAGCTGATTAGAATTGTTAGATTATACAAATGCACCGGGTTATGTGACCGAGATCTACAAGTGTTAAGTATAATCATCTGTTATGAATAAGCCGCAAGGGCTCTCGAGAACAAATCTCCTCTAGAATAAGTAGATAGAAATAATAAAAGCTGAATACATAAAAATTGGAAACATAAAACGATAATTGTTGTCATCTGCAATAAATAAATAAGAAAAAATCATCTTATTAAACTTTAAAAGTAAATAATAAACGGTTTAAAAAAATGTTAGTCTACTGCAGTGATTCTAAACCTTTTTTTTGTTGTGGCACATATTTAACGATTTCACAATTAGAAGGCACACAAAGAAAAAGATAAAAATTATTTACTTAGTACAACACATTGCATAAATAGTTTATGACAAAAATTTTAAATATACGAGATAATAATATTAACATTATTATATATTTGCAAAATTTGGCGGCACACAAAAGTGCTGGTGTGGTGTTGTTGAGAATCACTGGTCTACTGACTTATTTATTCTGCGTATTATCAGCTACTCAAAGCGCACACATCGATGCAAGTCCTGTCATCCACCCGCCGATTTGCTGAAAATTGACGTTCACACATCGCCGACAGCGACCTCAACTGTACCGATACTTTACCTGTTTTTATTTCAAAGAAGATTCTAAAACCCTACCGCTCGGAGTTTTTATGACACATATCACGCTTAAAAATACGAGAAGCTGAAGTCAGTTGCAAACATTGTTTTTAGAACCTTAAATAAAAACTTATTTTATGAATAACAGTGGTCGTGAAAGAGGACATGAAACAAGAGCATAAAAAGATAGATCGGTATATAAGTTTGTTATTATGAAATATGAATTCAAGCCTAATACTAAGAGTAGCATACAAATTTGATTCATCAAACTCTATAAAACAATCTCTTGTGACTAATTCATTCGACAGAGCAGACGTGACTTCTCAAATACTCACTTCCACATTAAAAATTCTCTTCTTATCTTTTACTTTTAATGTCACATTAGAAGAACAAATCCGTGCTGGCTCGTATCATTGAATTTCCAGTTTTTGGTTTCTTAATTAAAAATAATCACTTGGTTAAATTTGTGCTCGGTGTATGGCGGTTGACAATCAAATACACAGGCACGTACACAATCATACGGACACTCAACCTGCAACACCTACATATTCATACATTTAAATTTATTTAAGAATATCATTTTTCTTTTTATTTTATTTTGGTAATTGATTTATGTATAGCAATGGCAGAGATTTTTGATTCCTGAGATACAAGTCTAGTCTGTATTTATGTTAAGAAACATTTGAATAAAGTTATTATCATTGTCTTGCCACGTGACACATATTGGAGTTAGTAACCTCCGTGTAAAGCGTAAACTTATCCATTTCTACCTCGCTATTTTGAAATGGAAATGACACCTATTTAATCAAAATATTGAAAATTCAATTTATCTGACCCTATGTCTAATGAGGTATTGTGAATGTTCCAAAAATCTTATCCTAGAACGTAAATAGATAAAGAACAAAAACAATTTAAAACAATTAAACAACCTTTTAGTTTAGGTAAAGAATTTCAAATTGAAGTTCGTTATAGTTTGTAATTTGCAGTGAAAGAATCATGTAGGCCGTGCTAGAAAGTTCCATCAATCGACTTGCCATCAGAAAACAAACCCGGTTCGTCCCGTGGCCCCTTTTGTTCTATTGTGGCACAGCCTTTGTTCCATGATCTCGGATAAATTATTTTCCTTCTTTACTCCGTCTCCTGTTCCATTTCGCTCGTATTAGTTCCACCCGATGCGCAACGATTAAACCTTTATGTTTGGATGATGCGAAAATCATTCTTTGGCCTACAATTTCACGGCTTGTTATAACGTCTATCTAAATAAAAGTAAAAGGGAATTGACGTGAAATTTTTATTATTTTTTGCTTAAATTTACAGAAAACGTACAGCGTAAATTTCGAAATATTGTTGATTAGTGTAGAAACGATTCAACTCTGCTAATATTAAGATAAACTGATGTCAGCCCTGTAGTTCTGGGCTCATAGAATAAGACTACGGTATCCCCTGCCTGTCGTAGAAGGCGACTAAAAGGGGCCTCGGGTTCACTGGGCGACAAGGGTAGGGGCCTTTGTCAGCCGCCAAAGTGCACCCGGGAAGAAGGCCACATCGGCTGGCCCGTGTCGCCTTGCACTGCGAGGGCACAAGGGTGTGGGATTAACTTGATTAACATCATACATGGTGAGGGGCTCTGGGCCACTGGGAGAATTTTAGTCGGTAAAATCCCCGCATAACCCCGCCTTCTCCCCGTAGACAAAAAAACAAAGATAAAATGATGTGAAGTATTGAACTAACTTTACGGATTATTATACGTTTCGAGTACTATATATACAGAGTACATGCATATTATTTTGTTTCTAAATTTGGCAATTGCAATTTTTTGGCACCTAAAAATCCTAGAAACAAAAAATTCATTGGAGCAAGCAGTCTAAGATACGAATCCTGTGGGAATTACAATAATTCGAACACGTAAGACATAAGTCTATCACGGATTCGTTTATTCGTTTATTGTTATATAATCCCGTTTTAAGCAGTGGTAGCCTTATGAAACTTCAGAAAAAGATCTCGAGATATAATACGGAACTGTATCGTAATTAATTCATTATTGAGGGTTATATTTTTACCTGTTTGTTTATCATGACGGCCAATTATTAAAAACAGCATTTACCTGCAACAAAAATACAATATTGCAGTTGATTACCATTAATATAATTCATTCTTATATTAAAGATGTTTTAAATAAAGCCAAACAGGATACGTACGAAGGTAGATAAGGACGGTACGATACGTGACACAATACGGGACTGTTGCCCCGTACGGGACTGTTGGACTAGTGCCTTAACGTACGAGTACAATTTACAATCAGATTCTTCGGTGTCCTAATTCCATCCAGGTTATGACAGCATGAAAGCAAATATCTATTACTATCCCGGTCCACTTCCATTAGGCTTTAAAAGACGTAAGGGTACATGTATAAAAGTTATTTATTATAATTTGCCACAAGTCCACGGCAATAGACTCACCAGACTTGATAAAAAGCGGGAGCAATTATCACCTGTCTTTCTACCCCAGCTCGATTTTTCATAGTATATGCCTTCCGGAGGAAGAGCGATATATGACGTTCTTGCACCGACAAAAACCCCAAGATATAGCAACATCGTCTCAGGGTGGCATAATAAAGTTAAGTTTTTATATATACAGGGTGGCCCATAAGTCCTTTGAAAAGTAAAATTTGAATAAAACGAACAGGGCGCGCGTGAGCGGTGCGGGGGAAGCGGGGGGAGTATCTTCGGTTTCTGGGAATTTAGTCGCGATGGAGCGTTTTACCGGAGCGGACCGTGCGTTTTGTGTGCGCGAGTTTTATAAAAACGACAATTCGGCAACGGTTGCGCGGCGTAAATTTCGAGAACACAAAGGTTTACACAACTTTGACGACACTCCAACTCTTCAAACGATTAAAACTGGGTTGCTAAGTTCGAGGAGACCGGTTCAACGTTAGATAAACCGCGGTTGGGTCGCCCAAGGACGTCACGTACGGAACAAAACATAGACACAGTGACACAGTCTATTCGCGAAAATCCGACACAGTCAACTCGTAAGCGCGCCAGAGCATTAAACGTATCCAGGACATCGTTACAACGGATTTTGAAGAAACATTTACATATGCACCCTTACAAAATTCAGTTGGTTCAAGAATTAAAGGAAACTGACGGTATTCAAAGACAAAATTATGCGAATGAAATGTTGAATCGGTTTACTTCCTTTAATAACATAATGTTCTCTGACGAGGCTCATTTCCATCTTGACGGGCATGTTAGTAAACAAAATTGCCGCTATTGGAGCCCCATCAATCCAAAACTTAAGCATCAGAAGCCCTTACATAGTCCGAAAGTGACTGTTTGGGCCGCTATGTCAGCCCATGGTATACTAGGGCCTTACTTCTTTGAGGATGGCAGAGGGCGCGCAGTTACTGTTACGTCGGAGCGATATGTGGCTATGATCGAAGAGTTTTTCATACCAGAATTGCAAAACTTTTCAGGCTTTAATGCCAGGACGTGGTTTCAACAGGATGGGGCCACTTCTCACACCTCTAACACTGCTATGCCCGTTATCCGTCAACTTTTCCTGGCAAAGTGATCTCTAAGAGAGGAGACATTTCCTGGCCTCCACGTAGTCCAGATCTGACCCCGATGGATTTTTGTGGGGCTACCTTAAGGCTAAAGTATACGACACAAACCCGCGGTCAATTGAGGCCCTAAAAGAAAACATCCGCAGAGAAATGACAAGCATTTCAGCAGTGACGTGCCGCGCAGTCATCGACAATTTTAGACGTCGTTTGCAAGAGTGCCGTGATCGCAACGGATTACATTTAGAAGATGTTATTTTCAAAAAATAATTCCCGTTTTTTAAGCTTTTTTTGTAAATAAAAATTTTATTCATAATGTAATTAGTTTTATTTTAATAATTTTTTTTCATATCAAAGGACTTATGGGCCACCCTGTACTTAAGCGTTAAACTGTATCGATTCTTAGCTAGCAATATCCTTGTTGTAAAATTGAAAACCGAGTATTTAAGTAAAGTACTTCCGATACTTTAAAAGGAGTACTGCAATATTTCAGCTATAGAAAAAAAAACGGAAAACAGGTATGTTTTAAGAGTTTACAATAATGCCAGTCTATTTATTTCTCCGGCTAATAGTTAGAGAGATAAACGATGCAACTAAGATAGATTTCGCTACTCAACCATGGAAGTCTCCCAAGCGAGGCCCTAATTATTTCCAAAGATAAGAGGTGCCGCGATGCGATCAATCGACGCCACTCTCCGCTGATAACGCGCCTTGTCGCTTTGATTGATGCCACTAACCCACGGACCACTCATGACTTCTATTAAAACAACTAGCCGCTAATGGGCTCTGTTATCCATCAAATGACCGAAAATTAAGACATATAACCGCTACTCGGCGTCGGACACACGACTTATCTAAATTACGAAACAACTTTTTTATGGAAACAATTACCTTAATGGTAACGAAAGCCATTGATCCTAAGTATTATAAGTAGCCCGGGGACAGTTAAGGCGATGAAAAGGTAGCCTTCGTTCAAGTGAGGTAGGGCTTAATAGATAGAAGGTTCATAGCTTTATTTTTTATGGAAGAAAGGGTAGACGAGTAAGTGGGTCAATAATGTTTAGTGATAACCGCCGCTCATAGATAGACAATACACGCGCAAATAAAAAGTTTATTTTTTTGTCTCTCCTTATTTTGATAACACTCAGACAGTGTTCGGAATTAATCGAGCGGAGTTCAATTTAAACTTTTGCTAGATGCAGCGAATGATTTGAAATTTGGATTTGACAATAAGCTTGATGTGTTCAACAAAAAAGTACTTTCAGGTGATTTGGCTTGCTTCTTGCTAAGGCACAATGCGACAGCAAAGCAATATGCAGCCATAGCACATGCAAACATTCTTTGATTGCGAATGGCGACTACTTGGGCATTTTTCAGAAAGACGCTAATCTGCTCAATACTTTCTTCTGACATCCTGTCCTTTCCGACCTCACTCACTTTAGCATATTATAGCTCCTAAAAAACGAAATTGTAGTTCCTTAGGCGGTTATATCTTTTTAATATTGAATGTCTAATGTCTTTAAATCGCGTGTATCTGAATACTTTTTACTCAAACAATGAAAAATTACAAACTGGTATATTTATTAATATTTATATAGAATCTATTTATGTATACGTAAATGTTTATTTATTTATCTATATAATAGTTTCAAAACGTTATTTTTAGCGGCACTACCCTTAGCCTGCTCTAAAGGTTAACTGGAAGAAAATGCTAATTAGCATTAAGTTCGCCTTTGTACATATTCTTTGGTGCAATAAAGGATTTATTTATCTATCTAATATTGGCACTAAGTATTCAGTTATTTTGCAAATTGCATAACAATATTTTGGAATTTAATAGAATAAAATTCAAGTCGCTTACAGTCGGACCTTCTGGCAATCGTTGCCTATGTCCAGCAGTAGATGTCCTACGACTGAAATGACGATGATGAGTAAAATATATTAATTTCATTACAATAAAAGCCTGTTCTTCACTGCGGTAATTACTTACAATTTATAAAAAATTTGAAGAGTAAGTTTAAAATATGATTTAAAATTAAACGTTGATTTTGATTTTATTGATAACTATCTTTACCGTACAAACTTTTATTTTCCGTTAAAAAGCACAAGTTCTTCTGGTCAATTATTTTTAATTCCCTAATTCATATCCTGCTAAATTAAAACCCCTATAAAAGTTCGACGTCGGTCCGCAAATAAAAATAATAACAGCAATACGCATCGGTGAAGGCGTAACGAACCAAATAATATTTGACAAGCAGTAAATATTAAATTGGCCGAAAGAATAACAGATGTTGTAAAAAACTAACGAGATGCCGGCACGTAACCATAACCAGTGCTGGCAATTAAATCAACTTATTTAAGACACGGTCCAACCGGCCGTTTCTCCTTAAATTGAAATAGCTGTCTTGTCATGCTTTTAAAAATTACTCGACACTATAAACATAAAGTTGGAACGATTAAGTTGAGAGACTCAGGAGTCGCCCGATACCTGTCGACTGAGAGAGTTCTGTAAAGATTAGTGCTTTAACTAAAGTACACAAGCTCAGGCTAAGATGAAACGCTGCACTTGCCGGGGCTACGGCAAACATATTTGCGTTTCTGCCACGGTCCAGGCAGGTTCTTCCCTATTATTGGTAGGAGCGTTAGAGTTTTTCGGCCACTTCTACTAACTCCTCCTAACGTGGCATTTTTTTTATTTATATAATAATTCGACTCTCATAATAGAGATTTAGGCTGCGAGCGAGTAGAGTATTAAAACCTTATCTGCCACGCATCCCATTCACGGTTTCTAAAATATGCAGATTTTCTCACTAAGTGCTGCTTTACCGCCTACCAATTAGTAAATCAGTCCGTAAAATTTCAATAAAAAGTATTATTAGTGCCGGCACTGGGAATCAAATTCGGTTTGATAGCTTACTTATAAATTTGAAACGATCGCCTGGACACTGAGCTACTAAGGTCCCGGCCACTGAACTATAAAAATGTATAATAGACGGCTTGTGCTAGTTTCCAGTAATTTGCTTACTTACATAAAAAAACTTGCTGAAATCCATAAGGCACTTAACAAACGTTGAAAAGCATATAGGCGATTGTTAGGATTAAAAGGACAAGACGTTTTATTGTTATAGTCTTTCTTTGGTAAAACACGATCACTTTTCGTGTGACAATTTCTAAAAAAGCTGCCATCCCTAGATTATGACTTAATGTTACATCAACATAAACGGTAACGATAAAGAAAGATAACGTCTTTATCTCATCACTGACACAGATTTAATTCTAAGCACATCGAAATTCACGACTCATCTTCACTTTGTTGTACTTGCGAGCGGAGGAGTTATCTTAAGTTACAACAATAGAACATCTTACGAGGCATTGTATTTGGTCTATACAATAAAAAGATGAATGCAATACCGACATATACTGTTGAAATAGATTAATGGACCGACAAAAAAATTACTCTAAACAATATTTAAGAGTACATATCAATTTACAAATCAAACATTCGGAAGATGGCAGTAACATTGTTTCACGGGAAAAAGTCGAAAGAATTATTATGATTATAAACAAGATACAAGGCGGGACAAGGGAACCAATCACCATACATCACAGGGGAGCAGCATCCAAATAAAAATCCCGTGAAACAAAAGGGTATCAAGTTTTTGTGCCAAAGGCAAACAAATTGTAACAAGTGGGAGATCGTATCGTACTAGGCGCTGAGAGATGTGAAAACTAATTAAGATCGAACGCTTTTCTATGGCGATAAGTTGCCACGGACAGACGTGCTAGCGTGTTTATGTTATACCAGTCAAAACAATTTAACTTTTTGCCGTGCTCAATACAAAAATTGATAAAAGAAAATTGATACCGACAAGTTTTTAATCTAAAACTTGTTTCATTGATTCATTCTCTATACGTTTATAAATAATACACGCTCCTTTGTTTTAAACATAAACTATTTGATAGCCAAAACGATTTTCAAAAAAGTATAAGTAATTGCTTTTTTTATTTTACTTATTGATTTATTTATTTAGTTTAGCAAAATCCTGTAACAACGATGACGTATTCCTGATAATTTTCAAATCGCTGACTTTGAATCCCCGTCGGTTTGACCTAATAGTATACGTTTTTCTGTTTTCTACGCACAAAAAATCATTAACTAGTTTGTTGTGTTACTATTGGGTCCTAATAAGATTCGTGAAAAGGCATAGCAATTGCTGTCTACTAAGGATTCAAATGAAGAGAGAGCTTATTGCAAGGATTAGATAACAGTTACACAATGAAGAGTATGCATGGGTACGTATACAAGTAATAGACAATAAAATTGTCATACCAAAAAAGACAGCGAGAACGAAACGAAGCGCAAAGTGAGAATTATAAAAGTTTTTTAAACGAAAACAAATAAAAAGTATGAACTAAACAGCGTGCGGCCGATCGAAGCGTGAAATAAATAAAATGGAAGCGCCTCGCAAACGAGAAAAAAATGTTTAAAAATTGTGGCGTTAATTTTCCAGTGAGATTTCCCAGCAGTCGGCGCGCGCGGGGAAGTCGCGTGCGCCGGACACGTGAATTAAAAACGTTAACAATGCCCTCGCTTGCGGCTTCTTAATGAACTCGCCGCTACGGGTGTCCCTCTATTCTGTCCAAAGTCGACAGTAGAGAAGGGAGGTGGCTTATACAACTAAATTTAGGCACGAATAAATGTAAACAAAATATTTTAACGAGAATTGCTCTGATAATTGAATATACTTTTACTGCTGTGGGAGGCCTTCGCTATTGTCCATATTTGCGGGAAGAATAACACTCGGAGTCCAGATTTGTAATGTCTTGTATTTTCTAATTTCTTAACTATTTATACAAATTATGTGCTACGTCCTTACTGGCACTAATTAGAAACTAAGTTTGTCGACCAATCCGGAAGGGACACTGATTAATAGTTATTTACAATGAGAGTGAGCGAGAGGTGATTTTCTCTGTCACACATCTTGCGCGTTCCGCACAAAGATAGCGATATGCTGTTTAAGACCCCCGATACTGCTATTACCGCAGTTTTATTTTTAATTCTCGATGTTCACTTCGACCACTTCGCAACAGTCACCATAGTTGCAGACAAAAATGAAATATACATTCATAAATTATATACTTTAATATTATGCTAGGTGCATAATATTAAAGAATATAATATTTATTAAAGTATATTATTATTATTAAAGTATATAAGTAATAAGCAGAGTAATTACCTCGAGTACCTCGAAATAAGTCTCACACTGGTGTGCTTGATTTTATTCTAAATATATAATTAGTTTTATTTAAGATGTCAGTATTGGTCTAAATAATTTGACAAATAAAACAGTATTCCGTCCATAAAAAGATACAAAAAATATATTAATAGCGTTGAAAATATAATAATATTGTCAAGCCCTTTTAACACTTTTAGTGGGGTAGAGAGGAGGGCAATAACTGTTCGATTTTCGTCAAGTTTATTAGGTCACATGAGACGACAGGTGGTGATCCCATCGCTATACACCTAACTACGAACTAAATCTACTGCCGTGTAAGGAGCCGTGGTTCTTTTCAACTGAGAATTCTTGCTTTTTTAATTACTGTAAGTTGATATTTGATATAGAGCAAAAGTAGAAGGAAGCCCTCTTTGGTCTATATTACGTAGATACTATAAGCTCATATGCAAGATGCATCAAGCTGCTTCGTAGCTCAGATGTCAATAAGTGTTTTTATTTCCTCCTCGTTCAGTAACAAATATGTGTTACATAATAAATATGTGTTAATAATAGAACGATGGATTCCGTCCTGTATATCAATACACTACTCGCCCGGTCAATTTGTCTTTTCAATATTCAGTATTATGAGCTGGTAATTACCTTAGTAAATAGCAAGCATAGCGCCGTTGCTATAAAAGAGCAAAATTTCCGATGCACAAGGGAAAAAGCGTTATTGAAAAAGAAACGAGCTTATATATAAATAAAATACGGGTTCAGCTATCGTCGGCTTGTTATCGCATGCCTGATCATGGCTATTATGGAAAAGTGTCGGTTATTCGAGTGGCCGTGGGCACAGTTTGCTTTGCATCATGCCGATGCGCCGCCGGCTCGTTATAATAATGTGAACTTCCAGCCTTCAGCCGACTATGGAGTAGAAAAATTTAGACGAGTTTTTTTTTCTTCCTTGTCAATTATAACTGATCTTACACCGCTGACCATCAAACAATTCTACATTACAATAATTAAATTGTTTTTAAGTATATTACAAATTCTTTTGTTTGACAATCCGATTGATTATAAATAAACAAATGATATAGAATGCATACACATTTTTATGCAAGCTATTAAATAACAAGAACATAATTGGAAACTAACACCGCTGCATGGATTTCGTTATTCAACGTCAGAAAGAATTTCTTTTACATACATAATAATTGCGAGTTGTCTCGAGGCGTCACGATTCTGATGCATAATGACAAAGTGCATAGTGACGTGAAAATTGCTCCACACTTGTACAGTGCATACTCGGCACAGCACCTGAACGTATATTATTTACAATTATGATGCGTACGCGAAGCTTTATAGCTTTAAAACAATTTCCATTTGTTTATAATAAACTTTAAGTAGTATATATGCGACTCTACAATTTAAAAAGAACAAATCGTCAGAAACGTCCGTAATTGTTGTTAAATGATTTTGGATTTTTTTTAATAGAGCGTTCGATCCCTTGCTATATGGCCTTAGAAAGTTTAAAGCTTTTAGGACTTCAAAAGGAGGTACTCGATTCGTGTGTATTTTTCAATTCACGATACATTTCATTAGTTCAGAATGTTAAGAATTACTGACATTTTGGCTTACCGTCATACTTTATTACTTGATATTATCTTATTTATTTATTTATATGAGACAAACAGAAACTAATAATAGCAGACATATTTTAACAATTACGGCATACAAAAATTATTACAAATGCTTCCTTCAAATTGTCTCACTGAGAACAAATTTGTTTTTCGAAAATCATCGATACAGTACAGCAGCAGCACCGTGTTAGCATGGGCAGGGTAACAAATATTAATGATTGAAACAAGAGTAAATGATATAAAGAAAAATAAAGAAAGAAAATAAATAAAAATAAAATATAAAGTAAATTGAAAACTATTCGCTATATTTGCTATGAAGCGGTGACTTCATCTGTGCTTTATAAGCAGATCGAGAGGTAGAGAACAAATCTCCCGTCATATCCACCGTCTTCAGGTTATTCAAAATGGTTTTCTGCGACGAGCCACGGGTGCGCCGTGGTTCGTACGCAACAGGTTAGATCTTTACAAATCTACAAAGCGTCCATCCGCGACCGTCGGAGGTTGCGAAAAATCCTTACGCGATACAAGTATTTTATGGGAAAACCCCACCCTCTCGATAGGATTGGGAGTGTTGCTGGAGTTTCTTCTGCCACTTCTTTTCCCAGCGCTAACGTTTCCCGAAGTGGCATATAAGTTAGTTTAGCTTAAATTGTCCCAATAGATTTTGTTAATAAAATAGCTACCGACCGAGTCGTGGTTCGGCCCTCTCGTGCGCCCTCGGATCGGCATGCTTACGCGTAACATAGTAACCGTCCAAGCCGAGGTTACCCCCCGGGACCCTTGTGTCGAGTTACCATCTAATAGAGGTTCAGGCTAAGCGACCTAAGAGCTATGCCACCTCTCAATCCGGTGAAGCAGTCAAGGCCAGCTTGCTGGCCAATCTGTGTAGTTCGTCATAAAAAAAACAAAGGACATATTTTAACAATTACGGCATACAAAAATTATTACAAATGCTTCTTTCAAGTTGTCTCACTGAGAACACGTTTGTTTTTCGAAAATCATCGATACAGTACAGCAGTAGCATAAAGAAAAATAAACAAACAATAAATAAAAATAAAATATAAAGTAAATTGAAAACTATTCGCTATTATAAGCAGATCGAGAGGTAGAGAACAAATCTAAATCATTGAACATCCAAATCAATAAACTATCATATACTGAGATATTTATAATGTAGATAAGTAGAAAGTAAATTATGCCTACTTATCAAACACTTAAATCTATAGACAGTTACGCTACAAACGAACGAATAATACAATTTAAAGACGTCTCAGCAGCAGTAACGGCTGGCGCTCTGATTGACAATAATCAAATCAAAAGCTTTGCGCCTCGTAAGTATAGGCTCAGTCACTAGTCCTCTTAGAAATTTGTTCAGTTGGAAAATAAACCGCTTATGTATAAAAGAATTAAAAGGAATATAAAAGAAATATGTTTAATATAACAACGCTGTTGAGCCAAGGGTGGACACAGATTATAGTTTTCCATATTTCACAATCCAGTCACGCCTCTCTTGCTTCTTGTCCATCCCATACATGTTCGTTGGTTCCCAGTAGCTTTGAAGTTACTCTTTTAGTATGTCATCAATTCATTCGATTATACATACAATTTATATTAAAACAGATAATGATAACAGGCATTATATGTCTGTTAAATCATTCAAGTTATTTTTTTTTAATATCTGGAAATTTCATATTTAAACTGTTTAACAGTACTTGAAAGAACGTAGCTCTCGGCTTCAATAAAATTCCCATCTGCTAATTTCAGGCAAATAAAATTTGCACATAAAAGCGGAAATTTAGAGAGAAAAAGGGAAAAAACGCAAGTGTCAAGAAAGTTAAATCATGGATAACGAGGTTCTTTGCGAAAATACTCAAGATTGCTGGTTTGTTCGAAAGAAATTTTTGTGCTCGCTGATAGTGGTCATTTTTTTAACTTTCTAATCAAAAGCTTGACCACCATCCTATTTGTAATCCACCCAGGATAAGGTAAGGCGCACTGGCACTGGCTTAGAAAATTTCTTTACTCTTGAAAACACCCACATGAAAGGAAAGATGTACGCGGGAAAGCTATTCCGGTCTTTTGATGTGTACGAATAATGAAAGACGAAGCAAAGCGTATGCGAAATAAAAATAAATGGGACAACAGACGTCAAAATTTTCACACATCCCCATTAACAGTTAAGAAACCCAATTTATGCGACAAAACATAAACGTTCATTTACGCACATAATCAAATCTATTGCTTTGAAAATAATCCAAGCGAAGAAATTTAATTTAAAATTTCGTTTTCATTAAAACCAAATAAATTAAATATAATAAGCTATCACGTCCTTCTCAAAAATGTAGTTGGTGTATGCCGATTGGTCCTGTTAGCTGATCTAATTATACTTGATGTACAGAGGACAGCGATTATATTTTATCGCTATCTAGCTAGGATTAAAAGGACGTAATTGCTTAAATATACTATTACTTTCTATAATTATATTGTACTCTATACAAACCTTACTTAAATACCAATCGAATCACGCATATTTAATGTGAGTACAAGAATTAGGAATTACACACAGGTACGAACACATGGCAAAACGGTGTTAAAAGTTATGCTAACGTAAAGGAATTATTCGCTTAAGAGTAATAACAGACGTATAGATTAGTATCCCGTTGGAATTTAAATTACAGGCGGCGTACATGGAAGGTATAAAGAACTAATTTGAGTGCACTGTGAATGCGCTCGATGCAATGTATGGTGATTTACGACTCGGGTTATTTCGATTGACTGTTGTAGCTCTGAATTAAATACATAGAAAGGTTAAAGGTTCCATTTGTGGTAAGTGCTTTAGAGAAATGGTATTAAACGTAGAACGATTGTCGTTAATGAACAGCGGCCAAACATAAGAACCGTTTACACTATACGATATAGAAAATTATCTTCTCTATTTAAATAATCATAAAAATCAGTTCTCTTTAAAATCTTACAAAAATATCACAGGAGATGACAAATAATACAATGCATCTTTAAATTTTTTTCGGCTTGAAGAGTTATTGCAATTCAGGAAACAGTTTCTGCGTAGCCTGCGCAGCTATTAATAATTGTTTGGAGTTACAAGAACCTACACGAAATATAATTCATTATTTCAAAATTGTACTATTGGAACGATTATGTTGTGTTAGAAAAATCAACAATGTGAATAGTGTACGTGCGGGAGAAAAAAGTTTCATGATGATGGCTACCAGTGGGTCTTACTCGTAAGTTGGTATCTATAGAGAAAAGGTGGAAATCATGAAAACAAAATTACATTAAAACTTCAAACATCTGGTATGTTTATGATTATAAGCATTATAAAGAACAAAAACGTTTATGTACTACAGGAATGTTAGGGGTGGAGGAAAGCGCGTTGCATATTCCGGCACGTTAGGTCTGGAGTGGCTGTAGGGAGGCTCATTCTCCCATAAAAGAGCCTCCAAATAGCTCCGCCATCACGGGACGATGGTGGAACACCTGTTTGTTTTGGTAGGTGCAAGTCCGTAAAGAGGTACAACAGTAGTAGGGATGATTGATACCGATGCAAAAGCAACATGACTGAGAAGAGAGCTCAGTACGAGCTTCAATCAAGCGTAAAATGTAAATTATTTCGTATACGTAAACAACAAACTTTCATCTCTCATTCCATTTTCATTGCAAAAGAATCGAATAGAGTGTTGCAAGCAAACATTATTTATGTATAGAGCGTCAGATGTCGCAATGGAAATGGAAACGAAGCGATAAGTACGAGCAGGGCGGGTAACGACGCCAGCCAGCTTGCGGATTCTACTCAAAAGAACAAAAGTGTGCTTCAAAACATTTTCCCTTCCCAATAATAGGAAATTCAATATCCGATACTGCAGATAATCTCTTGCAGATACAATGTTAAACAGCGTCGTGAATTGCGTATGCATTCGCGCCGCCGGACGATAGTATAATTGGGTACCTGTCATTTAATCAATACCCCTGATTAAATTAATTGAGCGCTCGAATCCAATGCACTTTTACGGTGTACGCCGCTTTGGCGGCGTGCAATCTTCTCCCACTTGCGGATCTTTTGCGAATGATGGCGATCGGATTAAAAATACATACATACATAGATTATGAATTAGATTGAACTTGTAACAACAGCTTATTATAACAGCCATAAAATTGGAATCGAAATATATTTAAGCTATAATATTTACGACTATTGCAGAGTTTGTCACATGGTATACGATCTTTGTAATAAATCGGTAAGCAGAAGCATTGTATTCTTATGAATTTAGTTGGAATGCAACTACTAACAACAATGCAAAAAGGACTGTAATAAGAACTTTATGCGGGTGGAATCATTTGTTTTACTAATTATGGCTTACTTCTGAAAAGTATTTTATTTATAATAATAAGAAAAAACTCTCACCAAAGCAATTACTGACCTTGCTGAAGGAATGAGCAGTCGAAGCGATATCGTATTTCTACGATCCAGCTGGAATCGCAGATCTTAAAGAATTCGAGAAATTTAGTATATTAGTACAAATATATGTATTTAGAAATTATATCTCTATCAACTGTTTCTCTTCATTATTGCTTTATTTGTACATTTTATACAATATTCCCGGGCATACTTATGTAAATATCAGCAAGGTGACATTTATCAATGTAATATCGCCTAAAATCGTGTTTATTTATAAACAAGTGCCTATTGTTTGCTGATATTAACAAAACTTAGGTCGGCGGTCATAAATATTGTTTGAATCGGAGCAAAATATAGAATCGCGCAAAAAGTGATACAAAGGCGAAGCATTCGATACCTTTTCGTAGAAGACGGGAAAAGAATTCAAATTTAAAAGCATGCGAAAGATTCTTAAAACAAAGAAACAAAGAGTTATTTGACCAAAGTCCAGTCCCCGAGCATGTTAACCGCGAAATTGCGAATAACTTAAGGCCAGTACAACTTACTTTTAGCCATTATAAGGACGGAATGTAAATTGTTTGTAATACAATTTCAGATAAGAGTCGACAACAACTGGGACCGACGATAAAACTGTGCCGATAATAAACACTGAATAAGGGAATACAAAAGAGATGGCGCGTAAAGACGAACAGGGAATTTTCCACGGTGCACGATTCAAATTGACGAATAAGCCCTGATACCGGTTAACTGGGGCGTGAAATTTAAATTAACGTCAACAAACAATTCTTAGGCTATAATAGAAACGAATGGCAAACTTCAGAACTCCATTAAAGCGACATCCAACTTACCATTCGGGGGCAAACGAGCGTGCCGAACGCAGATATAAATATTTTATTCATCTCCACTATACAGAGCCTTTGCGATTGGTATCAAAGGAAAGTTCGCCAAACTAAAAAGACAACCAAGCATTGGTGTACCTGTCACTCTGGCCTTGTTTTTATTTTTAAAATTTGTGTAATATATTCTGAATGGTTGCATCGTCTTCTCAGATTTATTTACAGGCAAATAAAAAGACAGATAAAAACTAATGTATGTAAGTAGTACTACAATAGTATTTATACATTTACCTTGTGCAAAATTTTAATACGTAATTTTTGGTTGATAGAAGTGTATATTAATAAATGAGTTCCTATTTCATACAAATATTTACTTATAGTTTCAACTGAAAGCTTTTCTTATTTAACGTAATAAAAATAAATTATTAATCATTAATTAGTAGATTCATTTTATTTTTAAATGATTTTTAAAACGATATTTTGCTAAATAGCTTTAAGTTCGCCTCTGTACATTATTTTAGTGCAATAAAGGATTTATCTACCTATCTATCTAATTTCTGACAATTATGCATACATAAAGAGATAGTAAAATACAAATTTTACATTTTTAATTCCTGACACAGATGAATTTTGCTTGATTTTTACACAAATTTCTTAGAACAGACCCTTTGAAATACTTTAAATTTGAAGACACACCTCGATTCTTCGAAGTCTATTTCACAATACGTGTCAGTCATTCCATTAATGTCTCGATTTCCGAAAACATGGCGTCTTCTGTCCTTTGAAGAAATATTTGACGCTTCGGCGGCTGTGTTGTTTCTCACGTGTCTTAAAGATTAGGTTCTTTTTATAAAACTATTCGTGAGAAAACGTGTGAACCCTCACGACCATATTACCCTTATGAGGTGGCCAGAGGTGAGGCAGCTTAAGTCGTCTATTGACAGTTCTTTTTGGGCCAGTATCGGTATCAAAATTGTTAAAAATAAATTTGGTTGGGTAGCCATGTTGATGTAAAAAAGCGTAAGTATGCCAGTAAGATAGTTAGTTTTCTTGATGATGAGTTTCTCGTTTCTATTGATCCAAAGAATATTTCCTGATACTTGCGCTATTGTTATACTTTGAAATGTCTTTTTTAAGTATTTAATTGTGGTTTAATTATGATTTTAAATTCACTACTTTTTGAGCGAGGACTAGGTGTGTTACTTTCGGGTATATAATTGTACTTAAATTATAGTAATTTGTGAAGTTACTGTCTGAGTGTCGGTAATTTACCCCAAATTTTGCAAATGATTGAAAACTTGTTAAAATTTAATACACCAACCGGCCTATTCCTTGTTTATAATTGCAACGCTATTCTGTTTATGATTGGAGAAACCAGAGAGGAAGATTTTGTTTTTAATTTTAAGTTTTAAAAATAATTTGTCATATTCTAAAAATTTTAGATTAGGCCTCTTTTGCGTTGATGGCCTAAATTATATTACGATAAAATCCATAAAAAGAAAAAGTTTTATTTAAATTTATAAAACTACTCTTCCGCTGTGAGTTCAATTTATATACTAACTGCGATGACCTACAGATATGCATTTACGCATTTTATACATTCCGGAGAAAGAAATGATTGTATCCTCTACTATATTAATTAGAATCCGCTTTTCAGATAATAAAAAAGTTACCATTACGATGTACATTCGACTGCATGTTTTTCTTCTTTTCAGAAGCAGACAGGTTTCGTGCAAGATTAGTTAATAGCACACGGGAGCCATTAGCGAATCTCAGCGCATTGGTGGCGAGAGAGAAAGAAAAAAAGAAGGTAGGCTCGTCTATCGGCGCGGTGTCGCTGCGAGCGGCGGGCGATGTCCGCCGTCACAATAGCACAATTAAAATGCCAACAAGTCCGGTTGCCGGCCCAATCCAATTACAGTGGACAAGGATTCCAACGAGTAATTGGGACCGGAGGTACGGAGACGCTGGTGATATACGTGGGGAGTGGTGCATCTGGTGCTAACATTCGCCCTATGCAGATACAAGTGCCCGCTGCACGTGCAATGCTACAGATCTTATACACTCAAAATTAGAACACTAATCTTTATTTTATTGGATGATATATGCGGACAAACGGGTAAGCGGCTCACCTAATCTTCAGTCATCGCCAAATACCTACTAAAAGGATTGTAGTTGCGTTACCGCCGTTATTTAACGATAAGTAACAATTATATAAATAAAATAAAAAAACTAGCAACTCTGATACCTCAAATACTCTTCATCATGGTGCAACCAATGCTTAAGTGTCTAGGAGTCCAAATAATTAGTTAACTTAAATTCAATATGCCATTAGTGCTGATCCGGAAATGTCGCAGTATTGAGGCATATTGGTTGCGAAAAACAGCGGATAATCTATCAGTACGCGCTGCAGTAAACATACTGGAGGCACTACAGAAGCGCGGCAATAAAAACCATTACGTATTATTGTTAATTATAGAATGTACATGCATGTATTAATGCACGTACATACAGTACTATTTGTATCTTTATCAATATATTTTTATTAAACAGACGCAGAAAACTTCTTACACAAATTTCTGTCCATCCAAAGGTTGTCTGGAAGTGATCGTTCGTAGCGATAAGACCGCCCATTGTGCATGAAATATATTTATATATATAAATATAATAATATTTTTCTTTGGTATACGTGTTAATTGTTGTGGAATGAAGTATATTAAGTAATTTAAATCCAAAGACCTAAAGTGTCACTTTTCTATTAAAACTACTAAAATGTTCAACGAAGCATTAGCAACGCAGATACCTTGGCGCAATAACAAATCAAAGTTCCTGAGAGACTTGAAATTCTAAAAACATTTAGTAAGTTTTCTTACAAATTTTCTAACTGGTTTTATTTTGTATCACAAAGGCAACATAGAGCAAGTTGAGCGTCCTGGGAGGCGGGACGGCCCAAAGCAGACGTTTACTTGCGACTGATCGAAAAGAAAACAATGTTAAACTGTAAAACAAGCTGCCGGAAGCGCTTCCAGTGAAAACGGTTCGTATTTTTATTATTTGTGTAGAAAGTCCACATTCGACATCCGAACAGTTACTAGCCAATCAGTCTATGGAATAGCGATGTGCACATATATACAGATGTAATTAAAGTTCTTAAACAACAAATAAATGGAATAAATAAATAAAATCTTTATTTAGCTAGCACCACAAACAAGTTTCATACAATTCTATACTACTAATCCACGATAATAGCAACATTAATAAAAAAATAATATAATATAACTGCTATTAAAGCCCACTCTCCAACCAAATTAGGCGGCAGGGTTTCAATTTGATCCTTAAATAGAATTTTTTTACGTAATAACATGCACAATGTCACGGTTTTCATTAACAAAATGTCTTGTCCTCCGATTACAGTATGGGCTTACTTGAGAAAAATTAATAAGCATTTACTAAACTAAAGCGTTTACCTTCAAAGACTGCAGTTTATGAGAAATTTCTACCAGACCAATACATTTTATGATTACACTTAACGTTAGTTTGGATAGTGTTGATGCTCTATATTGTTAATGCTAAGGTGACGTAAGATCATTCATAATACATATGAGTGTTTGGTCAGGCTGAAATGATGATCATGTTTTCTTTTTATTTCTTATGTGCAAAGACGCGCAAAGGTTTGCTCGTAAATGTAGATTGCATTAAAACCCAACAAATAAAATAAAGTTGAATGGTAGCACCTTTAAACGTTAATAAAGTTTCAGTCAGGGTTTAAAAAAGTCTAAAACAAAGAAAAGTATTCAGCAGACGAGCGACATTTGTGCCAACAAAGGAACTTAGAACAAAAAACTTCATCGTGTTCTACAACCACCGCCACAAAGCTGAACTAATTCCGGAATCCGTGGACTGAAATTTTTTGATCAAGTACAAGTTACATTTATATTTGCTTATTAATAGTCTGTTTTACCTAGTTTAAGTATGTTTGTAGGAAATCTGGTGATAGCGGCTACAGAACTTTGTACTTTAACGCTTGATCCAGATTAAAAAAATAACAAATTAAAACAGATTAAGACATTTTTCAAATGATACCTCATACACATCAACAGCTTAATACACTTTACTAAAATATTTTTTCTTATCAGCTGAACTGGCTTAATATTTTTTGTGTAATAGAACTTAATTATAAATCAGAATTAAATATTTAAAATAAATATAAATTGCAAGTTAGGCAATACCAACATAAAACAATTAAGAATATTTCAATGACAATGGATATGTTTAAGTTTTACTGTATTATCCGTTTTATAACTAAAAAGATAGACAGTGATTGGCGTGTTTTATAGTAGATAGTGATTGCATAAAGATAAAGAAAGCTATCGAGATTATAGAAATAATTAAAATAAGGAGCATGGAAACTCTAAAGAACTACAATATCGGAATTGTTTATGCAAATCTGACGAGAAAAGAACGAAGAATGTGTAAGCGGGGCGCAATATTAAAATGGAATTTTTCAAGAAAGATACGAGACACCGACGGCGTCACAGGCACAGCTTTAAATGTATTATCCGCATTGTTAGCGTTTCGCAAAGGCAGGCATCGAGTAACATAAATACTGGGCTCTGTGGTCCTACTACCAAACAAAACGTGAATAAATCGGTGAGTATCTTTTCTGGACGATGGCGGTAGGCCCCCGGCGGCGACGCGCAGTAAATTGCAACGAAAAAGAACGAGCCAATATGGCAGCAGTATCGAGCCGTGCTAAGTTACGACGGGCTCCGACACGGGGTACTAAGTGGCCTATCGTGTTTAGGAAATTTAAAAACTGGGATTTTAGTAGGGAGAAAAACAGAGAAATGCGTTCGTAGATGAACCTCTCCCATTTATCATGCTTAAATGTCATGATCGCATAAGCGGATATGTAACATTAGAATTAACGTTATAAAGTACTCAATGATTTTCAACACGACTACAGAATATGCCTAAAATAAATCATTATATCTCGTTCTAACTTTTATGTACGCAATTTCCTACGCATCCTAGATTTTTAAATTAAAATAAAGATATCGCTTAAGGATATAAATATCAACAGACATACAAAACAGAATTCAGGGATGTTAATAAAACCTAAAACCCAAACAAATCTGCAAATCGCTCTCAAACGCTGGAGTTGGGCTAAAAGACATAATGTTACTATGTGTTTCATGAAAGTGTTATGTACGTAAAGCTAAATATTTTATACAGCAATTCCAGAGCGTGGCCTCATGTTTGCCACTCCGAGCTCAAAGTTCGTTAATCTGACGAGGTTACATACAAAGGAAACTGCGGTGAGCCTGAAAATTAAGTTGGTTCGCTCTATTGCCTTTGAATTAAACCACCGCCCTCAACAGAAACCCTCAATGTATTTATTGGTAGAACATATCCTTTTTATTCATTTACCTTTTTGTTTTGCTGGATGGAATCTATTGAAGTCCGGACAACATAGACGTACATATGTTTTAGTTTTATATACCTTACTCTTTGTCCCAAACTGGTTATTGAGCAGTATTGTTATTGATCAAATGACTGTCTACAGATGGACTGTTCGGCACGCAACAACTAGCAATTTTTAAACGAATTCAAAAAAGAAGAAGATTCTCGATTCGTATAAATTATTTTTTGGTGTTTGTGCACTCATATTGCCGTCAATTATAAAACCGATTCAGATTTTTTTTTAATTTGAAAGGATTTGGTTTTAGGTCCATCAAGAATTTAGTTCGCATAGGATTTTGGATTCCGAACATATGGCAGGGAACTACTAAAAATCGTATGGGATCCTTTCGTTTTTCATTAAAAAATATATTATTTCTCTAATAAACAGGGAAATCTAAAAATAGATTCCTATGTTTATTGCGGTAGTTATAGAAGAGAAAGCAATATGTGTTTTTATATATGTTAATTATAAAACTTTATTGGTGCCCAACATCCCGCGGTGGGTCCAAAGAAACGTGGACGTCGTGAGAACGGACATGAGAGAGAACAGTCTCGCAAAGGAGGATGCCGAAGTCGAGGCCAAGTAGAGTACACAAAGGAAGAAAGCGGACCCTGGTAGTAGGCCGGGAAATAGCTAGGCTGAAGAAGAAGAATTATAAAACTTCATTTAATTATTTTATCATTAACTTGTTACCATATAAAATATAGATTTTTATAATTTATATTTTCAATAATTTAACCGAAGCTTATTGTCAGTTGACTAATACGCACCTGTCGGACATGTTCCCTTATCTTAAAAACGACGCTCAAATTTATTAGAGACATTGTCAACATTCACGCTTAGCTAGTGTCAAAGCTTAAATGTTCGATTTATAAAGAAATAAAATAAAGACTACGCTTATAATTTATTCGAACCTTAGATGAATAGCATACGATTAGTTAATTCCTAGTGATTCCTTTCTCGAATACACATATCGATGCATAATATTTAAGGTCTGCGAAGCGAAGGTGAAACCATACCATTCGAACCATTCGTCAATATTTGAATGAAAGAATGTTCTAAAAAATTCCTAATAAAAATCTTATTTGTACCAGTTAACGTTAAAGAATTTATAAAACAGTGCATTCCATTTATATTTGTATGTTAGCATTTTTTAAAGGAGCTAAACATTTTTGTGCATTGAGGCCTGTATGTATTTAGTAATTATAAAAGAGATTTGGATTCACGATTTGGACATCCAGATCGGTGGAAGGCGACGCTCTTGAGGCGCTCGTAAATTTCACAAGTCGCGTTGACGGCACTCCGCCGCGGGCATATCGTGACCTGACTCCGTCCGCTTCACTTCGCATTATTTACGATTTTTATTAAGGCGTAAAAATGTGCGAATTCTTACAATGAAGGCACGCCTCAGTCGCACGTGGATCCACGCGTCGATAGCCACTTCGTGAGCGCAGCTTCTCACACATAAACCACTGAATAGTGGTTACCAATTTACTGAGACTATGTGCTGAACAAATATAAAATTTTGCAAGGAATACTTAAGTCTATACAAAGGTAGCGTTGCAGTATTTAATTTTGTTGTCGCCTGAATATGAATTACATTTTCAGGCGACAACAAAAACCTGTACTTTCCAGCAAGAGTAGCTCCGCGTGGTTCATTGTTGTAACATAAAATGCAAGGACATTGTCGTGTAACCACTTAAAAGTTATAGCGAAATTTGTTACATAAATAACTTAGTATATAGTCTATAAGGTCGCGTTACAAACGTGTAACAATTATTCATCTCCTTTGTGTTTTCGTCTGGATCCGGAGTTCGTTCAAAATTTAATTTGCTAAATGAACAAAGCTTTTACCCTGTCACAATTAATTGTGGCGAACGTTTGCAGGCCAATGCGTTTATTGCGTTTGTTTTATTCGCATACACTTCCGTCGCGGCTATTAGACAAAATAACCTTGGACATTATATAAATAATTTTGAGTGTGTGTGAGAGAGAGTTTAATATGACCAACAAACTAACTGAAGAGTATGCCAAAGACGGGGACAGGTGAAGGAAAAGAGCAAAGAACGTCGACCCTGGCTCGAGCCGGGTTTAGGTTAGGAAGAAGAAAAAGAATATACATTTAGAGTGTATATATACGACATTTAGGTTTAAGACAATTTAACTATAGGTGGAAAAAATGTGGAAGAGAGAATATAGGCGCCAGAACTTCGTAGTATACTACGACACTTCTAAAATAAAGGAAAGCATCCGCACGTAGTAGCGTTTGATCCGTCAAGTTTGATTGTATTTAAAGGGGGTATATATTTTTATATAGAAATATACTTGTGAAAAGTTTTGTCACGTTTAGATAAAATAAAAAATAGTAGAATAGAAAGTAAGCCTGAAAAAAATCTGCAACTAAAAGCGTTTTCATGAAAACCAATCGCTAAGACCCTTTCTCCCGTCGTCAATACGGCACAAAACGGCGGATAGAGGACATTTCGATACTTTGAATAGAGTACGCTACTTGTTTACAATAGCTGCTAGTAGTTATTGAGATGCTCTCCATTTAAATAGGAGGCGCGCCGATACCGTAGTAACCCTGAAACAGTCATACAGAAACCAAACTTAAATGATCTTTTCGCCCCCTTAATCTTCAAAGTCTTTGCGGTGTATAGTGGGTGCCCTCTTTAACATTTGAAGATCAACAAAAGTTGGTCGCTTCGCAGCCAACGCCAATGTTATGGAAGTTTATGAAATGGAGTGCGTTTTATACCGTATTTGATGTTCGTTTTCGCTATTCCAGTGGCTCCCAGAGAGTTCGAAATAATAACAGACGAAAGGAGCTCGCTTTTCGTACATTGCGAGGCCGCAAAATATTAGTGTCGATGTTAGCCTCATTATAAATACATATATATAATCCATTATTTATTTCGTTATTAAGTAATTCAAACATAGATTTGTACATTTACTTCTAATAATACCATGACAAAATGAGACATATACAAGGTCGGTAGTAAATGTAGTCGTTACACATCTGTAAGAAGTGCATTAGTCAGATAAATAATAATTATTTATTTTAAAAAGAAACTATTTATATTTACGAGTAAAAACAAAAACCGACTTTAAATTTAAAACTACGCCGTATTAATTACTACGTATTTATTTCCGCAGTATCATATTAAATTAAAATCGGTTAATAAATGATGGCGCTATAAGTGGAAAATCATTATTAAAAATACTGAAGAATTGATGACTTCTTCCTTTTTCGAAGTCGGTTAAAATATATACATAGATAAATCATATACTTACATTGTGTAATACAGTAATAGCTTAGTATCTAAGCATTTGAATTTATGGCCGGATGGTCGGTGATTCGAATCGCTGCTGATTATTTTATTATCTGTTTCTCGATTTCTTCAACATTTCTTTGGAAGAACAAAAAAAATCGTAAAATACTCATTCGCTAAAATGTGTTTGCTATCTCTGTCTATCCCGGAAGGTTAAAAAGAATGTGGATACTTCTACTGTGTTGTTTTGGCGAGACATTAATAAATGCGAACTGATCTTATCCCGATATTTATGATAAGGCTAAAATAATATTGCATGACAATTATTATCGTATTATAGTCAAATAAAAACCACATAATTAAATATTTAATGTGATGTATCCAAGTAATAAAATGTGAAATGACTAATAACAACTTCCTTAAATTCGTTACTAATCCACAAAGTTATAGCCCAAATGCAATTCGTAAATAAATTTTGTCGGGGTATAAACTGGGGTTCCATTACGTTTAACGACTGTATTTCTTGTAATCTGCACGAACGAAAAATGCCTAACAAATCATTGTTAAATAAATCTCGCGAGATGACCTATTAAATGTTCTCTGAGTAATCTCGTTAAAATCCTTTGCGGGTAGTTTTAAAACAAATGAGTGGAGAGAGGAATGGAGCCGGAGATGGGCGAGGAGTGTTCAGTGTGACGCAACTGACGACACAGCGGTCGCATCTAATTAAACGGGACGTTCTCATTTCTCCCGCGACAATTTTATGCACAGATTTAAGACTTCGTTAAGTAAAACGTAGGGATTTACGACCGAGAACACCCCGGGCGATGGATAATTTTCTCGATTGTACCTTTTAATGACTTGGAGACGTGCGACCGCTGGTAATCCTATACAAATCTATAATTATACCAGCCGACGATGTCACGATTTCGTATCGAGACACGCTATCTTATTCAATACTCCGGCACTAGTACGGGGAAATGAATCCGAGATTGGCTTGCAAAGTTCAATTATTTGCCATTTATGTTTAGAAACTTAATGCTAATTGGCTTTACTTTGGACAAACTGCATCGATCGGTATCACTTTATTTGTTTCCAATGCACTAAATGTTATCTATAAAGCATCGTATATGTGCTCTTTCCAACCATATATTACGCACGTATGCAATCAAATAAAAGTGCGCTAGCGCTGTTTTATCTTCTAATTACTGGCTAGTGACATAATAATGAATACACAGGAAAATAAAAATAGATAAATAAAAAGGTACTCTTGTCCTAGACCTAGATATTAAAGTTAGACGTTTTCGAGAATTTGTCGATTCACGTATGCTCTTCGATTTACATACTGTCTTTTTCTCAGTCTTCAGTTCTTAATACGAGTGTTATATACAAACACCAAAAGCATGCCTATGTTAATTGTCTGGTATTAATTGCGGAACCACATTTATATTCTACTGATTATGACAATTTGAAAACACAAATACGCATATTTTTACACAAGTTTGGATGTATTACTAAACTACGACAGATTATTATAAAAATATTATCATCTAGCAACGATCACAATAAAATACCGACTGCATATATTTTTTATTTTACCTGCTTATCACTTTTATTATTATTAAACATATGTAATCTGCTTGTAATCTGATCAAGCCTCGGACATTTCAGACAACTTCGAGTGTGTTATCGCGTCTAGACTAATGACCCAAGTCGAGGTTCCCTTGCGTAGTCCCCCGCTATAAGAGCTTGGTCACCTTTGGATCCAGTTAGTAAGATATCCTAGTACTGATAATAACGGCATTAGTCAAAAAAAAATAACTTATATATAACATAAAATAACCTTGCACCAGACAATAGAAACAAATGTCAGTTACTTAAAAATATTTTTACACGTATGATAAGAGCTTACTTGGGGAAATGTTTAAGGTGTTGGAGACGAAATAACAAGCCAAGCTAATATCGTAAACCTCCCTCCCTATAAAGAGTTATACCAAGCAATTCATTCTATTTAACATGCTTCGTTAATGCTATCAATGACTCACAATCCGAAAGCTATTGCCGAGTAACCAATGGGTCAAAATAAATTAACCCGGCCCGGTGTAACTTGATCACTTTAACAGTTTCCACAATTGAAACTTATTATTGAGGGCTAATACTTGTTCCCTTATCATAACTAACCATGAGCCGTTACAAGGAGTGAGCAAGCCGCATTCTCAACGGACGGGAAAGGGGTAATATGCGTTCGGAGAGGGGGTTAGGCACGAGCGTGCCACTTCATAAATCTGACGAGTTGAAGTTGCTCGAGGCCAAGCAGCCTTTCCTAGAGATGGGCCTTAGCAATCTTGACCTATCTTAGTTCTATGGATGGTAAGTAAATCATATTTAAGAAAATTTGAATTTTTATTAAAAAGTCATTAATTCACCTTTTATTATAGCGTCATTCATAGGACATTAACCGTCAGCTGTTATATACAATTAAACATAGTTATTTAAACTAGTGGTCGCCCTATAGTCAAAATTAAAGACAGAACACACATTGAAATCACTATTTATGTAATTATTTATCATAGTTATCATCCGTTGCCAATCATATGACAACCATATGTAAATGCATCAAACGCTTGGTATCCAATTTTTTTAATGATTTAATACATTTTGTATGAATAATAAAAATATTGCATTCTGCATTCCTTCTCTATATAAACTATAAGTGTGGGAAATTTTATACTCCTCTGTCCGAAATTTTTTGTAAGAACAGAACAGAGAACAAAGTTTTTGGTCATACAATAATATTATATAATGGTTTATAAGAAAGGAAAGAGGAATAAGGATAAAAGTTGTTATGACTAGAATCAAGGAAAGTATGCTTCTGGTATTAGGTCATATAGAAATGATGAATGAGGAAAGAAAGACAAGAAACATTTTACTGTAAAGTGCTAAGATCGGTGAAGGGCGCCCCTAGAGGTATTATATCGACACCATAACTCACATACCACAGGCCTATTAAAAAGGGACAGGTATGGAGTACACCACTTTAAAGAGTGCTATTTATTAGTGACCTATCATTATGAAATCGATATATAAAAGTTATATAAATTATCATTCCATCATTACCAAATATGGCAAATACTAACAGTAGTAAGCCATAGCGCCACCAATGAATTAAAAGACTACTAAACTAGCTTATATCGACCACTACGATGTCAATGAAGGTCCATTTTGCACACAACTGGTTTAGCAGATTCCAGGCCCTGATCCGACAATTATGTACGAATATTAATTTGATTACACTTTCGATCCCCTTTGGCTCATCACTAGAAATAGCGTCGGTGCGAAGTTACTTAACAGATACAGTACTCCATAGATCACTGAGGATGAACGTAATTGTAGGAACAAGTGTTTAATCCAAGTATTGAACACTAATTGCCACACTTTGTTGTTCAGTGATTCATCGAGTTTTGTTCTACAGTCTATGCACGGTGGTTGCTCTTCTACCAGCCAAATAAATCTATTAAAGCCTACAATAATCTTTATTGGCGCGAGATGAAATAAATGACGAGAAAGTAGATGTTAAGACAAATAACTTAAGCACCTAAATCCACTGTACGTAGTCAGTATCTTCGTTAGATATTTTAGGATTACTCGGAGTTAGAATGCAGTGTCATTTTCTTGGCTAGATTCCAATCAAAGACTTTTATATAAGCTGAGATTGTAATTAAATCTTATACATAAGGTTATCAAACAATCTTAAGACAGTGGTGTCATTTCGTAAGATAGGTACATATTTTCGAGATTTAATTAATGAAAATATTTCAAGTGAGTAAATTTATTATGATTGGGGACTATTATGGCACTCGTTAGATAACGTGTGATTGTGGGTGTTTGGATTTTTAATGAGTTGTTTTATTTAAGATTATATTTTGTCAAGTTTATTATAATTTTAACACTCGGGTAATAAAATGATGCTGTCTTTGTAAGCAGTTACGTTAACGTTTTATTAAAACAACCAAGAATAATTACATGAAATTTGACGGTCAGTACTTTTTATGTCAATTGAACAAATAGGCTGACAGGTTTTTTGCGAAAAAAATGCGAACATAGTTGTGTCCGTGATTCGTTCACCTTCTGTCACATTTAAGACAATTTCTTTCTGGCATTTTACTAACATTGTATCAAAAGGTTTAAGAATAATAATGAATTAGAAAACAATAGCTCCTATAGATTGCGCTGCACCTGTAATTACTGCGTAGGCTCCTTATAGTAGATTTATCGACTCTCTTGTCACCTGCCATCTGCAACACTGGCTGCTTCGTAGGCTAGGAAAGCGCTTGTTAAGATAAATTGACATCTATTATGTGAACGGCAAAGATCAAATTAGCTGGGCATCATGCTGGCGCGAAGTGGACAGCCGGAGACAACCGATACGATGGCCACCGTGACAGCGGTATTGTTCCAGCGCGATCCAACACCAACGCTAATTTATACCGATAGCGGCATCTTGTTCCCGTCTATTCCGACTGGACTTGCTCCGACTGTATTTGTATTAAAGCTCGAGGCAAACTCTTGCTTAGTTGAATAGGAATTGCTTCCGCAAAACAATCTAAGTAAATAAGCAACGTAAGCAAACAAATGCATGAACCGCCGGCCGGCAAACTCACTTTGTGCAATGGCTTTTCAGTCTTAATGAAATGCATGCGGATGTCACGTAATGACTCCGCTGGAACTGGGCTATGAATACAAACTTATGTTTTCAAATGTATTTAACATGAAAAAACTCGACTTACAAAGGCAGTGTCATCCCATTAAAGCGGGGAGAGCGTGAACGCGAGATGAGAGAACATCAAAGAGGGTGTCGGCGTATAGTGGCAGTTACGTGTGGCGAATATTCTACTCTTTTTCGAGTGATGTATGTAAACAAATTTGCGAAGTTTTGATTAGATCAAGTGCGTCTGAACGCGACCGAAATAAAAGACTTTTTGCCTACGTTAAAGAAACGGCGCCACAATACCCAAGTCATTTATTGTCGAGCTCCGGCGGTTACGCTCGTGCGATTTTTCGAAAACTTTCGCTCCGAATGATGAAATTAGGAAAATCTCTAACACTTTCACTTTAACGGTTTTAGTCATACTTGTATAACTAAAAGAAAAGAGATAATACTACGTAGAAATCATAAAGTTTGTTGCGATATATAATAGACAGTGCGACAGGCTTCACATGTCTTAGAATCTTTACTTCAAATACCCAGTTTTCCTCACAACGATTTCTTTCGTTTGTTAACGTGCTGTGTAACTTAGGGCGAACGCTACAGATTATTTATACAGAGACATTATTTAAAACTTGTAACCAAAGCCCAAATCAATATGCACAAATATTTTGCGTCAGCTGAAAATCCTACACCGTCTGCATACCACAGCCGCAAAGCTCAAATAAAGGGAAAGATGCGCCCAATTTTATCTATACAAATAAAAAAAAACTGCAAAATTGTTAGTTGCCTCTCTCCTGTATACTTTTGATTATTTTGTTACATCACAGATATAATTTCTTGTTTGTTATAGTAAACATCGTATACTTCGTATTTTTAAATACTAAGGTGGTATTTTTTAATATTTAACCATGGATTGTAAAATGAGCCGGATGCTTTGAATAGAGCACAGGATAGAAAATAAATTATTGAATTCAATTTGAACGCTAGCTTCGAAACTAAGGCAAACACCCAACAAACACTGGGGACGGCAGTCAAAGGAGCGAGTTCGTGCTAATTCGGACGTCTGACAGTTTGCAAACGCGCCTGACCGAATTTCACCTATCAATATTTATTAGAGACGTCTCTAGAGATGCACCTTCTCTGTCATCTGCTTGAATAAATAACATAGTTAAGGGAATTTCAAATTGGTTCCTAAAACATAACTATAATAGTAGTTTATTAAAATTAAAGCAATATTAACGAAGATGATCCACGTGAATGTCTAATGGTGGATTCGATCCTACGATAAATTCGTAGACCGTTTTGTAAACCATTACATTATTGAACTTTCGAAAAATAATACGTTAATTCCACTTTCATAAAAACATCCTATAAACAAATTTCTATGACTTCAACACATAAATGCGTATACTTAAATATTAAAACTTTGTAACGTAAAATAAAAACTTCTTTATAAATTTCAGAGATTCATCCTATGTCTCTTACTTATAGGAGAAAATTTATTTACCCGCTATGATTAAAACATTATTACCTTATTATACTAAGAATACCTTGGTGTAGTATTAAGAAAGTAATTATTTTTAATACTCACAAACTGTGTTTTTATACTTGGAAGTTAATTTTAGTAAAAGCCGAGTCATTGAATAATCTGGAAAATAAAATTGTGTCCCATGACTGTTTTTTTTTCTATAATTTAGTTACTTTTCCGATTTGGTTAAACTTTATACGAATGCAGCTAAATTGGAGTGTTGGTTAGTTTGTTCTTTGCCAAGTTCTTTCCTGTCCATTTTGCGAGGACACGGCAAAATGGCTGCGGACTAGGTAATTTTGTTAAAACTTTTATCACGAAGTGTGAAAATTTCTGGAAACGACGCGGCCAACGTAACCGCTGTACCTTCAACTTTAACCTGTTTCATTCTGAATTGTGTTGAACAGCGTTCACTTTGTTAACCGGATTTATTTTTAATCTTTTTAATTAATGTAATAATATACCGTCCAGTACTTGTATTTACGCGATATAAATATCTGCTATAAAGTGTCTATATATAAGTCTGTTCATAAATAATATTAAAACGGTTTTAGATATGAATTTTGCAGGTATATGAACTTGGTTTCCAAAATTATATCACGCAATATAACTCTAACCCTTCGAAAATAAAAGAAAGCCCCGTAAAGTAGCGTCTAATGTTTGTTTTCACACATATGTTTTTATTTGAGGTTAGTTTTGATTTTTACTCTTAAATATACTTGTATTATTAAAGCTATGTGTCAAAAGTTATAACCCAACAAAAAGACGCCAAGAGAAGTATAGGCTACATACATATAGATACAGATAACTCGGGGGGCCAAGAGCGTGGGACGGCGTGGCGCCTGACCATGCCACTAAATCACATCGCGGGTACCACACAGAAACTACGTGTTTCTTGTTTTGTAATGATGTACTTAATAAATACAGTAGTTACACTCTGACACTTTCTAAAGTATAATTTCAGGGAATTTTGTCACACTTATGCTCGGACATGGGTCAATCACATCCGCACAAAGTAACAGCCTGTATATGTCAATGTGTTGGCGAACGGCATTCTCTGTAAAGATAGTATAAGATCATAGTTTGACACGCGGATCTAGTGTGTGTTGACAGACTTCACATGCCGTAGAACATTTTTAAGACCAACATAGATCTTAACAAAGTAACTGTTAAAATGTGAATTAAGTATAAAAAAACTCCTGTTACCTTAACGGAGTAAACCACAGTGTTCCATTATTACATTTTAATGATACGGGTGAGAGTCTAACGCCTATATTATACAAAAAAAAATTGCAAACATTTTTTTTGGTATTCAAGAAACCAATCAAGAGGAATTAATTTTACAAGCCGGCTGGGATTCTAATCCGGGGCATCAGATCGTTGAACCGCTTGGTCTACTCGTATAACGTTTGGATTAATTTTAATAAAATTGATTTTTAATTTTATTTGCTTGTAAACGTTTTCAATGTCGTTGCGTTACACACAAATGGCAGGAGTAAATGGCAACACTTATTCTTATCCTAACGATTGGAAGGTAAGTGATAAAATCTGAGATAACCATTAAACAGGCTTGAAATAAATTCTGTTTATCGTTCCAGCCCACAATATATTTTATACGAAGTTATATAATGATTCTAGAAAAAAATACAAAATATTGAATTTGAATAATGTTACAAGCTTGTGAAACTCGCACAGTTATAAATGTAAACGAGATAAACTTTATTATAATTAGGCACCACATCAATATACGGCCGCTTGACAAGGAGAAATGATGGAAGTTCGTATTTATCACACTCGAAGAGCTGTTAAGTTGAAAACATTAAAAAAAACCTACCGAGTACTAATAATCACTTATGAATTATTGATGAGGCATTAAACGCAGGGATTATTATTACACCGCATTACGGAAACAAGCAGAGAACTTCGATTATCGAGGTCTCCGGGCGATGCGCTTCGTTCTAAGATCAGTTCCCCCTTCGTGACGTAAAAAATTTACGCCAATAGTCTTGATGTCAGACAGCATGAAACATAGCGTATGAAAGACGTAAGTTTTTTTTTGATTCTTTTTTTGTTTGATAGCTGGCGCTTCTCATGTGGTCCTATTTCAATTTAGTACAATTCAGCATTAGCATTCAAGAGAAAACCATATAAGTGTGAAATTTGCATGAACTATGTGCGCCACAAATAACTCAATATCACGCCAATGATATCGATGTGAATCATTTTTTATTGGAAAAGATGTACTTTAATAGTAGTTTGATGAAAGTTTTGTCAGGTTATGATTAATTTTACTTTGTAATATCCTTACGATAATTCGGAAATACAAAGAGGTAGTCCGCGCGTGATAGCGTTTAACAATTGATTCGATTTAATATCGGTTTTTATTTTTGCTCATAAATATACTTTTACTTATATTGGAATGGCATTGTTTCAGCCCAAATGTTAATGTGAACTTTAATTTAATTGATATATGGCAACTTTTTAAATTTATTAACAACATTTCTTCTGGGGCTTCAGCGGTTTAACTTGCGATCCGATATACTTATGGTCGCGGGTTCGAATCGCAGTCGTCTTGTATCATATTAATCGAACACAACATTTGTATAAAAACTTAAATTTTTATAACAAATTTTTATGTTTACTGATATTTTATGCTATTTACTGTCTAACGAGCATATTATGATGGTGGAGGAACGAGCTAAAGCGCTAATTTAAACTCACGCAAATAGATACCATTAACCGCAAAGCCTACGCAAAGCAATCCCTTTGCTCCACGCAACGGAAGCTGTTATACCAAAATATATGGAAATAGCCGCCTCACTGAAAATATATGTCAGTTTTTTCTTCACTGTGCCTCTGGACTCGTCATTTGCATCTTATTATCGAAGCGTGTAAGCGGATAACATTTCGAATTTCAATGGTGCTTACCGCCGCCTTGGGGCATCACGGGTTGAATACGAATCGATTTCACACGACTTCCTCCGATAAAGAAAAACTATGGCTACTAATAGGTGTCATATTCATAGACAGTAAAGTAGATTACGCCACACACCATTGAGTTTAGTGAGCAAGACCATTAAATAGATCCATTATGATTCGAATCGTACATAATTTGGTTCTATTTACTGTGTATTCATCATCAATATGTGATAGACTGTCATTCCTTTCAACAGATTTCTTAACACCTTATTTACAATGTCTGGATGAAAGTTCTAACAATACGAAACCAATTCGTTTAGATTCTTATTTTCACAGTCAAACCAATATATTTCATTAGATTAATAGACAATCTTGACATGTTTCAAGTAGGTACAGCTAACATCCGGTCATTGAAAAAGGAGATATAATAAAATGTGAAGAAATTATATCTAAATCTAAATTATAAAACCCCGAAACAAAATAACTTTGTTAATCCTTTACAACCGTTTAATGGTATTTAAGAACTGGCCGTATTAACTTTCCGCCTCCGGTAAGGTAAAGCTGGTTGAATCGTTAAGACGACAAAAATAAAATTCGTGGGAATAACTCTAACATGGCGTGGAAATTACTTATATCTGTAAATCGTCTCTGAGCAGTATGTTGAAGGTGTATATTGGTTTGTATAAAGTGGTGGCGTGCTTTGTATAATGAAGTTATTGAAAGTGGTAATAAGATTAACGGCCCTTTCGTAGCGCGTAAATCACGATGCATTACGCGGCCGGCGACAGGAGGCTCGTATCGCATTACTGTGGATTAATTGCAGCTCAAGGTAGCTGTGACAACTAGGGCGGATTCCACTTTCGTCTGCGCCGCACCGAAGACATCTTTTACGTTTTAATTTTAAACAAAACTATTCGCTTTTATCTGAGTTAAAACAAGGAAAAGTTCTCAATTAGTTTTATTATTTTTTGATTGTATACTCAATAGCGTCACATTTACAAACTGATATTATATTTTAAATGGGGTGACTTTCAGTTAGGTCCCAGGTTTATTTTGTTGTAAATGTTTCCAAGATATACCAGCGAACTCCTAACAGCTAAAAAAATATTGTTTTTGGTTTTAGTGTATAGCTTTTGATTACGATCGTCTGTACATTTGTAAATGTCACTAAGGCAAGTGCATGTGTTAGATAAGTCTACGCCTAGCATATGTAATGTTCGATCTAATAATTCATGTATCTTAAGTATTTCAAGTAATAGAGAATAGTGACACAAATTTATATCCGTCGGTCCATTTAGATTAAGCCTATTTTTGGTACGATTTACTTACGCTGAAACAACGTCTAACGAGTTCACAGAATAACAAACAGATGTTATCGAACTTAGAGAAAACAAACAGCTAGAGACAACAGTTTTATTGAGAGTAATATTGTCACGAACAAATTAGTCTGTTTATCTCTAAGTAAGGATGGTCGTGAAAGAGATTGTGGCATGTAATTTTATTTAAATAGGTAACAGCTAACAATGCAATTAATAAGTACACCAACTTTACAATAACGCTGACGGATAAGCAAAGGAAATGGTTCTATTATTTCACTTATTCCAAATGTAAAATACCAGCACTCAAATCCGTCCTCTAGGGGGGTAGACATTGATCACGGATTGCACTTAGCGCGATCTCGGCACAGCTCCTTCCCATCATTCACATTCCGTATTGTTCGTTAGGGATACTCTTTACTAGCCCGTTTTATAAAATGTCATTTCGTCTGCCTTGGTCTGGGGGATGTTGAGACTAGAATTCGGAACGGTCTGCTTCGATGCTTTGGCCATATAAAGCGGATGAATGAGGAACTAAAGACAATTAAAATTATCGCAGAAATGAGTGGTGACACCGGAAGTGGGGATCGCAGGAGAAGGTATTATCCCATTTTTCTATTATATTTTTGTTGAAAAAGCGCTATAAATACCCTTTAAGTAAACGCTACATGTAATATTCTGGGCGCTAAGGGAACTGAATCGCAACAAATCATCGCAGCAAACACCAGCGCGCTCTGTCGCTCACTGCCAAAATTAATTTTCCGTAAAATCGCTTAAGCGATCTATCTTTTCCGAGAAAAATAATATTCGGCGCACCCGATAATAATTTCTTTTGTACGTGAAGGAAACGCTTAATCTGCTGTGCAAAGACGTGGCGAGCCTGCTTATAGCGATATGAGTCGAATCCTCTCGTGATACTGGCGATGTGCAAACAAATTAAGTTTCCATGTAAGGTACGTGGAGACAAGTTGCGACTTGGTGTTTTTTGTGTGCGACCGCTAGTAGTATTAATAACAGTAGTTGTTGCCATTCTCAAGTAAACGTAAATGGTTCACCCAGTTTTTGTAGACGATGCCTGTCCATTGTTATTCAAACGATGTCCTGTAAGAACTCAGCGTGCGTCTTCAATATGGCGAACGTCTGTTAATGCCATGTTCTTTTATGAAACAAAATACTGACATAAAAAATCTATACAAACTTTTTAACAACCATACGTCTGTCCATATTATTGTGCAGTTCATATAAAAAACCTCACCGCACATGGAATCCTCAACAATTCTATAACAATATTACAATTTTTTTATGTCAATCACACGAACATTGTTGTTTTATGAAATGACTACGCAAAAAGAAACAAAATTTACGTTAAAAGCAACCCTTTGTGACTAAGTTGAAATGCCACGATACCAGTCACTAGGTTACACTAACCTGTGTTGTAATTCAACCTTATGTTTCGTAGACTGTAAACTATTTCCTAACTAGTTTTAAAGTGTGTTAAAATAATGTAAAATTTTTTTTAGCATTCTTGATTTAAAAAAAAAATAAAAAGAATACAACAGTAGATTCCGCTGATTCCATAATGGGTTGCACGAACGGGAAAGTAACAGAACCTTGCAGAATACTGGCCTATAGCGGAAGTATGTAATATTTGAACGTTAAAAAGTTAAAGTTACAGCCTTTAAATATCTCCCACTGCTGGGCGCAGGCCTTCTCTGTAAAGAGAGTATAAGGGCATAGTCCGCCACGCGGCCCTAATGCAGATTGGCAGACTTCACAAACCATAGAAAAATTTTCTAAGACATGTAGGTTTCCTCACGATGTTTTCCTTCACCGCCGAGCGCGTGGTAAATCAGCACATAAAATTGCAACAACAAATTTATTGGTGCCGGCACCGGGGATCGAACTCGGGTTGTTAGCGTACTACGCAACTTGAGCCAACCACACGGGCACTGAGCTACCACGGCTCCGTGAGCTACCACGGCTCCGGCTATATTTGAACGTATCGCACGGTTACTGAAGAGCCGACAATGCAATCTTTCATAATATAAGGCGGCAACATATCTACAATTTTTCTAGTAGTTATCAAAAGTGTTATCAAAGTCTTAGTGACTATTCTTCTTCTGGGATGAGAATATTCATTGGTTGCAATGATTACTGACTTGTAGGTGAATTATTTGTTGTACTACTTGGTTGTATTCACATGAAAATACCATTACGCATGAAATGTAAGGTATAGAAGTAGTAATGTATTTCTAACATAATTAGTCAAAACTTTAAATTACATAATGTAAATGTAGAAGCACATATTTAAAGGCATTATTAACTGAATGGCAGCTAAGCAAATATGTAATTATATTTTGCGTTATTCTCACGTACGAAATTGTAAAACGGATAACGGATTAAGTATTGGCCTAATTAAAACTGTAAGAGAATGTAAATCCTAATTGAAGTCCAACTAGATAATCGAGTTAACAAGTCCCCCGGTCCGTAGATATCGGTACGAGGGCTAGATGAACTTGATTTATGGCCGCCAACAACATTAAATTACATCTAGACCGAACATCACTATAAATTACGGGTTGCATTGTAAATCTGGCCCGTGTATCGACGGTCAAATCATGTAGCTCAAACTATATCATTTGACTTCTACAAAGGACAGGGCGATCGCCTAATACAGGCTCAATATCGCCTGCGATCTTATTAGTTAAATTTAAACATGCGAATCTATCTCTTATTGGTCAATACAGCGTTTTTGTATTGTACACAAATCAAAGCCTTCGTCTTCCGTCAAGAAATGCAGACACAGAATAGAAAAACTCGTACTGTTGATTTATCGTATCTTTTTTATACTATTTAACCAACTAAAGTTACGACCTGTTTAATTGCATTACCTATAACAAAACGTATTTATCTTTGGCGATTTAAAATATATAAGTTTTTTAACTTAATAGTTATAGTTAAAAATTCTCGCCATATAAAGTTTCCTAGGGAATTGTTAGTTGTTTTATTACTACAGAATACTGGATTTTACTACCAGCGTCATATCCTTTATTACATCGGATCATCTTACGACTTCCTGAATTACTCCCACAAATATTCCGCAAAATAATATTTCGACCAATAAACTAATTTCCAGCAGAGACAGACTATTGTGACGACGTCTACTGCTATAGGAGTGCTGGCAGTCCAACTCTTTATACACCCGACAAAGCACCCGCAATTCATTTGCCTTTCCTCCACAAAGTGAAACTCAATACAACCAACAATACAATTTCAAAAAATATTTATTAGAAACGTATTTTGTAATGCAACTCATTAATTAATACAAGACGAGATAGATGAAGCTACATTTACAGTGATCATCAACATGATATAATTGGTATTCAAAAATTAATAAAACAATTATCTTACCGACAAAAAAGTTGAGCACACCTAAACTTTTTCTTATTACCGGCCAAAACATCTTGATAGCCATAACGAATTGGTTCCAACAAAAAAGCGGTAACTTTGTCTCGATGCGAAACATAATAAAGTAGCTTAAGAAACCAATTACGGGTCTGACTTGTATCTATGGAGATAGCTTGCGCCGCTTCTTTACTTCCATTGGCATATATTGGTTTATTAAACTATTTTATGGGTGAATTTTATTTTTTTCATCTGTCTATCAAAATCCAGTAATGTTTGTTACTGTATAATAAAGACTAACCGCGACTGAATCTATACTAGCCAAGGTAGTGAAATCCAACGCCTACGTAAAATAACCAAATAGAGACACCGTGCGCAGGAAATTATTTTTCAACCGACATCAAAAAGGAGAATTGTCCTAATTTAATTTTTTAATTTTTTTTCATGTTTGTTACCTCATAACTTTCGATTGGGTGAACCGATTTTATTGATTCTTTTTTGAAAGTTGGTGCTTCCCGCGAGATCCATTTTTGGCATTGGCATCCATGAGAAAATCATGGTACACCCTTATGACAAAACCGCAGACATCGACTTCACTTACTGTTTATTACAGAAACAATGCTTATGTGTTGCTTACGGCATTAATTTAAAGTGAGAAATAATTTCAAAGTATAGAAAGAAAAAAAAATTCTATCTGCTTTCAATCAGTGATGATATAGTTTGATATTTCGTCGTATTCGTATATATATTTTTTTTTCTGCCCAGCATTGTAGTCACTTACGCGTCGTCATTCACGTACCATGAAATATCTATTGACTTTTTAAACACATTGTGCAAATCTGCTATTGTACATTACACGCATATGAGGTTACAGAACTTTAGAACGCTCATTATAACATAAGTACTTCCCCACGCGAGCGAAAACTGGTTCGTTACATATGATTAGTAATAGAGCCGGTTCATGGAGTACAAAAAAATACTTACCGCGCTGATTTTCGACTAATATTATTAGCAGATTATATTATTACTTTGTTATAAACGGCAAGCTCTTTTTAAACTGAAATGAATAGACCTAGACTTAGATCTTAACCGGTTTCGGTTTTAAGTTCCCTGGCTTATTTCCGGGACGACAACAAAATTCAAACCAAATCTTTACAAAGAATTTTTTTTAAAAAAATGCTAAGAATATATTTTAACAAATATTATTAACATGCTTGCTAGCCATTATAATTAAAAAGCTGATAGGAGAGAGTTTACGGCAATAACCGAATGGCAGATTCGAAACCACGACATTACGATTCGCAGGCCGTAACCTAAACCATTAAGCGATTGATTCTTCAATTGAAATCGATGCATAAAAAACTACATAAACATGTAATTTGATTCGTACACAATGTAAGATCTACCTGTTTTTCCAACTCGATAAAATATGTCTGATTGCAAGAATAAACTAATATGAAAACTTAAAAGCGTCGTAAACTATATGTCGTTGAAAAGCGTCACGAGTTTTGGCAGCGGCGCGCTCCACTACACCATAGAGGCTTCGCCCACAAATCAGTGACCGTTAAAAATAAATTATAAATAACGAGCGGGCAATAAACGAGCTGTTCGCAGGTCGGAGATGCAAGCAGATAAATCACGGACAAACCGACCATCGGACGGCGCACGGCGTGTAGTTTAAGTGTTACGAGTGAAAAAAACGTCCGATGACCTATCTATGTGGGTACCAATTTTAAATTTCGAACAGAATGTCCTCGTTATAAATAACATAGTAAGTGTTACAATTGGTGAGTGAATAATAATTTACAATCGTAAAAGACTAGTCTATTATTCTTAGAATTAATTTAGGGAATACTAAAAGATTACTGCTATAAACATACTTATAGAATTCTTATCAGACTTAGTAGCCCATTATCTGGGAGCGTGGCTTAAGTGACATAGAACGCTAGTAACCTTTTTGTTCACGGGGAGGAAATCTTCAACAAGATACCCCGCCTTCTGGGGCCAGGCAGCAGTTATGTGGGGTTTTTACCCACTAAAACCTCCCCAGCGGCCCTTCCTCAGTGCATGCCCAGTGCTCTTAGGAGTAAGCTCGTTTCTTGAAAAGAATCCCCAAATCGTAAAGATTCACACCGCTGGGGTCAGTTGAATCCAGGTTGACCGTGCGTTGAAGAACTGTGTCCAATAGAGACCAACATATAGGGGGTTATTTTCCTTTTATAAGCATTCCACACAATTATTGGGAGTGTTCATAGCGAAGAAGTGAGAATAATATTTTCTTTTATTGTAATACTAGGGTACCCATTTTGCTTTATTTTATTTAAACAATAAACTTACATCAATAATTATTCAATTTAACTCTTATTATTCAATTTAATAATTATATTTAATATTAAATTATTAATTTCTATCGCGAGCGGATCCTTTATTATTATCTTTAATTTACTTCAGTATACTTTATTATACTTCAATATGGATCATAATGACATAAATATACACAACGCATGTGTCAATACAAATTTGGGTTATAAAACAATAGAATATCACCATAGTAAATAAAAGCTGTATTTCGCCACCAAACTTCACAGGATTACTCGCCAGGTCAATCTGAATATTCACTGAAAGTTTCATTGAAATCGGCCCAACCGTTTCGGAGCCTATATGGAACATACCCACACACTTTCTCTTTTATATACATAGATACTAATGGAGAATACATTTTTTTGCTTTCATTATTGTTTTCCTCATAGAAATCTATACACATCTTAGGTTTTCCCATATATTATATATTAAATAAAAATACTACCTAATATAATATAATATACACAGGAAAACAATCAACCTTCTCATGATTACATTAAGTAAATAGATTAACGAACGGTATTAGTTTTCTATCAATAATTGTACGTTTAGTTTAACATTCACTATTGAATAAATTCATTGCTCGGCTTGTAAATCGATGAAAGGAAAAACAGGTGATACACTAACAAAGGCCATGTAAGGTCACCTCGAGCACAGCACCGTTACCTAAAAGCGTCCAAGTAACCGTTATTTAGAGGCTAGGGCATTCGAACACCAATAGAACTGGTAAAATTAACTTAAGCATTAACGTTAAATCTCTTTAATTCAAACTTTGTATTAAAATATTTATTAAGTAATAAATAGCTGAGTGGTTAAGCATCGTCGATTTATGATCTGGCGGTCGAGATTCGAATCCCGGGCACTTTGTACTATTATTTTCCAATTAACAAATAATATACAAATATAATACAATAAATCGCTTAAGTTTATATATACGATTAAAAAGAGGAAACGTCAATCAAAATTTTTTTTTAAAGAAAGCTGGCAATATTACTTATTATTTTTTTCAGAAATATTACTAACAATCTTGTCAACCATTCCAACTAAGCTTAAGCTTGTGCTAGGACATGGTTCACGGCAATAGTCGAATGGTGGATTCGAACCCACTACCTTTTGATTCGCAGGCCGTACCCTAAACCATTAGGCTATTGACGCTTAAATAATAATTAATTGACGGATAAATCATCAAACGCCGAGGAACAATTTTCTTACCTTAGTATCATAGTTATAAGAAAAGTATGGAAGTTCTGGCGCCTTCCTGCACACATTTAAACTCATTGGTCCTCATCTGAGTACGCAAATAAAATTATCATGGGATCTAGTTGAAAGTAGATGACCGCTATAAAATAAACAGCCGAATGGTACTTCCTGTTTTAAAAGTCATTTAAAATATGTATATTAAACATATTATTTACATTACCTGTTCACTATAATAATGACTTTCATGTAAACTATGATAGGGTTCAGTACTGAAATGGCAGAGTTTGAACCAACGGCCTACATATCGTCATCACAGACACAACATCATATAGGCCATTTGCTTATAACTTTACAGCAATTTTGTAATTTGTACGATCCTTCTCCAATTTAATATCTTTGCTTAGGTGACTGTGAATAGTATTTACCAACAGGTGAATGCGCCGAGTTTGTTGAACTTAGTTATATTACCGGTGTCACAATTTGTAATAAACGCTTGCCAGTGCAATTACATTGCAAAATACTATTTTAAGTACCCTCTCGCGTTACCGCTATTTTAAGGGCAGGCCCCACCCCTTAGATGTTAGGAGCGTTGCTGGAGTTTTTTCGGCCACTTCTTCTCCCAGCGCCAACGCTTCCCGATGTGGCACTCAAAGTTAGTTTACCTTTTGATTGTCCCTTAGATTATCCGTGAAATAGCAACCGACCGAGTTCGGCCGTCTCGGGCGCCCTCTGATCAAAATGCGTACGCGTAACATAGTACCCGTCCTAGTCGAGGTTACCCCACACCGGGGGGACCCTTGTGTCGAGTTACTAGCGATAGAGATTAAGGCTAAGCGACCTAAGAGCTATACCACCTCTCAAACCGGTGAAGCCGTCAAGGCCAGCTTCTCTGGCCAATGTAGGCAATGGCCTGTGTTGTTCGTCATAAAAAAAACACAAAAAAAAGCTATTTTAAGTTCACGTTATGTGTATGCAAAACTCGAGAGTAGATAAAACACAGTCATAAACATTGATTAATTTCACAAAAAGTTGAATATGCTCAAACTATTTACGGATAGTTGGTTTAACTTCCGATTAAGGAGTTGACAGTTTAAAAACAGCTATAGTGTATTATTAGAGCTGCATTATTATACTGCGACCTGTTTATTCCACGCAGTGTGCCACAGCTCGGGATGGGTTGGACATGAGAAGTGTATACCAATTACTTGATTAGTTTGGTTGCAAAACAACGCAGTTGTCAATATATCCTTTCATGCTTAACATTAAATATAATATAATAAAACACAACTTATAATAGAATTAATATATAGATGTATATGGTATTAATAAATCAGTACAAAACCTTTTATGCAAGAATTATTTTTTTTTAATGACCTACGCTGATCAGCTAGAACGATATTGCAGAGTTACCGGGTTTTCGAAAGGTAGTCGAGCGATACTTAAACCATAAGATGCAGTGTTTGAACATAGTTTTAGTGTAATATAACACATTAGTGTCACCCTGTTTTACATTTGTGTACATCACCGACTACAAATTAAAGAATTCTATGGGTTTTTTAATGTTATTTTTTTTTGTTGGCTGGGGGGAAATCTTCAAGAAATTCAAAAATTCGCCTTCTGGAGTTAAGTGGGGTTCTTACCCACTAAAACCCCCCGGCGGCCATTTCTTGGTGCATCTGGGATCTCCAGAGGAACGCACCGGAGCCCCTCTGCACTCTTTTGAAGCACATCCCGGGGGGAGGAGGTGGAAGGTTAATCGCTACCAAGCCCTCGCAGTGCAAGGCGACACGGGCCCGCCAATGTCGCCTTTTTCCCATATATAAAGATAAGCTATAAACACTACGACTACTGTCACAATCTTTTTTGTTATAATGCCTTGAATGTTTTTTTGGGGTATAATATGTCAAAAATATACAGTTTGACAAAGTTTAAGCATAAAAGTTGGCCATTAATTTTACCACGACCACACCTGAAATATTTTTGATTTCTCATCTAGAAACTATATTCTTTAAGCACACGAATTTTTAAATAAACAGTTTCGAATGCCAAAAAAAACATTCTCCTGATCGTGATAAGTAAACCGAGATAAAATCGTCGCACAATTTGCACCTCAACAAACAGGAAGAGCAAATCAGAGAGGCAAACATGTGAAAAAGGCGTTAACAAAGTCGAGTGGATTTCGACACGTATCAATTAACGCTCGTCTGGATACTGCATTGAACATTCCGCGTGAATGATTACTATCGATGGTGAGATGTAATTATCGTAATGATAATGCAGGGGATTAAATACAAGATACTAATTAATTAACTATAATATTATCGAGAAGAAATGAATAACTGCCGCGATGATTAAGTGATTTTCGGAAATAGATAAAGTAGAATCGTGAATCATGCGATTATAAAAAGGAAACGTGTTTAACACATATTGATCTTTAAAACTAATAACTGGTGGGGAAAAAATTGAAAAATTCGTCAGTTATTATAAAGAAAGACACTTTGATTCCTTCTAAACCCTTAACAATAAACTAAAAATAACAATTATTTTGCAAAGCCCACGTACTTGAGTAAACTTATTGAACATCTACGATTTATTACTAATAAATTACGGTTAATAATGTCGATATATTAAAACAATATATCGTTTTTTAATGACGAACTACACAGATTGGCCATAAAAGCTGGCCTTAACTGCTTTACCGGATTGAGAGTTGGCATAGCTCTTAGGTCGCTTAGTCTGAACCTCTCAAAATATAGTTAACAGAAGAGTTTCTGTCCGGGGTGCCAGGACTCAAATCTTAATATTTTATGAGGTCTAGGTGCAAAGACTTAAGATGTGGTCATCGTCACTTTCAAAGCTCAAAGTAATTTTCTGAAAAGCATGGGTTTATTTTACTCAGATTTAAGACATGGAATGATTGCCTGCTGGGATTTCACGTTATTGATTTTTGAATTAAAAAAGGACGAATAAGGTCAGCAATATTCTAAGGTATGAGCGTGTTTGATAGAGTTCACGTGACTTTCACAAAATGGTCGTGCATTTTGTCCAAAATTATTATGGTGTTGGTTTCTACCCACAAACTTTCATCGCCTTACCTTCAAAATCACACTAGGTGTATGGCACTAATCAAGGTAATAAATAGAAATATATTTATACTGATCAAATTACAAATAAAGTTATTAGCATCTTATGTGTATGTAAGTAATAAAATAATTTATAAGTCAAAAAAAACTATTGTCTATAACTATACACTATACCATTGCCTGTATAAATCTATTATCTTATACGTGAGTAATAAAGATAGTCAGCTATTAGCCGAGAAAATAGTTGAAATATTTGTACTTTTAAGTACTTTTTCACTAAGTTTAAAAATAATAGAACTAAAAGTTATTTATTTTTAAGCACTTGTAGCCGCGATTGTACTTAATTATTTTTATCCTGTTACATGGATCGGCAGGTGCCGACAGGCGCGGAGTGAAGGACTATGACAGTCTCAATTACCAAATTATCGTCACTGCCAACTTGATACTTACCTTAATAGCAGGTCTCAGCACCGACCCGATTTAAAAAAAATAGCGATGCTATTTATTCTTTAACAACGCTGTGTAAATGACTTAGCGCGAAACCAGTATTTATCGTCTATGTTTGAACGCAATTTGCCGGTTCTCTGATGAAAAAGGCATGTGTTTATTGCTCTTTAATCAGAAATTGACCTTATAATAAATTGGTAAAATTATTTTCAATATGATTAATCGAACTTATGAATAAAACGAATGTTCAACTTTATAAGATACTTCATTCAACTTTATTTATACAAATACAAATTACACTGTCTGTTTGTATTATTAAAATAACCGCTTTTTACTACACGCGTATACTGTTACTATTGCTACATACATATATGAAAATATCTTTTTTTACATGTTTTATGTATCTGGCTGTCTCTCTGTTTGTTCCGGCTAATCTCTGGAACGGATGGACTGATTTTGACGGGGCTTTCACTGGCAGATAGCTGATGTAATGAGTAACTTAGGCTATTTAAAAAAAAATAATAATAACAAATTCTCTATTCGTCTTTCTCCCACATTATGTATTACATTTTTGATACAATTACATGACACAATAGGTGGATGTGGGAGTCAGGAGCTCAAACTTAGTAAATCTTGTGATAAGTCTCCTGGCTCTCTCCCCTTCCCCCTCCCCCCTTGGACAATAAGGATAACAAATAGTTTATGTATCTATCTTTGTAGAGAATAAATAGTTTTTAATAAAAACAATAAATATCTTCTTACTACTTCTTCGCGGTGTAAAGAAATATTTAATAAGATGATTGAGTGACGTTGGTAATTTCTAAAGAATATCACCGAGATTACCTGTCCTTTAACACTTTTTGGTAGTTGACAGGGACAGCAATCGCTTTCCGCTTTTCACCAAGCATACTAAGTCCCTTGAGTGACAGTCGCCATGGACCGGGTACAAGTCATCTAAGCAAGTGATTTCAGTTAAGAAACCAAAATCTTTTTATACCAGATACGTGGCATACGAACCCGCGATCATAAAACCAATCGCTTATTCATTACGGTGTGTCTGCTACGAGCATCTATTTAAAAAAAAAGATTGGTAGCCATATTTTTATCACAAAAAATACTAATATTCTTGTTAAGCATTCCCAACTAAGCTGAAGCCTGTGCTAGGAGATGGTTCACGTCAATAGTTAAATGGTGAATTCAAACACACGACCTTACGTTCCGCAGACTGTACCCTTAACCATTAGGCTATTTACGCTTATAAATGTAAGTACGCGTAGATATACAAGAGTCGAACCGTAGTAAGTAGAAAACAGTTGTACTCGTATGTTAGAATTTACTTCGATTTCTAACCGCATTATTTTATTCTACAGGAGGAAATAGGCATGTAAGTCATTTGATATTAAGTGAACGCTGCCCACCCTCAAACAACTTTAGATCTAAAAGATCGAAGACTTGATAAGATATCTATCTCAAGTAATTTTTACTCGAGGATAAATACGAAAACAGGTAAATTTAAAATATATTCCCGTAATATAAATTATTAAAAATTTCAACACAATTCAACTCATTAAGCATCCAAGCCGGTGAACTAGAGGGATTACTTCCGAATGTAAATAATTGGCGCAACAGGTGAGGAATAAATCTCCGACAAACGAGCCCGTGATTAAGAATAGCTATATATAATTAGACGTTAGAAGTCTCGCCACTCCGTATATTCTCATCTAAAAGTAATCAAAGATTTTTATTTCTAGTTATGTAATATATATAAATTATTGTATTAAAATTATAATAAATGTTTGCATGACTTGTCGATACATTAAATATATGTATTATAATATAGCAATTAAGTTTTTTACAACAGGATTAATTGATATATGCCGAGCAGTTACGACTATTACAATAGTGGGGTGGAGTTACCTTAATAACCTAGAACTTGTAAAAACAGAAGTTTTTAATTTGATTTACTCAAAAAAATATTTTAATCAACTTATACACTACTGCTATATTTTCCAACCGACTTCAAAAAGGAGGAGGTTCTCAATTCGTCTGCAAGTTTTTTTTTATGTTAACTTTGGAATGAGTGAACCGACTTGATTCTTTTTTAATTTGAAACCTGGTGTTTCCCGTGTGGTCGCAATTCTGACAATGCAATCCATGAAAAAACCATTTTTTTTTTTCATCCATGAAAAAACCATATGTTAAGGTTGCAGGAAGTATGTCCGCCACAAATGGACAAATAACTTAATATCAGGCTAACCGATTTAAATGGTAATTTTTTTATTGGAAAGGATGTACGACGATCAAAACATTTTCATAAAATTTAATAGGCAGGGGATTTCGGATGTGGTAATTGATCTAACTAGGATTAATTTTTAGGAAATGTCGTTGTATCCGTGTTTTCAGACAATGAAAACCTCACTTCGAGTTCGATAATTAGTTCCCTTTTTTCAAGTTTCATCGTTTATAAGTAAAACTTTTTTTAGTAACCCTTTATAAACGTCCCCTTTACAAGTCCTTTATCATCTAATTTGTATCTAAGTATATAAAAGACACGAAAAAAAGACGGCACTTTAAAATTAATTAGCAAAAAAGAAAAAAGCCACGTACTAGTATTTTAAATAAGTTTCGATTTGGGGTACGTCAATTGAAGTTAATGTAGTTGGTTACAACATAAACTTAATAAATAAATAGCATAATTCTTCGATTCACAGCAGCAGCGGGGACGCCAGCCGCGTGTCTCTGCTGACACGCCAATTAAATACCAATTGGTTGGCGATTATAAATAAATTTATTTCACGCTCTCTCTCTTATCTTGTATCACGTGAATTGTACTGAATTGTTCTTTTCTTAACAATCGCAACTCGACACGTTCGCACTCAACACTTTTAGGTAAATTAAACCCAACAAAGGGATGCATAAAAACTCTTCGGAAATATACACCCGTCGTAAACGCTATAGAAATATATGCCTCTAATTAAAACCCCAAGCAATCGACTTACTGATACAATGAAAATAATTACCATGGATGGATACTACAGAGAAACGTGGTAGTTTTAATGTCCGGGCGGTCGTCTCAAGTTACATAGTACACTAGCAGTCGATTTCGATCCCTAGTGCTGGCACCAATAAAATTATTATTTAACACGTATTTAGCAGTGAAGGAAAAATTCTAAGTACCAGTGAAGTCTGCCAATCCGTACTGGGGCTGCGTAATATTGGTAGCCCAACTGTGGGATATGTGACTTTGGTTCAGTATTAGAAAAAATATTTAAAGTACGCCATAAAAAGTAACAAATTAGGTATTAGCAATCAACAAAAAAAAATCTACCAATACTCCGCATTTCAGACCTTATTTTTATGCACAATAAGTCACACGAAGGGAATTAAAACAAATACCAATATATGCACGGTCAAAAATTTATAGGCATTCGAATTGGAAATTGTATTTTCTGAAGAGGATACAATAAATAACCGAAAGGTCGCGTTAACGAGCCAACTCGACGCAAGACGCACGGAACAATAAAGTAACTACGACTTGAAACGAAGAAAAAAAGGACGCACAAAACACGTAAGATGAATATAAAACCCCATTTGATTCAACTGCGGAAAATTTTCTTTACTCTTTACTGTAAAGGGTTAATTATTTTTGTTAAAAATTCTGCGTTAATAACGAAAAACGAACGCTTTTAAATGAATATAGTAAAAGGCACACCGGGTTTAAAACGACTGTGTGTATCGGATACAGATCAAACACGAAAAAAATTGACTTGAAGCACCAAGCCCGGTGCGCCCTGGTAATGATTGGATCCCATATCAAAGTAAAGAATCCCTTGCAAAAATACCGCCTCATAATAGGTACGTACCCCGTATTTTCGGCGAGATTTCTGATTCGCCTCTTATCGTCTTATTTCGATCTCTCGCTTGTTATAACTCGCTTACTTTGGGCAGTCCGAAGTGATTGAGTCGCTTCATGTAAAAGGCTAAGATTCTGTCCTCTTCGAAAGTAAGTTTATGTTAAACAAAGTATTAATTTCATTCAAATTCACAGCATAATCTTCTATAAATTATATAAAAATTAATGTTTGTCTGTGTCCTTTATGGACTCGTAAACTGCATTTGATCATGTAAGAATCTTTAGAAAAGTGTTCTGCTTGAATCTATAAAGGATTCTGAGTTGGTACCGACAGATGGTGCCACTATCATTTCGATAAATTTCATGTATTGACGTGACAGTTGAATTGAAATGCAAATAGCAAACGAACAGCGAATATCTTCCAATATTTGTGTAATGTCTTACCTTCAAATTTATTTTAGTGAAGCAACGCGCTGGTACAGCTTATTATATACAAAAATGAGCATAAGAAATCATATTAAAAAGTACTTCTTTTCTTAATCAATAACAAGGGTAGGGATTTCCATTTAGCAGACCTCTACTACTACTCTCGCACACACATTCATATAGATTGAGAATACGCTTACCATCGCCCATTTTTATATCACCAATTAAAACGATTAACATTGGAACCTGGAAATAAAGTAACTTAGAGCAAGGGATTACGAAAGACTGACAGTGCATCTCTCTTTGTAGTGATTTTGTTTATTTCTCCGCTGAAGACGATTGTCTTATAACAAACTTAAACTACAAAGCAAAACTCTTTCACACTAAAATAACCAAACACCCGCCGGAAATACATTAAAATTACAGCCTATATTTATGTATGTCCCACTGCGGGGCACAGACCTTCTCTGTAAGGAGAATATAAATACATGGTCCGCGACGCAACCCTAGTGAGTATTGGAAGACTTTACGTCTTAGTCTTAGAAAATTTTCTAACACATGTAGTTTCCCCATGATATTTTTCTTCGCCGCCTAGCGAGTGGTAAATTCTTATTATACAAAACATTGCGGAAATATATAAACATATTGAAGTACTATTAAACCTTTACTTACAAAACAACCACTCGCCATAAGTTGATTTTAATAATAGATTGTAAGACGAAAAGCGGAAAACGTTTTAAGATAATAGATCTAAATTCGAAGGTTGCGACGGCGGGACGGCGGACGTTTCTGCGAACTACCGTCTTAACGGTTAACATGCAATCATCATCGCAAAGGCGCTTCGCTCGCTCGTGATTGAAATATAATTTTGTGCGGAACCACGAAACACACCCGCGGCGTTGCTCGTGTCTGATGGTAACACACAAAGGAACGGTAACGTAACTGCCGAATTATTTTGATTTTAGGATCACGGGAAAGACGTATATTTATTTTATATAAATAACAAGATCGGATGTTATATTATAGCCCTGAACACTGACGGATCACATATAAATGGGTGGTGAGCTTAACCCGAAGTGAATTTGTACACAAAAAACCGAAATCCGATACTCATCGGCAAAAACCTGGACTTCGATCACTGATGAATTAATGATCTCTGCCTACCTCTGATCAAGAGTATGTATATTGTGTGATTTTGTATTTTTAATATATTAATAAAAAATCTGGGTTAGCAAACATATTTACCTAGCTAGTTATAGACTACGGTAACGAGATAGTGCTAACAAAACATACAAAAAATTATATTATTCGCGTTTCTATGTCGTGAAAACTTTTCAAAGCGAAGGAAGCTTTTGTGTACGTGTGAAGGTAGCGAAGCAGTGAAACGGCTTTAAGCTGAGAGCATTCAACATTATATAATATACAAATCCAACGATTTAATGCGTCACTAGCGGTTGCGTACAGTTGTACGCGATTGTGTCGTGGGAACATTTCTCTAGTGTTGTGTCCGTCAGCTGACCCTTGAGAGTCACAGTGCAACCGTTAAGATTACGCAAACCGCTTGATTGAGTGGAGAGCTTATGTTAACAGGCGTGTAATAAACTATGCGTGTGAATAAATTTTACGACGAAAAATGCTAATGTACTCAATCGAGGGTCGAACCGTCGACCCTGACATTGAATCACGATACTCTACTGACTAAAGTAGCTAGACTATGAGAATAGGGACGATGGCAGATCCCATATATAGACATTATCAATCAACTTCAGATGGAAAAACGATTCAACTGGAAATTTTACATGCATAGCTACATAATCAATTATTTGTCAATGACATGGTTTTAGGTAGAAAATAGTACACATGGGGCTCTACACTCAAATAAAAATTCAAGGAAGAATGTGCTGAAGAAGGCACGCCCAACAATAACCAATGCTTTGTTAGCTGGTCGCTATAACGTATGGAAATTTGAGTCAACTATAAAAGAAACAGATAAAAAAAATAATGTAGAGAATAGTACTATTATTGTAGTATATAGTGTTTTATAAGTTAATCTGAAAGATGGAATTAGAAACTCTGAGATTGGAGAAAATTGTAGCTTAAGACCTTGGTTTGGGGTTTGCAAAACGAATAAATCATGAATGGCAGACGAAGTAATTTAAAGGTGCAAAGGAAAGAGTACTTGTAACAGACACGTCATATATGCGTAGGTGGTATATGGATGAGGAAGATGCGAGATCGTGTATCTGTACTGCAATAATGTTTACATATTGCTATGTAACAATCAGAAACTTTTAAAAAATAAATTCTATTTCCTCTACAAACATTTTCAAATTCAACATATATGACACTGTGAGTTTACGCATACTGGAAATAGTATCTGTTTCCTGTTCACAGAATACGAAGGCAGCAAGTGTAAAGGACCGTCTGCAAACACTTGTAAGGCGTGTAATTTACTCGTTAGGTCACATCGTGGGTCCGGAGAGTTCCTTCGTCGTTATTTTGTGTAACTTGGAGAATGACGGCGACTTGCACTGCACTTGCAATGGTAATAAAATATTTTCCGCGGTACGTACAAATTGCACAAAGTTTGTTTAGTAATGTACTGTATCGTCGTGGCATAGTCCAGAATAAAGTTTTACAAGTTGACTAGATTGACGAGTCCCCTGCTCATCTAATAACATGTAAAGAGTGACATTGCGAAGATCTGCACGATATAGGAGGCAATAAGATTGGGAAAAGGCGAACTTGTTGCTGTCTCTTTCCACCCTGTTAGATTTAAAAGGACATGAGTATAAGATTAATGACATTATACATTTTCCTGTTTTGAGTTGAATAATCGCTGGTAACTACAACACTAGTTAGAAACACTAAGAGTCCGCCCTAGTTTCGCCTTTGTTGATTGAAGGGATTTGTAATAAAAAATAGTTATTTTTTAAACGAATGAAAATAAAGGTTCTACATGATTAGACACCAATAAAGAACAAGCTGGGATAGACAGTATTTCTGTAGTTATGCAGTAAAGGCTGACAAAAAATGTGACTGCATTTATTAGTTCTAAAATCTTTTTCTATTTTATTGCTTAATGTTAAATAATGAAGGTACAAATAAAGGACAAAACAGCTTCAGAAATAGTCATACATGGATAACGTTCAAGCATCATCAGTAAAGAGTAAAATAAGCCTATTCAAGTAAATCACTAGTCCCACAAGATGTAATCCAGCCCTCGCTAGCTCGGTCGCAGGGCACTAAAGCTCCAACGAGGCTTGTCGACTAGAAGGCACGTCGCCGGGACATCTCATTTGCTGCTGTCTCTTCACCGATTTATGACAAGGTAATGCGCGCTCCCGTTACCCGTAGTGACGTGCGGGCGCAATTTAACTTGAGTGCAGGTGGCACTAGATACGTGTGTTGTGTAATATTACTCGTGGAACAAGATCGCATATAAGATACGTTTTCGCTGCTTAAACAACATAAAAGAATGACAATTTAGTAGGACATAACAAATGTATTGTAACATGCTTCCGTAATAACGTCAAGATAGAAATCAAAACTACATCTAGATCAATTTCACAATTAGCAATCCGTAGGTTATGGTTTAGGAATAATACAATATTTAGCTTCTGTGTATATGAGAACCGTAAAGCACTTGAAACGTTTTAAAAAAAATTAGCCATGATTAAATTCGTAAAAGTTAGTTATTCAACTTTAAACTATTGTTAGCTAGCAACAAATGACACCCAGCGATTGTTATGCATAATAACTACTTCCAATCATATCTTAGTGATTTACCTGAACTTTATTGTATCTTTAATTCAAAATTAATAACTTAGTTGATCGGCACATTAACTTGGCATTGTAAACAATAATTTAACTTAGTTGGTTCATAATCTGACTTTTAATTAATTTTATATAAAGATGGTGAGGACGCGCAGTTGTGACGGTATTCGTTAAAATAATTCTTTGTACAACATCGCTGTCTCATTAAAGCGGGTATACTAATTATTGGACTATTTCATTCCACAAAATCTACAAGATATTACACTACTATTATAGATTTTCTCGAGTTTAATCTTATTAAATATTCTTCTAAATCTTCTAATACTGTGGTTATTTATTGATATCCCTTGTCATAATTTTTGTTGGGTAAGGTCGTGTATTGATTATTTTACTGTCGAGTTTTTATCAAAGTAGTTTTATTCAATGAGATAATACTTTAAATACATACTGTGTACAAAGGTTTTAAGGAATCACATCTTTTTAGCGTTTTTTCAAACTGACGAACTATGACAATGGCCCCTTAATGAAAAGATTACACTGTAGTCCTTATTGGTTTAAAAAAACATGTGCAACTAACCGTGCCATAAATACATGTTACTTTTAATAGGAAATAGGCAAACGAACTTACGGCTTGCCTGATCTTAAATGATAACCGGAATTTGAGAACTGAGTAGGCTCGCTTTTTCAAGGTCCCCAAAGCGTATAAGTTCGGAAACACCGCTGGTGACAGTTAATTCTACAGGTTGACAGTACGTACAGTCGTGGTATTTTAGATATATTTAATCCTACTTATTTGGTAGTTTTAGATCGAAACAAGATATATATCTTGTAGAAGGTGTTGCAGGTCAGGTGAGCTTTTATTTGATTTTTTATTAACTTCTTCGCAATTGAGCAGGAGAGAGATTGGTAGAAAGTCGTTGCTATACGCTAATTAAGAATCAAATCATAAACCATTACGTTGCTAGTCCGACATTGAGCCACTAGGAAACTAGAACTAGACACATCTATTCATCCTTAATATAAATATTTATTATTAAAAATTAATAATAAATTATTCTCTCATCAATTCAAACATGAAAATAATGAATGTATTAATATAACTGTCTTAAAGATAAACATTTAATAACCTTGCTAAAGTTTTAGCATCTCTTTTGTTATTATATTTTCAAACATGATTATTTAACCTTGTATCATAATAATAATAATGTATAAAATAATACATTTCCCGTCCCATCCCTAGTTGGCTGTACAGACCACGGTTCATTGTGCAGTGCATTTCGACACGGTAAATTATTATACAGCTATCTTATGTTAATCGACTATTATGTTTATCTTGTTATCTGAAAATTGCACTTATAAGATGTTCCCGTAGGAATCAGTTCGTATTCTCCGACTATATCTTGGAAGATAGTATAAATTCGTATTAGTTATATTTAGAACAAAAACTTATAAGATTCGTATTGATTAAAGAGCAAACAACATTTAGCACCCTCCAAGCGATATCTTGTATTAAGAGTAGTGGTAGTTCAAATGAACAGAAGAAATGGACCCTCACGTCCTTTGACCCTTTTTTTAATAGAGTAGACACAGACATCAAACGCTGTTCGCTTTTGACCAAGTACATTACAACCCGCATGTGACTAGTGGTAAGCCCTAATGTTAATATTAAGAATAATAAAATAATATTTGCATCTTTTGTTTTTCTTTGCAATAATAAATGTTTTCCCACATAAATAATTGCAAGGAAACGCGATGTGAATAAATATATTATGACAAGGCTAAAAATAAAATTTAATATATACTATTCAAGCGTTTGAATGGGCACAACAGACCGCCCTAGTAAGGGTCTGTATTTCACTTCGGGCAATGTAATAAATACTTTGAGGAGAGCACTGCTTTGCTCCTTAACAATTCTCTTATACGGTCTTAGTTGTATCTTTCTGCTCGTTTATTTTTGTATATTATACAGCGTTTTGTGCCTATTGATACATAGAGTCCAAAATGTTTGGTACTCGAAAAATTGTAATGCGAGTAGCAATGCATATATATATAGACATAGACATTTATTTATTGGCATCACAATACAAAAACACATCACAGACTGAATATAACACACATTAAAAAAGAATGAAAAATAGACAAAACACAGTTAAAGTTACACGGACAAATAATATATATGTATGAATATTCAAGAAATCGGTGGTAAGAAAAGTAAGTAGTAAGGTCATGATATTTTTTTACAAAAACAATGTATGAACAATGTTTAAAAACATAAGTACGCGTGTATATGGTCCTAGTTCTCTTCCATTGGACAGTCTGCTAAAACATTCAGTACCATCACCAACTGTGGATTGTCCACCGTTGATTCAGTAAGATGCAGCGATTAGCAATTCATTTAAAACATCGTATTGCGACAGAAACTGCCTGAACATACCCTTATCTATAGCGTGTTTTATTTACCTGTAACACAATATTTAAAAATTGTTAGTTAATTTTAAATTAGCCATGATAACTAGTTACTTTAAACAAATAATAAATATATTTAAATGAACACATGGAAAATGACTTTCGGACGACATTTGGATTCGAATGTATTTATATTTTATTTTAATAAAATATTACCCAATTCCACAAAAAACAATATTTATAAATGTTTATAATTAAGACGCCTTAGAATAATGCCATATAAATAAGAACAACAAAAGCATATATTTTTAATAATTATTATTTTTATCTTATATTTCATACTTAAATGTTATACTGTATACTAGTAATAGTAGTAGGCTGTAGTCACATGCTTCTAAACAATATTTAGTTAATATTTATCAGTCGTAATATTAATAGTTATGGATATATAAAAAATAATAATATTTATTTATTTTCTTGTATGAAGTCTCCATAATGGAGTCGTTATAGAAGTTATTGTGATGTCAATGAAAAAGAATTGTCAGTGATGTCAAATAGAAAAAGAACAGAAGATGTTATAATTTAATTTATTCAATTTCGCAAAAGCAGCAATAAACTTTTAATGTGGTTTCTTGAATTACAGAACAACACAAAGTTATTCTTGTTTTTTATATATACGTGCCAGTAGCAATGGCAAATTTTGTTCTGACGCTGTTGCGGAATACGTGGATGCAAATGATTAGATCATCCTCAAAATATTATCGTTCAATCAGATCGTCGATACAAAACCGACTGTTGCCAGAACAGGAAACCACAACACATCACGGTACTCACATCTCAGTTCAAAATACCATCAGTGACATCACATGTCTGAATGAAAAGATTGTATCATTATATTCAATTTTGGCAACACAAATTTTAATAAATATCAGAAAAATTAGCTTTTAAAAGGAACGTTACTCAACTTGAAAAACTTTCTGAACTACACATTTTCTACAGAATGTTTAGTTCAAAAAGTTTGGAAAAAAAAATTATAATATTTGAAATTATTTTTCTGTACAGACAACTTTCAAAGCGACAAAACGTTTTCTAATTATTAAAATCAGGATTTTAAGAGATTAATTTTTATATTTAATTCTCTTATTCTCTTAGTTATTAAATAAAACTACTTTTGCAGATGTTATAACGGTTTAGTTTAGTAAGTTAATTAGAACGGTTTTCTTAGATACAAAATATTTTTCTACTGTGTTTTCGATGTGATTAATCTGAAATAGATTTGAGATTGCACATAGACGTGGTTACTCAGTGTCCGGGAGGTTGGCTCAAGTTGCATAGTACGCTAGCAACCCGAGTTCGATCCCCGGTGCCGGCACCAATAAATTTGTTGTTGCAATTTTATGTGCTGATTTACAATGCGCTCGGCTTTCTTAGAAAAATTTTCTAAGGCATGTGAAGTCTGCCAATCCACAATAGGGCCGCGTGGCAGACTATGCCCTTATACTCTCTTTACAGAGAAGGCGTGCGCCCAACAGTGGGACATATATATATAAAGGCTGTAACTTTTTAACTTTGAATTATTACCTACTGCGAATACCTATGCACGGGAAAATATTTTCGCCACCCTACAAAAAGTAGATATAAAGAGGCACGCAAGATCGGGCAGTTAGTAATGGCTTCAAGCCAGCGCAGCCGTCGATTGCCAGCGTTATCTCAATAAAGAGCAACAGACTGCGTTCATTAACACTCTGACACGGCGCAATCATAAATTGTGGAACCCCGTCGCGACCCGCACGCCTGCCCTCCTCTGCACCCCTGGTACCCGGTTCGAAGGCCCGCATTCGACTTTTTGCCATTTTCATTGTTTTTGGCAGGAACACCACATAGCGGGCCAGATCTTCCGATACGAGCGCAGGTGTCGCCCTTCACACATTCTAACTTAATTATAAAACTTTCGAACAATATATGCTCATGCTACCCTCGATAAGGTTGCAGGTGGAACGATTTTTCTCAAAAGGGTGTTAATTCTTTTAAAAATAAATTTAACACACAAGTCTACTGTCGTTTGCATTTAAATGGGGCTGTGACTGGCCACTGAGATAAAGGCGGTAAAGACACGGAAATTCACTTTAAATTAATGCAATTTATTCATCACGCACGAAGGCCATATACGCCTCAAGCAGATACAAACATAAACGTGAATGTAAATAACTTTGAATGACAAAATTAATAGCAGTTACTGTCGAAGCCTATAGCTATACACATAAAATATGGTATCCAAAACTCACAAACATGGGAAGTCATTAAACCGACCGACATGGCACTCGGGGAACCTCTATAGCTGTCTGGCCAAGCATAAAGATCAATATCTCCGTGGCTCACTGCCAAATCTTTTTAATATCATCCCAGACGTATCTGAGGAGCGGTTACGGGGATAACAACAAAACTATTACGTGAGCAGTGCGCGAATTGGTCAGCGAAGTTGGCGGAGTGGACTCTTCGATCGGCCGCTAGCTAATTCTTATTGTCAGGCACAATGGGGAATAATAGCTCGGACATACTTCCCCTTCGAGCACTTTTGAGTCGATTGATATTTTACTGGCACTGATGCCGTGAATTTTTGTGAATTTCAAGTGAATTTGAGATCGACGTTTAAATATATCATTAAATATTATTCATAAATCACTATAAAAGGAAACAAAATGAGTCTCGGTGTATTGCAGCATGCATTTTAGAGAGCATCGAAAAGAATTATATGATCAAATTCCCCTATTCGGTCCCACTATCGGACTTCAACACGCAATGCTGGCGTCCGTCGTTTGTTGTGGACATCTCACAGAATCGAACTAAGCGCCTTAATTTGTCTTTTATTATACGTACAGGAAAAGATTGGATTAGATTTCCCGTGCCTGTTTTTCCTCCGATTACAATTTGGGTTTCAAGAGAAGAGAGAATATGCATTTAGAAGGCTTAGTATCTAAGAGTGTTTCAAAAACTGACATTATGTATTATAAAAAATATATCTTTTAATTTAAACACAAGCTTAATTATTTTCTGCATACTTGACTTAACACAAATTGTAATCCAAATCTTGAACAAAATTCCAAGCATATTAAAAAAATTTCTATGTGCATAAATAATTTAAGCTATTAATAATATTTCGAAAAATTGTCGAAGCAATCGCTGACAAAGTTTGTTCATATATTTGATGTATTCACATAGCATAACTATATAACTATCAAACCATAAAGTATCGTAAAGTATATCCTCAATCTATTTTGAATTGTAAAGTAAATTAATATTAACGACCATCTTGATAGCTTACTATCTTATCATTAAATGAATAAGTTCACAAACGCTATAAGATATTTAAATTTAATGCAATTTAAATACGTCCCACCTTGTACTTATTAACATGACTCATAAAGCGAATACGTCAAGTGGATGCGGTTGTAAAAGGCAAATTTCAACGCAATCTATTAAAAACGACATTGGCTCGCTAAATCAACTGCCTCAATAAAGGGAGCGTGAATGGAGGCGTTAAGTTTCACACCGCGTCGCTCCCGCGCTCCAGGCGCGACGAAACGAACACCTATTATCATAAAGCAAACAATAACGAACAAAAAAATCAACAAACATAAGCTTTAATGATTTGGAAGTTCTCGGGATGAATGCAAACGAAGCTGCAGAGGAAACGCCTATAAAATAGGTTTTATGGAGGGATCGTTCACTACAGCAACAAGACTTGGTGGCGCGTATGGCATAAAATTAATTTCCTATTAAAATAGACATAAAACGCGATTGATAGGAACTGATGTAATTTGTCTAATAATGTTTAATAGGTAAGATGACAGTAATCCTCCACACATAAATCAGAGGATATTTTGATAGCTTCATGGAAGCTCAACAAAAAGCTTTAACGAACGTACCGTCAAAAGTACAAAGGACTTTCGTCTATATCCAATTTTAATTTAATTTTAAGGTAATTGTTTTCATAGCCCCTAGCACGTCGCTGAAAGCGTCGAAATCTTGTCGTACATAACTAAGTCATTAGTAACCGATTCCCATATAAATGGTAAGTGATGCTTGCAGCATATTATAGATGTGAGAAGCTACATCCAACTCTATAATGAGACGAAATACTTATTATTTTGATCCTCAGTCATATTTGTTTTTTAAAATTTCCGTTTGATGAAGATTGTAATCTTAACGGAAATTTTATTTTAAAGAAAGACATGACTTTGAAGGAAACCTACACGTCTTACAAAATTCCTTAACGTCCACGGGGTATGCCCTAATACTCTCTTTACAGAAAAGACCTGTGCCTATGGGAAAAATATAGGAGGTTACTTTATACATATCACGTTTGGACTGTGGGCGCAGTGGGCAGCGCGCAATCGGCGTGGAAATTTAACTTGACCTTACGTACCGTAAAAAGTTGTCTTTACGTGTAGGGTATTGAGAGTGTTATTTATAAGCAAAAGGAAATTTTAAATAGTTTTTAAAAGGTCATTTATTATAAGTGTGTGTGTGACGAAAATCAAATAAACCAAACAAAAAGAATAAGGACTTATTCAAAGCACATTTAGCGTTACAAGAACGGCATAGGAATTGGATAATCAACGCTAGATGCAGCTACCGTGTGGCGAGAAAACACGTAAAAGTGTCACGGATGTTATTCTGGGAGGTTACAAGTATATTTCGATACGTAGCAAGAATAAATATATATAATCATGAGAACGACCCTTGCAAGCATTTTAAAGAAAAGAAAAGAATACAAATGCAATAATTTTGTAAAAGGACCTCCAACTTTAAAGTTGTTCATAAGCAGATACATTTATATACTACAATGATTATATATTTATGTATTATGCATCAGAGTACACTGAAGCCGGGAAGTATAGAAAAAATTGATTTATAAGTTATTAACGAATGGCTACCAAAATAAATTTATGCAATAAAAACTAAATAATTTATTTAATACACGTGAATAATACCAAGTTCGATAAAAATGTGTACGTTAATTGTCATATTTCACAGACGATACATCATTGGATATTTAAAAGAATTTAGACTATTAAAAAAACGACAGAAAGACGAACAGAAGAAGAAAGAAAGACATGAAGACAGGAAATAAAAATGACAAAAAACTGTCCATCCCCAAAAAGAAAAAGACAAGTTGGCGACAAAAATAAAAGTACGTCATTTGATGGAAAAAACATCGAATAATAGAGGTCAATATTTTACTGTGACTTTTATAGAAAAGACGAAATGTTAATAAACAAACATTTCGCCCATTTGACGCGTTTTCGGACTGGGGACGCAATAATTGATTCTTTCCGGGGCGTGGTGTGACGCCGTGGACCTATTGTGAGAGCAACGCGTTCCGTTGACAAATAATATTCGTATTCCCAAGGAGAAGTCTTTAGGAAATTCCTTCTCATTTCCGCCTCTAAACGAAACCTTGCCGTCCCAACAATGCCCATGACAAGCCTTCAAAGACCAAATGGAATTGGAAGTTATTTGTTATGACAATATGTCGAGAGCGTAATGTCCGGTATGTCTAGAAAAACATCCCAAGAAATTCGTAATTCACTTAGGACTGAAAATATTTTGCATTTAATTTTTACATAAATTAATATTTTTTACTTGTACTCTCGAGCAAGTGATATACACTCGTGAGCAAAAATAAAGGGTCGGTTAATAATGTTTGAATATCTCGGAAGATAAAGACGCTAGCTAACTGAAATAAATTGTGTACACCCATGACACTAAGTCGTAAAATTTAAATAAAAATAAAATTTAATGTATAATCAAAGTTTACGTAAGAAATCCTGTTTTGTTTAATTTTGTTTTTAATGAAATATAAATAAAATGGTTAAAATATTTTATATTTTAACGTCTATCATGCACAATTTATTTCAGTTAGCTAAAGGGTAAAAGAGGCTTGAATGATATTAAATATTGATTTTCATTTTATTTATTTCAACATCAAAATATAATAATTTTAATCGAAAATTTCTGTCAAAACATACAAAACAAACTTACGTTATCATGGTATAATAATCACATGTCTTATTTGTGTAATTGACTGTTAACTCGATAATCAACCGGTTGCGACGTCACCAACGCGACATTTCAAGTAAAAACGGTCCCATTATTGACCAATGAAACGTTTATATGGTATATCATTAAAAAAGGCTGGCGTTCTGCTACACTAACATCAATATAAACGATGAGCTAACTAATTTCGAATCCGTCATTATAAAATATTTAGCGATATACCTCATTTTGTTAATAGCACGAAGTTATTTTAATAGAATGCCCATAATAACTAGGCACCCGGACGCAAAACGCCCCCCCAGTTTCAAGTAATGACCGGTTCGGCAGACCTACACGAGATTAATACATCCAAGGGATTCGAATAATAACAAAAGAAGCAACAAAAAACGAAAATGGCTGATAAAAGCCCAATTCTACCTGGCGTTGTATTCCTAATGTTCCGGCCGCCGTTCCGGTCTCTAGTAATCGAACTAGAGATAAACCCTCCCCCAAATATAATAAATCTAGTCGATAAAATTTTTTGTTTCAAAATATCCGGCTAATTGTTTCGGTGAGTCTATTATTAAAAATAATTTTGCCCTTTGGTATTTACATAAAATGTTTTAAGCAAACAATATTGTTTTTTCGTAATCAGAATGGTATGCTCTTAGAGAAAAAAAAATTAGTTCATTTTGTTAATTAAAATCTAAAACTTATTACCTAAATTATTAAAATAATGGTAAGAGAATTATAATCAAACGAAAAATCAAATTAAATACATTTTTAATTGCTGTCCCTATAGTATTTCATCATTATATTCATTAAAGTTTTATTTAAATTTAATAATTATCTATATTATAAAGATAGCTGCATCTGAATGCCTTTGCTTAGCTACTTTTTGGACAAATTAAAGGCCTACGTGGTCGGACATTGTTAACTGTTTTATTTTTTCTAAAGACTTCTGCACCATTTTTTGTTACATGGTACATAGTTAAAACATTTTTCAATATTTAAAATTCTTTTCACGGTGTAGCTGTAAAATTTAATTGTTAGAAGGCCAACTGTTATGCAAGTTTATGGTCAAATTACACTTTTACAATGAAATTTAAAAGCAACAACGAAACTTTTGTAGGCTTTGAAAAAATAATTAAACAAAAGACTATGGAAAGAAAGCCACTCCGTACTAAAATGCTAAGCGAAGATATTGTATTATAAAGACCATTCCCTTAACGTTTTTAATAAACAGATTTCTCAAACTATTGTTCCAATTACAGAAAGCGGTATCACAGAACGTACTACGTAGTAGTTACACAGTACTATAATATTGTAAGTTATTTCGCTAGAATGATTATATACACAAACTATTTCGGCTTGAGGCGTACTCTAAGCATTGCATTCTGATTCTTGAAAACCGCAACTACATACAGCTCGGTCACCTTCAATCGGATACAGAATACCGTCGTAAGTATTTTTTTTTTTTTTTTTTTTTAAAAAAAAAGAGAGCTACTAATATTTCTTTTTTTTTTTTGAGAAATATTACTAACAATCTTGTTAACCATTCCAACTAAGCTTAAGCTTGTGCTAGGACATGGTTCACGGCAATAGTCGAATGGTGGATTCGAACCCACGACCTTACGATTCGCAGGCCGTACCCTAAACCATTAGGCTATTGACGCTTCGATTTACGTAAATCTTTTAGTAAGAAGAAATTGCATATGTGATGGCCGGACAATTATAATGTTGCCAACTAGCTGCGCTCCGTGGTGTTACCCGCGAATAAAAACTATTTATTATTTTTTTCTAAAATAAAAGTAGCCTATCTGCCCGTGTATATCGGACTAGTCGGGACAAACAGACAGACAAAAAATTATAAAAAATGTTATAATTGAACCCTTTACACATGTAGTAAAACACGGATATTTTAATATTACAAACAGACACTCAAATTTTAATAAATTTTATTATTTAGCTAGAATCCCCGACAATTAGATCATAACGTCAAATGGCGTGGCCTTTAGGGGATAGCTGGCAGTTAATACCATCTTAGAACATGAACATCTAGGGTCCATGATGGAAGCTCATATATTGTGAATAATATTGTCGTCTGTTCCATCCAATGCACAAAGGACCTTTGTGAATTACAAATTCTAGTCGAGCATTAGAACAAAAGGTAATTGCACGTGCAAGCGGACACAAATTTACGACGATTAGTCATACTTGTGAATTTATGTAAAGCAACAGCGGATAAATAGCAAAGAAAAAATACTTAAGCTTTAAAAAAAATTACTTTTTTATGACGAACAACACATGTTGGCCAGAGAACGGCCTATACTGCCTCACCGGATTGAGAGGTGGCATAGCTCTATAGCTCGTAACTCGACACAAGGGCCTTTCCGTGAAATAGCAACCGACCGAGTCGTGGTTCGGCCCTCTCGGGCGCCCTCGGATCGGCATGCTTACGCGTAACATAGTAACCGTCCAAGCCGAGGTTACCCCTCACCGGGGGGACCCTTGTGTCGAGTTACTAGCGATAGAGGTTCAGGCTAAGCGACCTAAGAGCTATGCCACCTCTCAATCCGGTGAAGCAGTCAAGGCCAGCTTCTCTGGCCAATCTGTGTAGTTCGTCATAAAAAAAAAAACAAGGGCCGGTGAGGGGAAACCTCGGTTTGGACGGTTACTATGTTATGCGTAAGCATTCCGATCCGAGGGCGCCCGAGAGTTGCGAACCACAACACGGTTAATAGCTATTTTAATAATTAAAGTAATTAGGACAATATAAGCTAAACTAACTTATATGCCACTTCGGGAACCGTTGGCGCTGGGAGATGAAGTGGCGGAAGGAACTCCAGCAACGTTCCTAATCTTATCTAAGGGAAAAAAGAACGACATTTACCAATTATGTGTTTTTTAAAGGCGGTTCTTTTAGCACGGGCGACAGACGTGAGAGAGCTGTGAGACAATTGAGACAGATGACACACCCGACCCGCTTTAGGTTAAAAAAAATGAACACGTGACAATAGAAATATGACACTAATGGCTTGCTCGGTTCTATGGGTTGTCGATACTTATCACTTAAAAAAATGTTGGTCCAGAAGATACGACAATGCTTGAGTGCAAAATAGTGTTTAATTTTTCTATCATTTTGCAGAAAATGCATAAGTTTACTAAAAATAAAAGGTAACAGAAATTAACATTATGCTAGTTCATTAAAGCTAGTTATTATAATATAATATATATACAAACTAAAACTGACATTAAAAAAGTTAACATAATTCTTATTATTGAAACAATTAATTTCACCGAACACAGCGGTCATTATATAGTGGGGAGACTGAGACGTTTGACATATTTTGTCGTAGTTGTTGTAGATCTAAGTCTTGATTAATATCTCAATAGTAAGAATAGTTTGGTCAAATATGAAAAATCAAATTACCGCTACTTAACACACTTGTTTCATTACGAGTAAGATTATGTCGAAATATAAATTAATAATATATAAGTATATGTGACACTTAAAAATCCATACATTTAGAAGAAACCATTAATATACAAATATAATATAATTAAGTATACAAAAATAATATACCATCGCGTAATTTTCCACCTCTCTCTCTTCCATGCTATTGGTCCCACATGGTGGTGGGGTCAGCTTTCCGGATTTTCGCTTTCCTCTTCGCTCTGTCCCCGACATCGTCTTTGGCGATGTTGCACTCCCTCATGTCTCTCGACACAACGTTCTCCCACCTTGTCTTGGGTCTTTTCGCGTAATTTTCCACCCAATTCATTAAATTCTTACAAAATTAAAAGTAGTAAAAAACGCACATAAAATAGCGGCGAAGACTTAAAGCGATATAGTATTTATGCAGACAACAGAAAAATGATACTTTTGTTAAACAAATTCTCAATAGCGCCTTGGTCCTGTTTAAACAGGCTCAATGAAATTATACAAACGAAGGGTATATTTACACTTTCGCGATTTAGGAAAGACAAAGGTTTGTGCTTTTTAAAACATTCCGAATATCACTTCAAGTTTTTTTATTTCTAATCATATATCATTAATTGTTTTTCATGAATCAATTTCCTGCTCTAACCATCAAAATCATACTAAATAACATTGACTATAACATTTCTAATAACTATTAAATTCGCCTTTGTACACATATTTTGGTGCAATCAAGGTCTCGTCTATCAATTGTACATAAAAGGCAAAATAATACAACACAAACCAAATAGAAAGACAACTAAAGAGATTTACAATATTATATTATATTACAGACGAACAATATTATTAAAAAAAATAGGAGTGATTAGTAAAAATACCTAAATAGAAACTAAATAATAATTTATAGCAAAATTAAACAAGATATACTGACCGCATGTACGTTTTCTTACAATTAAAATTCGTGTTCATGAGTTGACTTACATCTTGGTCAAGGTTCCGATAAGTTTGAATTGTCACATTTTTAATAAAATAAAACTAAAAAAAACTACATACAAATGAGTCAAGTTGATAACTCAAGTATGCTGTGTGTGAGGTCCACTAAAGTGATTCATTACAATTTGTTACCAAAACACTGCGACGTTAAACAGCCCACACCGATCTGACGTTAATTATTGCATCGTGCGCCACTTGAAATCACCCCCCACGTCAAGAGAGAAAAAAAAGGGCGCCAAGATGACACCACGCGATCACTGGAATTTTGCATTTTCAGTGATCCCGTCCTAACAAAACAAACCCTTCGCAATATTGCGCCTAAATAAAAAAACATGACAAATAATCGGAAAGATATATTAATCGTTGAAAGAATAATACGATATTATTCTTAAAGGAAAATTAGAGCATTAGAATACATATGTGGACTTAGTGTATAAAAAAATACTGCCACTAGTAGTTTCTGCTCCATTAGTAGTTTGTGTAACAAATGTTTTAAATCTCTATTTCATTTCTATTCATCCACATAACACGCAAGTTGATCGAAGCATATGATCAAACCGGGGCTCAGCTCTTTTGGACTTCGAGAGGCATAACTCTATCGTACACAGAATAATGCCCACGCTGAGGCTTTTCAATTCTTGCGCCGAGATACAATAGACGCTAAGCACTGTAGAAGATCTTAATGCGGTGAAGTCGAAGAACCCTGGCTGATTTAGTGCTAAAACATAGCTGAATAAAGGCGAATTTATAAAAAAAAATAGACGATTAATAGAAAATTATATCTAATAAATGTTTAATCGTTTTTGAAATATCTTCGAAATATTCGACTGATACGAATTGAAATGACCATACGCCACACCACATAAACTTTCTTAAGGTTTAATAAAATATTAATCAATGATAACAATTATACCCTATATCCATCTATATCTGGATCTATGTAGTTGTATATATATATATTTATTGTTACTTAATAATAATGGCTAAACTATTAATTAATCTATATGTTATATTTATTTACGTATGTTTATGTATTTATGTTTAGACATATATAATATTTTTTTTATATTTGTCTTATTTTACTTTTTTTAATTATATTTTCTAAGCTTGCACCCGTGACTTTGTTTCTACACAACCCTAAGGTAGACTGGCAGAGAATACCTTCTGGCATTAAGTCCGCCTTTTTGTACTCTTTTATTTTGTGCAAATAAAGATAAAATAAATAAATAAAAAAAATTTCAATGCAATGCACTTACTGAAGTCCCTTTGGGGCATAGGACTGTACGGTATGTTATACTCGTAATTATCGATATAAAAATTAAAACTACCAACGGACAAGTAATCAAGTATCAATAAACAACAGTTGAGTATTCCTTTTCATAATTCTATAAAATGTATCGATTAGAAATATATTCAAGAATTTAATTTGTATATGCTGAAGATAAGAGCCGTCGAAGTTGTAAATGGCCTCAAGTATCAAAGTTTAAGCACGTCCGATACTTCCAATTTAAGGACAAATGGTTTTAAATTCTTAACATTAAAAATACTTTAGGTAACTCATTAATTTGGACGGATGAGTCAAATGCAGATAAACTGTAATAAGTCATAAGCAGCTCAACTAAAAATTAAAAAGCACACTAAAATTTGAAAAAAGATAAACAACATTTATTTTGTATTATCTCTTAAAATGCTTTTGTCTTATTGATTTACCGTATGAAAAACTTATCTCGGGTACTGTTGGTATTACTACTAATTTCCGTTTGGTTGCGAGCAAGTGCCTGCAATGAGTAATAATGACTTTTTGTTCGACATTAATGACATTTATTACGTTACTTTAAATAGTTACGTCATCTTTACCATTGTGGTTGAGCATTGAAATGAGTATGTTCTGTTTCACAATAGTGTGTATAGGTTAGTTCTAGTGATTAGGTTAGGTCGTGGGATTAAATATTGACTTGAACCGATCGTCTACCTTGTTAACAAGCTAGGGTTTATAAATTTACACAAACTTAATAAGAATTTTTAAACATTTTAAAACAAGATAATGATTCACGCCAATAATTAAACCTACGACCTAACCTGAATGAGTAACTATTGTTACTCATTCAGGTTAATAACAAATATTATTTTGTCAAGTTCGCATTGGATTTTTTAGTAAACTTAAGAAATAATATAAGTTTAAAGAAATAGCTGCCTTAGATTTACGTTAGAAATTAATCTACATTTAAAATATTAATAAACCAAGAAAGTAACCAGAATCCAACTGTACAATTAGAAAAGGCGCATGCTGAATTTGTGCACCGTCATTTATTTGAATTAACATCTGCTCAGTAATGTGGAATGATTTCGGCTGACAGCAACAAAACGCTTCGTGAAAATCCGACCGTCCGTAACACTAATTAGATTCGAATTAATGAAACGCGGGTTTCGGACGCCAGCTAATCCAATAGCCCCCGGACAATGGCGCAAAAAGGTCCTAAAAACACGCCCCAAAATAGTTTCCAACTTTAACGGCAATTATACAAAACGAACGCTATCAACAGCGGGAATAGCATGAAATAAAACCGGTCACGTAGCGTTCCGATCCCGCAGAGCCGCTTGCCCAAACTTTGGATGCGATGCACCTGTGTTATTAACGCATCACACGCCTTTGTTCCCGTACAATGGATGCCAAATTGCAACTTAAATTTCTCGCATTGAGGTATGGCCTGAGCCGCAGGTAGAAGTTTTTTTGTAGTCTTTCTAATAGACTTAAGAGTAAAAATGCTTAGTTTTATAGTTATATTTTTATTATTTTTTGAAAGTGCTCATTTCGGATATGATTCTGACATAAAAAAAATTATATTTATTACGGTTTGTAATACTTGAATCGCATAATCACTAAACATGGATAGTTAGAACGTCGGAGAATCGAAGCAGTCTTGTATCAATTGGTTAAAAATGAAATTAACAAAATTCAAAGCTCAAACAATGTTTCATTTGTCTGCATGGGGTTAGCTAATTAATATATTTGCGTATCTAGTTATGCAGTATATTGGCGTGTCGATGACATGGACACAAACGAACAGAATATTATGAAAAAAAGGAGATACATTCAATAGCTACAATCTCAATAGCTAAACCAAAGAAACCGCACGAGGGCTGTGGTTCAAAAATTACTGTTAAAAAGTTAAACTCATAAGTATTGTGAGTGATGACAATAAGTTGACCACCAAAGTAGAAAACTAGTATATATTGAAACATTTATGGTTATTCAAGCATAGTTCTCAAAGGTGACTAAAGTCAAATGAGAAAGAATCTTTATGGATCTAAAACTTTGAAATCGGACAAGCATAATTTATCGACGAATTTTAAAAGCGATAAACTATTCGAATTTACTATCCAGTTAGGCAACTACCACTACAATTAATAGATGGCGGGTATAAAAATCTTATTAGAACAGTGTGAATAGTAATGGTCGGTTTATGGTGACCATAAAACCACAACAAGAAATGTCACGCCGTCACCTGCGGTAGATTCGTCTTCGGTGACACTGACTAATCTCAGCTCGCACCTTCTTGTTTCTTTGACGTTATTTACGATTGACCGTAAAAAAGGGAGCGAGTCCTTTGTGAAATTCGCGAAACAATTCCTAAGCCGTCCTCAGACTAATGTTTTAAATACCAAACTTTTTAATTCGGTAGCCAATTTTCCCAATCACACAGCATTATTAAATATTATTATGATATAAGTAAAATAATAAAGTGAGCTTAAATATTGACACGATAAACATATTTAACATGATGAATTACACATGACAGCATGTGGAGTAAGCCGGCAATGAGTTCTATGGCATACCTTGTAATCCATTGATAACTCGGCGGGCAATACACATTACTAAAGAACTGCTTCAATTACTCATAGGTTGTAACGCAACATCAATAAATAACTTATTCTATTTTTTAGAGCCGTGATAACTCTGTGTCGTCGAATCAAACAAGAACAAAATTATTTTTTCTTGAGCTGTATGATAATGCTTTGTTGGCAGGTCCATTAAAGCGGTGGTGGTCTTGCCTATTCTTCTTCTTAAAGTGTTACTTCGACTCTCTACTTTCTTGCGAAGGTAGGCAATAAGTTCACCATTTTTCTCTCTGTTTCTTGCGAGGGAAACAGATGGGTAGCGCTCGTCATTCCGTTCCACTCTCTCATGATTCACTTCTACGACCAACACTTCTTTTTCCAGCAACTGGCCATCAAGTAAAGGGAGATTCATATATCTCGTGCCTAAGCACCTGACCGAGGTACGATACTTTTACTTTGGTCCAAATGGGATGTTGAAAATGAAGTTAAGTAATACCAAGAGACGTCTGTCACTTTAAAGTTTAATGTGTAATAACTGTTATATGCGTTGCCTTTTTTTATACTTTCCGTAACGGAAAATAAAGAGACTTTTATTCCAATTTCACGCTGAAAAAACAAACAAACACATTCCAAGTGTATTCTATGTTCTGCTTTTATAAATTATACATTTTATGGGCACAACAATCGCTCATCTGTGATTATAATAAGGCGCACGAGTCACGTTCGTCGGACGCGCATTGAGTGAAGGCGTAAGCAGACCGCATGATATACTCGTAATTCCCGATCGACAACAGGCGATTCCTGAGACTAGATAATCTAATATTACGATTTGGAGTGTATATTCGAAGCAATAATCTACTTAAGCCTAAGAACAAAAAATGATATTTTGATAAAAATAATTTACTAGGATCAGATGAAACAATAAAAACAAAGGTTTAGCACACAAACATGAGAGAAAAGTTCCGACATGACCTAACCTAACCTGACAGGTACCGCCGTCATAACGACATGGCCGCATGCGCTGGCGCACAAAAACCATGTCGAATCGGGCACAATGAAGCCTCGCAAGCGCCGGCCTGCGCCCGCTACCCATACGCGAACGATCATTGACAGAAAGTAATTTCTTTTCATATAAACATACCTTTACTAACAATCACATTTATCTATTTATACACGGGCACACAAAGAATCACTTACATAATATACACACTAGTAGATTAACATATTCTGAATGTTTTTACAATTGTCAAAGGTTGTTACAAAGTAGGTGTACCAAAAATAAATTTAATCCAAACACAAGCAACTCACTATACCCATTATGTAAAAAATACTTTAAAAGACATATCACAATAAAATCATCATCATATATTGGCGGTAGGTGAGACTGCTAAAATATCTAGAGATAGGTCAAATTTCAAAGGAATGTACCAGAGCGAAACTTTTCTGTTTTATGTTAAATGATAGTAAAGGTAATAGAATACAATCAAATACATTGTCAGGAGATATGTATATATATATTAAGAAGAAATGGAATACCATACTCAATATACTATGCAAGCTTTAACGTTGACTAGTATACATTTCTTTTGACAGCGGAAAATGTATGACCCTAAGATATTGTGTTAAATATTGTTATTTTTTTATTAAAATGTGATTTACATTTTAGATGCGTCAATAGCCTAATGGTTTAGCGTACAGTCTGTGAAACATAATGACGTAGGTTCGAATCCACTATTCAACTATTGACGTTAACCATCTCCTGCTAGTAGCTAAGCTTTGTTGGAATGGTAAACACGAATGTTAGTTAAAGTTACAGTCTTAATATATGCCCCACTGTTGGGCGCAGGCCTTCTCTGAAAAGAGAGTATAAGGGCATAGTCCGCCACGCGGCCCTAATGCGGTTTGGCAAACTTCACATGCCGTAGAAAAATTTTCTAAAACATGTAGGTTTCCTCACGATGTTTTCCTTCACCGCCGAGCGCGTGGTAAAAATCAGCACATAAAATTGCAACAATTTTTGAAAAAAAAATTATGAGCATTCTTTGAAATAAAGCAACATATCTATACTATTGTCCAGCTAATTAAGTCGTGTAACCAGTAGAGAGTAAAATGGTTAATGTCAGACCGATTGAATACAACCAACTTGTGCTCATAATCATAATTTCACGCTTCTTTAATAAAAAGTACAAACACATTAAAGTGTTAGTCACGGCGCAGCCCGCGCACGATGCGCGTTTACATTTGGCCCGCATGAGGCGCGATCGTAAACATGCTTAATTAAAGCATAATACAGAATATGGATATAAAAGGTCTCCATGCAAATGACAGAAATTGTCCTAACAGAAACAACGGGAGCATGGCGCTATGTGGAATGCCTGCTCTACGACCGAGCAACGCTAAACAAACGCCCCGTGAAGTCATAAAAACAGACCGCGGTAATTCCAAAGGACGCCTATAAATTCTTTATTTTATGATCGTGAGCACATATTTAATTCTAAGAGCATCCCCACTGTTTCCCTTTTTGTCATATAAAGAAAACATTTATTGTCAAATTTATATGTCATGTAATCAAGTTTTACTCACTGCTATGAAAATATTTATAAAAATAACAGATAATGAAATGTCCCAATGCTATTACGGAAGTCTAATGTTACGAGTGTAGTACTAAATAAAACGAACGTTGATAGTGGTCGACAAAGTCTTACGAATATACAAATCTCAACGTTTTTCAAAAGCTGAGAACAAATTTCTTCTAGCCTGTTTACTACCTTACTACTGTAAATACAAGTAAATCCGTATCGGTGTTACAAATATTTAAAACGTTATACCATACTGCGGACAATGGTACAAATACCTTTTTTTTTGACAAAAAATATCGGGCGGTTGGCTCAAAAGGCTTTTACAAGCTCACCGGTTTTGTGTTCAGCCAGTGGGATTTCTCAGAGCCTCTGCTTGGGTCCGAGAGAAATCAGGAATATCTTAATTTTAGCTGATAGTTTAGGATACATCATTCTAATTTATGAGGCGAAGGCGTTCAAGAAAACCGATCCACGGCGAAAAATGGAATTGTATAAAATGTTGAATCAGAAATAGTGGCGTTATATTTGCAATCATAAAAAAACGATAACATACAATCACTTATTTTATGAAAAGAAATAACACGACAAATATAACATTCATACAATCTAAAATATTCAATACCAATATGGGCGTCAGTAAGATCTAAATAAAACTAAGGTACACAAAGATATCCGAAGGAAGCATCAGAGCAAACAACCCAACTAAACGATTCGAGACACAATAGACGATGGCCCTACACGTCGCTGCCCGTGGCATTGAACGGAAACGTAAATATTTAAGAGATCGTCATTCGCCATTATCCTACCAAAAATAAAAAAAATGCTCTTGCGACCTTATTCTCCTAAATAGGTGGTCAGAGTTGAACGTTTTTTAGCCAATAGGAAATAGACTAGAGAAATCTATTTCCTGTACTACTACTTGAGTTTTTTAACACACCGACCAGAACTACTTATTCCTCTACCTTAATGCTTATTTTTTTCCGCAGGTCGGTTTTAATATCTTTATTTTTATTATTTCTGGATATATGCATATTACGGCTAAAATGAAAATATTACCATTAAAACATATATTTTGTTTCATAACGTGATTCCCAGCTCTAGTGAACAATGCGTTGTAAGAATCGGCAAATCTTTTGAAGCATTCATAGACCACACATACAGCGTCACAGACGATCTTGTTTCTGCTGTTAAACTACGAGTTATGCTGTCCATTTAGTATTGGCGGTACAAAAGGATAGAATTCGGGAGTATTGGAAGGTTGACGTGCCGCGATTTGTATGGGTCTTTATTCGGGCTCGTGTGCCTCAATTTCTATGGGTTCGTGCAAACATGTTGTTAGTTCAGGTGCAAGTTAAAAGATATCGAAAATCAAAATCAAATATTAAACTAAGATATTATCAATTTATATTATATTTCCCTTCGAGATCATTCTTCGGTAAAGGTCGCAAAGAGAGAAATTATTGAAAGAGAGGAATGCATTTCGCGTTTGCCCCACGCATATATATACCCACGATACGGTATTTTCTGTTATATACTATTTTTAACCAGCTTCTTATTCAACGATAGAAACTGCATTTACAAAGCTTCTTCAACGACGAGGTATTACTTGATTTGATTGGAGAACTTTGGTCAAGAAAAACAGTTCTTCCTTAGAGATGCACCATAGTCCCAGAAGTTTTATTTCGAACTTTTGTAGCCGTAGCCAACTGATCACAGTAACAGTCATGAATATCATTGCATAACTACCAATTTCAAAATTAAAATAACACCTACACCTTTTGGTTTTGACTTACTGCATATCTCTTAAAATAAGTGTTAAAGTAGATTATATGGTAGAGTATTTTAGAATAAATTCCTCAGATGTAATATATATTGTCTTTATTCAATAAGAATGTAGATACTCAATTGTTTCATCCCTCTCCATAACTAAAACAGTAACGAATAAACTAGTACGACGAAACAATTTTCAATTATGCATTATGTATTAAATAGTCGAACATGAACTGTCGCACTTACTTTAAGATACCAGGTTACATCGAACATGTCAACGTAAAAAAATTGTCAGTCCGGCCCGCCGCGTGTAAGTCGCCCACGACTTCACAATGACATCGCAACATTCACGTAGGCATCGATTTGTAAATAAAATAAATAGATCTGTTTCCATTGAGCATTCCTAAATCATTTATATATACGTACGTTTACATATATATATGAATATATAAATAGATAAGGTGGATGGGAAAAGACCATCGCGCACCTACACGTTGGTCAGACGCAGTTAAGTCGCTTACAGACCTGGCCATAACCAAAGTCATTAAAACCGGAGAAGACAAAGACACGTGGAAGAAAATAGAAAATAAAGTGTTCAATACTTTCTATTAGACACGACCTTCAGCAATAAGAATGAATAAAAAACTAAATAAATAACCAAACAGACGACGATAATAATTTAAATAAACTAAAACAAAAAAACTTAATGACAATAATAACGAAATTGTATTTCAAATTATTAATATAAATTATTAATTCGGTGCAGTGGCAGATTGCTTTTTTTACAAAAACTTTCATTGTGCATTCGTGTCTGAAACGCCAGCTGCCATACTCGGGTAAGTGCTTCCAAATGTCTAGCTATTTCGGGGCAGTAAAAACTTGAGGTTTATGTTTCCAAATTTTAAAAGCACGTTGACTTTCCTATCTCTCGATATTTTAAAACTATTTTCGTAGCGGAGTGACAGTATTCTACTGAAATTTTATTACACAATGAAATACGTGCATTAAATGCTAATTCTAAATATTTTATTTTCAAATTATTGCAACGTCATAACATAATGAAATGTTTGTCAATCGACTTCAAAGAGAAAGGTTTTCAATTTGTGAAAATCAAAACGCGACCCAAAACCAATTTGCAATGACGTAGATAAAGCGAACAATAGAAGCGCACGTATATGCACGCACCATAGCGTTTAGAACGATTGGCGGAACTAAAGTTGCGTGCCGTTATATCGCGATTCCTGAGCCGCGAAGTAATTCAGTGTAGGCGTCTTCAATAAGCTACGAGGCGAGTGGGATCTTAGTTGCGTACTTAATTTTTTTTAAATATACCAATTTTACATTCAAAAGCAAGTTAATACATGTAGCAAATTCGATTAGATACGTTAGGTATCTTGTTTTTCATTCAAAATAATTCATTATTGAGAATCGAGACTGCGTCGCGATTTTGGACAAACGTCCATCGGGTCCAAGGCAAAGACAGCTGCAGAGAAACGACACAACAAAATGCAGCGATATTTTTGAACGGGGCGGCTTTGAACGTTGCACAAAGTTCTAGTCTGGTCACGCGCAAAATTTTGATACCCCATTTGTTGATTGCGTCTTGGTCTAATGGAAGGTTTATTGATAAGAAGATGAAGTCGTATTTCTTTTAAAACAATATGCTCAGTTTTGATATTACCTCTGTGTGTTTTATTAAATATGTTGTGGCGTGTGCGCAGGAGTGACATTACCTCATTATCCTATCCCCTTTTACTATCAGACACCAAGACGTACACACACTTTTGATGTGGTTACCCCACGGATCCGGACGTGGAACTATCCCTCGCCTTCAATTATGAAAGGAATAACGTACAGCGTCAGTTTATTAAGTGTTGATTGTTCGACAACACTGACTGGACTATGTGTCTTGTGTGTGTGTGTGTGTGTGTTTGTGTATACAAGTATGTATGAAAACTATAATATAAAATGGAACGAAAATAGATTCTCAAAAGTATATTTTCTAGTTCTTTTGGTAGAGCTTACTGGATAAACGTTAAATGTCCAGTAGCCTTAACCCACTCGCCATTTTAATGGAACTGACAATTACTAATTTTACATGACTTTCGGTATGAGACAGTTTTTCGGACGCAAGATCTGGTGTTTGGTAGGGTGAAATTTAATAGATCAATATCAATAATTAGATATCTTATCTAATTATATAGAGAGGGGTTCGTAATGGCGAAATAGAAATATAACTATCGGGTTTATTTAACAGTGTTTTAATAATAGTATACAATTTGCAGATCGCTCTACAAATTCATGGAAGTGTATCGTCACGACCAGCCGGCGGCAGGTGCGGCCCATCACGTGCCACTGTGGTCGAAAGAAAACATTTTCGACTCTACCCACTAACAAACGGATGTAGGAAATTATCCGTTATTCAGTTTATCTACATTACAGTAGTTTTTCGACATCAATTCAATCGATGTATTGACCAGAGAGAAGTGTCACTTCCCGAAGTGGCATTTAACGCTAGTAATCGAGATATTCAAACAGCCAGTTTGAATATCTCGATTACTTTCTAATATAACTATCGAATCTGTCGTGGTTCGACTCTCTCAGTCGCCCTCGAACCGAAATACAAACGCGGGTAGAATAACCAACCAAGCCGAGCTCCTTTGCGCTGAGTTACTACCAACAGAGATTCGAGTTAAGCGATTCGGGAGCTTTGCCACCCTATCAAATCCCGTGAAACTATTGCGTTCAGTTTCTCTGCCCAATGTCTGTTAATTTCTGCTTACCTCTCCGGGTCAACTGGGTGTGTGACTTTGTTTATTCGACATTAATTCGTTTTTATCTATTTTAATTTTAACCAAACATCTAAATCCTTGTTAATCAATAGAGCTTTTAATGACTGATGGCCGTAACAACGAAAAGTTTAAGCCTGAAAGCTTTTGCGATTTCATCATATTGAGAGCTAGGAGAGCTCTTAAAATGCTAAACTATGATCCCTTTAATAAGGAACTTAAGAGAGAGCTACTGCTAACGGAAATTTTCAATAAGCGATTTTTTTATACAGCCTTCTGATTCGAGATTACCCCAGAGGACAAACCACGGTTCAATCAAATGCTTCTATTTAGTCTATCAATAACGAAAACGAAATTATACTTAACGATATTGTCAGATTCTTGTTTGTTTTGTTTTTAAAATAATGTCAACAATATTTTTGCTAACCATTCCAAATCAGGCTTAATCTTGTGTTTGGACATGGTTCACCTCAATGGTCGAATGTTGGATTCAAGCCTCCGATCTTACGATTCTCAGATCATAACCTAAACCATTAGGCTATTGACGCGGAAGTACACAGAAATCAGTAGTTAGAAATTATTAGCTAAATTAGCAATTTGTTAATCTGTACGGGGATTCGTTCGCATCGTTGTACTCGTAAGTTTGCTTATTTTTTGTTAAGTCGTTACTAATCGCTATTTCTGTCTACGACTGACAAACACAGTTTATTTTTTACATACCATTGTTTAGTAAAAACAATTATTACATTACTATACAATTTAAAAAAAGTAATACTACTGGCTGGTAATAAAAAAAACAATTCCCATGGAAACCATTACAATAACTACAAGCAGTGAAACAATCCGTAATCGTGGTTAATCCTTTTCTTTGTAAACAATGTATAGTCGGTAATATCTATTAAGTCCAACTCAAAAAAATGACCATTGGGTTAAGGTAACAAAACAAAATTCGGGACAGAAACGTTTATGTTAACTGCGTTAAATGAAAAGATGCCAATTATTACCAGGACAAATTTTTTAACAGGTAGTCAAATATAAATAACAGCTCGCCAGGCAATAACGCAAGGGATAGTAGGGAAAAAAGAATAAGTTTTTTTATACGTTTTTTTATTACTCGTAAAAAAGTTTTTTAAAAAGTTTAAACGTCCATAGAAAGGGAAAAGGATTTAGTTTAACTTTTTAGTAAAGCAAGGATTATACATTGCTTTAGCACGGTTCCAATTTATCTTGTTTAGTTTGCGTTTCGTGGTTTTTAGTCAGTTTTTTAATTCTTTTCAACCATTACGAGATACAGAGATACAATGCTATACGCATTTTATGGGACAAGTCCCATGAAAAAGAAATAGGCGAGCTCCTACACACACACGTACTGGACATAAAACAGAACAAAAAATTTTTGTATCTAACAATCCCCAACTGCTAGACTTGGCTCTATCGGCGCCCTCGACTTAAAATGCTAACGCGAATAAAGTAACCGTCCAAGCCGAGATGCCGCCTCGGGGGCCCTTTGCGACGTGTTGCTTCTAATAGAGGTTCAGGGTTACCGATCTAAGAGGTCTGCCACGTCTCAAATCCGGTGAACTGCGGTCAGCTTCTCTGGCCAAACAGAAAAGGATCGACAAGAAAAAAGCTGTAGACATTGCAATCCGTGAGAAGCTGGGGCGGATCGCTAATTATTAATTTGATATTGATTTTATATAAAAATAAATAAATGTTAGTGTAATAAAAGTTTTTTTCTTTTGTTAAACCTAAAAGTAACGCTTAGCCTTTGTTTTTTAATATAAAAGCAAGGAGACGATCTTGATTGAATTAATAAATTATAAAGTAATCTACATAGGTACACAAACATCATTATCAAGTAAGAACATTGCGAAGTCAATACCGTTTTATAGGTAGGTGTGTTGTTCGCCAACTTTTAAATAGAACTTTATTTTATAAAAATTTACATACCGAGCAAGTTGGCGAGATAACTTAACAAAACAGGTATTTCACGACGAATAATTTTCCATTTTAAAATATATTAACTTTGCCTTTTTTTAATGATCGACTGTGTTATCAGAAAGTATTAACGTATACGACATAAAAAAAATATAACACGACGACATAAGTCCTTCCAGGGCCCGCTCTATCGACCTAAGCAATCACTGCCACACATATATAATTTCATATCTTTTACACCCTTCTTTACTATGTCATCAACCTGGTCGATATACGTTCTCCTAGGTCCTAGCGCGCCCCTGACATCTCTTCTTACGTTTGCACCGTAAGCTTCCTTCATCGTTTTTCTCTTATTCATTCGATATTATTACTAGATTATAATAATAAAGCAAATATTTAATATGGAATGCAATAAAGTAAGCATTTTCAATATATATTTCCTTTGTCGCATTTTCAATCTCTAAATTTATCTAATTATATTTTATACTTTCAAAGTTAATAATTCAACGAAATATATTTCTAAGTATCATGAGACGTGGGAGTATGAAATAATATCCGAAGCAGTCTTGTTAGTCACACCGCTTATAACGTAACCTATCGTAAATCCTAAACATCGTTGTAAACCGTGGCAAACGGTTAATTTTCTATATAGATATAGATTTGAATCCGTTGTAATACAACGTTTTGTGGTTGTGCGCGTAATAACTTCGAACAATGTGCAACTAAGTTAATAATCTGTATCATACAATCATATTACAGTCTCAGTATTTTGCACCTCTTCGACTAATGCTTAATGCATTCCAGATATGAATTAGTACACATGATTTAAAACGGATTAATTTAAATTGAAGCTCTCCAGTGTCTAGTCTGTAAGACAGTTATCTCATTGAAGCATGTAAACCATTTATTTAGCCCTCATAATGCCACGCAAAGAGTAATGGCCCAAAACGAGGATCACTGCTTAACCCGGTGAGGTTGTAAAAGCCTTTGGCCAATCAGACAATAAAATCTATAATATACATATTATATTTACTTATCAAAACAAAATCTGTTCCGTTCCGTTCAAATCAAATCAAACGTTAAGGATGAAATATTACTACGCGTGGACACTCTATTTTATTTACGAAGTATCATAGGTTAATTACGAAGTTCTGTCGCCTTTATTCTCTTTCTTTTCTACATAAAAATTTGAATCACTTCATAACTGTCCAGACTATGTCCGCACAAACATTAAAACTATTGAGAACCTACTCTTTTGACGTAGTGTAGTAATGCACGTGCATAAATCTGATTTTACAATTACTTTGACATCATCACTTGTGAAATTTTAATCAATGCGCTATCAACGTTTGCATACAAGATTAGGATAAATCGTTTGATACACAAGTGTTAGTTTACGGATAAACCCTTTAAGCAGTGGACAACAACTAAATAGAATATGAGCATCAAATAAAAGTTCTTAGTGTATTTTAGTATCATATACCTTATGTGTACATGGAACTATACATGTGCATCTTTTGATATTTAAACATGGTAGATACAATAATTTTACACCAGAATTAAACACGTGGTCATTAGTTATTAAAGCTCAACTAGTTGTTCTTAAAAAAAATTTAGTAATTAATATTTTACACATCAGAGATATACATGAGATAGGCAAACGATTCGATATACGTTATTTAGACGCATGAATCTTCGCTCTACAAAACAGAATAGTGGGGATTAAAGTAGCGTGTGTTATCGTGCCGGTAGTCGCCGACAGTCAGTCTATTAATCACGTAGTTGACGCCTCCGGGGCGTGGCCATACCTTATTAATTCGTGAAGAATTATAAAATCGATGGCTCAGACAATGGCCGTACGATTAGTGAAAATAATTTGTCTTGCGCTGACGTTTAAAAAGAGATGGAGGCGAGAGAATACGCTACTTACCCAGCTCACATACATCATCGATATCTTGAAGCGTATCGTAATTTATATTAACATTCGATTTACAGCGTTATTTAACATGGAGTACCGTTAAATCCGAAGGAGGCACGGTGAGCAATGAAGTAATTGAAACGACAGACAAAAGAATATATATTTATTATTATTCTGTTCAGTTGTATTATCATATGGTAAAAGTCCATTACAAAGTTTCGTGGTATAAATCTATACAAATGAATAAAATTGGATTGTATGTTTGTAACATGAAAATAACCGCTTTTTACTACATGCATATGAATGTTTATACGTATTGTACTTATACCAAAATAACATATTTTGCAATGTCTGTCTGTTGTTCCGGCTAATCTCCAGAACGACTGGGCCGATTTTGACGGCATTTTTACTAACAGATAGCTCCATGTAATAAGAAGAAACTCATACTACTTTCACTTTAGGCAAAAAAATAGTTTTTAATCTAACAACCCCAGTTCGATGCGCGGTGCCGACAACAATGAATTTGTTGTAAAGTTAAGTGCTTATTTACCATTTACCGCGCGGTGAAGGAAATCGTTGTATTGGGACCCTACATGTGGTAGAAAATTTTCTGAGACGTGTGAAGCATGGAGAGTGGGGCCGACTATGCCCTAAGACTCTCTTTACAGAGAAGGCCTGTGGCCAACAGTGGGACATATATAGGTTGTAACTTTAACTAAAGTAATAAACGAGGGTAGATCTCTAATAACAAATAAATATAACAAGGAAAGTTACTTTATGTATTCTTATATTTTATTGAAATCGTGCTACGTACACAAAAATAGGTAAAGTAAAAGATAATATAATTAAACCGTTGCCGTGTTTCGAAGCTTTGGTTTTTCTTAAAATCGTGTGATCGAGTAAATTAACAGAATAATCACGATATTTTTCACACCCTGTGACAGTGGCGATGACTAACGAAGCTATTTGAAAAATAAGTTTCACTCCAAATGACAAAATTTATCTATTGCTTCTCTGATAAGCATAACATAGCAATGATTCATTCTAAGATTGAGTCAACTAATGATAGTAATACGAACTCCATGAACTGGATCTCGAAATTAACATAAAAAAATTGCACAACTAATTTTACAGATTTTTCAAATAGATAGAAATAGATGATATATGTGAGCTACTTTGCTCAACATCGCACACAACATATTTTATATTTTATCATATTATTAACAGCAATACATCAAGAGCCTTAGAGGTAATTTATTAAAGACTTACTGACTTTGTTTCAGAGATTCACTTTTAAAGGGCTTTTCCTCCAGCATAACTCACTTGTTCTAAACTGTACACTAATTGTCTACAGAGAGAGTCCTCTCCTTTTTATCCTAAATTTCTAGTACATGCATCTCTTTCAAAGACGGAAGCGGAAACGGCCTTGGTTGCCGACAACCGATAAAAGTACTTTAGTTGACTAAACTAAAGTACTTTTATATTAGTCAGTCCATTAACTTTATAGATTATAATATTTAAAACTAAATCGGCTTTCAGTAGGACCAACTATCGCTAACATATACTAGATAAACATTTTAGTTTTTAAGTTTTGATTTCAATTTACTCACGTTTCGAGCGCTTTAATAAAATATTTATTCTAAATCCCAAAGCCAATGTTGTTGCAAGCGGGAGACCGTGCAGTTTAATTTATAAATTTAATTGTATTGACTGGAGATATCGATGTCCCATGAAGTCTGTAGTACACGATCGTGCTTTTAGACAACTCTTGCAATTGCTTTAGATTTGATAAACCATAAACTTCACTAGTAATATCCTATACCATTTTACTTTTTTTACCATAAAACGTCGAAATTAAATATGATATGAAAAAACAAAGATGTATTAATTATGTATAACATGTCTTTGATTGGAAAAATAAATAATAACTAATAAACCATATAACGGTAAAGATACGTCGGGATTCAGGAGACATGATATATGTCCTAAGACTGTGATTAAAGACAGGTTAAACCAAGTACAATAACATTATAGAAGTTTTTTTTTAATAACATAACATATAAATCTTTATCAACAGAGAGAACTGTTCAAATAACGATTCGATCACATCGATCACAGTCACATGCCTAAAATAATACGCCATCAACGGGCCCCGTCAGGTACGTTTTTGTGAAGGTTCACCAGACACTGCAGTACAGGCGCTGATAATATTCTAAATCGGAAGCTATGTTTTGGCATAACGTCTTGCCAACATTAAATGAAGAAACATTCTTATTTTAAACAGTTATTTATTTATTTTTTTTGGACGAACTAACACAGTTGGCACAGAGAAGCTGGCCTTTACTGCTTCACCGGATTGAGAGGTGGCATAGCTCTTAGATCGCTTAGCCTGAACCTCTAAACAGTTATTTTTGTTCCACGCTCTTCTTTATCAAAAATGAGTCTCAATTCGTCGGTATGTTTTTTTTATGTTTGTTACGTCATAACTTTCGATTGGTTGAATCGATTTTGATGATTATTTTTTCATTTGAAAGCTATTGCTTCCTATGTGGACCAATTCTGACGATGGCATCCATGACAAAACCATATAAGTCCTGAATTTGCATTAAATATGTGCGCGGCAATTGGAGAAATAACTCAATATTACGCCAACAGATTTCGATGATTCATTTTTTTATTGCATCCTGTACTTCAGGGGTAGTTTGATGAGAGTTTTGTCAGGTTCTGATTCTATTACGTAATATTTCTAGGATAATTCGGAAATACAAAGATGAAAGTCGGATTTGAAGTCGATTTTTGTTTTCACTCGTAAATTGTATAACGATATATACAGAAATAAGCAAAAGACGAATTTTAAAATTACTTTTATTTTATTAAAACTAAATATAGCAGAAACACATTGTTTCAAGAAGGCGCATTCGAACCTCGTAAGTTTGACTCTATGTCGCCAGGCTATTACCGCTTATATTACATATTATAATTCTTATGTATCACACAAGAGAAAACAGCAATTATTTCGTGACACTACAAGTCACGAAATAATAGTATCGTTCTGGTGTTAAGGGAATTCGAGGACAAAACTCCTGCACACCATGAATAAAAATATATTATCTTAAAGCGACCTTCGAATTCCACTATTTGCTATTTGAAATTGTTCGGAAGTATTTGAACAAAAAATTTAGGAACAACACAATAATATATAAATAAGCATTTTAAAAATTAAAAGATCTTGTATTCGTTTTTAATATTAAAAACGAATACAAGATCTTTCACGAAAGATGACTAGCGAAGACAACGTTTCGAGCGCATTAAGGCTTATGGAACCCACAACGCCTCTTGGGTATAAATTATTTATGTAAATTTTTTTGACCGCTCAGAATTATATTTCAGAATCGACGTGATTAATGTAGACGGATTTTTCACTTGGCCTGTCCCGAACGAAATGATCAAACAAATGACGCTGCGATTGGTAACCACTTGGACAAATGTCTGCTGGGAATTCATTACAATCTCCTCGTAAAAAACGTCGTGATTTCAAATTGTGCGCCCAACAAATGGGCCGTCTTCTCCAAAGAATTATAAGAAATTTCACTTATTAAAAAATCCTTTAAGGTCACTCTATATTGCAGAAGACAATTATAATCTTTTCAACGTTTCTTCGGTCACGTAATAAGGTTAAATAATATACCAGTTTATTTCTAAAGAATTCAGAATAAAAAAATTAAAAGGTAATGGGGACTTTTTTAATATGGTGATAGTATAATGAACAAGCCGGAGTATGGATCGAGATATGCTCTCGAGCGATATTTCCGACAGGGGCCGAGGGGCGCATGCATTTAATGAAATCAAAAGGATTAAGAGCATCTGCCTGCTTGTTATTCAAATCGATTGGGAGCTCATTTATCATTAGGAATAAGCTACTGCTTAGATAAACGATGGGGTGTGGTTTGTGGATCACAAAGGGACAAAAAAACGGTAGCCCAGTTGAAATGCTAATTATACTAACTTGTGCATAAATACTTTGATTGTAATAATGGAGTATGTTACTCCTATTAGAATATGCGAATGTTCCTACTTGAAAAACTAAAGTTAAACTGACCGTACAATTTTATTAAATAAACCGCAAATGAAGCCGCTAGTAATCATTATCCAAGTTTATTCAGACCAATGTTTAAGATGAATGTAAGACCGCTGATCTCCAAATCATCAAATCCACACATCTCACCCAACATAACCACCGAAATAAGTCCGTAAGTCGTGGGAACCATCCGGGAAAGTAACTGCACATGGCCAGACTCGGGTAAACCATGCAACAACACGGCTATAATGAACACGCATAGAACGTAATTACCTTAATATTATAAGTACAGCTTACACCTCAGTCATATCACATAAATAATGTTTCAATGGTAATATTCTAGACAAATATGTAATTTTAACATAATTATTGCTAAAATATTTATGACATATATTTTTTTTCTATTCAGTATAATATTACAACTCAAGCCAGCTGCAACTGTGTTATTATATAAACATCGGAATAAATATTAAAGTCACCTACATAAAAAGTCTAAAATTAATATATGATTGAATAACGCAAAAGTAGAGTTACTTTTTATTTATGATTAATAAATTAGAGAGTTAATGCTTAATTTTCAAAAAATTGTATACAGAGTAATGAACGATAGAGCCACCAGCAATAAGAGATTGACTTGAGCGTACGTAACAGTTGGGAGGTAATGGCTGCATAGAGGCACGGTAAAGGGTTGAGAAATAGATCGACCAGTAGATAACGTTCTAACGTCGGAGCAATACAAATAGTTCAATTTTAACCGGCTAAAAAAAGGACCCCGAAACACTGACAGGATGATGTATTGTTAAATGTTTTATTGTTGGTCGCTTGTATCGTTTGATTAATCTAAATCTCATTTAAATTAGACATCGAATAGCTTACTGGATTAATTATAACTACACGCTTTTCGTAATGTAAACAATGGACGGGGGCCTCGAAAGTTCCGTGTCGAGACGGCCGTGTTGGAAGACTTTCCAACTATCGTACAAATATTTGACAACAAATGAACGACGATTATATCTTCAGATATTGTTACAACATGTTACCGCAGTGATAAAATTTGGAACAAGAAATAATATTATACGCTGTGTAGCACTTTAAAAGTCAGGGTTAGAAATAAGAAAAATGAGAAGAGACGCAAAATACTAGGACTACTGAAGGTGCCAGATTAAATGGTAGATTTAAGAGATACGGAGCGATCTTATTAAGGAATAATCGACTATAATAAGAGTTTTATTCATATCGTATCATAGTATATAATATGCTCACGTTTGGCTTCAATCTCGATTGTTAGAAAGCGAAGATGGAGCATTGGGTGGTACACGTAAGCCTATAAAGTCTATTCACATTGGCCTTAAAGGTGTCCAGATTGTATTGATACAGAAAGACTAAGACCTCTCTGCCGAGGTTAGTCTTTCCGTACTAACGGCTACATTAACCTCGGCAAAGTGGAAACTTATGAATAACTTCCGCTAACAGAAACTAAAGCTAGCAGAAGTGGCGCAGATGACGATCGTGAAGTAGAAGTCGTTTTCGACGCCTGCGTTTCAACAGGTGTTAGCTGGAGGTTGAAATCTTCCCGTAGCTATATAATCTTTTTTATTATTTTTATTAGAGGGGTGACGCACTTGTAATTCATTTGGTGCAGCGTATATAACGTGTAAGGGCGATGGTAATCATATAACACCTGGTCACCGTACTCATTTGGGATTTCTCCAACGAGGAAAACAAGACGTGCTTAACTTACTAATAATTTAACTTAAAAATATTGTTACTCGTACTTAAAAAATCAATTCACGTACCATTGAATATATTTTTAATAGCAATACATAAAAATAAACCAACGAAGCTTGGAACATTTCCAACCAGCAAAGAAGGTCCGTCCGACAGAGGTAAAGTGACCGCCTCGAGCGATACGGAGGCGGCAAATCGCTTGGCAAACATTCGGTAAGCGCGCGTGAAATTGTCTACACGGTGCCGTCTGTGGAGCGAGCGTTATTATGTACTTTATTACTAAATATTTTCATTCTATATTACTAAAGATGACGAAACAACATTTTTATTCAAAACAAGGTCTTTTTGGCGGCAATCTGAACCTTATTCCTAACAACATAAAACAGCCGCAACGTCACACCTCTTTCATAATCTGGTTTAAAGATATTTTTAAATAAAACAATACAAGAAGGAACTTAGGACCCAGAAGGGAAGCAGATATCAGACTTCTTTGTGAAGCCCAGTATGCCCCCATTCGAACTCGCCAAGGAGTTTTGCATCTCAAATGTTCATCATATCATCTTGTCCCTATTATACATGATGAACAACTGGGGTGTACTTTTAAGTCTGGTTACAACTATTCCTAACCGCACTTTGACTTTCACAGATTTTATAATCCAATCATTTAGAGAGATGGTTCACGTCAATAGTCAAATGGTGGATTCAAACCTACGACCTTCCGATTCGCTGACCGCACCCTAAACCATTTGGCTATTGACGCTGGTATTGTTGTTGTATTATAAAATAATCTACTGGTGTTTAATTTTATTAGTCTCATTATATTTTACACCTAAATAAATGTATAACAATATAATGTAAAATCTTAAATTGTATACCTGCATTTCACAGACCATAAAACTCGTATAAGCAGCAGGGGTGAGGTCGAGGTATCGACATTCTGTTTTTATTCAATAACCGTGCGACGTCGAAAGACGATTCCTATTATATAACCCTTTGTTATTTTTAAATTGACTGAAACTGCAGGCGATTAAGCGTTAAAGGAGAAAATAATAAAAAACGCTTTTGATATAATAAAAACATGACCCAAATCTTGCGTCAGTCTCTGTCGTAAGATTTTTTTAAAAACTTATTATCATTGTTACATATTGTTTTGACATTTACTTACATTAAGTTCACGTTGAAATGAAAGAATTAATTAGAACCTAACCAAACTTCTATAAAACTACTAGTACTCTTCAAGTAGTCTAGTTCTTGGTTGGCGTAATAGTTATTCTTCTATGTGTGATGCACATATTCAATGCAAATTTAAGACTAATATGGTTTTCTCATGGATGCCATTGTGAGAATTGGACCAAATTGAAATGGGTGCACATGAGAAGCACCAGCTAAAAATTTATAAAAGAATCATCAAAATCGGTTCTCTCAGTGAAAACTTCAAACAAACATAAAAGAAGAAAATACAGGCGAATTGAGAAGCACCTCATTTTTGGAAGCCGCTTGAAAATACTGCTACATCAGAGTTTCAGAGAGCGAGACAAAGAAGAATCTCCAGCAACGCTTTATACATTGGTATATTCATATTATGTTAGACTACGAAGAGTTTTATTCATATCGTATAATAGTATATAATATGCTCACGTTTGGCTTCAATCTCGATTGTTAGAAAGCGAAGATGGAGCATTGGGTGGTACACGTGAGCCTATAAAGTCTATTCACATTGGTCTTAAAGGTGTCCAGATTGTATTGATACAGAAAGACTTACCTCTCTGCCGAGGTTAGTCTTTCCGTACTAACGGAGTACTAAGGAGTGGAACCTTATGAATAACTTCCGCTAACAGAATCTAAAGCTAACAGAAGTGGCGCAGATGACGATCATGAAGTAGAGGTCGTTTTCGACTTCTGCGTTTCAACAGGTGTTAGCTGGAGGTTGAAATCTTCCTGTAGCTATATAATATTTTTTATTACTTTTATTAGAGGGGTGACGCACTTGTAATTCATTTGGTGCAGCGTATATAACGTGTAAGGGCGATGGTAATCATTTAACACCTGGTCACCGTACTCATTTGGGATTTCTCCAACGAGGAAAACAAGACGTGCTTAACTTACTAATAATTTAACTTAAAAATATTGTTACTCGTACTTAAAAAATCAATTCACGTACCATTGAATATATTTTTAATAGCAATACATAAAAATAAACCAACGAAGCTTGGAACATTTCCAACCAGCAAAGAAGGTCCGTCCGACAGAGGTAAAGTGACCGCCTCGAGCGATACGGAGGCGGCAAATCGCTTGGCAAACATTCGGTAAGCGCGCGTGAAATTGTCTACACGGTGCCGTCTGTGGAGCGAGCGTTATTATGTACTTTATTACTAAATATTTTCTTTCTATATTACTAAAGATGACGAAACAACGTTTTTATTCAAAACAAGGTCTTTTTGGCGGCAATCTGAACTCTATTCCTAACAACATAAAACATCCGCAATGTCACACCTCTTTCATAATCTGGTTTAAAGATATTTTTAAATAAAGCAATACAAGAAGGAACTTAGGACCCAGAAGGGAAGCAGATATCAGACTTCTTTGTTAAGCCCAGTGTGCCCCCATTCGAAATCGCCACGGAGTTTTGCATCTCAAATGTTCTTCATATCATCTTGTCCCTTTTATACATGATGAACAACTGGGGTGTACTTTTTAAGTCTGGTTACAACCATTCCTAACCGCACTTTGACTTTCACAGATTTTATAATCCAATCATTTAGAGAGATGGTTCACGTCAATAGTCAAATGGTGGATTCAAACCTACGACCTTCCGATTCGCTGACCGCACCCTAAACCATTTGGCTATTGACGCTGGTATTGTTGTTGTATTATAAAATAATCTACTGGTGTTTAATTTTATTAGTCTCATTATATTTTACACCTAAATAAATGTATAAGAATTAATTAGAACCTAACCAAACTTCTATCAAACTACGAGTACTCTTCAAGTACATCCATTCCAATAAAAAATGAATAATCGAAATCGGTTGGCGTAATAGTTATTCTTCTATGTGTGATGCACATATTCAATGCAAATTTAAGACTAATATGCTTTTCTCATGGATGCCATTGTGAGAATTGGACCAAATTGAAATGGGTGCACATGAGAAGCACCAGCTAAAAAATTTATAAAAGAATCATCAAAATCGGTTCTCTCAGTGAAAACTTCAAACAAACATAAAAAGAAGAAAATACAGGCGAATTGAGAAGCACCTCATTTTTGGAAGCCATTGTGAGAATTGGACCAAATTGAAATGGGTGCACATGAGAAGCACCAGCTAAAAAATTTATAAAAGAATCATCAAAATCGGTTCTCTCAGTGAAAACTTCAAACAAACATAAAAAGAAGAAAATACAGGCGAATTGAGAAGCACCTCATTTTTGGAAGCCGCTTGAAACTACTGCTACATCAGAGTTTCAGAGAGCGAGACAATCGAGACTTATCGGAAGAATTGTTGTACTGCAATTAAGTTTGCCACGGACTGTTTGTCCATATGGTGCTACATTTGTGTGGGAAGCCATGAATATTTATTATAAGAATTAAAAGCATTGGCATCCATGTGCGTTAGCTAATCTTAAAAATGAAATCATTAATTGAGCCACGGAGGAGATGGGCCTAGGTTACCTCCAATATGTGTCAGGTAAAATTGTCATCACGGAAACCTTGCTCTGAAGTTAGCTCGTGATAATTAATTTACGAAGTCTTTATCTATGGAAACTCTACTCAACACTTTACCCAAATATGTTATGCAAAAATGAGTTTCTTAGGACCACACTTCTGTAATAATAATTATAGAGTATTTTCTTTCCAAAACAAGAAAATGCGTTACAATCATATACAGCCCGGGCTAACTTTATAAATATTACATGTTTGTTAAATATTTGGATATTCGATTCACGTAAAATTACATTGAAAAAATTTGTTTGTAACAGAAGCGAAAATAAACGTTCGCGGACTGTGAAATTAAAAGCTTGACATTGGGGCACCAATGCAAACATTAAACAATATCTATAACATTATATATTTACCATTGAGAGCATTGAATGGGCACGAAATGAATGTAGACGCATAAATATTTTCATTCTATATTACTAAAGATGACGAAACAACGTTTTATTCAAAACAAGGTCTTTTTGGCGGCAATCTGAACTCTATTCCTAACAACATAAAACATCCGCAATGTCACACCTCTTTCATAATCTGGTTTAAAGATATTTTTAAATAAAACAATACAAGAAGGAACTTAGGACCCAGAAGGGAAGCAGATATCAGACTTCTTTGTGAAGCCCAGTATGCCCCCATTCGAACTCGCCAAGGAGTTTTGCATCTCAAATGTTCATCATATCATCTTGTCCCTATTATACATGATGAACAACTGGAGTGTACTTTTTAAGTCTGGTTACAACTATTCCTAACCGCACTTTGACTTTCACAGATTTTATAATCCAATCATTTAGAGAGATGGTTCACGTCAATAGTCGAATGGTGGATTCAAACCTACGACCTTCCGATTCGCTGACCGCACCCTAAACCATTTGGCTATTGACGCTGGTATTGTTGTTGTATTATAAAATAATCTGCTGGTGTTTAATTTTATTAGTCTCATTATATTTTACACCTAAATAAATGTATAACAATATAATGTAAAATCTTAAATTGTATACCTGCATTTCACAGACCATAAAACTCGTATAAGCAGCAGGGGTGAGGTCGAGGTATCGACATTCTGTTTTTATTCAATAACCGTGCGACGTCGAAAGACGATTCCTATTATATAACCCTTTGTTATTTTTAAATTGACTGAAACTGCAGGCGATTAAGCGTTAAAGGAGAAAATAATAAAAAACGCTTTTGATATAATAAAAACATGACCCAAATCTTGCGTCAGTCTCTGTCGTAAGATTTTTTTAAAAACTTATTATCATTGTTACATATTGTTTTGACATTTACTTACATTAAGTTCACGTTGAAATGAAAGAATTAATTAGAACCTAACCAAACTTCTATCAAACTACGAGTACTCTTCAAGTAGTCTAGTTCTTGGTTGGCGTAATAGTTATTCTTCTATGTGTGATGCACATATTCAATGCAAATTTAAGACTAATATGCTTTTCTCATGGATGCCATTGTGAGAATTGGACCAAATTGAAATGGGTGCACATGAGAAGCACCAGCTAAAAAATTTATAAAAGAATCATCAAAATCGGTTCTCTCAGTGAAAACTTCAAACAAACATAAAAAGAAGAAAATACAGGCGAATTGAGAAGCACCTCATTTTTGGAAGCCGCTTGAAACTACTGCTACATCAGAGTTTCAGAGAGCGAGACAATCGAGACTTATCGGAAGAATTGTTGTACTGCAATTAAGTTTGCCACGGACTGTTTGTCCATATGGTGCTACATTTGTGTGGGAAGCCATGAATATTTATTATAAGAATTAAAAGCATTGGCATCCATGTGCGTTAGCTAATCTTAAAAATGAAATCATTAATTGAGCCACGGAGGAGATGGGCCTAGGTTACCTCCAATATGTGTCAGGTAAAATTGTCATCACGGAAACCTTGCTCTGAAGTTAGCTCGTGATAATTAATTTACGAAGTCTTTATCTATGGAAACTCTACTCAACACTTTACCCAAATATGTTATGCAAAAATGAGTTTCTTAGGACCACACTTCTGTAATAATAATTATAGAGTATTTTCTTTCCAAAACAAGAAAATGCGTTACAATCATATACAGCCCGGGCTAACTTTATAAATATTACATGTTTGTTAAATATTTGGATATTCGATTCACGTAAAATTACATTGAAAAAATTTGTTTGTAACAGAAGCGAAAATAAACGTTCGCGGACTGTGAAATTAAAAGCTTGACATTGGGGCACCAATGCAAACATTAAACAATATCTATAACATTATATATTTACCATTGAGAGCATTGAATGGGCACGAAATGAATGTAGACGCATAAATATTTTTCATTCTTATTAATTTTGTGTTGTAATCAATTATGTAAGTAGTAAGTTAGAAATTGACTTCTTTGTAGCCAACGAACTAGCGTCCGATATAACTAAATGCCATCGTGAAGCAGCATGAGGTATTTATTGCATTTGATTTTAAAAACGTGCGTAGGATGGATGTATTGTCATACCCATATAAGAAGTAATACGTATAAACAATACTAAATGCTTTATTCCTATACTTTTCTTATTCTGAATCTGTCATCATAAACATTTGCATATTTGATGGTTAAATTAGAATATTTAGTTTATTTAAATCGATTTTCTTTAGCGCCCCAATTACGGGGTCAAATTTATATTTGACCCCGTAATTTACTTATATCAATTATGGGTACAAGAGTGTACAACACAAATAAATGCAACAGTCATTTTCGATCTTTTAATTTAAGCACTGCGGGGTTGTATGTATGTTTGAATAGTGAATTTGAGATGACAGGTGAAACAGCAAAAAGATCCCTTTGTTACAACAAAAATATAGCGATATTTGTATTAATAATATTAATAAAAGATTATCTTCTTCTAAATATAAACAAATAATTAAAAGAAGTATTAATACTATATGAATTTAATGATTAAATATTAAAAGAATTCCATTATATTCATATTTCATCATTAAATATATCATTGAATACAATTTCATATAGGTTTAATGTTACTGATAAAAGGAAATAAATCACTAGCAAATAATAACAGTTGACTTATTATTGTTTCCGCTTTTAAATTTAAAATAAAAAACAATTGCTCAAATGTATGCCCAGTGATTGAAGATCAAATGGAGCAAAATATGCTTGTTAAAAAACTACACTAATTACTGTTTGTCTACCCCATTAAAAGCACATGAGGGCTTATTAAATAGGATGTGAGAGGTGAAAGGGAAAGTTATGATATAATTCCTTTAAAACTATTATTATGTAATCAAATAAAACTTGACTGTTAATCATTCAGACATCACGAAACTAATACAAACAACATTTTAAACATCATAATTCGCCCGAAGGTTAAACATACACACGAGAACAGTGCGAAGCAATTACGGCCTCTTGAGGCGAAAGGCTTAATGATATACGTTGCAGTCTAAATTAAATTAAGTGTTATTACGAAGATTGTTTCGAACTACAAGATCGATGTTCACACACTAGCTATTCACCTAAATATATCACATTGTTAGTTAAAGTACTTATACAGTCGTCGAGTCATAAAATCCACTTAATATAATTGTGACTTCAACGACCCGTGGGAGCGGTACACCGGGACAAAAATGTTTAATAGGCCCTCGAAAAGAGCATACAAAGACTTGAGTGTGTAAAAAAATTTCGCAATCCTTGCTATCATTGCTAAAAAATGCCGACAGTACCGAAAAAGGAATTTCGCAGCCAATACCGATAGCTCGTACGAAATCGAGGAGCGTTCCTTTCAATCCTTTGTCGCAGCCATTTGATTAAAGTAAAGGGGCCGCAATCACATGCGAGAAGTCTTTGATCCAACGGAAGTATCGCGTTTACAAACGGAGCACCGACTGCATTGTGATCAAGCCGCAACTTTAGATGGAAGAAAATTCCTAGTCGCGAAGGCAATCGAGAACGGATGCTATGATTCGATGCTCACTTGATACTCGACACCTTTGAAGGTAAAATTAACGCCCATATGTCCCCATATACAAATTGATTAAGGTGCTATATAACGTAATACAAGTATAAAAGTATAACACCTATTCTTAGCCCTTTAAATATAAGTTATAGCATCAATTGCCCAAAATAGATATATATTTATTAATTATTCCTCCAATTTTACAACAAGTAGTACAAGTATAATCGATTAAAGTAATAATTAGTTATTAACCTTAACCTAAACTAAAAGTTACCTTAACCTAAAAAAAAAGCGGCGGTTATGTGGGGTTTTATCCCACTAAAACCTCCCCGGTGGCCCTTTACTCGGTGCATGACGAGGGGCTCCGGGATCTCCAGTGGAACGCACCGGAGCCCCTATGCACTGTGCTCAAGGAGAGCACGTCCCGGGGGGGAGGTTACTCCCTCCCCCCCTGTGCCCTCATAGTGCAAGGCTACACGGGCCAGCCGATGTCGCCTTCTTCCCGGGTCCACCTTAGCGGACAACAAAGGCCCCCACCCTTGTCGCCCAGTGAACCCGAGGCCCCTTTTAGTCGCCTTGTACGACAGGCAGGGGATGCCGTAGTCTTATTCTTGAGAACTACAGGGCTGAACCTAAACTAAAAGTTAGCCTAACCCAAAAGTGGGCAAGGACGGCCTTATCGATCTCTATCAGCGATCTCTTCCAGGCAATGCATTTTATCAGAAAAATATAAAAAATATATACCAGTGGAATTAAGTATGTAAATAAAAAGATATTCGTCAGAGTCGGTTCAGGTTTTTAAATATTGACATAATAATAATAAATAATAAGTTCATCGCCCTCATTAAACGAATATCTGGCAAGTATTTAATTGCGTCATCAAACAATAAATTTAAAGTTGTACGAGAAAGTATAAAAAGCCCATAAAAATGTCTTAAGCATAAATTGCAAGGAACAAAAATCCCATTTAAAGGAGTTACAGTGCATTACATGAAATCGCGGTCGGCTAATATTGGCGAAAAATGTTCCGAACAAGAAAAAATAAAATCAAACAAACTCAAGCGGTAATTCATCGAAGAACGGCACTGGTATCATTAACGAAGTAAAGATTTACGATCACGTGCATGGAGACGAAAGCGACAGCGGCAAGAGCGAGCTCATCAGCGATGCAAGTAATTAAATCCCTAAATGAATGTATAACAATAATGCTTCAAGCATCGGCGCAGCGAGCGATCGCGACGTTTATTTACGAGGAGTTCGCGCAACGGGGGTTTCTGCGCCTAATTTCTTGGCGCGACGCGGTCTCGCGCGATTTATTTTATTTTAAAATGGAACTCTTCTGTGGTACTCCCCGCTGCGTTACGATCGATAATTCGCCGAGGGTCGTAGGCTGTAAAGATCAGACTTTGATTAAGATATAAGACGTATTGAGAATTGAACGAATAATAATTTCATTTATTTAACTACAATACATAAACGCTCAAGGCCTGTGACCAAGAAGAATAACCTGGTTGGCTGACACCTTTTTCGCTTCATGTACTTTTGTATCAACTCAGTATAGTAGTCTTAGTATTGTCTACTGATGCTGATGTTTCCATTTATCCGAAATGAATTACACAAAGCTCAATAGCCATGCTCTTCAGGCACTGTTCAATTATCACGAAGTTTCCAGCCTTACGGTATTTGTTTATAAACGCAACAACATATTAAAATATACTATCATATTATCCTGCAACTCTTCCAGTGTTGCAGATATTGATGTGGGAGTTAGATTAAGAGTCAGCTATGCATATGATGATGACCAGAATAAAGAAAGAAATATTTAGATTTCAATTTAAGACTTTTAATATGACTACCGCGCAACGCCGACTTCATAAAAGGTTTGCAACGCACCTTTTTTATTTAGGGAAACGCCTACCGCACTTGCAATCCCTTTAGTAGGTGTTTCTGGGCGGTGGGATCACTTATCATCGGGTGAGCCTCATGCTCCTTTGCCTCCTTTCGCAATAAAAAAATATATAAAGAAAGATAGACGGAAAAAATTTATAATTCTATTCTTCTAGGATTTGTTTGGTTTAGTCTCGCAGTTCCTTCGCTTAGAGCGACACCCGGTTAACAGAATGATGATGAATGATAAGGATTACGGCTTTTTGCCATAATTTACTGAGGTATGTAAAGACAATTGAGAAACATTAAATGAAATAATAACAATTCCTTCAGCTCACCGTGCGCCGTCAACTCGGACAGAATTCATTATGTTTGTGTCACACAGCATCGCTCACCGCCGCGGCTCAATATCCGGCGCGCAGTAATTATGGGGAATGAGACTTTCACTCCACCACCGTGAGGAATATTTCCAAAGTATAATCAATTCACACGTCAAAACGTAGCGCACGAGCGCCAAAGTAGTTTAGCCATCACCGGATTCAATACAATTTTATTATAGGATTTTTTAAGTGTTTTAAACACTGAAAAGCAGCCTCTTGTAAAGTTCCCGTTAAATTATCCAAGACTAATGAATGGCCGGTGTAGCGCAGTCTTTGGATGGTCACGTCGCAATGTATAGTAGATAGATAATTATTCGAATTAGTAAGCTAAGATGTTCCTAATATTCCAGCTCAAATTCCCAAAATAAAGTATAATGTACCAATATCTTTATGATTTGTTGAATAAAGTCATTTTCGCTAATAAAATGGTTGAAAAAAGCGATAAATTGTAATTTTATTTATGAGAAATTTTTTTATTAAGTCTTATATTCAATAACTATCTACTAATATTAATTATAATAATAGGTAGTAATAAATAAAAGGCGAAAAATGATATTTAGCATTTTATTCCAGGTAACCTTTGGCGGTTAAGAGCAAGTTAAGGATACTGCCGCCAAAATAGCGTAAGAATCTTATATAGATTAATAAATATAAATTTTATATAGATAGGTTACGTCTATATAGATATAATAAATATGAAAGTCATCAGTACGGTAGTCACTCGCAATTCTATCCCTGGTGCAACGAGATCAACCAAATCTAACTAAAGCACGAATGTGTCAGGTGAACTATACTCGTATAATAATATTAGTGAGTAAACAAACCCCATCACAAACTACTGCGGTGAAGTGGTCGGTTACCGCTGATAATGTGTCAATTAAAGGTAACCCAGGCATCCAACATTAATAATGAAGAGCAATTACGTGTGTGCATTTTATTTCATAATTTGTATTTTTTGTTTTATTAAGATCGGGTATAGTATAATTATTTTTATACACATTTAAATATTATTTGAACGAGCTTAAGTTTAGTTCGATTTCGAATAACCCCCTGATTCTTCAGTTATTTCTTCTTCAATTTCTTTAATATTAAGTTCTTAGTTGTAACGCTCTGTTGAAGAGCTTATTAAAATAATAATAATATTTATGGTCTCGCATTTTAAGTTTGGAACGATAAATGTTGTTACAACACTTGTCTTATTCTTTATATGATTTTTTTTAAATAGTTCAAGTACCGTTTAAGATTCTATTAATAATCTTAATTTTTTTACACCTTTCCACGTTTATGACACAGGTTAAGTGATGGATGAAGCAGATGATTCTGATAGTGATATATTGGATTACAATTAACATATCAACGCTTCGATCGGGATGGCTTTATAGTCGCGATAAAAGCAGCTGAACGATTTAAAAATAAAACGAACCCCTTAATGAGACAAGCCAACCCAGAATGTGAGATTCAGTGGATGGAACTAACATTGTATCTAGCTTAAAGATCTTCGACGTTTTTTGTTTGCGCTTATCCTATTTTACATTGCATGTGTTCTTCTTATCATTCGTGATTGATATTAAAGATATACTCATGATACTTTTCACATAATAAACAGTTTAGTGGCTGAGCGTTCACCTTACGAACTGACGGTTAGAAGTTCGAATCACATCCGGCTCACACTTACGTAGTATACTGAAGAATAACAACGAATTTTTCAGTATACTGATTACAAAATCTAAATCATTTGCTATAAAAAAAGGAATTTTGGAGGCTCTAAACATATAACAGGTTTTATTATAAGTTTTAATCAAAAATAAATGTTCCCTTTGAAATAAGATTGTAAAAATTAGGGGACCTTTGAAAAAAATATTTAGTGTTTACGTGTCTTTCACTGAACTCATTAGATTTAGATCAAATATGCGACAAGAAGAGCCTATCGGCTGTACTATACCGGGCACAAACTAAATTGGGATTCTTTTGTAGATAATATGATTACAAACGGCTCTTTTAAATAACCCAAATGTGATTCGAAACGGCTCCAACCAACAGAAACTAAAGTCCCTCCAGTAAAAATATATTTTAAATAACGTGCGTCAAATACAAAAAGTGCACTGTGATGGCGAAAAAGCATCGTGCAATCGACGCTCACAAATATTGAAAGCTGAATGGCGCTAACGACACGGCGTTGCAAGACAAATTGGACGAATGCATCACACTCAAATGCAATTACTCTGAAGGGATGCCGTCGGCGTTGGGAAAACATTGGCGGAGCGCGAAACGATCTGTTGACCCCACTGCGGAGGTGTCAAAACTTGGGCCGAGCAATTGACACGCGGCCCCAGTCATGCGTGAGAATATTTGAACAAATAACCCTCAGTTTATTCTAGTACCGGTAATGAATCATTTCGTTAACGGTCAACTTAGCACTCGGGAAAATCGAATACCGTTGGAGACCAACGACCTCCTCGATATTTGATTTACACAAATTCGAACTGGACGGACATTTGAGATTCTACCCAATCATATATGAAAACTAAATTAAAAATAACATATTTTACCCATTATCAATAAATCTGAGGATAGTTATAGACACATGACTGGTATTGAATATCTTGATTAGTTTGATACAAATATTATTCATAAAAACTACACGTGCAACAAAAATCATCGTCGTTACATTATTTAAATTGATTTTACGGTAATAATATCTATAATTTGTATTCTAAGATGAGTTAAAATAAAAAAATAACATTTAGTATTCTCCTATAAACAGTCGAATTTATAAATACTTAAAGTATTTTTCATACTTTCTATACAAGTACTTGAGCACACCTGATGTTAAGTGGAAATGCAGTCCTGGATGGTATAGCTTAGTAAATGCCTATTCACTATACTCTTGAAAACACCCACATTGTAATCGGCCGGAAAGATAGACTCGTACAAACTATTCCGATCCTTTTCTGTTTTATTTATTAAAAATACTGTGTAGATCTTGGTCACCTAGCAACTATAAATTCCGATATTATGACATTAAAGCACAAGACCGACACATTGTTATGTTTAATTTTGAGACATCGCAATTACCAAACATATTTAAAGCATATATTTATGGGCTTACATTAAATAATTCTATATTTACGGCCGGATATAGTGGGCACCGGATAAATCGTAAACGTGTACTATGCCGCATATATTATAATAAAATCGCGGACGTGGAATTATATTGTACCATGAGGTTACGCTACATAATTTCTAATATCCGAAAATATTAAAATTACATTCATGTAACGTTATTACCCAAAAAAGGATGAAATAGTCGTTAATGCCAGGAAACTTATAATACACGAGACATAATGGCGTTTATAGCACAAATATTTTTTTTATTATTTACTGCAAAGGTAAATGTCGACAGAAGACATTGAAATATATACACTCGTGAGCTAAAATAAAGGGTCGGAATAAAGTTTCGGTTAAGAATGTTTAAGAATCGGAAGATAAAGACGCTAGCTAACTCAAATTGTGCATGATAGACAATTAAATATTAGATTAGAACCTCCGAGAATTATATGAGAACCTCCTCCTTTTTTAAGACGGTTGAAAAATATGACGTAATATCGAGTGTTTATACTTAACAATAGTAGAACACAAAAAAGTAGAATTAACCTTGAACGCAATTGATGAGAGATAATCAATTAAAACATAAAATCAAACATCGACAAAAAAACAGTTCATTCACAATTTAACAAGCGTTAAAATTGGTTTGATGCGAATATGTAAATTCGAAGGTCAGGCCCATAAATAACATATAAATGGTCCTAATTTATTATTGTAACACAGCATTAACCGTAAATACTAACTTAATTAAGAAACTCGTCTCATTCATGATGTCATGATAAAACTAAACCTAAAAAAGATCCCTTATTTTGTACAATAAATTAAGTGGTTAACGGATAATACAATATGGTTATGATTCCTAGCTATTTCTTCGTCTTTATAAGTTTATAATTTATTCGAACAAAACCCAATCAATTAGTAGCGATTAGCAAATTAAAATTTTCACATCAAATCTAGCATATTACAAATACAAACCAGTTTCAGGTCTCCTTTCTTCAAAATGAGTTAATCTATTGATGAATACGCTCAGATGTTGTCCCGCTAAATATTTTCTCTAAATTTTAAGGTGATTTGTTATATACGCAATTAAGATGTCATCGACGTGATGAGATTTATGCGAGGCAATTATACGAGTAAATCGGGACATGAATATTGAACAGGTTGGCGACATTTATAAAGAGCTTTACAATTAGGCGTCGCTACGTCAATAACTGTACGAACGTTATAAATACATAGATGAGAGCTATCCGTGAATTATATGTATTAATTTCTTTAATTAGTTTTTTAACCGTGACGTAATACATACAAAAACGAAGCTCCCACTTCACTTCATTCAGACACAACAGAAATATTATGTGTTTATGTTTTAACTATGGTAAAGTATCCACTTCACTCCAGTATTCCGTTACTTCCGTGCAACCTCAGAAACCGCTAGTGTTGAGGGCAATGAGCATTATCATAATAATGGCTTAGTGACATTATTATACCTATTAACCTTCTTAACTTAATACGAACATTCGAAGTAACAACAAACTCTCATACTTTACCCGCAATGCATAAATAAAGTTAAAAATGAAACTTACTCGTAAAACAACAGAACATGATTTACACCGAGTCATATACTGTTAATAGCCAAACTTATAAAACAAAATTTCAAACATCGTAGTCAAAAACATCCTGTATTGCTTCCGTTTACGATGTTTGACGTTCCGGTAACAATAAAACTGCCGTGTACGGGGTCTCGCTCAACCGCGCTTAGCCCCCGATGCTGCCGGGAAAACGTACGCAATAACGCTCAATTTTCAAGAAAACAACCATAACTCAAAGCACTGCACTCTGTCGTCTGTGTTCCTTTCTTCCGGGCAATTTCTATTACCATATAGACGCGCTACTTTTCAATTCTTTTCCATTAAACTTGGTGCATCGCCATGCGTTCCACCGACGACTACGTCTCGGTTGCTATTCTGAAAACACATTTATAAAATGCTCTTTACTCGGCCGCAGTGTTCCCCTGCCACTGACATTCTATTGCGAATTTTAAAGTATATTTTCAAATAGAGAAAAGTGCCTTAGGTCAATGACTAAACTTTAGTTTTATGTCCTGGTTGCATTGCAAGTTGTATATTACCTAAATCGTTTTATATTTCAAGTTAAAGTAATAGGTTTATGTTATTAATAACCTCCAAGTGTAAATAAATTAATTTTTTATGAATAATTTATCGATTATCACAGATTTTTGGTGGATAAATGGACCGTCTTGACTCGGAAAAGTTAAATATATCGATTTCCTTTAGCACGCGTAGTGAAGAAGTAGAAGTCAGTTGGGCGTCTATCCCCTCCTTCTTATTTGAAATGTGTACAACGTAAATGTGATATCATCAATGAGCCATGGTAGCTCTAGCATGGCTCAAGTGGCATAGTACGCTAGCAACACGAGTTCGATCCCCGGTGCAGGCACCAATGAATTTGTTGTTGCAATTTTATTTGCTGATTTACCACGTGCTCGGCGGTGAAAGAAAACATCATGAGAACAGCTACATATCTTAGATTTTTTTTGTGAAGTCTGCCAATACGCACTAGAGTCGCATGGCGGAATATGCTACGTATACTCTCTTTGCAGAGAAGGCCTGTGTTCGACAGTGGGACACATATTTTAATATAAAGGCTGTAACTTCAAATTAACTGTTTTTATTACTATGGTAGTTACCACTACGCTGTTAATCACCAGCATATAGCATATTTGTTGAACTGAGGGTAGCCATAGGCAACTGTGTCTATCCCGCTCTCGGGATTAAAATACCTGAGAACGTATTTTTCGATATTTATTAACTTTCAGCATATTCGCATCATCATATATTTTTTGGATAGCTACCCTACTCGTGACAAAGTACACTGACCTGAATTATAAAAAGAACGTGCACCGCGTTGGCGATCACCACTTTTAACAGAAGATGGTTGATTAAGCTAGTATTTTCACCACCCAAAAAATGTTAAGTACAAGATTACTATGTTCAACGGCAGAAACAGGTGCGGTCGTAGTACCCACGTAGAGAAGCAATAGCTTTCAGCATTTCACGACATTTCAGCCTTTTTGCAACTTGCTCATAAGCCTTTTGTTACAATTTACAATTCCAGCTCTGCAATTATATTCTTCCCTTGTTATCAGCAAATTAGTCACCTTTGATAATCTTTCTTCCCCGTTGATTATCGATTCTACGATATATGGCGCACCTTTTTATAAATTCAGCTTACCCATCCTTTGTGTTAGTTACTTTGGTTACATTGTCTTAAACTTCGTTACTGCGACAACGAATAAACTGCGAGCATTATCCTGATACGACGTTTAAAAATAATATTTTTATTTGTGTAGTAAATCGAACGCGTTTTGCTCAAACGAAAGGATTAAATTCGATATTGCCATTTGTCACAATAACAATTTCATAACCAAAACACGGAACAACAATAAGCGGTGTTATTATTTCCAACAAAAGCCGACATGCATTCTTCTTTCCACAAAGACGTCTCTATCGGTAGCCGTCGTGAATTATGTCGTGTTTCAGAAATAAATAAAACCCATTTATATCACAATAGAGAGCACAGAGTCATCTAAACAGAGCTCGATACGAAATCTGTGATGAAAAAATTATTTATCAAGAAAGAGATGGGTTCTAAGAGATAAATTTGGGAAGTCTATTATAACCCTTTTTCAATATATTTTGAAGTTACTTGTCCTTTGTTGAAACACCCATGCCACTACAAGATTAAAATTTAATTCAAACACGCTTTTACAAATAAATATATTCAATATTATGAAATTCCTAATATATGTATTTTTTTTTTCAATATTGAATAAAAATACAATTGATTAGTTTGTTAAAAGAATACTGACAATTTTTTTTTCACAAATATAACTAACATTTTTGCTGTCGTAAATGGCGGATTCAAACCTACGAACTTACGATTCACAGACGGTACTCAAAACTATTTAGCTAGTCACGACTTATGTAACAGGTGCTACAGTTCCTTTCTATAAAATAGGACCTTACTGTCTGCAGCAAAACAGGCTTTCACTCACAGTCCGTTTAAAACTAACAGGGTGAATAGGGATAGTAATTCGTATCCTTTTCTCACCAAGCTTACAAATACACCAATACGCTAATAAACCGTGCACAAACTTTAGCGGTAAACCTTAAACACATATTATTATTTCAAATCGACATATTTCGATCATGGGGATCGATCGTGAGTTTTCAATTCGTGCTTGCCGTGCTCATGGGTGGGTACACTGTATATAACTTGTTTGATGTTAAGTTAGCGTGAAGTTCTGGTAGCAAGCACCTTTTGTTGACATATTAAGTGTATATATGTAGTTTCTATTTATAATAAACTTTAAATTCCTATCGGTATGTTATTAGTTTTATAAATCATATAAGTAATTTATCGTTAACAATACAGTAATATGTACACATTAAGTATCTAATATATTACCCACCTACCGATTTCCATTACCGCACATCTCGGCTGAATTCCAAATACCATCGTCACCATCTTGATGGTTGACGTTCCACGACTGTACGTTAAATCTAATCTAAAAGTGCCCTTGACCTTACCACCTCTCACACGTGTTACTTAATTATCTCTGTTTACTCTGCTAAAAAAGATGCAAGAGCTTCTTTATTGCTGGTATCTGGTAATTGGTGAGCAGAAGGCATAGACTGTTTTCCTCCATTTTTTTTTTTTTTATATAGGAAATAATATTTTGTCGGAAAAATCAGTACAATTTTTTTAGAGCAACCGTATAAGATATAATGTTAAGTGATCAATTCAAGTGTAGGGGGCGTGGTAATCGAGGGCGACGTAAGTGGTCTCGCGGGCAGTAGAAGCACGCATCATTTGCCGGCCGTCTGGACAGATTAACTTGCGCATGATGACACGGGTCGAGGAAGCGTCTGCGCTCCTTCACCGATTGACAGTCAGTGAATATCGACTTTTGGACACCCTTCAACCGGCCTTTAAAAAGTATTTTACTCACGACTTCAATTTTTTTGGGCAAATATTCTTTTTTCTTGTGTTTTACATACGCTTACGAAATTAACTCAAAGGACAGTAACCTTTATAAAAGATATTTCCATGTAAGACCTTATAATAATTGGAGGACTTAAATGTTCTCTGCCCCTGCAGTGGGCGGAAAATTTATTTGCCTTTCCGCCACGTCACTGGCAGATTTGAATGATATAAGCGTTACTGGAGTTTATTCAGTCACTTCTTTACCCTATACTTCGCGTTTAAATCTATACTTTGTAATTAATGACAAATGATCTTGAATTTAAAAAAGCAACGTGAGTCCAACTAAACCAATAAACACTTCACTGGAGAGATGTGGCGGACACCCGCGGTGTCCAAATAACTCCGAACGATGTCGAACAAATAATCTTGGGTTCATATTAAAGGATATATTATGCAAGATAAAAGATGGGTTGTAATAGTGTCGCGTCATCCACCTTAGCGGCGAGCCTCCTAGTGGGGCGTCGATCTACGGTGTGAACCGCGAGGCTATATTGTGTAACGATAGCTCAAAGAAAACGTTATAAATTAAATAAATTTTTAAAGTGGTCGGGTTCGTTCCCTCTCGGAAATATTTATTCAAATAAGTCGCCATCAACCCGGCCGTAAAAGTACGCGAAGGGTTAAAGGGCCAGCGGTTTTATTAAAGTTTAACGAATGTCTCGGTTGACGAAATTGGCGGAAACCATATTTGTTGACGTCCTTTTTTTAAAACTCTTTAATGTTACTTTTAGTAAAGAAAATTTAACATTTATAAAAAAGATAAAAGGGGATGAAATACGATAGTAGCATACGAAATAAAACCAATTAAAATAATTTAACTTTAACTCGAAATTACTATGTAATGTGAGCTAATTTCTTGTCGTCTGTTTCTTGATGTTTAGGTTTATATTTAAAAATACTTAATGTTAATAATATTTGTGAAAAATATTGTTAGCAATCTTAAATAATGAACACATAACAATAACAAATGAACATCGATAACGATTGGCGTGATATTGAGTTATTTGTCCATAAGTCGCGCATAAACTTAATGCAAATTTAAGACTTAATGGTTTAGTCATGGATGCCATTGCTAGAATTGGACCAATTGGAATGGGATCACACTGGAAGTACCCGCTTTCAATTAGGAAAGAATCATCAAAATCGGTTCACCCAATCCAAAGTTATGAGGTAACAAACATACAAACGAATTGAGAACCTCTTCCTTTTTTGAAGACGGTTGAAAACTAAGTTAAAACAATCACATATACAAATCAATTCAAATATAAATAGTTGTACTGTTTTTATAAAGATACGATTCACAGAACAAGTTTCGATGCATTGTTTGAATTCAATACAATGCAAAAAAGTCTCCGTGATCCATGTTTCTTTTCGATAATATGTGCATTTTGTCAAAAGGATAAGGTGTTTCACCCCAGGAGCAGCAACCAAGAGCGAGGCTGCGCAGGCGTCGCGACGCCCTGCTGCGCGATGGGGCTCCGCAGTTTAATTTATCGCAATCACATTACAATAATATAACCTGTGCAATGTGGCCGCATCCGCGTATGTGCCTTAAACGGTTTTTCGAATCCTTTGTCGCGTGAAATTTATGAACTCCGTGAACCTTTTCGTGTCGCAGCCGCGCATTATCTGAGCTGGGCGTGTAAACATAATTTTATTGACTTAAACATGGACAACAATGCATTGGATTATTGGTGTTTCCCTGTGGATAAGACAATGCATATAATGAATACTATAGCACTGTTTTATGTTATTATACTAACTTGTAATACATGAAATATTTTTTTTCTTTGTTTGTAGTGAATAAAGTTAATAATCCGATTTTAATAACGAGATTTAAAATTTAAATGCACGAATCATACTTGGAAGGAATCGGTGTTCCTTTGTGAGGACTTGAGTTTTATCAAATATTATCTAATGTCAACGGTCTATTTAAAATATGATCGAAGTTTACAGACGTCTTATTTTAATTTTACTGCGTTCTTTTGATTGTCGTACTTATCCGATTAAAACAACATATAATACGTGACAGTAATAGTACCAAACAACGATAAAACGGTTACCAAACGCTTTTTTTACAAACACTACTAATACTTTGATTCAAACAATAGGTAGGCAGAGAGCATGGATTTTCCTTAAACACCTCTCTCGTTCATCTCTTGCATATCCATACATCTTCGCATACTATCTTTGGTTTCGAGTGCTATTCACATTGCCTTTTAGTATGTCACTATAAATAATTTGTATTCTGGTCGATATATATTCACCTCGTCGTATAAACATAGATATTAGAAGTCATTCGCTTTCCTTGATAATATACATTGGTAGAATTTTGGTATAACAAAAAATAACTATAATTCCGTATTGCCTATACGTCGTAATATCTTTTGTTTAAGTTTATGTTTTTGCTATCGATACGGTCTCATTCTTACTCTATTTAGGTCTTGGACCTTGGACACTTTTTTTCGTGTGGGCGTTGATACGAAAAGTTGTGACTAAGTAGCAAATCTAAATATATCGCTTAATCTAATACATCTACGCGTAAATAAATTAACGAAGTGAATTAATTACAACAAATAGGATAATCAACGAAGCAAAATTCAATTTTGTCCATGCCGATGAGAGCTGCGAACGGGAAACGAGTCCTACGGGGTGGAGCGAGCCACCTAATTCTAAGCGAGGGATGGGAGCGCCAAAACAACCTTTAATTAATTGCCTTAACAAGGTTTTCTATACAATGTAAGGATAACGCGTGGCAAACGTTGACTTGATTATGAAACTTGTTACAACAAAGGAAGTGAATGGACGAAGTCGGGCACAGGCACTTTATAAACTTAATTATGGTGTAACTTTAAACAACCATCTGTACCTGTTTGATAACGAGATAAAATAGACACATAACTTTCACCCACCTAGACGAATTTATTGCAAAAATTGGCTTAGCTATAGAGTACTGACACGGCCTTAGAACATATATAATGTAGATTAATCTATGTTTTTAAGGTGAGCAAATGGAAGAAACGATTACAGAAACAGCCTCGTATATCTATCGCGACTGTAATACTGCCTGCCATGCAATAGTAGACTGAATAACATGCTTACGTCAGTCTAAAGTAACGTGAGTCTCAACACAAAAGTGAAGAGGCATTTGTAAGCCAGTACGTCTTCTGAGATTTCTGGTGTTTTATTTCCTTATGATATTTACCTTTCTTTAAACCAGGCAGCCTCTACTGTCTCACCAGGTTTTGAGCACAGCTTTTAGGTCGCTTAGTTTGAACCTCTTTATGGAGTAACTGCGCGCTAGGTCCCCAAGAGGGGAGGATCAGGTAGTACTATGTCCTTTTGTTTAACTACTTCTAGTCTCGAATTATGTCGCCCACTAACATCTATCTATATATATAAAATAGAAAGTGTGTGGGTATGTTCCATATAGGCTCCGAAGCGACTGGACCGATTTCAATGAAACTTTCAGGGAATCCTCAGATTGACCTGGCAAGTAATCCTGTAAAGTTGTTTCCTGTTGTTCTAAACGATCGGAGCACTCCTCTTTTTTCAACTGTCCGACAAGCCATACGTCGTAATTTTATTTCTGATATTATCTTGAGCCCAATATGTCTTTGTATAAATGATAAGAACGATATTGTATTTACTGATATGTACATGGGTGAAAAGATAATGATCTTCACCCACTCGAGAAGATAATAAATACGGAGAGAAATTAATAATCTTATATTTTTTGAGAGTTAAATTAAATATTTAATGATGTAAGTTTATTGTTTAAATAAAATAATGCAAAATCCAGCCCGAAGCGGGCTGGGTAAGCTAGTAATTAAAACAAGAAGGAATTGTTGTGAAAAATTCATCTATTTTTAAGCGTTTTAAGAAGTGCTAGGCCATTGACTACTTCACTTATTTGGCGAAAAGCAGAAATGTTATTCACCGTTAGTTCACAGAGGTCCTCAGAGTCCTAGTTCTACCACTGTTGATATTTATTGGATATTCAAATAAAAGCAATCGGTGTATTCAAGGTTTTTAACGAAAAAGTTTATAAACATGTTAAATGTACCATTTATTACACTTGCGTTTTGCAAAACTGCGTAAATTTTAAGCACGAAACAAAGTATAATTAATAGAAACATATCATCAATCAGTTTATAATGGCTCTTAAACTTATAAGTTAATCAGCTAGCTCAAGTTACGTGTGTAGTCGCTGCATATATTATTATTTAATGTGAGCACCCAACATTTTATAGTAATATTCAAATCGAGCGACAACAAAAGAATCCCCAGCCGAGTTTCAGGTTACAAAGAATGTGTGTAACGCAAGTAACACAACACGCGCCCTCTGTGCCGTGATGGAGGCTGCGCATAATATCGTGTAAAAAATGCCGGGGCTTAGAGCTCCAGTAAAATGAGCAAACATTTCATTAGAAATATTTGTTCATTAGTACTAGCAATGGGCCGCCGTATTCGTAGCTCAGTGTCCAAACCTCGCTATAAGCTCTGTTTTTCAACCAACTTCATAAAAGTAGGAAGTTCTCAATACGTCTGTATTTTTTGCTAACTCATAACTTTCAAATGGGGAGATTACAATTTGTTCCCATTCTGAAAATCCGTGAGAAAACTATGTATGTAAGTCTTAAATTTGCATTAAGTATGTGCTCAACAAATGGACGAATAGCTAAATTTTGCACCGACCGATTTCGATTATTACTTTTTATTGGAAAGGATGTGCTTTAAGGGTAGTAGTGCTGATTAATTCTATTTCGTAATATTACTAAGATAATTCGGAAATACAAAGAGGGCTCCCGCGCGTAATAGTGTTTAACATATGACTCGATTTGTAGTTGTTTTTACTCGTAAATATACATATGCTGATCAGTCAGGCGTCTACAGTTTTACACGAATTTAATCGTCCTTACTCATGTTCGGTACGGTTTAGACATCAAATAAAACTGTAAACTGAGATGCTAAATTTGAAAATATAAATAATATAGAATATAAGCTCTCACGTCCTTTTACCCTACCAGGGTAAACAGACAGCTTTCGCTGTACGCTTTTCACCAAGCACCAAAAGCCCATCGCCATACATCACAAATTTTTAGCATTTAAAAAAAAAATTGTACTTAAAAAGTTGAAAACAACGGCCATTCGTACGTTCACGTACGTGATTGGGATTCGATCTCGCGATCATCGGGTCGTTAGTAGAAACGCTTAGCTAGTAGGTTATCACTGCTTTAGAAATGATGTGAAAAATGTCGTTAATACGCAGCAGATACAAATGAAATGTCAATTCACGTTGACGGGCCGCATATTGATCACCAGTAACTTCAAATCTATAAATGTAATTTTTCAAGCTATGAAGAAACTAAGAAACTCATGTTTTATTGTTAAGTGCCCCTGGTAAACCCCTAAAATTATACACGTTTAACAATATGATCATAAAAAATACAAAAGCTTCGCCCATTGCGGCTTACGAAGAACCGCGTAACAGCGATAGGGCCAATGAATAACATAACGTTTAATAGAATAACACGATTCATAGCGGCAAAAATAAGGCTTGATTGACGCGTGAGCCGAGCTCTGTGAATATTTGGCTTGTACTATTGTAGAGTTTTTATATGGTATTATTATTAACAGATAGGTAAGGGTTCGGATTAACTCTACAGTTTGTAGATAATATTTTATAATTATACTATTTCAGAGGGTTGGATTATTACACATTAGATTAACATTAATTTTAAAACCATTTTAACAGTTTAATTATGTTATACATAAGCAAAATACAGTTTATTTAAAGATTCTCATATTAAAAATGATTCCATGAATTTTAAAGTATATATTTCTTAATAAACATACACTGTACGATCGAGGTATTCCAATGTGCCTCTCAACTCTTTAGGTCGTGGAACGTTAACCAATGGTTTTAAATAGTATAGTCAGTCATTGTTAGTTAACCTAATTAAAAAAAAAAACTTAATGAAAATTGAGTTGTCTCTGTAAAATCGAAAAATTGCTTTCGGAAACACGATACGGTTGTATCAATAAAAAAAAACCGATCGGAGCTTCGGAATCGAACTTGCCCAAACGCGAAACCTATTTCTTTGACGTATAAAAATAGCTTCGCAATAAAAATAAGTGGACAGTGTAAGTGAAGCCGACAAATAACTCCAGCGAGCGAGAGAAGTATACACGCGACGGTGGAAAGAATTTAATCAGGAAAGTCAACAAAGTGGCCGGTATGCCGATGATATCTGGTGGCAATCATTGGCGGCAAACAGGGCGAACAAATTGGCAAGGTGGGGTGCGCAACAAAGCTTACAATTGAAATTTTTAAGATGCCCGTTACATTTATCTTTGCTTTGGCACGCACTACGCTACGGGGGATCCAGGACTGCTCTGTCAAGGTAGTGTTTAAATTCCTTTATTTGCAATCAATTGTGAAATGGAGCGCTTTTGAATTTTACATGACGCAAATATGGTACGGAAACAATTTATGGTAAGGTTCCAATTACACAAATGCCTCCTTCCTTTTGCATAATAATAAAGGCTTGGCTAGTTGAACATTTATTACACGTTTCAACAACTGTCGTATAAGGCGATTCCATGGTACAATTTACATAGAATAAATACATTTTATGAGAGTAATAATAATAATATACATTGCATTGATAATTGATTACTAACGATTGTGTATGGGCGGATTAATGGATGTGAAGAAGCAAGGTGTGAAGGATCGTGATCGATCGATCGATGTGATTTCTGCCTAACCCACTGGGTGAGGGGCGTGAGTGTATTTCCTTATATCATGTTGTATATGTATTATCAACCGAATAATTAGTTGGTCAATCGTTAGAACTGAAGTTCTAATTAATTAATAATGGTTAATAAATAAATATAAAAAAAAACTAATTCAACGAATTTTGTCCCATTTCAAATTATAATACAAAAGTGATTCGAAAAATTTTAATTGTCTCTTCATTAGCCTAATGAAGTGGCAATTAGACTATTATGATAGCAAGACACCATTTTGATATTTGTGCACAAAATACTTAGCAAAAATCTGACATTTACATAAATTTTATAACAACGTTGTTTTTGTGTAGAACAATACAGATTGGCCAGTGAAGCTGGCCTGTACTGTAACGGATTTAAGATGTGGCAAACTCTGAGGCACCTAAGCCTCTATTTGGGAGTAACTCCACTCGACGAGGGTCACCGCGATGAGGGGTATCCTTGGACGGTTACTCTAGGCGCGTTTTTATTACAATCCGAGGGCGAAAGAGAGGGCGGAACTATTACTCGAACGGTAGCTTGGAAATATTTTTTCTGCATTCTGTAATATATTTATATCCCCGCAGGATACAATTAATGCTCTTCCTATCTACTAGTTTATACACTAGCCATGTAAATTTTGTAATTTTTTTTAATAAATATCCTTTATTAATTAACAAATATATATCGTAAGCCGAATATTAGCCACTAAGCTACCGCTGCTCTCTTAAAGTTGAAGCGTCAATTGCCGTCAATTTAGGGTACGGTCTGCGAATCGTAAGGTCGTAGTTTCAAACCCATCATTGACCAGACTATTGACGTGAACCATCTCCTAGCACAAGGCTATTAGTACTTTTTTTAATTTGCTGGCTTTTTTTTAAATACTAAAGTAACTATATTTATAGATCCGCACGACACTTTTTATACTGTTATTGAAATGGCATTGACACATTCTATTCCATTAAAAAAATATTTTTCAATTTATCACACACGAGTACAAAGGGGTCAGAGAAGATACTAATCAATGTACGCATTAATAAATTACTTATTATTGTTCCAATAAAGCACGATTCTCACAAGTGTAAGGGTCAATAAATAAAACAATGTAGATAAGATCTAAACACCTAACATTCGATTACTGTTAAATGTCTCATTGTGAATGAGTCAGTCAATCATTCATCAATCATTAGTCAACGGCCGAGGCTGATGCATTCATCGTAGACAATAGTGGTAATACCCCACAACCCACCAAGGAAATGGTTGAATACGACACAAATACCTAGTACTGACCTGCCTGCGGACGTCACTTATTAAATGTCTGTCAAGACCAACCCACAGTTTTAATGTTGATCCGTCAAAGCAGCACAGTTCTACAAGACACGTACATTTACTAACATAAAACAAAACCGTAAATCATTTTTTTTTTATTTTCTTTTATAATGGAACACTAGAGTCATCTCAGACATTTGTTATTTTAGATTTATGCCCAAAAAAGACTTAAAGTTCCGTATATGACGTAATTATTTAATTAAGAAATATTCAATGTCTTTGTAGCACTTTGTGATATAGTTCGCTATTAAACCTTCCTCAGGAGATAACCATGAAAATAAAGACGCCTTCTTTTTCTATGGTATTTGGATCTATCGATTTCTATGAAAAAGTTTTCGGCAATACTTTTATTTCTAACATTTCATATTTTCTCGAAAGTTTATGAGGAATCTGATGCTGGGTGATTCTGCTTTTGCAAATGCAAAATTTGTTCCTAGAAGATTTGGTGGGATTATCACATATTAGCTTCTAGAAATCCTTTTCGGAAGCAGACACCGTTGTTACAGTTTCTGAAGCGATAGTTGAAAAGGTTCGATAAGTTCTCTTTAGAAATACAAATTGCGATAGTTACACTGCATAGAAATTTACGATTCCAAACACAATACAGAAGAATATAACAGTCTGAATATATAATTTCTTAATAAAACATTGATATATAAAACTATGATTTTAAAAAAATATTAATAAATATTGTCACGAAAATAGGGAGATAGAAGACATGGGTGGTTATGCCGACTAAATTCATCACAATAGTCTAATTTGCAAGCCATCCAGAAGCGATTGGGACTTCGTGAATGCGAACATAGACAGTCTGATTTCACAGTACTCCGTCAAGGGGTAGCTTTAGTTAAATTATTTGCTACATACCAATGTTTGTCGCGATGTTACCCGCAATTAAAAAGTATGTCTATTCTGTACTCTTTGTATGTATTTTATTTATTTGTATAGATAATTTAACAATTTTTCTAAAATAATAGTATTACATCAACTACTTACCCTTCAAAAATTAGCCGGAACAAATAGACAGATAAAAATGTGAAATATGTTACGTACCGTATATATGTGCATTAATATAAATTGTCGAATTAATTACTGATTATAACAAAGAATGAATGCACTTTAGTACAAATAGCCACACGATATCGCATGAAGCAAAATTAGCAGATGCCACCGGGCATAATGGTGGCGAGAGGGCGCAGATGTCGGCCGCGATTGTTTGTAAATAACAAAGTAAGCGCGGGGCTCCACGACAGTTTCTAATTGTACCACGACAATGCGTAATCTAACCGGTCCTATTCGCCGGCACGTCGTGCGCCCCTGACTCAGATCATAGAAAGGTGTAGAGATGTCCCTTTCGACATATTTTTGAACATAAAGAACAAAATCTATTAATTATTATATTTTATGTTCAAATATCGTAATTGTGTTAAAGATACACATAGTAGGTTTAAGTACTGTAAAGGGTTTTTGGCGACATATTTGAATGTTGTATCAATATAAAACCTTTATTTAAAACAAAAATAAAACAATTAATAGATGAAAAGCTTGATGTGTCATCTAGGGAAAAAGCAGGTCAATATTTATTATGCTTATTAAACCACCGCTACTGAGCTTTGTGAAGAAGAGGAGATAAAGGAATACCGACAGCATTTATATTATAGATATCTAGGTTGTATTGTATCCGAATTTATATATTATTATATCGGAACGAATCGCAAAGAATCGGAGTTAAAAAATATCCAAATATGTATGTTGTTTGCTAATTTACACTGGAGAGATTGAGTTGAATATTACCAGACATAGACATATATAATACAAAAAATAATAATTGTAGAGCCGGTCTCTCTATGCCACTTAATTTCGCACCCAGTGGGTCTCGGTTCACCAGGTGCCGTAGAGAATGGAACCGACGCTGCCTCTCGCGCGCCAAATTGCCCATGTTGCGATCTATAGCACTTCTAAGGGTTCTCGTCGCGTGTGAAATCTCCTTAATTTACACACTACGGCCTCTCCTTTGTGAACTTAATATTTTTTTAAAGTTACCATAAGCGTAAAAAACCGTAGTTCGATATTTTTATATGTGCTATTGACGTCCAACAGTTGACTCCACTACGACCAATTTAACTAATTGGCCTAAACAGCCTTTATATAGGTCGCACTGTAGACCACAGGCATTCCGTAGTCTTATTCTTGAGAGCCCAGAACTACAATACTACACGCGGCCCTAGTGCGGATTGGTATGGCTAAGAAAATATTCTAATATATGCAGGTTTCTCACGATGTATTCTTTCACCTCCGAGCGCGTAGTAAAAATTGGCGCCGGCACCTGGGATCGACCTCAGTTTGCTGGCATAGAAACGGCAGCCCGGACACAGCTACCGGCTCACATTACTACGATAGGAATAGTATAAAACGTCGATCTTTATGCTTGCCAACTGTTGTGTTAGATAAAATATACAATGGATAGTATGAGCAAACCCCTTAACCGTGCAGCGAACCACAGCTCTAATCACTATGAATAATTACGAGTATCTGAGATGGGATATTTTTTCCTTAAAGATTCCACCTTTGTGGGAAGCTACCTTTAAAAATATTAAGCCATATAATTTTACACTATCTCACATAAAGTAATAGAGGTTCAGGCTAAGCTACCTTCGAGCTATGCCACCTCTCAATCCAGTGAAGCAGTCAAGGCTTGCTTCTCTGGCCAATCGGTAGGTCATAAAAACCCAGTGCGTTTGTCCCAACTGCGTTAATAAAACATTTGCAAGAGCTTTATGGTGATAAGTCAAAATTAAGTTAATACATAGAGTTATTAACGATTGAAATTTAAAATAAGTTAACGTACCGGCGTTATGTAGATTGTGGGAATGGAAACACTTAAGCCGGTGAGAATGAATCGTTTTCATGTATCTTTCACATAAAGATTATATTATTATTACCTGGAACAAAAAAAGATGAGATTAATGGCATGTAATGACTTCTATATTAACAGCAATATTACTAATTTAATACTATTATTATAAGAATTGTTAGCTGGCAACACATGACACCCGGCAATTGTTATGCATAATAACTACTTCCAATGATATCTTGATGATGCCTTTGTGGATTAAAGATACAATACCTGAACCTTATTGTATCTTTAATTCATAATTAATAATTTAGTGATCGTCACATGAACTTGGCATTGTAAACAATAGTTTAACTTTATTAGTTTCTAATCTGACTTCTAATTCATTTTATATAAAGATTGTGAAGACGCGCAGTTGTCACGGTACTCATTATAAATAATTCTTCTACGACGTTACGCTGTCTCAATAAAGCGAGTGTATTAGTTGTTGGACTATTTTACTCCACGAAACCTATAGATCCTAACAGAATGTATGGACTATATAATACCATTGCTGAAAGAACATATGTTGCATGGTAACAATGGAAACTGTCTCAAAAAGTCTAATAAATACTAAATCACATCAACAAATAATCAATTCATTTCATTTACACCTTCGTGTTTTTTTTCTATTGTTTTTTTTTTATTTGATACAATACGAGCATGGATTTTAAATCGTGTGACCACGTATTTATAATATAAGTGTGTATAACGTATCATACAGTAATGTTGGATAATAATATAGAGTGAAATTTATATTAAAATGTGATTCTAAAGTCATATCATTAATAATCGTATGGTGCTAGTGTACGTATTTAATAATTAAATAAATTTATTTAAATTATTTTTACAGCTTTTACCTTTTAAATTGAGTTAAAACCGCAGTTGAATCTTATTTTTAAATTTGCAACGTTTCGAAAAAAGCATTTTCCAAAAATCATTTTTCAAAATTTAAAAGTACGTCGAATTTTTCAGCCCCGTGACCGTGAACGTTCTAATGTGTTCAAATGTCGACAATAAAAAAAAGGATGTGAATGAAAGTAGTTCCATTTAAAATGAATGACATTCAATTAAACAATATCCACATATGGAAAGCTAAGAAGGTCGTTAAATAAAAAATTATAGTGAAAATTATTAATAGGTCAACGATGCAGTCGATTAGATAACAAACTAGTTCATTAGGGTAAAGTAGTGGCTAAACAACTTCCCGATGGAGGATAATTGAATGTTCTGTACGTTGGTTTAGAGTTTAGATTCCTTTCTAAATTGCTAATTGAAAAGGAACTAATCACAGTAAGGCAAAGATAAAGCAGTAGCATACAATACGGCGTGCGTCGGCCCAGGGGCGGGATGACGCGTGGTTGAGGAATGATCAGCCATGTGGAAATGACGACTTAATGGATTATACGTGTCCATCGATATCGAGATAAGTGTCGCGCCTGAATCAAGTCTGTCGGTTGAGATTAAACACCAAAATGACAAAAAATACGACTTAATGTAAATGTTGTACAGCGCTATAACGACCACAATGATAAATCATACAATATAGTACATACTGACAAAGCGATTAATTTGTATGACCTATTCTATTCGATTTTACTTATTAATGTTACAGATTAATTATATTACAAGTACACAACAAATATCGCGATAAACAATCAACTCTAATTATGCTAGAGATATTTCATCTACACAATTAAATAAAATTGGAGTGTCTGTTTGTAATATTAAAATAACCATAATTAAAAATTTAAATAAACTACCTGCATATGAATCTATATACGGTACATATTCCAGAATAACATTTTTTACAATATTGTTTGGGTCTGTTAGTTCTGGCTAATCTCTGGAAAGGTTGGACCGATTTCCATGGGACTTTCACTGGCAGATAGCGGTAATAAGGAGTAACTTAGGCTAGTTTTTCTTTAGAAATGTTTTTAAATTATCTGTTAAAAATAAATAAAATCAGGAAATTTTGCATATAAAATAACGGGTAATTATTTCTTAATCGCGTAGCGCAACTAGTCTAAAATATAAACAACTAATTTAATAATTCAATTATAAGAATATAGGACTGATTATTTATTAATACTATTCAAATTAAAAGCGTCTACATTATGACAGTAAAAGCTTAGCAATGAAAGCTAAACTTCTACAATCGGAGTGTCCATTCAAATCAGTTATAAGTTTAATAATAATCGACCCACATCGCGGCACATGTGCCCACGCAGCTACCCGGCGACCCGGACAGTTGCGTGTCGACGTGAAGCATCGTAAATTGAATACAGACAGTATGTTATAACGAGCTATGCGATGCACATTAAACTCCACCACAATACCCCACGATTTACCGGCAATCTATTCTTTTATAACGCATCTCGAGAAACGCCTTACCACTTACGACAAAAAGTCGAACCAGAGATGTCCCGCTGACCCATTGTAAGGGATGTTTTCACAAAGCGTCGGTATAAATGCATTGTGGGACCGAATGTGAAATATTAAGGTGCACAATTTGTAAGGGCGTGTAATTATTTATAAAGCTGTTTGCAATCTACGTTCACAATGATCCAGATTGGTGTGGTTATTGCAAATTCTCCGCTTCGCTTGTGTCAAAAGAGGTAAATTATTACAACTGAGATATACAGAGCGGTTAGAGATCGCGTTCGTAGTACCATCGTTTAAATAGTGGAGCGACGGACGCGCTAACCGACCTATCATTCCGACACCTTGGAAATTACGATCACGAATATTTATTTTATTGCTTACAGCTTGTTAATCGTGAATCACTCTGAACTGAGATTAAGAATAATAGTGTGGAGTTTATTCTGACTTTAGCTGGCTTATAAGCAAATTAAAGATTGCATATTAGATTGGCATCATGTCCAACTAAGAGCTTGATACTCAACAATGAGGTTCGAAAAAATAGAGTGATAACCTATAATGCTTACAACTAGGCTCTCAATGCTTAAAATATTAAAAAAAAATTGCATCGGTCTATACATAAATAATACACAAAGTTTACGAATTATGTGGTCTATGGGGTTGGTACTAAAATTGTTTTAAATTATAATATTACACGCAATATGTAGCAATATAAGTTTGCTGTGAGAGTGTTGGTAATGAAGAAGTATTACAGTAAAAGTTATTTTAATCTATGAAGATGTGATTTAGGCAGCATCTAAGTTATATTATGCACTCAATGATTGGATTCTGCGAATAGCAGTATAGCAACGTAAGGCTGAACAGTTATTTTATTGTTTAATAAAACTATTTTACGGATTTTATCACGTTTAAAGAATTTTATTCTATTATTAATATATGCGTAAATATGACAAGTATAAAAATACATTTGTTATTATTATCCTTTATTTAATTATTGTTAAAAGGTAATAATAATTAAGGGTAAAACTGAAAGAACACCAAAAATATGGCCAACTATTTACCCAAATCATGACATGTTAATGTCCGAAAATATTTCCATAAAAAAGTTAAATACTTTATTTTGGTTCTAAAAATACATACCTCAAGAAAATACAATTCAAAGCATATGAAATATAAGCATATGAAAAATATTCAAAAAATAAGCACAATTTGTGAAATGAAACGGTTTGGTCAAATTATTGACTACGCAAAGCGTATAAGTTTGGACCGTTTAGTGAAATAATAGGTTTGTAATAATGCGAAAACGCTTAGTTATAATAAAAGGTTTAAACCACTCCAACAAAATATATCTTATCACCAGTGGCAGTAATAAAAAAATAATGAAAGGTTTCTAAATTAAATCCAGAGTATTTTTAGAACATTTATAAAACAATGAAATTGTTATAGTAATAATAATCAAATTGCATCAACTGTACTATTTTTAGATAAGAATTTGTCAGTGTAACGTATAATTTATATTGCAGTTGAAGTAATCCGATTGAAGAACTGATCGAGCCGATTCAAACCTTTGGGGCGCCCTAGAGTCAGAATGCTATACGGAAAAGAGTAACGGATCTCCTATTGAGGACCCTTAAGATACTTCAATAGGTCAGGTTGAAGTTAAAAATAGTTCACATCTGTTATCAAAGTTCCCACAAAAAAATAGCAAATTGAACTAAATTATTTAACGAAGCAATACGCTTTAAGCACTATAAAATCATACCAGCAGATAATTTTTTAATAGAACTCGAACAATAAAACTGTTTTATATCTTAGTGAGATAATGAACTATTCTAATTACGGTAGAACGGTCAATTCGCGTAACAGTTCATAACTTCTTTCAATACGCGTTAATCGTGAGCAAAATAATTCTGTCTGCAGAGTGTTAACAAGCAATGAGTATGGCAGCTCGCCGGCGCACTACCTGGGCAGCTGGTTATATCCCCACCTAGCGCCGTGTCACCGCCACCCTGCAATACTTCTATCCTACTCGCACTCACTTTAGGAAAGCTCGTCGAAGTAACATAAAAAGCAGTTTCGCTTTGTAGTGTTGTGTGTGTATCGCTTATGTGTGTGTAGGTTGTATTTTTCTGTCAGGCGTTGCTGTGAAACGAATAAAGCGGAACGCAAAGCTCCGTCTAAGGCGGATAGAACGTTTTCGCCCCGGGCAATGGTTTACCTGTTGGAACGCGTGAACCAGCGCGGCCTTGTGCGCGAGCGCAGGTTCGACTACGAGTCAGTTCCACTCTAAGCCTCGATGCGGGCGCGCGTCACGTCGCTGCGATCGTTGACACACGATCTTGTCCAATTAGTGCGCTCGCGGGAAACAAGTTAAGTGGCCGATCCGAATAGTGAAAATTCCAACTCGAATAACAATCTAGCGGCAACGATGCAAATTCAAATACCAATTTAGTGCTACAATATGTAACATAAAACTATGTATTTTTCGTATGTTTAAGTGAAGTTTAGTGAACTAATAATGTGCAAGATGTGGTTTACGAGCGCTCTATTAATGTTGAGTGCAACGTCGCCTGTATGGAGCGCCTCTTTGTCGGCAACGACGGGAGCACGATATCAAGCTCCTGACGAGTGCCGATGGACTACTGACAATGATGAATCTGGAGTTACGTTACAATGCAGATTAAGAACTATCAATAGCGAATTAGAAAATACAAACTTTAGTGCTATACAACCTCATCTAACCGTGCGGCTTCGGCTCGAGTGTAGTGACGCGTTGTTCTTTCAAAGTTCTCTGGCTCCCGGGAGTTTTCGGCAGTTAATAGAGTTAAGGGAACTCACAATAGAATACTGTAAAATAGGAAACCTTTCTGATGGGGCATTCACAGGTCTTCGTGAGCTTAAAAATTTAACCATTAGAACACACAATACAGAGTGGGCGACTATGTCACTAGAAATAACGCCGACGGCTTTTTCAAGAGACATACAAAACTTAGAAAAATTGGATCTTAGCGAAAACAACATGTTAACCTTTCCTGAGGGGGCTTTATGTACTTTAAGAAATCTTGAATATTTAAACATGACCAATAATCGAATGAGAGATATAAGTCATTTTCAATTTTCAACCGCTCATCGACATCCAACCGAGAAATGTGGAGACAATCTTTTGATTTTAGATTTATCGAAAAATGTTATCGATACACTTCCACCAGGTCTTCTTTCTGGACTTAAACGACTACAGAAACTTTATCTTCAAGGCAATGGTCTTAACTCTGTAGCCGATAGAGCATTGGAGGGACTGATTTCATTGACAACCATCCGGTTCTCTGACAACCAGCTTACTAGTTTACCACCGGAATTATTTAGCGATACAAAAGAGCTAAAAGAAATATATTTAAACAATAACACAATAACAGTTCTAGCGCCTGGTTTATTTAGCGACCTATTTCAACTTCTTGTGTTAGATTTGTCACACAATGAATTAACATCTGACTGGATAAATACATCAACCTTTACAGGTCTTAAACGACTCGTATATTTAGACTTCTCACACAATCGAGTGTCGAAAATGGAAATCGCCTTATTCAGAGATCTACATAACTTACAAATTTTAAAGATGCAGGATAATTTTATTGAACATATCTCCGAAAATGTGTTCAGTTCATTGAGTAATCTGCATACTTTAATTTTATCAAACAACAGACTGACTAACATAGAAAGTTATGCCTTTATCGGAATGCCCGTTCTTACAATTCTATCGATAGATAGCAACCGTATATCAAAAATACATCCACATGCTTTTCGAAATTGTTCAACACTACAAGACTTGCATATCAATGGAAATCGCTTGGATGAAGTTCCTATTGCCCTGAAAGACATTCCACAATTAAAAACACTCGATTTAGGAGAAAATTTAATAGTAAGCATTGAAAATGCTTCATTTATGACAATGCAACAAATGTATGGATTAAGATTAACTGAAAATAACATAGGAAACATCAGCAAAGGCGTATTTGACAAAATGACTTCATTAAAAATATTAAACTTATCCCGGAACAAAATTCACAAAATTGAAGCCGGTGCATTCGACGGTAACATTAATTTACAAGCCATAAGATTGGATGGAAACTATTTGACGGACATTGGTGGCCTTTTTACAAAATTACCCAACTTAGTATGGTTAAACATTTCGGATAACCGCTTGGAATGGTTCGACTACGCCATGATTCCAACTGGACTGCAATGGTTAGATATTCATGCAAACAGGATTGCTGAACTTGGAAATTACTTCGAGATTGAGTCGCAACTATCACTCAGCACCTTCGACGCAAGCTCTAATAGGCTTACCGAAATAACTGGCAGTGCAATACCGAATTCAGTTGAAATGCTGTACTTGAATGATAACTTGATATCTAAAGTTCAATCCTATACTTTTTTCAAGAAACCTAATTTAACACGAGTAGATCTTTATGGAAATAAAATAACAAGTCTAGATCCCAATTCATTAAGAATATCCGCCGTGCCTCAGGATAAGTCCGTTCCCGAATTTTTTATAGGAGGAAACCCATTAGAATGTGATTGCACAATGGAGTGGCTACAAAAAATTAATACTGGAAACAGAGCCAGAACACAACCAAAGCTAATGGATTTGGATAGTATACATTGTAAATTATTATACAATCGAGGAAACTCATTTGTGCCTTTGGTCGAAGCCGCACCTCATCAGTTTTTATGTAAATACGATTTTCATTGTTTTGCGCTGTGTCATTGCTGTGATTTTGATGCCTGTGACTGCGAAATGACTTGTCCTAACAATTGCACATGTTATCACGATCAATCTTGGTCAGCTAATGTAGTGGAATGCTCAAGCGCCGGTTACGTGAATTCCTTACCCGAAAGAATACCTATGGAGGCCACACAACTGTACCTCGACGGTAATGATATTAAAATGCTACCTAGTCATGCATTTATAGGAAGAAAAAGATTAAAAATTTTATACCTAAACGCATCTCGTATTGAAACGGTCCACAACAGAACTTTTAATGGCTTAAAAGAGCTAGAAGTGTTACATTTAGATTACAATAATATAAGTACTTTGGAAGGTCAAGAATTTGATGGTTTGGACAATTTACGAGAACTTTACATTAACAACAATAAAATTCGAACCATAGGAAAAGAAATGCTTAATAATATGCCACGATTAAAAATACTACATTTAGACCATAACCGATTGATAACTATATCGGTATGGCAAATTAATCCAGCTATAACATCCATCACATTATCTTTTAACCCATGGTCGTGTGACTGCGAATACACAGAAATGTTCAGAGAATGGACAAAGAGAGTAACATCTATTTCCGATGTGTCAGATGTAAAATGTATCTATAGTAAAGGAAATAGCACGGATATTGAACTATTTACTGACAATATTTACAATGATCCTGAATCTGGATTTAAAATAACCGAAGAAAACGGTACAATATGTACAGGATTACCTAGTATAAACAACAGCATCAATGGAAATCTTACAGCGACAAAAACTATTATAACTAATGAAGAAGTGCAAGATTACATCCCTTTACTTATTGCCGCGCTTGGTGTATTAGTGCTGGTATTATTTGTAAGCCTTTTGATATTTATATTCAGACAAGAAATGAAATTATGGTTCCATTCAAAGTTTGGAGTAAGACTCTTCCACAGAGCAAATGACATAGATACAGATGACCGTGAAAAAATGTTTGACGCATTTATAAGCTACAGTTCTAAAGATGAAGCATGGGTTGCATCCGAATTAGTACCTATGTTAGAGAGGGGTGATCATTCTTATAAGTTATGTTTGCCTTATCGTGACTTCGCAGTGAGTGGAAACGTAGTCGAACATCTAACTAGAGCAGTGCAGACGTCGCGCCGTACAATAATGGTTCTTAGTGAGAATTTCATAAAATCCGAATGGAGTAGTATTGAATTTAAATCTGCACATCTTCAAGTGCTCAGAGATAGACGAAGAAGACTCATTGTTGTGCTTATAGATGACGTGCCACCAAAAGATCTCGACCCAGATTTGAGATTGTATTTGAAAACCAATACGTATTTGCATTGGGGCGATAAATCGTTTTGGGAGAAGTTACGATTTGCCTTGCCCGATGTGCCAAGTAACCAGAGGTGCCGAGGCGTGCCAAGTCCCGGTGCAGGAGGTGCAGTGCCAATGCATCGACATCATCACGCGCGTGCCCACATGGGTGCACTGCCTCCGCCACCAGTGCATGGAGCACATCCCGTGCTCCCCCCACACCCATCGCACGCTGCGCATCAAATACCTCCCCGTGCATCTCCACGCACTCTCTCAGCTCACGTTTAAGGTACATTAGAACTTTAAAACTTAGTGAAAAGAAGTGACCACAGTTATGTAAATGAAGTGCGGTTCAAAGTGACTCAGTGTTAATTGTGATAGCTAGTCCGTTTAGCTTGTATATTGTAAATATATTAACTGTTGACTTTAATGGTTTTGTACATATTCCTATATTTCATGTATGCAAGACATTTCTTATCGGTAATTAATAGAAAGTTGCATTTATTTTGCGTATTATGTATAATAAATTTACTCGGTCAACTTATGCCCTCATTTGTAAAAAAAACTATTTATATTTTAATCCCCTTTAAGTGTAACTATGGCGTTAACCCTATAAAGGCTGTGCTTGTTGGGCCAATGCCATGCCATCTACTATAAAGTGACTTAAAATGGCTGCGCTGCCAAAATCTGTGATAAATTAGATGTAGTTGTCTTTCTATTACGTATCATTGTATATTTTGTAATTTAGTCATAACTAAAAAATGATAATATTTATTGTAAAAACATTCAAAATTTGACTATGTCAAAAAGTGATATACGAAAAATAAACAATCGATACGAATACATGAAGTTTTTTTTATTATAAAATACAATTTGCGAATTTATAAAGTTATTAAAAGTGTTTTACAACACATTATGTACATACAAACAAAAAAAGAAATTTTGCTAGCTTTCTTTTATAAAAAAAAAAAAATACTAAGTATGGACCTCACACAGTGAATTAGGCTTAAAATCAAGTCTGTTAATTAAAACAAAATGCATATATATTATCTAATATCAGGAATCTTAAAACTAATAATATTCTTAATATTAAATTGTATTTTGAAATAAGGCTATATGGAAATACATACTAGCATGACTTTCTGTTATTAATTTAATAACGGTCACTATTTAGGTACTATTCATAACTAATAGAAAATACATATGAATATATTTCTATCACAATCTGAAGATTAATAATTTAATAAGTCAAAACAAGTAATACAAAATAAATTGCCGACCGCCGAAACGATCATTTTCAAGTATACGACTTATCATTTCCTTTATTAAATATTCCGTTGAAATAAAACTTATATATGTACTCTACGGCATACTGGTTGATTAAAATAATAATTTTCCTTAAATTACATACTATTTATTTACAAATTTATCATTATTTATTTACAAAATAAATAAGAATAGAAATGAATGTTATAACTTTAAATTGTAAATTATTTTCTTCTAACATGCATAGTTTTGTGACACACGTATGGTATGGTTGCTATAGATTACAGTTAGCAGCTAAGTTAGAATTCTTCAAGTAATCAAATTCTAAAATACGATTTCATGAGTAAAAACGTATTCTTACATCCTGAAAAGCCAATTACAAATGAAGGACTGGAAAGCCAGACAAAATTACCAAAAGACTTCGGAAGACACAAGATAACGTCTCCGTTTTAATATGGTAAAAAATTCAAATATCATAAATATTCATTTATTTCATTGGCTGCCTAGTATACACTACGTCCATGTCTAATTGTCTGATCTTACGGCCTTAACTAGCTCGTGGTGATCGGATTTCTGTTATATTTTTTTGGAGTTTACAATCAAAATTACTATCGGTAAATGATATCTAATATATAAGAATGAGCTTGTTAGGACAAGTCATTGACTGAAAAGTGGGGCGAGTTGAATTAGGACTGTACTAAGTAGAAGTCCGTGATCTCTGCCTACCCTTCCGGATGACGGGTGTGAGTGTTGTGTATAATAATCTTTTTAGCATTTTGCCGATAACAATCATTCACCTTTCACGAAATAATAAATACTTTACTAATTTTTATATTATGTCAACTGTGGGGGGCAAAGTAGTTGTTTATGCGTAGATAAAACTAAAAGTAATGTATTTGTTATACGGTCGATTTGATTGACTCATATCTAAAGCCATACTGTAAGGAGTATCGTCGTATATGATGCATCTAACAAACATAACACAACTGAATAACCATTTGTTAGCATTAAATAATTGTTAAACAAAAAGCAAGGCTATCGAGCAGAGTAAGCAAGAACTTTGCCTAATTTAAATATTCAAGAAACATGATCGACTTCGTTCAAAACGGCATCATCTTGTATAGGAAAACGTATTGCATTTCAGGTTTTTTATGTGGGATCCGTAGGGAGCTCTACGGGCATCGACCGCGAGCCTTCAATCTAAGGTAACGAGCTCTTGCCCCTCGAACCTAAGTAGGTGTGAAACAACTGGAGTTGCTAACAAAAGGATCGTGGTATATTCTGTGTGTTGAGATTGCTTTTATATAAATCGCACTTGGAGTCTTTTGAACGTTGAATATATTTTATAATTTCAAGTTGAATTCAGATGAAATGCTACGATAAAATTTTATCTATAGGATGGCAATAAATAAAGCATACTTCGTCTTGTGGTTAGATACGGTAACAGATTAACATTAATACAATATTTTACGATGGTGTTTCGTTATCTGTATATATAGAATTTTAAGCTTCTATCTGATAAACTAATAAAATTCTAAGAATAATTGAAGTAAAAATATGTAATTACGTTATAACTAAGATCTAGAATGTTGTATGTACATAAACATTACAAATTTACTTATTGAGTCTTAAATTTGTATGAACATCAATTATAATACAATATATATAATATATATACTTAGGTAAATTTTAGAGATATAATAAACATATTACAATAAACACATATAAGTCTAAAAATAATCGTAAATTTCATACATCTTCCATTATTTTCATTAATTTCAAATCGACGATTTTTCCAAGTTTATACGCAGGATTTTTTTATAATGACATCAACGTTATAACCAAACTACCAAATAGAGAAAAATATTATAATATAATTTAGTATTATATGGCAGAATAAAACCGCATTCTCAAATCCCATTCGTAACTCTTGGGCGCCATCCATCTCTAGGGGGTAACGCTCGCTGGGACGCAGACCACGCGGCGCATACTGCGGTCAGTAAGAACCAGCCAGCCTTTGAAATCTAACTTATGTGTTCTCCAATAAATAAGACTGAGCAGAAACCGAGGGAATTATAATTTGGAAACAGTTATTGTCGCTATTGGACAAAACTTTTATCCATACTTGTGAAGCTAAATCAATTTCAATTCTTGTGTTTTTTAATGAGCTATTTTGAGAGTTAGTGGTAAGAATAACCCAGTATCGCCTTGCATTTTTAACTATTTTGATATGTTATTCTTATCTGTGTATATTTTGTTTGTGCTTTTATATGGTTAAATAAAAATTTCTTTCTTTCTTTGACGTGCACAACTACTCATTCGAGCATCGTTGCACCTCCAAAAAAAAATCCAACATAACGGCAAATCTTCCGGATTTTGCATTTAAATCGTAATACACTAAGAATTGAGATTAAGTTTATTAATTATATCTGCGTTTGTTCGTGAATTTCCGTTGAGTTTATTTATTTAAAGAAATTTAAAATTGACTTTTCGATATTTTTTTTATTTTATATAAATAAAATTAGAATTGGACCGGAGAGTCAATAAAAAGTCGGGTCGGATATGCCCGGAGGGGCACTTGCCTACCCCGGCAGGGAATACTACCTTCTTTAGTGACCAATCTGGTCAACAGGCCTAGAAGTCATGTACTGACTCTATACCCCTTATTTAGAGCGTAGACTTACTTCAACTGCAATGAATATTTATATATATATATACGTATTTAACTGTCTTTATATATGTTTAAATACCATTAATAAGAATTTCTATTAAATTAGCATTATACTTTATCCAAGATTTATCCAAATATTAGAAATCCTGAACGTTTAATTGACGAACACTGTGCTTGCTCACTCTGCTCAATACAACAAAAGTTTTATCACCATGGCGATAAAAATATATAATAAACTGCCTCAGAAATTAAAATAATATTAAAATAATCACTAAATAAATATAAAATATGCTTAAAAGCCTGGTTGCTCTAAGAGGTAAAATTAAAATGAGACACCCCCTCCGAAGAAAACAAATCCAATCTTTTGTTTTCGAGTTTGAGACCTCCTTCTTTTTTGGAGGTTCAAATAAGAAACTTAACGCCAAATAAATAAACTTTTTCATAAACTGAACTAAACAATATCGTTATTATCGAATCCCTTACGACATTTAAAAATACACAGTAACCGTGTGCCCAGTTTCTGAACGCCGTAAATTATAACAGAGAATAACATGAAGGTGAAAAAATGAACGCGACGTCTCGCTGTGTACAACATTAATCAGAGCTCTGAGAAGGCGTAGAGAATTTATTTTACGATTGTTACAACGCCGATGAAACGTTAAAAATGCTGTCGAAGCTATATTGAAACATTCGACGCATTGTTCGAGCCGATGGGGCCGATAACGCACCGCGGTTCCGACTAGCGCCCTCCGTGCACCTTGTTGATTTTCCAGCGTAAACTGTCGGATGGGACGCGCCCGTAACTAGTTTCTTTTTTATTAGTACTGGTTTAGTATAGAACGGAACGCGACTTAGTATCGATCTCTCGATTAAACTTTTGAGATATCATAATCACCGGTCTATGCGTTTATCGTATGTATAATCGGAGAGCGGCAATAAATTTGTCTCATTTTTACTATCCTAGAGCGTGTAGCGTTCTATTATAATAGTTTTCAATGTTTTGACATCCCGAACCATTATCCGTCACCGAGAGCTCTGAATAAAAAACAGGCTGTGAACTAACCTCTAAAATAGCATACAAAAGAGTTCAACGGGTATTATGTTTTTGTCTAGGACATTTGGCACGTACAATATTGTTAGTATTGAGTGTAACTTATCCAATACCATAACACTGTATTTAGAAATTCTATTGAAACTTAATTCGCTTTTTTCAAGTGTTTGAAACTTTTGAAAAGTTACAATATATGATGTAGTTTGTACAGTTCACCCATTTAAAACTTGTCTACTTTCGTGCTTGCTTAGCTGTTCTTTGAGCTCAATTATGCATAAGGTAATAAAACACATCGTAAACATAAGCTTATTTGTTGTAAATCACACACTACTTGTGTACAGCACACAAGAAACGTAAAACAACATATATTTGTAAAAAACTATATATAATGATTTTTTAGTATAAGATTTAATAAAATACATAGAAGATAAATAAAAATAAAGGCCTATATATGCCCCACTGCTGGGCACAGGCCTTCTCTGTAAGGGAATATTAGTACATAGTTTGCCACGTGGTCCCAGTGCGGCTTGGCAGACTCCATGCCCATGTCATAGAAAAAATTCTCAGACAGGCGATTTGCCTCACGATGTTTAGCTATAGAATGTCTCTAGTTTTCCGTGGTGATGCTACCGTTCGAGTCGTGGTTTGGCCCTCTCGGGCGCCATCGAATTCAGTTAATTACAGATGCTAACGCGCCTAGAGCAACCGTCTAAGTCGAGGTCTCCTCTCGGTAGCCTTTGCGCCTTATTACACTACTCAATAGAGGCTCAGACGAAGCGACCTAAAAGCTCTGCCACCTCTTAAATCCGGTGAAAATGTTGCGGTCTGCTTCTCTGGCCAATCAGCGTAGGTTCGTCAAAAAAACAAAAAAAATACCATGTATCTTTTCATGGTGAGCACGTGGTAAACAAGCACAAAAAATTGCAACAAACAATTTATCTGGTGAACACCTGAAATCGGATTTGGGTTCTTTGCGTACTATTAAACTTAAGGTAAACGACCAGCCCCTACTACTGTTCTGCCGTTGTAACTAAACTAACCTAACCATTTATATTAATAAGCATTATTAATGGAGTCAAGAAAATTAATACGCAACGGTATAGTATCTGTACGTCTACATATATTTTTAAAACTCGTTAAGCAAACGATAATCAACCTATAATTTGGGGTGCTATTATAAAACCAAACAATATCACGTACTGTATTAAATAAGTTGGGTGACTCATTGTACTAACGATCTTTATTAACGCAAAACAATTTTGACGCAAATTATACGCCGCTTACAACCAACACTTTAATTAAGTTGCTTCGACGAGATTAATTTGATAACCAGATTCTTATTTCAATAATGTTAACAAGAGGTTATCTAACAATCAAACTATTTGCCTTTACACGCGTCCCTATAATGTGAGAACCATAACTTTTGGAAGGATTAAATAATACTTTTAATGTTGAACTCATACGAAACTTTTTAAATATTTCGATACAACAACAACTATTTTGATTCTAATTTAGTTATTTTGAATAGTTTGTAATATAGGATTATAGTTTTCATAATAAAGAGTTTACCAAATAACAAAAATAATATTATAGTCAGCTATGTCAATAATCTATTTTTATTTTCGTTTGCTTTTTAATCAACGATTGAATGGAAATGCGTTCCATACACGCTTGTTTGTACCTTTCTGTGTGAACACTTACGATTGGTCCGAGAGGTTCGTTTAATTACCTTTTGGTACACACTTGGCCCTATAAGTGGTGTATAAACAGCACCGATCATCGAGTCGCCCATTTACAAATAAGCCTGGCCTCTATTCCATTCGTACAACTTTCATTTGGTCTCTGTTGATTTGTAATGTAATGTAGTTCTTATTGAGCAGGTAAAAACAATTATCTGTGTAAATAACTAACGGAGTTACGTGCACAAATTTAATAACATTTATCATATCAACGACCAGATCTTATACTTGATAGTTATACCGGCACACACACTGACACATATACACCGATACCGATTTCGTCAATTCAATCATACCTGATAATTATTCATATAAATATATCATATTAATTGAATGAAATATAGCGGCATATTTAATATATATGCCATTGTGTACGAGATTTTCAAAAATAAACAATTGAAACAATATAAGAGTGTCTACGGTATTCTGTTGGAAAACTATAGTGGCATATACTCTATATGCTTATTCAAGCAGACTACTAAAACCAGGAAAAATCTTCAATTATTCAATTGATCATTTTGATACAATAGCAATAGTAGACTTGATCGCGGGTACCGGAATAGATAGCAGATTGGATAGCAGAATACCGGATTTATGTGAAACTATATTAGTTCTGCCTTCGGTTGGAATTTTTAAAAAAAAGTTTATTTAACATCACAAAGCAAGAATGACTTTAATAGTCTTGTCAGCCCAATAACAACCAAGTAATGATAAAACTCTTCAAACCGGCATACCGTGAAATATGTAGCAATATAATTTCCTATATCTTATGTCTATTTCTAATATAAATAGTTAAGACAGTGATTCTCAACCACTGTGCCGCGGCACTTTTCAGTGTCGCCAAATTTCAGAAGTGTGCCGCCAAATTTTGCAAATAATTAATAATATTAATATTATTACATTATATCATTTAAAACGAAAAATATTTTCAACGTGAATATATATAATTATTGAGTATATTTAAAATTTTGTCATAAACTATTTATGCAGTGTGTTGTAGTAAGTAAATAAATTTATCTTTTTCTTTGTGTGCCGCCAAATTTTGAAATCGTTAAATATGTGCCGCAACAAAAAAAAAGTTTGGGAATCACTGAGTTAAGAGCTCTGTCCTTATCATAGATAATTATTTCTAATTTATTGATTTATTTTTTGACTACTATCTGTTTATTTTACCTCTACTGTCCAACAGGGTTGCATAGAAGAGATCGCATCCTTGCCCACTTTTAGTTTCAGCTTAGCTATTACTTTTATTGATTGTACTTTTTGTCAAATTGGGACCATTAAGAATTCGGCGTCAGTTATACACATATAGACATAGACATAGACATTTATTTATTGGCATCACAATACAAAAACACATCACAAACTGAATATAACACACATTAAAAAAGAATGAAAAATAGACAAAACACAGTTAAAGTTACACGGAAAAATAATACAAAACATATGATGCCAATATCGGACACCGTCTCAGCATACGCTGTCACAAGGATGCGACAGCGCTGATTTTCAGCGGTGCCCGGGACTACCTAAAGACGTGCGCGCGCAATACTACTTTTATATGGAATATTATTATACAGACAGTAAGAGTATAATAAATATGATACATAAATAAAACAGTTATGAGATAAAAAAATATTTTATACAATAAAATAATAGATGAAAAAAAATATATATATAAATATTATTGAGTCAAAAATAAATAATATGATAATTAAATGTATAAAGTTTAAATTATATATTGAAAATATTGGAAACAACAAGCCACCGATGTCGCGGGGATATTATCTTTTTGTATCTTTAACATCAGGTGTTTTAATTTATTTTTAAATGCGTTTACAGATTTACTCTCTCTTATGGGCGGTGGTAAATTATTCCAACACTTGGTGGCCAAGTATCTGAAACTGCCCCGGAACGCAGCAGATCGGTGTGGCGGAATTTGTAAAATGCAGTTTTTATGTATATGTAGATATGTGTATAATATATATATATATATATATATATATAGTGTGTGGGTATGTTCCATATAGGCTCCGAAACCTAGACCGATTGCATTGAAACTTTCAGGGAATTTTCAGATTAACATGGCGAGTAATCCTGTAAAGTTTGCAGAACGATTGGAGCACTCCTCTTTTTTGAACTGACAAATAAAGCTTTTATTTAATTTGATACTACAACTACGTGTATGATATTGTATTTACTAATATGTTCATGGAAATATTTATTGATGAAAGTTTATTGTTTAAAAAAAATAAAGCAAAATCTAGCCCGGCGAAGCGGACTGGGTACGCTAGTTGCTAATAAAATATTTTTTTTTACATATTATTATTATTATTATAATGCGAAACATCTAATAGATCAAGATAAAATATTTATACTATGTAACAAGTGTTTTAGAAGACATTCATTATACCATAGACTGACTTAATCACCATCAAAAATTCTTTCCTTAACCAAAGTACACAAACGGATATTAGTCCCAAGTAATTGGCCGCTGTTGGTTCGAGCGAGACGTTCGATATTCTGTAATGGTTAGAAGTATTTAACGGTGAGATAAAATCTCAACAAAGGCGATTTGGTTGGTCGTCTTGTTTTGGTAGTTATAGCTTTCACGTATGCATCTATCCACTAATCTAACAGGTGCCCAGTACATAAAGACCTCTCATGATCGTAGGTCGTATTTTATGTGTCTTAGTAACACAAAGGATCACTCAATATTGGTGAGTAGTAAATGTATTGACCTCAGGTGCGAGCTAGCGAGCGAGTGCTAGCGTCGGCGCCTTGCCTGTGATATGTAAATGATAATTGGTTTTGGAATAGAAAAGGCTTTTTTAATATTACTAGCAACATTATAACTGCGAATAATAATTGTCGATTAGAATTGCCATTAAAATGAATTGAAACAGCATATTTAAATACAAAATCCTACATGTGATGAAAAGGGTATTCTTTAACGTTAAAATTAATTCGCAATCTGCAGATCATAGCAAGAAAGCAGGTGTTGGGGAGGGTATGTAAAAAACGTATTAAAGCACAGGCGAGACGTTTGAAATGCAAAGAAACAATCCTGAGGCTGGCTTCGTCTCAACCATTTCACCCAGCGGGGGCGAGCAGACGGGACAAACGAGCCGTTCCCCTTTGTTGCCAACGCTAACCAAACGAATTATTCGTGGACGCTTTCCATTTATTAATGGCCGATTTTATTTGCTCTTATTTAATTTAGCATTTATTCAATCTGCCCCGGTGCGATACCTCTCGCGCGTTGTTTGTTTCTCACCTTTTGTGGGCAGGCTCATTGAGCGCGAGGTGTCGGGATGTGTTCGCAGGACTCGCGGCTCCGTTTACACGGCAGCTCCGGTGCCTTTCATCTGGCACAAAGAGTAATTGAATCCTCGCAGAATTCTATGCAACGCGTAAGATTTAATAGGGCATTTAAACATTGCCATTGATCATTGTGTGCTTTAGCTTGATATGCGAATATTAATGACAAAACAGCTAAATTGACAGGGGAGTTGTTATATTTTTAACCGACTAAAAAAGGGTTTACAATTCGTCTGTATTTGTTTTTAATGTTTGTGCATTGCCTTTGGCCTGTCCTTAATGAACCGCTTTGCTTTAAATTATATCCCATGTTACTTTTATTAGCATTGTACCTTTGGTTCTGAAGATATAGTGCCTAAACATCGTTGAGAAGAATGCTCGTTGATTGCAATATTGCTAGATTTATGACAATCTAGGGCTTGGCGAGTACTCTTTAACGATAGCAACCACGAATAATGAAGTAGAATTCTCGTAAATGACACATTAATAATTAGGGTATGCCGGAAAAAAAGAGTGCACCATAATGCATCCACCTGATGTTAAGTGGTGGCGTAGTCTTTCATGTTATGGCGCACTTGCTTAGAATTCCTATACATTTTTTTACCTTCGTTGTAATAGGACTTTTTATTCTAATTTTTACATTAATAATGATGCACAAATTACGCAAATAATCATAAATATATACTTCTAAGGTGTCTTCAAAGGGGATGGTCAGATCACATTGTACACGTTTCACGTTAAAACTATTAGCAGGCTCCAATCCCAAGTGCGTTGTCATTGACATCACAGCGAGTCGTGGTTCGGCCCTCTCGGGCGCCATCGGATCGGCATGCTTAGCGTAACATAGTAACCGTCCAAGCCGAGGTTAGGTCCACATTAGGTTCATCGAGGGTCCTCACCGGGGACCCTTGTGTCGAGTTACTAGCAATAGAGGTTCAGGCTAAGCGACCTAAGAGCTATGCCACCTCTCAATCCGGTGAAGCAGTCAAGGCCAGCTTCTCTGGCCAATCTGTGTAGTTCTTGATAAAAAAAAAATGACAACACAGTGACGTCATAATAGTCAAATGTCTCTATGGCAGTAAAGCAGTGGTCATAAACTGTCTCGAGGGTTCGTTCACAGTAGACGGGAAATTAAAATAACTTTCGCCAGCGCTTATATTCGAGAAGCCTGTGGGTAAACTGCGCTCGGAACTAACGGCCTATTGTTCAAGTGAATACGCAACTCATCAATAATTTCAAGATGTCGTGGAGGGCTATTGCAGTGTATCAAAGATTTGCAGACGAACCCGTTTTACTACCGCCAGGTCAGCGAAGAAGTAGCCTTGGCTGTTGCATTGAACTGTATATTATTACTTATATTGAAGCTCTCGAGTCCTATTTATTAACACTACTTACAATTAAACAAATACTTAATATTATATTATACTTAAAATTAAAACAGCTTAGCTGCTAAACATTTAGCTTAAGCTACAGTATAAGTGTTGAGGGTTTGAGTGTCATTTGGAATGTTGAATCTTTGGCTTTTAACCAACTTCTAGATATTGTAGAGGTTCTCATTTCTTTTTTAATGTTTGAGTTATTCTAGTTCTATTGTTTTAATTAGGTCATTTAAATTAGGCCCATTTTATGGTTCTTAACGTAAGTGAAAGAGAGAAGTTACCGCGAGAAACAACGTTTAAACCTTTGATTCTATTTGAAGTCCCGCACTAATGCTATAAGAACAAATAAGGTTGCTTAAAAAGTTGATAGCAATTGCTTTATTTGTGTATACCATCTCGTTTACGTTAAGATAACCAAGAGCTTATACTATGTATTATTATTTAAGTAACGGAAAAAAACATATATTTAATATAAGTTAGAGCACCAAAATGACAGAAGCTTGAAGTTCAATTCAAAAACCATAGCAATGACTGAAAAGTTCAATAATCGATCGCAATGATAGATAGATTCTTTATGGCTGATTACCGTTGTTATACCGCAGACTTTTACAACTTCACCGGATTGAGAGTGGTACAGATAGATAAGTATAAAAATATATTACAGCTATAAACTGATCCACCGTTCTTTATCAATCTATATCTCTCGGAAATTTCATCAAGCCTCAGAGTTCCCGTATAAATGGACGCGTCAGCCTGCTCATAAAATTGAAAATGTATCCTCGTAAATCGACGTTATTGAGCGGAGTCGCAAATTGCTGCGCGTACGCCGCCGTGCATTCTCGTACTTGATCACTGCAGCCTCAGCGTTTATACTCCTCCCTAGAAACGTCGTTAAATATCGACACCGCGAAACAATAATAGTAAATAATCAAACTATTGTTATACCGTTTATACGAGTACACGTTCGGATGACTGTAAACATTCCGACATCGAATTTAATTCATTTAATTAAATACCATTTTCTGTATTATGTGCCTTTTTCGTTCGCTACATAAAATGATCAACTTTGAAATCAATTTGATGGGTTCAAAACAAAACTAAATGTGTTTCATATTTATTGCTTCCCGTTTATTGTTTTAAAATAGACTCAGCCGCAACAGAAACAAGAATTATGAATACGTGGGACAAACAATATTTTAAATTTGACGCTCATGTGTAATGTTATACTTGGATAACTACGATGCACGTAGTGGGCGGTATATAAATTAAGCTGTCGTAAAAGGCTAATATGAGGCTACGATAGAAAACACATATCCTACTGTTTTGAGAACTTGCGCTCGTAAATGTGAACTTGAGAGGCGAGGGACGGTATGTCAACTATAAAAACGCAATATCATACATCGATCAGGCCGTACACGCGTCCAACAATGGCCGGCCATTGTGAACTGCTATCTAATCGTAATGAATATAAATTTTCAGATGACATTTACGATCGGTGCGCGCCGTGATGCTGCATCTATATAAACGCGTTAGATAGAGGTTTTAATGTAGGCACACAAACTCGTTGTACCGCGACTATATCAATTTGTAGCATCAACAGCGTTAAATATTCTCTTTATCCATACATTTATTGACAAATATTCCGCAGAATATTATTATATCAACCAGAATAAGCATTACGCAAAAGTACTAAGGGTATTTCCTACGACTCCAAAAGGGTAAGTGGATATTTTCTTAGTAGGCTCCCTTCACACGTCTTTCGCTTAATTCCCAGCTCATTGATCATGTCTCATCTCTTAAAAAATACTTCCAAAACTCCATAAATGGCGAAACGATAACCATTTGTTTCTTTCGTAAGTATTAATCAATCGGTCCGGACACAAAGGTATAAGCAAAGATCACATAATTTTATTCTTACACGATAGAATAACTACACTTTTAGTACTAGACTACTAGAGTGTCTCTGACCCGCATCTCAGAGACGTCAAAAAGCGAAATGAGTGGACGACTTGAGGCTCGAGTAAGGACATAAATGGTAACGCCCAGAAACTAATGAAAAGTACTAAAGGACTGTGACAGGAGGCACGATAAATTATGTGACATTTTATAGAAAAAAATCAACACTCTACCTTGGTGTTCAGAATAAAGCGCTAATTATCTTGTTAACCTGCTGCCTCTTCGCCCTATTTAATTATGTAAAGTTTTTCAAATACTTGTAAAAATATTTATTACTAGTAATAAAAAAACAATATTTTCCCTTTTGAGTTCTATATGTACGTAATTTGTTTTTTTAAAAAATTTAATAAACTGTATAATTTCTATACAAAACCATACAATTTCATTCATCTTACTTGGTTTCTCTAGTATATAAACTACAAACAATTCGCAGCTTTGTTCGAAATCGTCTACAATTACGACGATATTACGCGTTCGTACTCTAGCGGTCGTTGTTTCGAAATATAACAGTTTCCGCTTTTTATTACGTTTTCTCGCTCTCGCATTCTTGCTTAGGTTGCTGACCACTGAATATCCAACTCTTGAATAAAACTGTACACGACAGAAGAGCAACCATTAAATTTTACTGCTTCAAATGTTTTATATTTTGACGGAATTTATTTTTAGAAGTTTTCTCGTCGTACTTGATGTCAATTTTATTCAAAATTCTAAGTTAAACTAACTGTTGAATGTTTAATGAATATAATTCCAAACATTCATTCGATTCACAGGAAAGAAATAATAGAATATTGTACTAAGCAATAATCCCTGATGAGTAATTCATCAGCACCAGAACACCGTAAAATAGAGAACATCAAAACATGTGGCATTCCTAACGGCCCGAGCATTACTCGCAGCCAACAGAAAATTAACACACAATCAACAGACATGATAAATTGTTGTTAAAATAGTGAACTATGACACACGTTAGGAGCGTCGGCCGACACGTGTGTTGCCGGGGCTCGACAAAAACTGACATCTCATTGATGTATCGAGCGAGACGACGGCTCCTACACCGTTAGCTAGTTAACAAAACGATGTACTATTATTTGTCATGTCACGATATCTATCTTAAGCTTAACTGGATCAATGTTAAATTATCTAATTAATACCTCTAGCAAAACAACACCACAGTATAAATTTCAATTACATTTATAATTAGAACATTTTTTGTACAATTAAAGGTTGAGTTTGTACTGCAGCACGACCTTTTTTTTGTAAGAAAGGCCTAACGACAACACGATTCACCTAATTTTAACCGACCATGTCACACAAATACCTCACAAAGGAACAGCAGACAAAATGCGTGGCAAAGTGTGCCCAAATATGAAGATATTTAACAATACAAAACAAATATATTAGTTAAATGTAAATTAATTTTATCATTACACATACAAGTTGAGTATACAATGCCTACCTACACCGATTGGGATAAACCACGTGAGAACCAATTTGATATTTACTATTACCAATAAAAACAATGATCTTTTTTTTTTTTTTTTTGACGGGGAGGAAATCTTCACAAGATACCCCGCCTTCTGGGGGGCGGCGGTTATATGGGGATCTTACCCACTAAAACCTCCCCGGTGGCCCTTTCCTCGGTGCATGACGAGGGGCTCCGGGATCTCACGTGGAACGCACCGGAGCCCCTCTGCACTGTGCTCAAGGAGACCACGTCCCGGGGGGAGGTTACTCCTCCTCCCTGTGCCCTCGCAGCGAAAGGCGACACGGGCCAGCCGATGTCGCCTTCTTCCCGGGTCCACTTTGGTGGACGACGCAGGCCCCACCCTTGTCGCCCAGTGAACCCGAGGCCCCTTTTAGTCACCTTGTACGACAGGCAGGGGATACTGTAGTCTTATTCTTGAGAGGCCCAGAACTACAGGGCTGAGAAACAATGATCTATCTCAACATATAGTAACCGACAGATAATATTAGAAACTAAAACGAAGTGTTACGAAACTAAATATAGTACGTCATGCATTGGCAATATGAAGCCAATACTCCAGCCAATAAGGTGGACATTTGACGTATGTATTTCCATTAAGATGGGCCCGCAAGAAATACATCACGGCGGACCTTAATCAAAGACGTTATAGAAGCGCCAGAGATTAATGCTTGGGCAAGGGAGTGGTATCGCAAAATTAGGAACAGTGAGAGTATTTCACATCTATAACTAGGCAAAGAGAGTGAAAATATTCCAGCAGCATATTATAAGCAAACATTCCCGTGGGACCTTGAGATAACTTCAAAACTGGAGAGCTTTATTAAAACTGTTTAAATTAACCATCTTATGTATGTCATTGTTAACAACAATGATAGCCAGGCTAAGCGTTTGACTCACGATTTGAGACAGAGCAGACACATTTCATAAAAATACAATACTCAAGTTCACTTTTATTACTTCTTACATATTATAGATTTTTTCTAACGTAATTACGTACCTATTTCACTGTTAATCCTAAAAGAGTATACTTTTTAGTAATTTGTACATTTTATTTTTGGTACTAAAAGTAAATTCAAACTGTTTCTTTGTTCATACAGATTAATTGTAAGGAAGTGCCAAAATTCAGGTCGCAATTGATTTATTGCTGTAACCACAGCTGGCGATTTTTTTTTAAACTTACCAAGGTCTGGCAAGGAAGACTTCTAAAGGGTTAATTAAAACGAATGGATGGTCATCCGCGAGGAGAATGTCGAAGTTTAGCGGATCACCAATTTCAATGCTTTAATATTATTACGAGCTCAGCTCTGAGTTTCTTTAATTAAAATTAACGACGCAAAACTCTGACAGTCAACGAATTATTAGTATAGAAGCTAACTTTTAATTAGTTTGCCTCCCTCTAGCTATACTTTTGTGCATTTACTTGATTTGAATAATTAGAATTCTTACTTCGTCACTTGATGCGTTTAAATTTTATTGCGTTAATTCAATTCGTGATACTACGTAATACGCAGTTTTAACATGTTATGATTTTGCGAAAAACATAAAAAAGCAGATTACCACTTAACCTTTTAAAGGCTACGATACTATCTATTTTACTCTTCAACGTAAGTATCAATAATAAACGACATATCAACTATAATAATTTGTTTAAAAGAAGCAGTGATGCGTAAAGAACTTCTTTTCGGTTTCTTAAGTGATCCGTAACATATGGGGTATGTGCAGTGAAGACGGATAGCGATAGTTTTCTTAGTATACTCAGCCAAGATTAAAATTTTATTTCAAGAGATATAACAAAAATATGCTGTCGAGCGAACCAGATACAAATGAACTAAAAAGAAGTGAACCTACTATTCACAAAGCTTTTTACACAAGTAATAGATGAACCTATTATGGTGACAGTGGACAGGCGACACTCCGTCCTACATTATTTTTGAATTCTTGCCATTTTAATTCGAATTCCAAGGATTTGCTGGTCCTACCACCTAGAAACCTCAAAAAAATCTATCTATAGTAAAATCGTAACGATAAATTGTATTGTAAGAAATTGTTCAATCAATCATCTAGTCTGCCTAAATGTCTATCAAATGTATAAAGTAATGCGATATAATGATACATAATTTTATCCAAATTTTGAATTTCACGCCAGAAGTGCAAAGGCGTCTTATCCGGTCACGGTTGAATGTAACAGAGATGTTTGTATTAAATCAATCATTTCGAATTAAATCGAATCTTTCCTGTGCGGCAATTTTAATAATTATATTTTGACCGGGTTTGAAGCTCAACATGTATTAAGTTCATATCACAACACGACCTCTTCACTGTATTTACATACATATATGCATATACTTGACAGTATATATATATATATATATATACTGTCTATATATATGTATATATATATAGACAGTAAATCTGTCAGTAAGGCGGTGGCCAGGTATCTGAAACTGCTACGGAACACAGCAGATGCGGCGGTAATTAAACAGCTACTATCTTCATTCCGCAATTTCACCATTAGTAGAGTTTATGATTCCAAACAGAAATGTTGCAAAATGCAAGTCTTTTCTGAGGATCATTCTTAATATGTTGGATGTGTTTAAGTATTGGTGAACATGATATCGAGATGCAAGATAGTAAGTATTATCAAATCATATGTAAACTAAATTAAATTTAAATAAAATATGCAATGTTAAAAATGTTACAACCATGTTAAAGGCGTTAATGTAAAGGCATTAAACACTTCATTAAAAATGAACAGTTGTGAAACGCCACAAGTGGCACGGTCGTCACACCTCATGAAGCCGCGGGAGAACAAACCGGTCGCAAGACCTAGGCAACAGAAGCCTGGGGTGCCTTTTTAATTTGGACGCACTCTGCATGGGCACCTACGCTCGTTGGTATACACAAATCGTAAGGTGAAAGCAATGAATATTAAGAAGCTATGAAACAATTTTAAGAATTAACAGAGACATAATAAACAACTCCCTCAACAGGTCCACACGTACATAAATTGTGAAAACTGTGCCGTGTAACGAGGATTCTTTCCCAAGTATTTCTCATTTTAAAAAGTATATGTATTATTTATAAGTAAATTTAAATTTATTACTACTTACTACCCTCAGTATTTACTAGTATGTCATACTCGTGGACTGGTAATCGTGAATTTGAATACTAGCAGATTTTTAAAATAATGAATATTATGTAAATTAAATGTTTTCAATCTTGCCTATTCCAGAAATTATGACTTTAACACTTTTTAAATATTTTAATCTCATTATATATTCGCCCTATTAAGAATTAATGAGATTATAAAAGACTTAAGTACGTTCAATACTCTAGAATAAGATCAAAACATTCGTTTAAAAAGTCCATTAACGAAGCGTACATCGAACTTGACAAATTGCTTACGCTCCGAATATCCAGACACCATGACACTAGAGAAGACAGAGTCGATATCGGCTGATGCATCTCCGTTATGTTTAGATTAAGAGATAGCTTGATCAACTGAGAAAGTAAGAAACGTGAAGCGATCGCCGTGTCACTGTTGCTAGTGTTGTAACGGCGATGAAATCACTTAAGTAAACTATCTACAAATATTTTTGTAAAATTTTTTAACCAATTATATGTTTCCCGTAAACCCTACAACAATACAGTAACGTTATACAACGTAAAACTCTAGCATAATACACCGTTTGTAGTATACATTGGTTGACTGGATTGTCCCTAGTTCAAGCACAACACTACGTGGTACAAACTAGTTCAGATGTAACAGACCGCCTTGTCTGTCGTGCATCAATATGGGAAGCATAATCAATATGTTAATATCACAGATAAGAAATTGAGATTCCTTCACATAAAACATCTAAACGCCGACACGGGACAAGAGTAGCCAGCATTCCCCGGAGATACGATCGTAAATAAAACCACGTTTAGTTAAAGCACCGACGATCCGATGAGTTTTTATCTAAGTTAAAGTTTCATTATGCAAATAATTCTATTTATAATCGAAGATTAGGATTGCATTTAAGTTATATATACAATTGCATAAATACAACTTCTGAATACTAAACAGTTATCTATGACACAGGCTCAATTATAAACTGAAAACGATTCGACATCTGTGCTCCACTACACACGCAGTATAAAATATTGCGTCTTTCCTATCTAAGTCGTTTTCTTTTTCCTGCTTGGCTTTAATAATAATGTATGTTATAATTACTATTGTGTTACTATCGGTCTGAATCATAAGATATGAAGTATAATCGCCATATTCAAACATCCTGTTTAATTGCTATACAGATGTTTTACCACAATTAATTTAATAATCACATATTATTCAACGATTTTTGTTTTGATAATATGATAAAGATGTCTTGTCAGTAATTTTTAATAGATTGTTGTCAGTAACACAGAGCACAGTGATCAAAATCGGTTAATTACAGCGACAGCGCAAATATAGAAGGAAACTATACATTCGATAGCATTTCCGGACACTGTTACAATTGTACATGGATTATGAAGGAAACTGTGACCGTTCATTGTATGATAAAGATTTCCATCAACTTTATTTTTGCAATTAATGGTTTTTGAGTTATCTTTCACATTACAAACTGACAAACAATCAGAAAAGTAAAATAAAAATTTAAAGAATTTTATGGTGAAATACAAGGACAAAACTAAAACCTGTATTTAAAATTACAATATTCTCAAGAATTTTATGGTGAAATACAAAAATAAAGCCTGAAAACTGTATTCAAAATATTATTAGAGAAAGACGCTAACAAGCCGAGGAAGCAAATTTCTACGAGTAGTTGGCCGCTGAAAATAAATATACCTCATATTATTTCTTAGCCACAATTTCGGGTACATTTCCTGTCTCGTTATGTGACAGAATGAGTGAAGCCGTCTGGTTTTCTTCCGTCTCTGCTGCATAAGCATCAACTTCACTTGCACCTATTTTTGCCTTACGAAGTATACTACGAGATTTATAATTTAAGAATACACTGAAGGCAAAATTGCAAATTTCCCAGAGTCTTACAACTCAAACGTATGACAGCAATAATCATGAGTCAATACGCAACGTGATAAAACTAATTACTATATTTAGAACAAACATAAAATTATTATAGCGATAACGAAAGCGATTCGTTTCATGAAGCAATTACTATTCCAACCTATGTGTAAACAGCAATAACTTCGTAATCTAGTGGTTAGAGTAACCGCTACGTTCTGACTACGATTCTAAGACACGGTGCAATGGAACAAACATCGTAGCTTCAAACCCGCCATTTGACGATTGATTTCAAACATCTCTTAGCTTGTTTTACAATATTTTTATTAAAATGGAAATGAAGATGATGATCAATGATAAACAATTTTATCAACGTCAATATAAAGGTGACACACGTGGCAAAAGCGAAAAGAGGTACCTAGATGTAGCTTAGCTTAAATCCGTAGCGCCATATCTATCTCTCTATGCTAGGAACATTATTTTATCATTAAAATTCAGCCCATGATTGTATGACTTAAATAAAGTCAGAGGCAGAAAGGACAAAAGGTGGAAAACCACTTTTTTGATTAAATACTTGATATGCAACGCGTGAATTCTCTATATAAGAGGTATTTTAACCACCCCAAGATGTAGTAAAGATGACTAGTGTAAATGAGCTACTACTTTATATAATATACGATATATTTCCTGTAGTAAATACGCTAAAGATCTAAATATAATACTATACATATATGTGTATGGATTATAACAGATCGTCATATTAAAGGCGTCCTAAATTGCACAGTTCGATGTCGCCCACGCACGCCTGTCATATTGAAAAGGCACGCGCGACCCCGAGTTCAAACCTATGTACTGCACTCAATCACAATCGCTTCGTTAGACACAAATTATAATTGGCATAGGCAATTAAAACTTAAGTAAATATCTGTCACACGGTCTACAAAAGGTCTACAAAACTTGTTTTAATTAATAATATTTAATACTATTTAATAGAATAAAATGTTACAAGCATAACAAACCATATAGCATGCACAATATATGCTATATACTTTGTTATGCTTGTAATATTGTTTTCTCTTAAATAGTATTAAAAAAATACGTTTGGCCTTGTATATACCCGACCTGTAGTTGTAATTCTACCGTTCAACTAATAACTAAATGGGTGGATATATGAAATTACACATAAATCACAGCTCGAAAACTACGTATGTATTCAACGGTTGCTTAGCAACCATATATATTAAATGCTACAAACTATAAACCGAAAAAAAAGTTACACAATAAATATTCTATTCTATTTAAATTCATAAATTGTGGAAAATATACATTAATTTTAGCTTTCTGCAAATCTCCATACAAAATTTATAAATGATGTAATGTGTATTTTTATGTATAAATTTTATTTCATGTATTTATTAATATCTTTCGGTCATTATTTTAATTTATCACTAATTTTAAGCCCAATGTAAAGAATGGTTGCTAGGAAACAAAATAATGAACGTAGCACTTACATAATACGACAACATTTCTAATTAAATAGCACTGGCTTTCCAATAGTTTAAATTAAGCAGATTGATCCACATATCATTTATTCGCCGCAATAAATTTAAAAACGAATAAAACCTACGTAATACTAAAAAATCTATTGACACAATTAAAAAAGAAAAATATCGCCGATATAAATGTGTCACATGCTTCTAATTTAATAGTTGTTTCACCTAGCGGCTTCTGAAGGAGGAGTAGGTGATACCAATTTAAGTGGCTCCATACATCAAACTGCGTCGACCCACGGATGGATTCTTAAGAGTTAGAATTATTACAGCTATTTAGAAGTAACAAGATATACTGTACTGCATAAAGATATAAAAGTCTTAAACGACCTCCTCAACTCAAACGGATATTTACATTCTTCGATGTTTTTAATATATATTAAATGCTACAAACTATAAACCGAAAAAAGTTACACAATAAATATTCTATTCTATTTAAATTCATAAATTGTGGAAAATATACATTAATTTTAGCTTTCTGCAAATCTCCATACAAAATTTATAAATGATGTAATGTGTATTTTTATGTATAAATTTTATTTCATGTATTTATTAATATCTTTCGGTCATTATTTTAATTTATCACTAATTTTAAGCCCAATGTAAAGAATGGTTGCTAGGAAACAAAATAATGAACGTAGCACTTACATAATACGACAACATTTCTAATTAAATAGCACTGGCTTTCCAATAGTTTAAATTAAGCAGATTGATCCACATATCATTTATTCGCCGCAATAAATTTAAAAACGAATAAAACCTACGTAATACTAAAAAATCTATTGACACAATTAAAAAAGAAAAATATCGCCGATATAAATGTGTCACATGCTTCTAATTTAATAGTTGTTTCACCTAGCGGCTTCTGAAGGAGGAGTAGGTGATACCAATTTAAGTGGCTCCATACATCAAACTGCGTCGACCCACGGATGGATTCTTAAGAGTTAGAATTATTACAGCTATTTAGAAGTAACAAGATATACTGTACTGCATAAAGATATAAAAGTCTTAAACGGCCTCCTCAACTCAAACGGATATTTACATTCTTCGATGTTTTTAATATATATTTACTGATGACTCCATGAAACGAATCTTAATATATATTAAATGCTACAAACTATAAACCGAAAAAAGTTACACAATAAATATTCTATTCTATTTAAATTCATAAATTGTGGAAAATATACATTAATTTTAGCTTTCTGCAAATCTCCATACAAAATTTATATATCTCCATAATAACTTTCGGTCATTATTTTAATTTATCACTAATTTTAAATCCAATGTAAAGAATGGTTGCTAGGAAACAAAATAATGAACGTAGCACTTACATAATACGACAACATTTCTAATTAAATAGCACTGGCTTTCCAATAGTTTAAATTAAGCAGATTGATCCACATATCATTTATTCGCCGCAATAAATTTAAAAACGAATAAAACCTACGTAATACTAAAAAATCTATTGACACAATTAAAAAAGAAAAATATCGCCGATATAAATGTGTCACATGCTTCTAATTTAATAGTTGTTTCACCTAGCGGCTTCTGAAGGAGGAGTAGGTGATACCAATTTAAGTGGCTCCATACATCAAACTGCGTCGACCCACGGATGGATTCTTAAGAGTTAGAATTATTACAGCTATTTAGAAGTAACAAGATATACTGTACTGCATAAAGATATAAAAGTCTTAAACGGCCTCCTCAACTCAAACGGATATTTACATTCTTCGATGTTTTTAAATTATATATACTGACGACTCCATGAAACGAATCTTAATAAATATTGAATATACTTTTTCTTTTGTTAACGGGGAGGAAATCTTTAAAAATATACCTCGCCTTCTGGGGGGAAGGTGGCGGTTATGTGGGGTATAACCCACTAAAACCTCCCCGGTAGCCCTACCTCGGTGTATGGTGAGGGCTTCCGTGATCTCCAGTGTAACGCACCGGAGCCCCTTTGCACTCCAAGGAGAGCACATCCCGGGGGAAGGTGGGGGGGGGGAGTTACTCCCTCTACCCTGTGCCCTCGCAGTGCAAGGCGACACGGGCCAGCCGATGTCGCCTTCTTCCCGCTCCACCTTAGCGGACGAGAAAGGCCCCCCACCCTTGTCGCCTAGTGAGCCCGAGGCCCCTTTTAGCCGTCTTCTACGGTAGGCAGGGGATACCGTAGTCTTATTTTTGAGAGCCCAGAACTAAAGCGCTGAAATATTAAATATCCTGTTCTACAATTCTAATAGTATTTACTTTTCAAGGGCATATCGTTTAGCATTGTTCTTTTTCTGATTTTTTTGTTATTTATTTTATGATACTTCTTTCAATTCATTTCATTTAATTCTTAATAATGAAAAAAATAAGAATGATTGCATACAATTACTTTTAACACAGTCTACATAATTAATAAATAAAATAAAAAATATATATAACATTCCATTTTAATATCTCATCCTAAACCTTGCAACTGAGACGGTTGACTTTTTTGTAATTTTGGCTATATAAATTATAATATATAAAAGATAAAGTGTGTGGGTTTGTTCCATATAGGCTCCGAAACGGCTGGACCGATTTCAATGAAACTTTGACCTGGCGAGTCATCCCGTAAAGTTTGGTGACGATTGGAGCACTCCTCTTTATGAACTGTCAAAAACAGCTTTTATTTGCTATGATTACTACTACTACGGGTATGATATTGTATGTACATGGGTGTAGGTAATGACCTTCACCCGCTCGAGAAGAGAATGAATACGGAGAGAAATGAATAATTTAATATATTGTAAAAGTTAAATTAAATATTTAATGTAAGTTTATTGTTTAAATAAAATAAAGCAAAATCTAGCCCGGCGTAGCGGACTGGGTACGCTAGTATTTCTTATAATAAAATATAGCATAGCATAAAATTGCCAAAAAAATAAAGTAAACAAAAAATGAAACAGTTTTGTATGATTTTTATACGAAAAAACGTTGCATAGTAAGCCTAAGGTAGCTTAGTAGAATAATAAAAAAAAACAAAGATACAGTAACTAACGTGAATGTATCGAATGCACAGTAAAAACTTTTTGCCCGGTGTATTAGATGAAAAGGTTGTAGCGTACGTTTTTGTAATCACAGCGATTGATCAACATCAAAGTAGCGTACTAAATCGATGATATGTCTATTGCGTTTGATACCGCTTCGCCGCGCCTCGTGAGCCGACATGGAATCTACCAGCACTGGTCACTTCGCAGGCGAACGACTGCACGCTAAGATAGAGTTTAGTAAGCCGCTACTACCCAGGTTAATCGAGTCAGCGGTATCTGCATTATGTCATTAAAACTTCATCACACGCTCATCCGTTTGGATAACTGGACTTAGCACACATTATATAAGATTACACCGACTTGATGAAAGACGTAACATCTCAATAACTAGATAGCCTCTCGGATAATAAAATGAGAGGTATGAGTATTACCATAACGCTAAGTTGAAACATATTAACGGCGCTTCCCAACGACTTTTTAGGAAGTTATTTACGATGCATGGAATCGTGCAGAGCTCACCAAGTTATTTCCGGTCAACTATGATTAGAATAAGCGTCAACAGCCTAATAGTTTAGTTATGGTCTGCGAAACGTAAAGTTGGAGGTTCAAACCCTCAATTCAACTATTGAAGTTAACCATCTCATAGCACAAGCTTAAGCTTGTATAACAAAATTGGCTGGCATTTAAAATATGCGAAGGGATATTGCATTACTCAGTATTTTTATCGTATATACAAGCGAACCGTGATAGCTCAGTGCCCGGACGATAGTCACAAGTTGCGTAGTACGCTTAGGAACCCGAGTTCGAGAGGAGCCCAGGCCCCATGCCGGGCAATGCCCCTATAATATCTTCACACAGAAGGCCTGTGCCCAGCAGTGGGGTATTGGCTGTAACTTTAACTTTTATATAATAGAGAGTGTTACAAGGATTTATTTGGAATTATTTCGTTAGCTGAATGAGATGTTCGTTCGTAGCAACAGAACTCCGTATTCCTTCATTTGCTTAGCAAGCAAATGTATATGAATTTGATATGAATTTATTTCTCAATTCTCGATTGTGCAAGTTAATTTATTGCAGGAGCTTCTCGACCATATTTTATCGGAGCAAAATAAAGACGGCACGACGAAGAAGGCCGTAATTAAGAATTAAAATTGAACTCTGCATTTTTGGGAGCAGGACGGTATCTGATTTATAGCTTTGGTGTGTCATTTAATATAATCTCACCTGTGTGCTGTAGGTCTGCCAATGGGAACTAAACGTTTACAAAGTATTAGAGCCGTGGTAGTCTCGTGTTAGAGTCGCCTTAACTGGCATAGTATGCTAGTTCGATCCTCGGTGAAATTTGAAGTGCTGACTTACTATTATTTATGCGAAGGAGAAGGGGAAACATCGCGAGAAAACCTGCACGTCCTAGAAGATTTTCTAAGGGATGTGAAGTCTGCACAAGGGCCTTGAGACGAACTATGTCCTTATACTTTACAGAAAAGGCCTGTGCCCTTTTACCCCTCACCGGGGGGACCCTTATTCTGAGTTAATAGCGATAGAGGTTCAGAAAAAGCGTCCAAGGTGAACCCCATCTCTCCAGTCATAGTCAGGCATACATAGGCTGTTTTACTTTACTTTTCTATGTTGTATAATTTAATATTCTAAGGTGTAATAACAATTATAGTGTTTTACATTTAAAAATATGTCTATAGGATTAGTGAAAAAAGTGGTGCTGAAATGTAAACACACTTTACACGTAGGTCGAGAAAGTCAAAGTAAAACGCTTGACAGGTTCTCAATGAAAAAAACCGCTAGTATAGTCGCAGCAAGCAAAACGAGGCCGAAGTTTTTGTCGCGGGCCGTCAAAGCTGTGTGTCGCGCCACGCGTGGACCACTAAAGTTGGCTTCTCTAATTGGACGTGTACCTGTTGCGTCTCCTCGTTGTTTTTCAGCCTTCAAGCGTACACACTTTGTGATGAGTGCTCTACGTGAACAGTTTCACAATAATTCACTTAGTAATTTTTCTTCATGTCTTGTTTTTTCTAACCATTGAATCGCTTAGAACGTAATTTTTTCATGGCTCCTTTTACTTTCAACAAGTAAACAGTCAATCTCCGATTTACTTTAAATATACCTCTAAAAATTGTGACTATTAGTAAAGAAAACATCTTATCTTCACTCTTACGTGGAATGAGTAAAAAAATTCCGAAAATTGACTTCAGACAGTTACCACCAAAATAAAATTATAAATTATAATAGGTGTTCACAATAATAAATATAATAAATACATATAGGGCTGTCAGTCCATCAGAGCCAAATTTCCGAAAAATGCATAATAGTGATTAACGGTCTCACAAGCGAGCTACTTCTTATCATGATAAATTAATTCTCTAAAGCCCTAAAGGAGGAACATTTTCGTTGAGAAATTGTTGTTCCTTAAAGGCGTAAAAACGCGCTACTGTAACATTTTTTGTTCAGAACATAATAGAACAACCAAAACACAGGAAGAATGCCAACAACAAAGGAATGCGACCGATCTGTAGAAGAAGCAGAAGCAGGTTGACGCAACTGTACCTTACGGTCTCATGATGATCGCTTATTTTCGAAAGGCTTTCAATCAGTAATGGTTATTCGAGCGTGAAGAGACTGGCGATCAGGTGCCCACCGGGCCGACGCGTACGGCGATTCTCCACGCCGCCGTGCGACCGGGCGGCACCGCCGGAAACACAGTGACAAGTCAACAAAAACTCACATTCATTCATACCTTTTTTCCCACCGTTATTCGGACCACTCTTACATCTATTATGTGGTTCATTGGCTTAGAATAACTCGGAGTAAAAACTTTGACACTCGACATAAGGTGGCACAGTGGGTGACTAAAGGCGAATCAAACTTACTCCGAATCAAACGTTCACCTTGATTATCTGATGAACGTGAATTTAAAAATGAATAGAAAAAATTCAATAAGATGACAACTGCATCTAACCGCAAATATATTTACAAAATGGGTAAAGATGATTAGGATTCCAAATTTAAAAGTAATCTCCCAATGTAAAGAGGAGGATAGACAAATTAATATACCCACCCATTACAAGCTAACTTGGAGCAGCTCAAACGCGTCTTGGCATGATATATTTTATTCATAAAGAAATAAATTCTCGCGTCCTTTTAAGCGATGCGGAGTAGACACGTATCTCACATTTTTGGTATGAACGAAACCAAAGGAAAAAGAAGAGAATTAATTATATAGGCGTAAGCCATGTGTTAAATTTTCTATAGAAAAAAACTGCAGGAGTAGCAGTAATAAATGAACTTGAAGTATTGTAAGTTGGGTACTTGTATCTTCATTATATTTTCACGTGGACTCTTACAAGCAAAGCAAAAATACCGTTGCTAAAATGTAAGGGTGGTAAAATAAATGCAGTCACGGTCGGTCTAGGTTTCGGAAAGTGTGTCAAGTTATCTTTCCGTTTTGTATCGCCACTTCTAAGTTCTAACCGCACTGACAAAATCATTGCAACGGTTTCTTGATGGACTACGTACAAGTTTATTTCTTATTGTTATCTTATTCGTTATGTAAACAATTTATTTCAGTTTTTTTTTTAATTTATTGTAATGATAGTTTATTTATTATTATACTAACTAAAAAAGAAATATTTACAATTTAATAGATATTACAAAATATTTACCAAACTGTCATCGCTTGGCAGCGTGCCCAGGAGGCTTGTAGCATTGCCAGGTTGTATGGCAATGCTTAGCCTCTGTGCTAGGTATAAGCCAGCCCTCTGGTCACCAGATGTGCGACCAACTTCTTAGCTATCATATTAAAAAGGTTGTTCTGGAATCTCATGGTGGCTTAAATAAAGTAAACTTTTATAGAAATATGTGCTTAAAATAACGGTTTTTAAATGTTCAATGGACACTGACAGCAATATTCCGTACGTAGCTGAGTACAGACTTTAATATGACGCATCACATATTGTGTGTGAAGATTTGTGCAGGCGCTTCTCAACAAAGGTGGTGTGCACTAGGACGCCACGAACCTAAAGTTTCTACCATAAACGGCTCAAATATGAAATCTCTATCGAGGTTACTACGTTTGCGCCGCTTGAAGTTTCTGCAGTTGCAGCTCCAGCCTCAACAAAAATTTCAGTTTTAGTTTATATTAAACGAATTATTACAGTCAATAATAAATATACACGAACTCCTTAGCTTAAAAAGAATAAAAAAAGTAATCAACAATAAGTTATAAATAACAAAACCTTTTCGACAATACGCTACATCTTACTGTATACGTATCATGCTAACCACTTATTTAGTTTTTGCAGTATTGCCAAACATCTCTCCGGTTAATGATATAAATGTATAGTATACAAGGTACAAAATAAACCCTCGTTTTCCGTTGTTTTAGCAGATTAGAAAAATATCTAATTTTTTTTCATTAAGAGGTCTCATATGTGACAGATGGTGAACCCATCGCTATACATCATAACATTAATCAAGTGGTTACAACAAATACATGCCGGCTTGGTTGCGAACCAGGGTATCACACACTATTACACATTTGGCAATCACAGCGTACGTTACGTCGCGTTAGTATTTGATATTGTAGTCGTCATGGCATTGCTTGCAATTTGCCTTATCGAACGATTGTTCACCACGCCCTTTTGTTCACGTCACCGCCATAACACCAGTCCGTATAATGAATGCGGTCTACATTAATTATTGTTTTAGTGCCAGTTTTATAGCCCTGCTTTTAACGGTCTCTAAGATTACCTGTTCTACCTTGTTAGCCCTCGTTTTCAATCGCTGACTAAACCATAATAAAGTATAATGACGTTATTAAAATTGGGGTTATTAAAATTTGTGGTCTTAAGTTAAATTCCATGTTATTTCTACTTCTAGTATTTATACTGCACTGCTACATTTATTCTGATAACAGCACTTCACAGTAACTCTACTGGTAGATGTACTAGAAATAGTAAAAAAAGCGGTTTTTTTTTAAATCAAGATGATTTAATACTACCACTTGCTGATTGCTGACAATACTGTTGAGTTCTTTTACACGTGTTGATCCTCTATACACTTTGCAAAAAATCCCATGTGATGATGTCAACAAAACGTTTGTGTTTAATAAAATAATTGTATGTTTCATAACATTCTTACATCTTTGTAAGTCATTACATTAATAGCACTTTTATATTTATTTACACCGATGATAATGTATGATATACATGATGATGTATACATTCCTCGGTGTAAATAAACATGTAATGACAGAGATGTCGTACCATAAGTAGAAGAAAGTCGCAAGTGAAATTACGTCAATATTAAAACTAAGTTTAAGCTAATTAACTAAGTTTGACAAAAAATACATTAGATGACGGAGATATCGCTAATTTATCAAATAGAATTGTTTTTTTTTTTATTTAACTCATCAATTGCACTACGTCTCTTTTAAAATTTGTCATTTTCTTAAAAATATTTGCATAAACTTAGTTGTACACTTTTATCCTGATATAATATTGGAGAGAAGAACTAGCAAGTCCACTTACGTATTTGTTCCATTCCAGCTTATAATTTTATTAATGAAGTAAACCCAACTACATGTACTATCTAGGTCGTAGACTTTACTTACTCTGAAAACTCATAATATTATTACGGAGATTAAAGTAACGCATTTATTTTAAATGACTTTTAAAACCACTTTTAAGTCTCAGTTAAAGTCTCTTTATAACATATTTCTCTATTACATTGCATTGATTTTACGTTTTTAAAAAGTTCATGTTTTTCATTTGCGTCTTTTCTCCACCAATAGTGCGATGAATGCATGTTAATAAAGCAAAATAAGTGAGGCAGTATCGTACAAAAGAAATCCCTGATCTCTGACTACCCCTCCGGGAGACGGGCGTTAGTATTTGTATATTTGTTTCTAAATAATCTTCCTCTAAAAGGTTGTTCTAATGCCTTTTTTTTTACGCGGGGGAATCTGTTTATAGACCATCCTTCGGTACCCTGGGGCCCGGAGGGATGTGTGGGACTCGGCCTGGGCAGCCCATACCCACTAAACCTACCGCGAATGCCATCAGTCGTTACGAGCGGGGTATCCCGGATCTTTCAGCGACAGGACACCCCAACGACCGACGATCTGTCACATATGAGGGAGCCTCAGCGCTCCCCTCCCTGACCCGCTCGTCAGCCTCCTTCTGGGACATGACCGTTTAACAGAAGGAGGTGACCGCCGACCAAGACCTATCGCTCGAGACCATCGCGAGTGCGAGGCTCGGAAACGACAGGTCTACTCCACCGATGGCGGATGCCAAGTCGTGACGCTGCGCTGCCCATCTCGGGCACATCTCCAAGGTGTGCTGGGCAGAGTCCATCGCAGCACCACAATCATGGCACCGCTCATCAGCCTCCCGACGGGCCGTTTGACACAGGTAGTCCCCATGCCCCGTGAACACCTGCGTCAGACGGAAGGTGAGAGGTTTGCGCCTCCTGCGCATCCAACGCTCCAGGACCGGGCGCAGAGCACCCGTCGTACGTGTTCCGTACGGGTGATGCGCCAGGTCCTCCTCCTTACTCCGGCAAAGTGCTACCTCACCTAACCGACGGATCCGCCGGACCTCTTCTGGCAGAGGGTTCTCTCCGAGGCCCTCCTATCCGAGACATTTGTTTCTAACGCCTGTTCTAGTCACATTTAGCCTCTAGAGCGATTTACGTGTAATACGCAGCAGATGAAAATCGTAAATATCGAGAGAGCGGTGCACACGTGTCACAACACGCTCGTATATGAACTACATAGCGGGATCCAATTTCGTTGAAATTTAATGTAAATGCATGAATTTTCCCCGTGCCACTCGTACAATCAGAGTCGAGAGCTGACATTTGCATATGCGTTGTTGAAATTTCAGAATAGCTATTTCGTCTAGCTTAGCCGTGTTCAAAACTTTGCGGGCACAAGACTCCGGGAAATGTTGCGACAGTGCCGCTTACGTCTTGTACAACGCGACTGAGCGAAAGCAGAGCACAATATTAAAATGCGCTTTAAACCTCTAAGGGTCGATATGTTACGCAAGTATATTTAAGTGTAAATACGAAAACTGATTTCAAATCAAATTATTGATGGATTTTACATTAAAGGCTACAATGTATGGACATTAAGACATATGGTTTTCTCGTAGATGTCATTGTCAGAACTTAATCAAATTAATATGAGAGGCACCAGCTTTCAAATAAAAAAAAGAATCATCAAAATCGAAAGTTCTGCGGTAACAAACAAACAAAAAATACAATCGAATTAGAACCACCTACTTTTTAAGTCGGTTGAAAATGGAATATCAGTATTTGTACTCAATAAGGGATAACAGGTCTCGTCAGTTATCTTGTGAACGTATGTTATTCCAAATTGCGCATTCATATCGTAAATTAAAAAAGTGGCCTGATGTCGGGTAGTGTCAAGTTAAAGGAAAAATCTAGAACACCTTGTGGCAAACTTGGTCGGGCTGTGTGCCACATGCTAATAGCAACTGTCGAAGTGGGGACACGTTTAAGATTCGTGATCCGTGCATCGCATCTGCGCATGATATATGATAAAGCCTGCCCTAAACGATAGCCCTTAACGACATTACGTCCTCTATAATTTTTAATATATTTGGCGAAGTTAACAAATATACATAAATAATATATAACTCCACTATTCTCATCTGTCGAAATTCACTTTTTAGATTAGACTAGCGTACCCAGCCCGCTTCGCCCTGCTAGATTTTTCTTTATTTTATTTAAACAATAAACTTCATCATTTAATATTTAATTTGACTCTCACTATATATTAAATTATTAATATCTCTCCGTATTCATTCTTTTCTTGAGCGGGTGAAAATCATTACCTACACCCATGTACATATCAGTAAATACGTCATTCTTATCATTTATACAAAAACATACCAGGCTCTAGTTAATGTCAGAAATAAAAGTACGACGTAAGTCTTGTTTGACAGTTCAAAAAGAGGAGTTCTCCGATCGTCACCAAACTTTACAGAATTACTCGCCAGGTTCCCTAAAAGTTTCATTGAAATCGGTCCTGCCGTTTCGGAGGCTATATGGAACGCACACTATCTCTTTTATATATATAAAGATTACATTTATTTGCCAAAAACAGTGACGGATGCACTTGTATGCCTCACTAAGTCGTATTAACGCCGAAGTAAAGAAAAAATATTTGTTGTGTGAAGTGAAGTCAGTATCCAGTTAGTTTAGTGGGTAGTTTAGGGTACGATTTGCGGAAAGAAAGTTCGTTGATTCGAACCCACCATTCGACTGTTGACGTGAACGTTATTTGGAATGCTTCAGGATTTTTTAATACAGCTCTACTTCACGTCGGAAGTGTAGTTCTCAAGTCCGTGGTATTTATCTTGACGTGCCGACCTATTCATGCAACAATAGTAGCCACCGGGTTTGAAGACCATGGACATACAGATTAGACGTAACAGATACTACATAACCACTTCTACAATGAACTAATATTGTGTTGAAATGTATACGTTGCTTCGGACGTTTTTATTAAGTAAAGTACAATTATTCACATCCATATTTATTCATTAAAAAATCGTGGCACAAAAATATTATGTAACTGGAACTCTTACGTTATAAAAGAAGTACCGAATAATATGAACAAAAAGTACATAGTCCATTCAAAAAAAGAACCCGTACACTGAACTCATAAAATATTCATAACAACCCAGTTCACGTTCCCAGTATCATGCAGAAAGAACGCGCATTATTTAACAAGGCGCTCATAAAACGTACAAGCAGAAGCTAAAATCCGCCCTCGTAAATTTGCCAAATAACGTCAAGTCGAATTAGAGTTAGGAAATGTCAACACTGTTAACCGATCTCACATACTAACAATGTTGACTGCGTCTTTACTTTGTAATAAGTTAGCCAGGAACAGACATAAACAGTTTATCAAACAATACAATTTGTAATAAGACTGGGTCTCTCCTGATTGGAATCGGACAAAGTTAATAAAAGTAATATATCAAACAAAATATTAATTTAGACAATCAAACGCCCTCCATCAAAATTAAGTAGCTATAAATGCAAAGCCGAAAAATAATTGAAATGCATCCGAAGCCGTGTACGTGGTCGATTAATTATTTTATTTCTTTCAATACTGACACAACCTGCAGTAATTAAACACGAATGTCAGAGGAAATTTTCAGAAGCAATAATTAAAAAACGGCACTGAGATTGGGTTTTAAAGTATTTTAGTATCGGATTGTATCTGACACCTTAATAATTGAAAAAATACTTTAGCCGGAATAAAACTACACTGTAAGAATGTTTTCATATTAAATACAAATGTTTATGGATAAGTATGCTTATATGGTCAGTATTTCAATATCGTAAAACTATCAAACAGTGAGGCGACATACATCGGTGATTCAAATTAAAGCCCACGCCCTCTTCTCACGTTACTAGCGACGTGCCTGTAGTCTGTACTGTGAGACCATTCATACTCGAGTTTATTCCATTTGCCCACTGAGACATCGTGCGACGGCAGCACAAAGGCGTTTAAATTTAAAACACGATCACCATTACTGCGATCAATATAAATGGAAGAAACCATAATGGGTGCATTTATACTACTATTACCGGTTATCAAACATCAATTAAAGTGGCATCGCGCGAACCGAGAACCGCCGCGCACACTCGCTTTACTTTTGACTTCGATTAATCGTTTCTTTTTGTTCAAATTCAATCTTACAATTTGCATAAGAATGTTACGGTTGCCAGTACCAATTCTAAATAAACCTCCTTTTAACATTTTTTGGAAGATCGAGGCGTGCATTAAGCATGAAGATGGATAGATCAAGGATAACATTTATAGTGTTAGGAAACTAATTTAGGCTATAAATATTTTGAGTACATTTTTCCTTGAAAAACAACGCGACTTTTTTTTATTTTTTAAGTAAATTATAATTTTCAGATAGTTCACCAACAAAGTAGTATGAAATTAATAATAAAACGCCTGCGCTGTGCAATGTCTCTCAGTAAAACGTATAAACGTGTAATTTAACTCTGTCAGGACTCGTACACTATCAACATAACTGAAATGAATTGAAAGGTGCGCAAACTTAAACTTTGTTATCAAGAGTTAATTATATAGGTAATAATTCCGGATGTTACAAGACTGAAGTGTGTGAAAACAAATTCAGGTTAAAACAAATTATAACCATAATTTGCTATTATTTGATAGTCATATAATGTAAATAGTTAAGTGAGTTAAAGTAAATAAAACGGTATTATTAGGTTTACAAATAAGTGTCCAGCGTTTTGAGAGAAATTGCGTGACAAGAGGTTTATGTTAGTATTTGCATATGGTAACCGGTTTGAAAATTAGTGTTTTTAGAATAACCCTATCACATTATTAAGGTTGTATTATTATCATATATTTTTCTCCATCATAAAATGTCTAAATTTGAGCCATGTTCCTTGCATATGCTGGTACTTATTAACAACCTATTTATATGTTCTCAAGAGCGAAGAATGAGCACCATGTAAGTCCTACGTAATACGGTTAACGTTCTGATATCGCGACTAAAAGGGGCCTCGGATTCATTGGGCGACAAGGGTGGGAGATCCGGTGCGTTCCACTGGAGATCCCGGAGCCCCTCGTCATGCACCAAGGAAAGGGACACCGGGGAGGTTTTAGTGAGTAAAAACCCCACATAACCGCCGCCTTCCCCTGAAGACGGGGTATCTTTTTGAAGATTTTCTCCCCGTTAACAAAAAAAAAGTGGCTAGAGAAAAGAAGACTTAAGATGTTTCTCGTGTGACTCTAGCATTAAAACTTTTGTTTTGTGGGCACCTTAATGGGACGTTTGTTAGATATGACGACATTCGTTAGATAGAGTAGCAATTCAATGGTTTTATATTACGGTTAACGCACGGGACAAAAAGTTAATTAACGCGGTTGAGTTGACAGTGTTAAGCCGCAGGTGGCTATGGGAAGTGCGGCCGTGCGCGTCCGATCCGCGCCGCAACCAATCGCTGCTAATTGTGATCAACACTATGGTGTATTACAAATTGAAGACCACGCGCATGACTAGATATCATTAAGAGGTTCAGGCTAAGCGACTTGAGCGCTATGTCACCTCTTAAATCCGTATAAATTGTTGTAATTTCTTTCACCGTCACTAACAATGAAAAGTTTATCGTCATACGTCGTCATAAGTAGGTTCGTCACAAAAAAATAGTCATTGAGTCAAATATCAAACTGAACAAGTCAATATAAAAAACCAGAAATAGATAAGTCTTAAGAAAACATTGTAAGGACTATTTTTTTTAAATAATAGTGGAAAAAAATGCTTAAAATTGTCTACAATTTTTTTCGACTTAATTTATAAAACGTTGGGGAACAAAGACATACTAAAGAACTGCTAAAATCCGAAAAGGATAATATTTGATTGACTGACACAAAAAGGGAAACAGAAAGTAATAAAAAAGGCTATAAATATATTTTTTTCAAGCTATTTAGTTAACTGCCGAAAATAATACATTTATATAGATGGTTAAATGAAGAATCCTTTTACATGGTGAAATAGTGACAATGCTAGATTTGAAATCAATCGGGTGCATAGATCTCGTGATGCGCCTGGTATTTCACATCAAATCGTTTTAAGTGACGATAATATACGTAAAGAAAAATGATTTAATGCTTGCACGAATAAAATGTATACTGTCTGATCAAAGGTGTTCATTTTCAAAATACATATGAGCACACAATAGAGCGTGTAGACGGTAATAAATAAACAAGCGTGTGTGTGTTTTTGTTTATACCGTCGCCAGTGGACGGCGGGCATCGATTCGTGTCGGCCATCAGTCGTGCGCATACCTAATTCAAAAAGCAGAGAACCGTCTAGTGTAAGATAGATCACCTTTCTACATGTCCCACCCTATCTCTAGAGCACAATTCTGTATTTTTAACGGACTACAAAAAAAGCAGAAAGTTCGAAATTCGTCTTTATTTTTTACGTTTGTTCATAGGTCCACTTTGAAACAGGTCAGGTTATAAAAGCTTTCGGGTTAATAATTGTGCAAAGAAGAATACATTAAGGTGTAAGGAACGACACATCAAGTAAACTAAAAAAATCACACTAGTATACCTCTCAGCCTTCAAAGGATCAATAAATAAAAATTTGTTACCCAATATTAAAATCAAATTGTTCATTAGCGCCACAACCGACATCAATTCTATTTTATACTTTTTTCAAAGCAAGGATCATTCGTAACCACTCATACATGAGTTATTGGTACTTAAGAAGCTTACGCTACGATCTAAGGATAGAACTAACGAGTATACTTCAGCTGATTATCATGAATGTAATTATTGAAATATCCCTATTTAAATTTATAATCAAAGAAGATGTGGACTCTCGTTACTGGCTAAGACGCGGGCACACATCTTTCGACACGACCGTTAAAGCGCGGAAGATCAATGGGCTTTCGGTTCGTGGGCGGAACGCTTCATTAACTATTATAGCATATAAAATCAGTCTAAACTGATTACACTGAATGCCTAGATTATCTATATTTATTTTAATATCCATAACCCTCGGATTCTTAATAATTTTTCATCACAGTGTCCTGTATAGTCGTCTGCAGATAAACGTTGAATTACTTCAAACATGGTTTCAAACTGAGCTTTTTCGGTAAAATAGCAGCTTAAATCACGATCAAAAGACCACTTCATAAAGATATTATATGTACATTATAATAAAATATAATGTGTACCTACATTAGCAGGAACATCGCTCCTGTCCTAATGCATATTCGCAGATTACAATTTCTTCGACTTTCAGATTTCCTCACGATGAATTCCTTCACGCAAGAAGTTACTAGTTGAAATTATAATTAACAATACGAGCAGCATCAGAATACCACTCAAGTTACTCACATACCACACGACATTCTTTTGTCATTACCAATCCCTCCAAAAAATTACGGTGACAATTATTGTACGTCATTAAAATGAATACTCATATATCTGGGCAATAATAGCATTATAATGCTTATATACCCAATACTTCAAAACATTAATCAATAAACTTATGATTTTGTAAATAGTCTATAAAACATAAGCTTCTAAATTTAACCACATGTTACTCTAAACGATGTTCGTGACAGACAAGAAGACCAGTTACAAATTGTACAAATATACTCTAATAAGTTTAAAGAAAAACGATTAGTTATTGCTTTCTGTTATTACCGCTACAACGCCGCTCGTGTTTCTACCTTGTAACTCTTTTACGACTACAACAGCTTATTTTTAAGGAAAGAATAAAAATATTAAAAAAGTATAAACAGGGGAAGAATCGACAAGGATTAAATGTTGATATCGGTCGACAAAGGATGAGTAATGCATAGGCAATGCAGCGAGCCTTGTAAAATAACAAGAGACACACGAATTGCCCAGTAGCGGCCGGTTATCAGATAATAAATATTATGGTCCATTCTTTTAGGTGAGGCGGTCATTAATCGAGTGGTCGATAGCGCGCGTATCGCCTTACGGGCCCGCATTGTTGCTCCAACAGTTGTTCCTATTTATCAAAACGCCAGTAATATTGTTCTTACGCACACCAGCGCTGAATTTTTCTTAAGATACTCCAACGGGGGAGTCTTTGTCACCTGACAGATGACATTGGTGTTATTATAATGTTATTTTTTGATTACGAGACAAACAAAATCACTTATCAAACATTCCAAACCGATTCCTTAGTTATTTTTTTAAGTGATGACTATAATAATTCATCTGCATGGCAATAGTTTTATTATATTTCTAATCTGGTTATCTCGTTGGTAAATAGAGAGGCATACGTTGAAGCTTTAATACTGTGTTTGAAGAATTACAGTCACGATTTCATCAACGAAATGATTTGCATATAAATGACTTTTGTCAATGTGTAAATCCACGTGTTGCTCTTACGGAAAAGAGATTAATGTGGTAGGTGTCTCCGTCAGCCGGTTGACAGACAAGTTAAGCCGACATCCGTCAACGCCGCCGTCCGTAATCACCAAATTGAAGATCGATATTAAGCCGGCTTATTGAACTTCAACGGATTCTGATCTGTGGAACTTGTTTCGAGTTCATCGATCGCAATGGCCCCTGAAATCTGAAATGTATCAATTATTTTTTTCGGCTAGTCACTAAAATTATATATTACTAGAGATCCACCCTCTTCACTTTCACTTATATTACCTGATAACTGATTTACCTAGTATCAATAGAATACAATAGAATTACACGTGAATCGAAGGAATTACTAAGAGAAAATTAATAAATTTTAGAACGAAATAAAATATAGATTCCAAATGAGTAATCTATAATATATTACGTAGTTAAACTTTCTCTTAAAAATTCTTATAGCTGTAGTCTAGCCTAGTTCTGTGGCATGGGTCGAATTAGTATCCCTTACAATACTGTTACAAAGTAACAAAACAAGTCAAGTCAAACCGGTGATTTTCAGTTCGTCTGCACTATTTAATGTTAGTGCACACATTTATGAGCCGGTTTAGAATGTTTTCTTTTGTATGAAAAAGTTTAAAATCAGTCCTCTTATTAATTTACCAAACTGGCAGTCCCTTTGGGCTCCAAGGATATACCAGGGAACTTCTCAAATCATATGGAAGAATGCTTGTTGAGATATCTGTAGGTTTATGACAGTTCAAGACTTGTTACCTACTTCTTGTCGACAACCAGTACGAATGTGGCAATAGAGAGAGAAATATCGACCACCAGACTTCGTATAATAACTATGGTACTTCGAAAATTAAAGAGCGTCCGAGCGTAGTCGCATTTGTTTAATCCGTTACTGATTTAGTTTGAAGTTTGTATTCGTATATATACTTATTTATTTAAAACTATGTACAGATGAAAGTTACAAAAGAGATGAGAGGAATATGTCTAGCAAAGATATATAAAGCCAATAACGGAATAAACATAGGTTGTGAATAAAATGCGGTATTAGAAGCAGGAATACTGAATATAAACTGTTAGAAACAGTCGTTGGATCCGATAAGGCCTCACATCGAAGGCTCGAGCTGTACGCAGTTACCAATACCGATATATTCGAACCTTTCTTTGCGAACACAATGCAGCTGACTTGAATCGATTAAACAGCCAGCGTGCCCAGATATAAATATATGTAAGGTATAACTTCTCCGGAACACATGTGATTCACGTGATTTAAATCGTTGTAACCGTCGTGTTTAAATGAGGACCAAAATTGTTATCAGCTATTTTTTATCACAACAAGTATATTTACGAGTAAAAATAAAAAACCTACTTCAAATCTAATCAAAAGTTAAACACTATTACGCGCACTTCAGTATTTTCGAATTATCGTAAGACCATTACGATATAGAATTAATCAGAACCTAACCAAACCCTCATCAAACTACCCTCGAAGTACATACTTTCCAAAAAAAAATGAATCATCAAAATCTTTTTGGCTTCTGATTGGCGTGATACTGAGTTATCCATAGTGATCACATCATTTGTCACATACTTAATGCATATTTAAGGCTTATATGGTTGGCTCATGGATGCCATTGAACCAGACATAAAGCACCAGTTTTCAAATAAAAAAGAATCGACAAAATCGGTTCACCCAGTCGAAAGTTATGAGGTAAACATATAAAGAAAACATACAGACGAATTGAGAACCTCCTCTTTTTTTGAAGTCGGCTCAAAAGTAAAGACAAAGGAGAAAATAAATTGTTACATATATAATAAAAATGACTATGCAGTAGTGGGACATGATACAGGTGATGAACCTATTGGTATCACTTGACACAAATTTTCTAAATGGATTGGAATCAGGATTCAAGCCCCCGACCACCACCAGATGGTAAATCGAATGCTTAGCGACTCACTTTAAATAAACATAATAAATAACTTCAACAAATTCAAATACTGGACGAGAAATTGCGTGGGTTGTTTTGGTGTGTACAATTTTGCTGTCCGTTTAGTACAGCGTCAATTCAAATCACAACTAGGCAACCGTTTACAAGCCGGCATAAAGTGTTATGCAAGCTCCGAGTGGGCTCAGATTCGCGTTTTAAACGAGATCGGCTCGTTTACCTCGCGCGTCTTGTAAATTGATGGTTTCACCTCGTTCCATGCGAAACGATCATCGCATCCCTTTCGCACGACGCGCGCCGCACAACGTGGTAATCATTGTTAACGAAATAAAAAAAAGCGAAGTATATGCAGACGGGAAAAACGAAGACAAGGCGGTATTCCGATAAGTTTAAGATAAATAGCTTGCTGAGTTTTACTTGCCCTTTACTTGGACAGGTTGTTTTTTTGTATCCTTTCATTTGAACCGTAATCTACACTCAGTATCGATATTGTAGAAATCATAACTAACAATCCATCTACATCGGAATTTGCAAATCTCAACCCTGCTAACTTAATAAATAGTTAGCATTGTCAAAACATCGAAGCGAAGACCTCGTTAAAATGTAAAGAAAAATAATAATATGTCCACGGTTATGTCCTACAGTTTGTAAACTTCAGACATATAGTCCAGCTGACCAAGTAATTTCCTTGGTTACAGTAACTTTCAAACCCTGATACTTTCGCAGAATACCCACATGAGTTACAGTTAAAATATACTTGTGTTTCGCCTGGTGAGCGAAGTGCCGATGACCCCACTCTATATAATAGGTACGCAACACAACTGCAATCTCTCTAGTAGAACGAACAACGAGCGGTATGCTCATTTGCCCTATACTTCTAGGATCTAATATACGCAGTATATGAAATCGAAATAGAACAAAAGTTAAAGAATAGGAACAACGTCTGCTGACGTACTTAATTACGTTTATTTGATAGAAGTATCTACGTCCATCTCGCACATTGACGTGAAATCGGATGGAATTCACGTTTTTCTTTGGTACGCCTCGTTGTCGCAAAACAAGTGCGCTTGACACGTAACCACGTCACCCGCCCAACGTCTGAATGATGGATCATCTTAAAACTAGGTCAGACGAGCCCATTTAGCTTCCACTTTATGTAAGTTAACTTTCAAGATTTTTAAACATAAAAACATACTTAAAAGTTGTGATTATATTCTTACACGTTACACAGAATACAATGTAAAAATAAAATTCTATTTAAAGTAACAAAATTTATTTTTGATTTCAATATTGCAGTGATAGCCTAGTGAATACGTGCTTCAACTTACGATCTGATGGTCGTCGATTCGAACCAGAAGTACAAAAAAATCACTTGCTAAAAATTTTTGCACGGTGGGCTCACCAGTGTCATATAAGGACCTACCAAGTTTAGTGAAAAGTGGACATCGAAAGCTGTCTCTGTTCACCCTTCAGGTTATCAGGCTGTATAATATCAGGCATTATAAAAAAAAATAGTAACTGTAGAGGTAGCACTCTTATTAACAAAACCAAAGTAACCAATTAAAGTACATCAAAAAAGGCCACGGGCACAAGTCTGTGGTTGTGCTTTATTAAATAAAAAAAAGGCTTTATAAAGCTTATATAAACATTTTGTATAGAAATATATCTTTAAGTTTCGAACCCTATTCGGGGAAGTGAGATATGATTATACATGTGTAAATGTTTATGCATTGCTATAAATTAATTTGAGTCATTTATATTTAACCGACACAATAACTGAGCAAGAAAATCAAATCAAACACGCACGAAGTGGCTTCGACGATAACGCAAGCAATATCATGAGCTAACCGGATAATAATTTGCGGCGGCGCGAATTATCATCTGGTCGGCTTCACTGGATTACGCAAGACAAAAAGTGAACTGGTACAATAAGTAACCGCCTCACAATGGTGACCGCTGATCAGATAAGATGTCGGGCCATAGTATTTTTTAAACGTGGACAGAGGGCAGCACGATCGCTGACGAAAGTGAATTGTCATGCCAGAAGCTGACATATCCACCCCACATTTATAACCTTCGTTTGTTTGTAACGATTACGTTTTTAAGTTTTTAATGTCCAAATCAGTTGCTTAAAGTTTGTCGCCGATAAATGGGACCTAAAGATCTTGGAGAAAAGTGGGTAGAGATTACTGTCTCCGTCTACATCACGATATGTAAAGATAACATACATTGTGTATTGAATTAAAATCATATAATGAAAGTAAACGTAAACTAACAAAACATAAAATACATTAAATTGTTTAAAAAGCTGTGTTTTTCTCGATCTGCCATGTTTAACAAGGCTATGGTTTTCTTATTGTTATGTTGTTCCATTTCTCAGCCGCATCAAGAGATCAAATTTCGTTCATCCTTATCAGGTCTCAAAGAAATATTTCATAACTTTTTTTCTAACCTTAGTTGCACATCTATCGGATAAATCTAACTTTATTATTAAACAATCTTACAATTAATAAAAAACACGAGGTCAAATGTCAAGTGCAACATTTCCGCCTTATCAATAGTGTGTCATCGGCGACTCCGGAACAATGTTTTCGCCGTCGCCCCGCCGTGTTACCTTTCGAAAGCGACGACTCATAAACAAAGCGACCTCTGAACTTAATAACAATGTGAGGCGGGCGTGCGAAACGGGGGATGCACCGAGAGTTGCAATAATTCTTTCGGACCCATCGAGCGTCGCTAGCTTCATGACGCGCCATTATTTTGCCGCTTCGTGAAATTATGGCGCGTTGCAACGGCAAATTCAGTTCGTGGCTAGCCGCGGCGATTGCACACGCAGATAATACCATTTAAGACTTTACCGTCATATTTCTGCCCCAAATCTGAGTTTCTTGCGAGTAAGGTCTGGTTGTTGGGAGGAATCTAATAATTTCGTTAGCAATTCGAAGCAACATATTGGTCACTTTTATATCAAGATGACATAAATAATATTACCATTAAAGACAGGACACAAATCATCACCATCATATACAGTTTTCTCAAGTCATATATGACACATAGGTCTCTCCTATGTACAGATGACGTAGTCATTTACTGGGGGAAACGTACTATACTCGCCGTTAGGGCATTGTGAAAGAATATTTCTTCCTCGCCGATTAACGGTTTCACATGCACCCAAAGCATTGGCAAAAAATAGTGACTCTAGAGGATAAGGGTTCGACTATCTGACAGACGGGGCTTCAAATCCCAGTTGCCTTGTACTAACGACTTATCGTTTACCTCACGGCGTATGAATGGACCCTAGTCACGTATAGAATCTGATAATTGGATTGCTATCTCTATCTATTCAATTAATTTTATTAAGTAATTAATTAATATTAATCTCTGTCTACCCAATTTTTGGTTTGCTCGATAAACGAAGGTCATCAGATATGTATCCACTCATTGACAAAAGACAAATCGTTTCAATTATCTGACACCAGTGGTCACCGTGACTCGACACTGATTGCTATATGGTTATGTTATATTGACATTCAAAAGACCTTGCGTCTACGTTACAACAGTATAAAACGTTTTATTAGATTAATATCTAACAGTTCAAATGTTGCTTGCATTAAGCCTCTATACGTATGTACACACTTGACAAGAGCCGTGGTAGCTCAGTGTCCGGACGGTAGCCTCAAGTTGTAAAGTACGCTAGCAATGCGAGTTCGATTCCTTGTGCCGGCGCCAATAAGACACGTGAAATCTTCCAAATCGCACTAGGCGCGCCTTATGCCCTTAGACTCTCTTTAAAGAGAAGGCCTGTGCCCAACCGTGGGAAATACATTTATAAATTATATAAAAAAGGCTGTAACTTTACCGTACGTACTTTGGATATTTTCATAAATGTAATTGAGTAGCCGTGTAGTATGTATATACTGAAGTTCAAAATACATCTCCCATGATACAAGGATGAAATCGACAGCGCAATTGACACTTCTTTACTCAGTGCCAACACAAGAAGCGGCGATAACATGACTACTTTTTGTTAGTTATTATCTGTAGAATTTCTTGTAATTAAATTGAAGATCTAATATATAACGGTTTTCAGAAATATAGTAATACAAACAGCATTTGTGACAAATGAGCACGTGCATCATACCTCACATCGTAAAGAACAAAGGGGGTGTCGAAATCAATCTCTATCATATGTACATATAATCAAGAATCTAAGAATGTAAGACGTAAGCCAAAAAGGTCCAAGTTGAGTTAAAATCCTATGCATTTTAAATTGCGATTTCTATGTTAGTGGCGATCCCATATTTGACAGGCTATACTAAAGAGAAAGCTACTTTTATAACAATGCATACATGCATTAGGTTACAATGACATAACCGAAGCAATTTATTATAATATATTCCCACAACCGTATGATGGTAAACTAAATATTAACATAAAAGAAAATAAACAATTTAACTTTAATTAAATAATTAGATGCCATTATCCATCCAAGTGCAGCTTAATTCGATAATTTTCAAACAGTATTTCGAGGCTAGAGCCTTGGGCATCTGAAAGGTAACACGCAGTAAATTCGGCGGCATTCAGTGATCTTATCAGAAGCACGCAATCCATCACGAAATATTGATCACGCAAAGCTCAACATTTATTCATGTTAGTTGTAACAAGAGCAAAATGTAAGTAATTGTTCGACATATTAATGAGTATAAAAACAATACAAATATATATCAGTTCGACCTGAAAGTTACGCACGTTAAGTACAAATTTAATAACATTATTTCTACAAATTTTATCGCGTTGTAATCCCATCCCTTAGATGTTAGGAGCGTTGCTGGAGTTTCTTCGGCCACTTCTTCTCCCAGCGCCAACGCTTCCCGAAGTGGCACTCAAAGTTAGTTTAGCTTTTGAATGTCTCTTAGATTATCCGTAAAATAGCAACCGACCGAGTCGTGGTTCGGCCCTCTCGGGCGCCCTCGATCGGCATGCTTACGCGTAACATAGTAACCGTCCGCCGAGGTTACCCTCACCGGGGACCCTTGTGTCGAGTTACTAGCAATAGAGGTTCAGGCTAAGCGACCTAAGAGCTATGCCACCTCTCAATCCGGTGAGTAGTCAAGGCCAGCTTCTCTGGCCAATCTGTGTAGTTCGTCAATAAAAAAAAAAAAAATAAAAAAGCGTTGTAATTGACAAAAAAAAAGGTTAAAATGCGAATAAATCCATAAAAATAGTTTTATTCGATGAACATTATTTGAGTAAATATGAAATTGCAAAGTAAAATCTTCCTTATTATTCGAAAATAACAAAAGCAAATGATCCAATTACGACTTATCGCCTTCGTTAATTTAAATGACTAATATATTTAGACTAATATAAATATATATACCATTATTATATTTATCAATCATTCGTCGAAGATGTGGATATATCATACACATATAGTAACAGTATTATCGTATTTTAAATAATTCTAACAATATATGCAAATACGATCAACAAATACACACTTGACGCATTCAAAATGTAACTTGCTAAATTCCTCAATAATAACTAATCGTTTCCCAGCAAATAAACGCGTTAGGTGACTCCTTCTTTCGTGTGACAGCGATGTTATTGTATTTTATAATATTAGTTTAAAGTGAGAATAAAGTTTCCTAAACCTAAACCCGATTCAGATGTAGGTGAAAAATAAAATAAAATTTATATAGATTATTAAAAGTGCGAAGCGCACAAATTGTGCTAATAGTAAAATCTAGTTTTCTAAGTCATTTAAATATTGGTAGCAACAATGAATCACAAATTCATCAGTTCCTTGTGTCATGTGGTTGCATGAACGGGTCGGCACGATTGGGGAAGTGCCACAACGGTAAGGTACATTATACTTCTGTTATATTTTGTAAGGTGAATACAAAGTGGATATTGGTACAACTGCGCTGTAATACCATCTCTTATCTTTGGCACATTTATAGGATTAGAGGAAAGCAATCGGCTTAGTTACGTCCAAGCTCCTCAAAGTGATATCTAAAGATGATATGTAATGATTAAGGCATATTCCCTAATTTTGCTCATTGGAAAATCCACGGACTTAGACGAAGAGTTAATTTCATTTTTACTCAACTTTACTACGATTACTTCATCCTTCATAACGAATACCTCTACCAATAGAGACTGTGTTTCGACTTACAAATAGCAGAATTTTGTACAAGCATTTTTTTAAAGTTAATCCACGTTTCAAAATCAATTTTATATATTCTATCTATTATTAATCTTCTTTATGGCACAATTTGAACTTAAATCATGTTAAGGCGATCTACGTGCATCGTTAAAATAAGTCATTGTCTGCGTCTCTCAAAGTATAAATCTAAGTAACAGGTGCTGGGACTCGTTTACGCGCGCCTTGTTATTGAAACTGACAAGCGGTCACAGCAGCATTAGCGATCGCTGCGTTAGAAATGAATAAATTAAGATAAAACTAAAGGAACTATCCTCTACTTCAATTACGGCAACCCACACAATGATTAGACGTTTCACTAGCTCCGTTCAAGTTCGATCGTCGACCGTGACTCGACTTATTAAGTGCTAGCTTTGTTATAAATACATTCAACTTGACGTGGATTAATGGGATGAAATGCGCTACAGTTTTTTATATTTAATCGTCCCCATTCCTTGTCTACATTCTAACTCCCGGATTAAATGCGGTCGTTTGTCTAACCATTTACGACCAACTGAGTTGTTCTTTTATGAGCTATTTTGTGGCCGAGTTGGATTTTGTTTAAGCTGTTAAGTTCTGTGTAAAGAGGCATACCAGAGTATTCCAAAGACAAATGAATACCAATATTTACGATGGAATAATTCTTAGTGTACTAATCTAAAATATCTTAGTTTGATTTAGAAGTCAGTAACAACAGTTATGAGGAAATAATAAGAGAAATGTATAGTCCGTTATCTCGACCAAAAGGGCGACCTTCAAGTGAACACGAGCTGAATACAGAGTAGCGCAATAACAAGAGACACTGGAGGTAAACGTCGGACGGTTTTCGTATGCAAAAAGCGTTAAGTGTTAGTCGACGCGGTTGTACGGGCCGAACATTAAACAAGAACTTGCGAGCTGAAATAGAAATGGGTTGTTTGAGTAGGGTTCTTTCGCGAACGCAATTGTAGCCGAACGTGTCTTGTTAGTGAATGCGTTATGCAAATACCGTAGGGCAATTTCAGTGCGGAATCGTTGTCGTTAGTGACAGGTTGATGGCGGTTTAAAACTTCTAAAACAAACTTATCCACTTTATATTAACAATTGAAAAAAATACTTTTTTACAGACGAAAATCATGAAATTACTTTAGCCGAACGTTATAGATGCAACCATTATACGCCTTTAAATCCAGAGGCTCCAGATTAATACCAGAACACACAAGATGATGTTTTCATATGTTATATAAGCTAGAGTATATAAATGTATGTGTCACAAATAAAGCTAAATTAATAAGTAACGCATGGAGAATAATTTTCGAGAAATGTTTTGAAGCAGTGTAGAGGATACGGACGTAAATTAACACGAAGCTGTGATTAACATTCTCGGCATCTAAGCTATAAATTGTTACTGATTTATACGATAAAGATAAAATGTATTTAAAATAATGCTTATCATAAAAATGCCATAAATAGCTTTCATGTCCTTTAAACTCTAGCGGGATAGCCAGAGACAACAATATGAGATAGGAAACTTATAGTACAAGCTTAGATTCGAATGCAAGACCATAAAATTGTAAATTCGATCTCACTGCGTATAATATATCTATACAAACAAAAACATTTATAATATATAAACGTATATATTATTATAAATGTTGCTTTGAAAAAGTTCTACATTGATTTGTCGATCAAATTGTGACACGATATACAACACTCTATAAAAATTGCTTTTATCTTTTTCTTGCCTCAGTAACATACCTGTCACCATAGCTTAGCATGACTATAGTCATTAGACCAAAGCTTATGCCATACCATTAAAATCTCTATGCTTTGTTTTGTTCCTGATTTCCCATCCATGCAACGATAGCGTGCCACAACACGCTTTCAGGGTAGCTCAGGGTACAAGGGCTAGTTGTATATTACTATAAAATAATTTGTAAACACATAACAATTTGAATCAAAAAACATGCAACCATGAGAAACTAATACTCCGCTCGGAGCAACGTTCATCGTAAATGACGCACGTCAGTCGGGGTCTCGCGAAAACAATAAACAAGAGTAAGGAGTCGATCTTTCATGTAACAACATGAGAACATTTCCTTATCGTGCTTACTTAGAGACAGTTAGTACAACTCGGAATACAAATACAAGCGGTAACGTATTTTTGTATATCTAAAAAAATATAATACTAAAGTGCTTGCTACTAGAATGCTTTAAAATTGTTCTTTCAAGTACAAAATTGGATTATAAACTATAGAATTACATGTCAATAGAATGGAACGAATTGTAATATATATCAAAACGAAAGATATAGTTGATCCAGATGAGTTATTTAAATATACATAACTATTAATAACTTAATCCTCCGAAACACGCTTAATTTATTTACATCAACAGAAAAAAAAATCTTTAAAAAAAACATTTGAACAATAAAGGCACTCCTAAAAATCTTTTTCAGTTCGTTAAATAAAAATGGATTAAGACCGTTATTTTTTCATCAAAGAAAACTAGCCGACACAAAACTAGTCGTGGCAATTTTCATATAGAAACTTGAATATTATAAAAAAATTATGTACGGTAAAAAAATGTTTTGTTTTCATGATGAAAACGCTCAGTTTTTGTTGTTTTTAAAATTTATCTTTGTGTCATTTTAATACACTATTATGTAAAATATTGTTAAGTGGCATTAGCGAAATTCAGCGCAGCATAAAGGACAAACGTATCGTAAGTATCAAACTCGTAGGGCATATTGAATTTTTCAGGAATTGGAAAAATAAAAATTACGCAATTTGAAATAAAATCTAAATCGAATCAGAAAATTGTATGTCAGCATCATAACTTTAGATAATTTTAGGCCATGTGAGTTGCTGTGCTTTTTATTCCAGTAAGCAAAATTGGTAGTAAATTCTAGACAGCAAAACCCATTTACCTTTTTAACTGAAAAAGCAGAAACTTCACTGGCAAAGAAGCCCTCGTTCCTGGCACAGCGAGCACGGGTCAATGCAAACATGAGCTCATTATGCGACGGACTTATGACCGCCGCTCCCGTAAGAATCCCACTTCAAATGAAAATACCAACCATGAACCATCGTATTCCTAACAACGTTCAAGCAGAATTTCAGTCAGGCATTCGAGAGTGCGTATGTATATTTTAATTATATATGAATATATTATTACATATTTTTATTTGGAGAAAACAAATTTGAAAAAAATTGTTATGGAAGCTATATGGTATAATTCCCAAATAATTTTTTTGAATAATTGTTTGTTTAACGAGTTTACCTATAACTCGTTAAATAAAGCAATTCGTCGACGCTTTTCCGACAAGTGTATGTATGTACAAAGCATGACCATAATGTTAATAGTTATGAATGTTGCTGTCACCGTCTGGCTTATCATTAAATGTTTACGATCGTTTAACCCAGTTCCGTCTCTAAAAGAACTTTAATACGATATAATTGTTTTCGCATAGCAGAAAACCTTAAAGAGTTCGTGGCACAACGGCTACTCCAGTTAAAAGCCAAAAGCCATCATTGTAACAGAGTTTTCTCGGTCTCCGGTCGGTTATAAAAGCTAACTTATTTTCAAAGAAAAGTAATGAGAAGCTAACTTAGCGGAAAACGGTCGGCGAGGCCCTGGCTCGGGTCTGAAAGAAGCAATGTAAGGAAAAATATTTTTTTACATTATTTACCATGCTTAGCGTCACGACAGCTACCGCTTCAAGTGCTCTTACAAAGGCTACGTCTCGGCTTTAGCGTGGCGTTCCTTGTTATGCGCTTAATGCGATATAACGTACTATTACGACTTTAGTACAATTTTAGACCAACGCAGATACAAGACTTCAAGAAAATTACGGTTTACTGCATTATTTAACCTAAAAGGTTTTGTCACAATGACCCTAAGCAGAAAAATACTTAGCAAAAATCTGTGATGCACAGATTTATTATTATTATTGCTTTCATTCTTCGTACAGCAAAGGACTGGAATAGTTTGCCCGCGTCTGTCTTTCCTTCCGATTACAATGTGGGTATTTACAAGAGTAGATTGAATACGCATTTACTAAGCTAGTGCGCCTTACCATCAGGGCTGCATTTCCACTTAACATCAGATGGGATCGTAGTCAAGCACTTGCTTAGAAAGTATTAAAAAAAAGTTATTTTTCAATTCATTTCTTAATTTTTAAATGTAAATAGTAGGCTAAATGCATATAACGTTATATGGAAATTCAATAATGATTATTGCAATGATTTAGTCAATACAAAGATATTTTATTGTTGAGTTGCCGAAACAGAACGAGCACTGCATATAGATAACGACTGTTTCAAGTGAAATAGAGCGATCGACAGCCAAGTATCGTTTTTAAGCGTATGTATTTAACTAGAAATGAACTGTGAATACGTGTCGTTTTATCACAATTCGGTAAGTTTTGCAAGTATAAAATTTCATTTCAATATCAAATTCAATTGATTCCTAACTTAAATTTTTACGCCTATATGGTGAAAGGTGTAGACAATTTTTAACTAATTTCACAAAAGCTCATTGAGTACATGAATGTATGTTAAAGAGGACACACTTGCTCAAGTCACTGTGCATGCGATTATCGGATTTAATTAAATTCTACAGATTTCAACGTGAAACGTTAACTTCAAATAAAAACTTTTTATATAGGAATAGAGGCAAACGAGCTTACGGCTCACCTGATCTTGTAATCATCCATGAACATACACATGACCAGAGAAGCTGAAGATGCATTGATGGCCAATGTGAAAATAGAAGGCATATTTCTTAAAGGTCTCCAAATCTTACAGGTTCGGAAACACTGCTGGTGACAGTTAATTCGAAAGGTTGATAGGGCATGGAATTTACTCTAAAGATTATTAAAATTCATGTAGTTTAGTATTCATTGAAAAACCAAAATATTTTTCAATTTAACAATACATAACAGAAACAATAAAATTAGACTGATTTTCCAGATTTTTAATAAGAAAGTCTTAATTGCATCATCCGAATATAAATAGATTGTACTGGGAGAGAGTTGCGCGTACATCAAGCAAATCAGCACAAAAAGGCACAATCTCGCCGAGATAGGATAACAAGATAACAAGCGTGCAGCGGCGGACTAAGACGGATAAAAACAAGACATGGAGCCTACGCTCAGACGTGGGCCTTGTTTACTTAAACGAGGCCCACATTAAGTGCCTCCAGAGTCGACTCCGGACATCACCCGTTCACTCCGCTGCACCGCGATGCCTTTAAATCATGCGCATACATTCGAAAGCCGATGAACTTGCAGAGGTATTGTAGAACGAAGGTTTCGGAATTATACTTTATGCGATGGAGATATTTTTACTAGTCAAAGGTGTATGTTGAAGATACTCCATTCAAAAATAAAGATGTTATAATATCAACAAAAAAATTCCAACCGTTGTTTATGTATATTATCAAATAATTATTTTACTACAAATTAAGACATTCTCAGGTGACCCCACACTTACAAAAGAGATTTCAGGTGACAACCTATTATGAAGAGTTGGATCGCCGACAACTCGTTCACCAGTCGAAACGCGGAAAGGGATTATTCTACGTCAAGTATTTTACGTGGTTGTGTTACTTTCCCGATCGTGCCTCTCATTAATGTATCTTAAAAGCTGTTGCATTGGCCCTACTACTGTCCATGCTTTACAACTCCGAACTCAATTTCATTTTTTTAAATTAGAGGATATTTTTTCGTAGTTTATTATCTGTATTTGTGTGTGTATTGGTTTATGTACTCTTATGTATACTGTATAAGTTTCACATCCTTTTATCCTTCGAGAGGTAGATAGAGACAGCTTTCGAATTATTATTAAAATTCAAATTTTTTACGTGATTTATAAGGCACATTAATTAAAAGTTGAAACAATGAAAAATTATTTCAAACGTTAATTCGTTAAAGGTAAATAATCCTATCATCTTTAATACTTTTCCTACAGATTGTGTGCATATTTTGATTGCGATGACCGATGCTCTTGACAAATTAGTTTCGTTTATACATTAATTTAAATTGTTAGAATAAGAATATTATTATTAATTACCAAAACAAAGGCAACATCTACCAACTTTCACTTAAAGTGAATAGAATGTAACGTACTAAAAGAATATAAATATACATAACAATATTTTTGGAAGAAGAAAATCAAGTCTACAAGTACAGTAAAGATACTTCCAAGAAATGAAATACAAACATGTAGGAACAACGACGAGTTACTTCACGCCTAAGCTACAAATCACTTATTCAAAACAAGACTCAAATGTTTATCTATTGTTATCACCATCAAGCGATCGTGTCATTACACACGTAGCCTGCCCACGAACGCGCGTTTGATGCCGAGATCGCCGTCAAATGCCTAAACTGTACAAAATAGGGATGTAAGTGTCAAGATCGACGATTTATTCACTCCATAAAGGTTACTGATATAATAATAATAAACTGGTAAAATGTTTTTGTTACCGATTCGATAATAATAAATAAATAATGCTATAATGTATCGATAACAACCAAATATGAATTTAATATATGTTTTATTATTTGTTCATTTCAACTTAATATTTGTTTTATTAAAATCTTTATTTTTTTTTGGATTTTAAGTATCTTTTTCTTTTATTCCCATTGTATCTACTAAGTAAACAGAAAATAATTACATATAAACGCAGTATTTATAACGTAGACAATCATTTATAAATAAGAAATCATAGATAATTATCTAATATAGGTACGTTTCCATTTACCCTAATTTATTTATAATAATTTACTCAAAATCTACTTAATTTAGATTTCTTCACGGAAACGCCATCAACAAAAACAATTGATAATTCAATTTAGACTTGTCATTCGCCCATCTTCGTCTTTTTAGTAGAAAAGACAGTCGTATTTACAAACTATGTGCCTAAATGTATACCATGCATGCATTATCTGCATATATATGTTTATATATATTTAATATATGTATGCATGTATTTGTCATCAGAAGAAATCCAAGTGTTCAGATTGTCTTCTCCTGCCTCGAGCAGGTCATCAAATAAGCCTGATAACTTAACCCACCGTCATTCATACTTGTATTACAATTTTGTCTTAAAAATTTGATAGTAAGATCCCTAAGAACCTAACCAAACTACCGTCAAAATGCCTTTGAAGTACATCCCTTCCAATAAAAAATGAATCATCGGTCAATCTTATATAAAAATACAGACGAATTGAATACCTCCTCCTTTTTTGAAGTCGTTGAAAACATGTCTGTTTACTTGTAAACACTAAACATAAAGTAATGTTTAAACAAGTCTTTCTACAGCTTTTAGCAGACGAAGTACGCCGATAGATTTCACACTCAATAATAGTGAAGATTTAATAAACTCAACGAATCATGAATAATGACTTTCTATGGCATTTTTATTTAACAAAAGAAAACTCAAACAGAGGTTTTTTTAACCCTGCACAATAGTGCGTCCGTTTTGTGGTAAGGAATAATAGGTGACTTACGATCAAACGATTTTATGCATTATCTCTCGCAAAGTTAAAGAAATGTTCATAACACATTTAGGTACGCGGTAGCGGCTTTCACTAAGAATGTATATTACAAGTACAATTCAAAATATGACAAACCCTATTATATACTTTATATGATACTAAGCTATGCGTTTATAACTTGTGCCGTGGCTAAATCTAGCCTGTTTCGGCCCACTCTCGCGACAATCTGATGAGCGCGTGAGAACTTATGCGATGTTCCACGGAAAAATGTGCATGACTCAATATGGTGTGAACTCGGTGACACGAAAATAGGTCTGCACGAATACTAAAATTTCACCAAGAAGGATTTCTTAATATACAGATCAATAAGGAGCCAAAAGAAAGGTAAACGTGATTTCTAGTTGCTAAGCTATAGCTAGCTATAGTTTATAAGCGATAACCATACGTTTGAGTTTATAATGCATAAATTTTTAACATAAAAATTTTAAAATTTAAATTTCAATACCAGACTATATCAAAATGTATATTTTACATTTGGATATAGCCTGGTATTGAGAAAAGAATAGATTTTTCGTAAACAATAGCTACACACAATGGTAAATTAAAATGTTAAAATTGTCAACATATAGATAGGGAGTTTAGACAATTTTATTACAATCATCGTAATTCATTCAAATAGTTCGGTAGCCAAGCAAAATGTTCACTCGTCAACAATTAAGGCAAATTCGTTTTGTACAATGTGTAGAACGATCACCAACGAAATATAAGCAATTAGACCGACTGATAGGATCAGCGGTGCTGACAAGGTGCAAACGAGAAGTACGCCGGATGCGTTGATACAAAAATAAAACAATGCCGACAATGAATTACCATAGAGAATGAGCGGAACGGTGGGCTTAAGTGATATGTAATCAAAAGTGGGGGTTAAAGAGTGCTTTTACAATTAAAGCATTAAATAATTTTTCGATTATAGTTGGATTAGTACAATGGATTTCACTTCCAAAAGTATTAAGTGGTTTAAAGATTAACAGATTTTTGAAAGCCTTCAAACTGGAAAACATCACTACTAAAGGGAGCGACGTCGTTTGCAAATTGACGAGAAATTGGTGGATGCAAGCGATGAATTGTGAATTGGTTTCTTCTGAATTTTGTTACGTGACAATATTCAGCCATTTTTCTATTTAAGATGAAAAAATTTTCGTATTAAAATTTGTAAAATATTTACGAGTCAAAACAAAAATCGATTTCAAGGCATTGACGCACCGACGTACCCTTTTTCCGAAGTGTCATATATTACGAAGTTCTGACGCCAACAATCTTGTCTATATCTGAATCAACAAACATACATCTTATTAATTGAAAGTGTATACTGAAAGGATTTAAATAAAAAAACAAAATTTTCCGATTTCGATCAAGTAATGACGCACTATGAGTCCACAAACATTTTGAAGTCGGTTAAAAGAAATAAGAATCATCGCTCGTGTTCTAAACCTGATCGTAAATAAAGTTAACACATATTTATTTAGATAGAGACACATATGACAGGCTCCAAGTGTGAGGAAACAACGGTTCAGCAGGCGCCAATAGCATTCAATTGCACTGACTCAGCACGGGAACCATCAGCGCCACCATCGCCGCGCCTTGTCATTAGGTCGCGCGCACTTCGCACTGCACGAAACCGCCAGTCATCCTCCAATTCCGACCAATTAACGAGCCGACTGCAATTTGTGGCAACACAAAAAACACGGCCGTGACGGTCCACGGACAGCTCTGTGTCCTTGTTAGCTACTGACCGTGCCTGCTTACGTTTAAAGTAAAAAGTTTTATATAATATAAATGATTTTGTATATTAAATTAAATTAAAAATGGCGTCAATAGCCTAATGGTTTTGGGGTACGGCCTGCGAATCGTAAGGTCGTGGGTTCGAATCCACCATTTGACTATTGCCGTGAACCATCTCCTAGCACAAGCTTAAGCTTAGTTGGAATGGTTAACAAGATTGTTAGTAATAATTCTGAAAAAAAATATTTCTCAGTAGTAGTTGCACCACGCTGATTACCCGCGACTACAACTATTTGTTAAAAAAAATTAAAAATACAATTAGCCTAAGTTACTCCTCACATCAGCTATCTGCCAGTGCAAGTCCCGTCGTTTCAGACATTAGCCTTAACGGACAGACAAAAATTGTAAAATTGTTATTTTTGTATTACAAACGGACACTCCCATTGTATATACTTTTATAGATAAGAATGAAATTAGTTCACTTACAATGAGATATTTTAAGCACATACATTATAAATGATATAATCTTATCTTAAACTATCTAAAAAGCAACACTGCCCGATACTGCCGGATACACATTCTCCTTATGATTTTGACTTATAAAATGTATTTATATGTAGTTTTAATATCCTCTTAAATGTTTCGTATGTGTCGCAGTCTTGAGTAAACGAAATTGCAGTTAGTTGCAATTTCTTTAGATATGCTTAAAGAAGTACATAATTTACATAACTGACATAACTTCAAAAGATGAAGTTCTCAATACGTCTGTCTGTGTACTCATAGGTCCGTCATTTGTGAAACGATTTCGAATTTTGTTTTGTTTGGAAGAATTTGAGTTCGATTAGGTACCATATGAATTTTGTTGAACCATAGCCCCTTGAATTCCGAAAATGGAACTCCTAAAAATCGTATGGAAGAATGCTTATTGATTGAGATACTGATTGAGGCTCCTTAACGATCACAAGCATAAATGTGATTGCGAAGATGTCAGTCAGTAAAATAAATATTACTAAAATACGTGAGAGATATTACTGAAACAAAAGATATACGAATATTGTTGACAAAAGTAATTGCAAAGGCAATAGAAACAGAATATTGCAAATTTATTATTCTAACATTAATTAACTTTAATATTTGTTTAAATTAAAAATTAAAGACGACTGGGTGGTAAATCCAAATTCTATCTATCTTATTTAAATACGTGACTTTAACGGTCACACATCCATCTTTGAATAAATGCTACATAGACTGGGTATTAAAAAGTAAATCCTGACTGACATCTCGACCACTGCGACGACTGATAGACGAAATATAAATCCTCTGCTTATCCATTTGAAAATACCCTCATATTTTATGATGGTTCGCACTTAAGTCAACTTTGTAGCTTTGATTAAAGTGCCCTTTGTAATTAAAAGAATTTATCATCAATTTAACTATCTTTCATTACTTCTACACGTAAATTATATCATTTACAAACCAAACACGTGTTTAAGAAGCTTTCATTTTTATAGGAATCTTTAAAAATCCATGTTTTAAGTAAAAATTACGAGTAGGTGCTCAATAAAATCCATTAAAACTTGTAAACTAAACAACGCTATGTTTCAGCATTTTAAAATAGGTTCTAAATCCGCGTCAAACCAAAATGCTTCGTCATTGACAGCGGCAAAAAACATAAAATTACCACGAAAATGAACGACACAAAAGTAAATCTTTTAGAATTATTTCTTTGTTAAAAATACATCAACAAGAACTCGTTACAAAAGCTTGAGGTGTATTTTAATTAAAGGAAATCTTAAACTCACGATGAGCCGTGATTCAATAGAATAAACTTTATAGAATATCTATTCTGTAAAACATCTAACGACTTTGAGCTACCAGGATCGAAAGGTTTTGTCAGTTTTATTCATATCAAACATATCTACCTGAGTAGAATAAGCAGTTGTTGCCGGTTTTGGTAAACTTATATAGCTGCGCTCGGCGATTTTACCCGCGATTAAAAACCATTTATTGTTAATAAAATAGCTTAAATTACTCCTAATTACATCAGCTATCTGCCAGTGAGAGTGCCGTCAAAATCGGTGCAGCCGTTCCAGAGATTAGCTAAAACCAAAAAATATTTTGGTAAATATACTGCTATATTTAGTAAAAAGCGTTTATTTTAATATTAAATATCAGACATTCCAATTTTATTCATTTGTATAGATAAGGTACTTTTCAAAAAAGAAACTACACTTCTTTCTTAAAAAAATCTTTCTTAATAATCAGATAAACTTCACTTACTAGCTATTAATAAAATATTATTTACAGCTATATAGACACACTAAACATCTGTTTGTATATTATGTGATGAAATTTAAATCATTTCGAAACGTTCCAAATTGCGAACCTAAAACAGTTTCATTGTATAAAATGGATAACAAGCACGCGACCAATACTCTAGTAATTAAGAACGGCGGTTAACCGGCGCTATAACCAGTCGCAAAGCAACGCTGCACGTGGATCAAAAGCTGTGAGATACTCAATCCGAATGCTATTTAATTGATAGGTGGCAGCGTACAACTAGATGTTGAGACGCGGGCGGCGAGGAGCATTCAATTTGCTTTAAATCAACGTGGGAGCGCTCGCTAGAGCCACAATTAAAACGGCTCGAGAACTCCATTGCAGGATATAATCTGCGTCAACACCTTCAATAATCATCCGATCCGAAAATGCTCTTTTAAAGCTGTGCTTATTGTTTATGTACCTTTTTAACCGACTTCAAAAAATTATATGATCAATTCCGTCTGCATTTTCTAATATTTGTTCACTTATAGCACCATTATTTATGAATCGATTTTGATTTTTTTGGTTTCAATTCAATCCCATATGAATTTTGTTGGCATAGGGCTTGAGTTTCGAAGCTGTACCCCCTAAAATCGTATGAAATCACGCTTGATGTTAGTGATATTGGTAGGTTTATGACAATCTACGATTATGTACGTACTCCACTCAACAGCAGCGAACACAAATGTGGAAGAAGAAGGTATAGTTTTTTAATAAATTTCGAATAAAAATATAATATGTATATTAAATATAATACGGTCATTTTACTTTTTTAAAGTACTTCTGGCTCGTTTGAGAGAACAGATCATCATTTGGCATCTTTATTGGACAGTAAAATTCTTTGCCATATGTAAAATGTGTTACGTCGTCGCGGTGTAAATAGGTATGTGTGAACAAATCATATATCGTAGTATCGTCATCATTCTAGAAATATTACAATATTTTTCGATTATATGGATTTCTTCAACTTTTACAATTATACATAAGCACACCCAATTCCTTGTTTCTTTGTCAACCTTGTTTAAAGCTTATTTCGAACAACTTTGTTTTGCTTTTACTGTTGAATTTCTCTAGGTATCTCGGTTTGTAACTGTAAATTTGACAGTGCAATCCTACTCTTGGCAGGCTACAAAGGCGTACCTGGCAATACAATCTTACGAAACTAGTCCATGCTTCGTGTTGAATGGAAGCACTAGTTTCGTATTAATAACACAGCGACGATAACTCGCCAAGCACAATAGACAGAGCTCGAAGTCTGAGGGGTTGAGACAATTGGAAGCGTTGCGGCGTCAAATGAGATGTTCCCGAGAGCCAATCTCGCAGTTCAATTTGCTTTAAATCAGAAGCACGCGCGCATCTCCCGGCTGCACAACAAACTCGTAATTCTCCAATTGTAATTATAAACTCCTATCTGATGGAACGTGAACGACACTCAGTGTTTGTGTTGTTGATGCTGCAATTATAATTAAGGGGTTGCAACACAATCGACTATTATCCCTGCAGGTACAGTGAAACTTGGATACGTGGGATCGGAAGAGACCTGTATCTTTATCAATTATAGAGGCTTTTCATTTTTCCAATTCCCTTATAGGCAGTCTAATATGACAGTTGACTTATTTATAGAAGGTCGAACTATGAGAGATCGAAATGTACTGTAATTTTTGGTATAAAGAGATAGGTGTGATAGTAAAAAATTGATTTTTTTGCTCCTTAATGCTTCTTGTATTGTTTAAGCTACTACTCATAAGTCCCAATTATAGAGGTAAACATCGAAAAATTTATAAACAAGTCTCCGTTACAATGTTCAATTACCAGTAACAGAAGTATTTTAATGCAAAGCTCGGAACCTACCAACCAATATTTATAATTAAATTTTGCTGTGATTAGATAAGACATCATGTATTGAGTATATTGACTGCAAATATATTTTAAATTACTACTGCTACAAAAATGTGAAACATGGATGGTTAAAATATCCTACGTGTAAATATGTTATGTATGATACAACAAAAAATGAATAAGAGAGAAATTATCTTTATTTAACTAGGATAAAAATTATATAATCACAACAAATCTTAAGTCGATAGAGACCTTTATATTGGTATGCACATTTCGTCTTTATATAGAAAGAACTAATTATAATGATTAGATTTATTTTGAATCCTTAGGTTAAGTTTTTATAATATTTATATAAAAAGTAAAATACACAAAAATATCATACAAAATACAAAAACATTATAAAAACCTAACCTAGTGTGTGCCACCGGCAACGAAGCAGAGCTCAAGCAACCGGTGGTTAGGGCGACATAGAGAGAAACCTCGTAACGATGCGTGTCGTGTCCAGGAGTACTGCCTTCTGTATCTGACCCTTGACCCAGCCATCTAGCGAAAGTCTCTTAAGATGTTGTTCGAGACTTTTCGCTATAAGACCGTTTGCAGAAACGACTATCGGGACAATGATCGTCGAATCCACATTATTATTTATTATTGTTAATATCAATTTGAAAAGAATAAGGAAATCAAAACATTTAAGGAGGCCAACAAAGAAAGTATGGAATAACAATTGAAAAGCACATTAATAAAGCGTAATGCTTTCTACGTACAATACCCTCAGGCACAAGGTCGAGAATAATGCCTCAATACGAATTAAGATTCTCTACATTACCGTTTCCTGCATTCGCTTGACTTTGCTTCACTTGAATGGGAAACTCCGATATTGAATGGCGTTCGTTATAGAAGTTACAACCTTTTCATATAAACTGTAATGTCTGGGAAGAGATTTTAGATGCGTACAGAGCGAACTATATTTATAAAGATTAGATCACACTTACTAAGCGTTTCCGTTAAAATCATAACATTGGGTACATTATTTTATTACAAATTTAAGCAATATTAAAAACCGATTGTAATCCTCTTAAGTAACTTACATAAACAAAGTATAACAAAAAATTCCATCATAAAATACCCACAATGTCCGACAAATACAATAATGCTACGTAATTATATTTTCTGACTAAAATATAGGTTGGAACTTTCTTTACAAATAAAAAGAGTATAACATAACAGATGTAAGACGGATAATGAAGAAAGAGGGGAATATATGGTGGGGTTATATTAATTATCCTGTGGCGGAAATGCAAGGCGGGGTCGAGTTGACCCCACCCGCGGTCAAAATGGCCGACGATGTTACAATAATATGCTTTTTTCAACCCAGTTTCCACTAACACTATTTCATTAAAACAACGCTAACGTGATAAGTACATGTTTTTTTAATTGTGTAAAGAAATGGTTTACGTTGGATTAAGATATTATTTATAAATTAGTACAAATTAAAATATAACTATCACAAAGACAGCAGACAGAAGAGTCGTGCATTTCTCTTTTAATTTTCATGCAGCCGGTGTAGGTACGGAGCAAACAAAATAACGGACTGAATTGAATTAATAGCGCGGTATGAAATTTATTTTAAATGCCGTCTCGCGGCCCGCATTGCGTGTTCTTATTAAAACTATAAAGTAAGCTTCGCCAATCCTGCCTCCTTTTTATTTAATCAGTGTAACTAAGCACTGCATTTTGTATAATATGCAATATAATTCTACAGAATCCTGAGTTTTTATTAGTTAAAGTCACAGCCTTCATATATATATATATTATATATCCGCGAATATTCCAAGTCCCTAAATTTTGTATAATTCGTAATTTCATAGATGTTCCAGTAGCAGCGTGTCCATAAGATGCCTGGTAACCTACACCACCATGGCCGGTAGCACACTTCACACCATCCGTCCCGGACAATCAATACTTGAAGAACTCGGTATCAAGCAGCGTCTGTCTTCCATTGTTCGGGCTCGGATACTGACATTTTTGGTCATGTCTGCAGGCGTAATGACGAATCCATCGAACGCCTGGTAGTACAGGGTAAAGTGGAGGGCACCAGACCTGGGGAAGATCACCTATGAGATGGACCGACCAGATAAGAACGGCTATGGACGTACCCTTGCATCAATGTGCGAAAAAGCAGCGTACAGGAGGAGTGGCGGCGGCTTGTGAAGCGAGTCACTGATACCTAATACGTGATAACCACGACGAGTCTGTAAAGACTCAAGCGACGAAGAAGAAGAAGATATTATATATCCTATTGTTGGGCGCAGGCCTTCTCTGTAAAAAGAGTATAAGGGCGTAGTCTGCCTCGCGTCCCTAGTACGGATGGGCAAACTTCAGATGTCTTAGAAAAATTTTCTAAGACATGTAGTTTTCCTCACGATGTTTACCTTCACCGCCGAGCGCGTGGTAAATCAGCACATAAAATTGCAACGACAAAATTATTGGCACCGGCACTGGGGAACGAACTCGGGTTGCAAGGCGTACTATGCAACTTTAGCCAACGGACACTGAGCTACCACGGCTTCAACGATACGATGCCGATAACATTTTAAAACTTCCCGATTAAATAGTAGTATATATAAGATATACTACTATTTAATCGGGAAGTTGTAAATATTATAATATGAAGAAAATACGAATCCTATTGACCCCGGTGGAGCCTGGAACTAACAGTCTTGGGTTCAAACTGCGCTCGTTAGTCAACGACTATATGGTTTTTAGATTGGTATATAAAAATCTGTATCTTTGGACAAAGACCTATCATACTAAGCACAAGTGCTATTTCCGTCTTCGTTGATTATAGTAAAAAAACGTGAGACTCATCATTAGTTTAGGATACGTTTTTTTATCATTGACAACACTCCATGGTGCAATGATATTACTTTCAGTTTATTTTAAACTTTAAAGGTTTTTATTTTAACTTCTCACATGCTTGTTACAAATACCTGCTAACACATTCTCCAGTTAACAATATTAATAATTTTATTTTATTATTAGTTTTATTCTATGAGTAAAAAAAAAATCAGCAAATATTAAAATGTGTGTAAGTAAATAAATATCATTTTAATTAAATATCAATTTATATACATTAACAATAATAAGTCATTTGCACAGCAGTGGCGTGCACGACAAAACCCGATCGTAAGTTGGCGTGAATAATCGCGAGCTGCCACGAAATCCGCCTCCGACACTCGACCAGTTGAGAAGCGGCATAACAGATGAAATTAAAACCAAGATAATTACTAAGATACACAGTACGATTGCGTTAATTATACCATCCATCAAGTATGGTATTAATAGACCATTAAATATTCCACTCAAAGAGTCTCATATACACAAGTGCTTTCATACAATAAGTGGTAATTGGCACACTTAGTTATGACGTGTCCGTTAGTTTAGTAGTCAAAATCGACAGCACGTTTAGAACAACGTTGTCAGTAAGGCAGTTAAGATCAAACATAATACTAGCAGCGGTAAAGGGGTCACGTTACGGAATCATAGAATAATACGTTGTTGGTGATTTTATTGTAATCTACTAGCACAAATAGTAGGAAAGACACTACTAACTGTGTTACTAACATATCTGGAGTCGACATATTTAATTAAGACAATTTAATTAAAACAAACAATTCTATTGAAAAAATTTAATGTCAATTATTAATTTACCGATTTTTTAATGTCAATTATTAATTTACGTTACCGACTTTTCCAATAAATACTAAAATTTTATGACAAAAATATCCCTCGACAAAAGAAAACTAGTAATATCGACGCGTTGAAATCTTTTGCAAAGCGAACCAATTTGCCCGAATACATTGCGAATAACAATTCTTATCACATGCTTTAAACTGATAGATTATTCACTGAATTAAACGTTGAAAGAAGTAAATAAACGAGTCCGAAAGGTTGAAAACTTATCATCAATCTTCATTAACTCTAATAAAAGGGCCAGAGCTGAATAAATCGATGTAGAATACATGATATATTTACTTATTATAATTATGACTGAATTCAGTCGGCGAGAAAGCCACATTCCAAAAAAATTTGCAATGCTGATTTAAACAAACAGGATTGAAACGCTCGAACATTAATAAAATGAGATTGAATTTTAAACATGGGGTGAACGTACAGCATCGCTTTACTTTCAGAGTCAAAACAAATTATTTTGAAAGCATAAAACTTGTACTTTACCTTAGAATTAATAACCTACGAATTGGATAATGCTGCGAAAAAATTTGTTAACATGAGTTAATAATGATATTGCAGCGCTTGGTTACAGCCCTAATTCAATTCAGTTAGGCTTCAACGGTCAATGCCCGGCATCTATTATACCCCTTAGAACCAACTAGTTGGGTCGACGGTATTGTCTCGTATACCATTCGACCGGTAAGTGGAGCATGCATGCGTCAACTAGGCCGAATATAATAGGTATAAGAAAATCTAGTTGTTGTTAAAGTGAAATATTGTAAATGGTCGGATTACATCAATTACTTTAGGTCATTTAAAATTTGTACTGGCTACAATTGAAAAAATTGTAAAACTTATTTTCATTTTATCAAGGACAATTAGATATTTCAGACAATGAACAACGATCATGCGGCTTACATTGCATCTCTATTTTGATTTATTTCACGTACAAGAATCTACTCACGTACTTCTCCAGTTGCGCCACAGCAGAGGACCTAATACTATTGAATTTTTATTTCATTAGGCCATGGACGTCTTAAACTTAAAATAAAAATTTACAATCATCATCGAGACATTAATTCATAATTGACATTCAGCTTAATTCCAATCGTCTAATTGTCCATTTAAAATGAAAGGTAAGAAATGAAAAAAAACACAATCCAAGATTAAGTACCAACACAGCCCTCCTACGTTTTAAGTAGAAACAATAAATTCATCGACACTAATTGGTGGTTTTCTCCAATTTATCAGCTCATTACATCACAGTAGCGCGAATAAAATAAAATATATGTGCGGAGCGGTCCGCGCGCCGTGGGCAGATCATTCGCATGCGATAAGCGTCGGTCAGGCACATCGTAAATTCGAAGAGCAGGCTCTGCCGAACTGCAGACCTGATTATACGCCTTAATCAGTTGTGTACCCACCCGCCGCCCATGCCCTCGCACTTGTAAGGCCCTTGGGCTTGTCACGATAACACGAGACTTATAATAATCCCAATGACGATATTTGTAACTTGTGTACAATTAACGAAAAAATATTAAAATGCATGTATACATACATACATTTATTTGTAGTAGTGAGTTTTAAGTTACGCACTGTACAACCTACTAACTATCGTATAAACATGCAAAAAGAATTTACAGGAATATATTTAGTCATCCATACCCGTATTGTCCAAAATACATTGATATAAGAAGAGAATACAGAAAACTGTACATACAATTATACTAAATTGTACAAATAAATATGGTTATACAACAGCCTGTTTTGGTAACTATCAGTCAGTTATAAATAACTAAACCCAATTTTTATATCACTATAACAATGTACAACGCAACTACGAGTACATATGTTTGGTAAATTTAACCTAAATCCCAAGTTAAACAGTAGCAATGCAATTTAACAAACCCGAATTTATCCGGATCGCTGGATTTTAGAAACATGCACACAGCATTGCATACAGATGAAGGGATGGGGTTAAACATAAATTATAAAGCCTAATTATTCTATGAACCAAATTTACAACTACAAACAACACATATGTACATTAGTCACAATCGAAATACTTATGGCAAAATAAAACGTACTTTTTCTTTTCCTTTCCTGATATGTTGAACAAAAGAATGATACATGTTCGACGGACTTAGCATTTTGATACTGCCATTCCATTTAGCACCATTTATTTTTTGTCTCTCCTTCCTCAAGGATCCTTTCAACATGCCCAAAACGCATACCTTTAAGGATGTTGTGACTATAATAGAAATATAACTATGCCAAAGAATCAATTGTCTGCAGACAAATTAAAAAGCGTCAATAGCCTAATGGTTTAGGGTACGATCTGTGAATCGTTAGGTGGTAGGTTCGAATCCACCATTCGACTATTGACGTGAACCATCTCCTAGCACAAGCTTTAGCTTAGTTGGAATGGTTCATAAGAATGTTAGTAATATTAAATAAAAGAAATATTGGTAGCTTTCATTTTCAAAAAAATGATCAGTGTCAACGTCAACATAAGTACATAAGGAAGCTTTAGGAAGCTTTGATGACTTTCTTTCTCGATTCATGCGATCGATGTTTGTGTTACCAAGGTAGGTAATGATGGGGCTGACATACCCAAAAGGGAAAAAGTTCATAAAAAATAAAGAAAAAAAGTACAGCAATCCCGATAAAGACAGTTTAATGCTTAAATAATAACCGAATCGACCACAAATCTTTGACCTATACAAATAATCAGCAAATTATTAAAATAACAATAGGACGAATAAATGGTGATAATTACAGATGCTTCCTAACAAACGTGATTTTTGAAATATTGTAAATATTAATGCAATGGATTAACCAACGCATTAATATTAAGCTGGTATACCAACGCGTCTTCAGAAACACTCGCAATAACATCATGCAACAATTCCATAATAACTTTACCGGCAAGAAAATAAACGGTCTCATATTTACATAGCACAAATGGAGCCGATTCGCGGCTCACGATGTAAATGCATGGAGTTCATGACGTCTCTTTTTACCATGTTAATGCAACAATCTAAGAGAGAGGGGGAACGAGAACCAACGTGACGAGTTGGGCACACGAATAAATGTCATGCCGAACCAAATTCAATTTCGTTTACAACATCGCTTTATGCGCGTGAGTTACAATGCTCGTGCGCATTGTTTTCCCTGCAATCGTTCCTTTAGCGGAAATATCACAATATCCAATATGGAATAAAAATGATTTACAATCATACTGCGATTTCATTATCATAATATTAAGTTAAAGTCATGTTGCGATTGCGTAAAAATGTTATGTACAAATTCAAAATACATAAAGTTTGAAAACTTGTGTAATTAAAGTACAGAGATAAAATGAATATTATAAAAATAATTAGAATATCTTACGCCATCTAATTATCACGTGGTAAAATACGTGATAGGTTACTTCAGACAAAGGTTACATCTAACAACATAGTAAAATGCCGTCCGTGGTATTGTAGGTTACGTAAATAGAGGCAGTACTTTAGCGGCCATTAAACCGGTCTGCATAACGCATAACCATGGCAATTAGTACTTAGTCCGGTGAGCGACAGCGTGCCTAACCCGATTATAGCCAGCCTTATCGCAATATCGCCACCGGGCCGCGCTCTGCTGTTATACCAACAATGCAACCCAACAGATTCCTGCGCCATGACAAACAAAAGAAATTCATTACAGATATTTTGAATTATTTTATGTACTTCTTTTATTTATATAATAAAGGGCGCCGTTGGAAGGGCTCGAAAACGACAAACGTGTGTGAAGATATATGAGTTGCGAGAGAGGACGGCTAGGACCGTGAAAAATGGAAATTCATAATCTTTGTTAGTATTATTTGTGTGCGTTTTTATACTTTGTTTTTTATTTATTGGAAAGAGACCAAAAGGAATGCAGTTATCCCAACGTCATAGTTATTTAAGACTACCATCGGATTTTAATTGTTTATTGCGTTTATTTTTGCCTGGACTTATGCAGAACGAAATAATGTTTACCTTTCTACATTTGAATAACAATAATTAAAAATGGGATAGTTATTATCTTCCAAACGTGAGCCGTTTGTGTAAAAATGTAAACACGTGACATTTATATAAACAGGCGATCGATGTTCAAAAACTTAACGTACCATGGTGGTATTTAATCTCTAGCAGAAACATAAAAGTCAGTGCCGCGGTATTGGCAATGCGATCGCTCGATAGCTCCTAATGTATCGCCGTCAATCGTTTATTTCGACGTACAGAATTACTTTGCTGTGCGAGTCAAGTCTCTGCCTCTTTACTTAAGCAACGATCGCTTAGTCACCACTAATAATGGAGGTACCACACTTAAATTCCAGGAAGCAACCTTAAATAACTTTATATACTGTCTATTGAGCTAACCTGTGTTAGTTAGTCCTCCCTATGCTAAATAAAAGTAAGAAATGTGAATAGAAGAAGTTTTTTGAGAAAACAAATTGATGCGCTATAAATGTTAAAAAGTGACATTTAGACATTTATTTATTGGCATCACAATACAAAAACACATCACAGACAGAATATAACACACATTAAAAGAGAATGAAAAATAGACAAAATACAGTTAAAGTTACACGGACAAATAATACAAAACATATGATGCCAATATCTGACACCGTCTCAGCATATGTCGCATCCTTGCGACAGCGCTGATTTTGACAGTGCTAACCGAAGATTTAATTTTACAAATACGAGTATAACGCACACTGACCTACATAACAAACCAAACATATAACTATATATATATTTGATACTTTCTAAGCAAGTGCTTGACTACGATACCACCTGTTGTTAAGCGGAAATGCAGTCCTTGATGGTATAGCTTAGTAAATGCCTATTCACTCCACTCTTGAAAACATCCACATTGTAATCGGAGGTAAAGACAGACGCGGGCAAACTATTCCAGTCCTTTGCTGTGCGAATAATGAAAGACGAAGCAAAGCACTTCGTTCGGGTTTGAGGGATGTTCACAACAAAAGGATGAAATCCTGCAATGCGTCTTGAAGTCCAATGGTAGAACGGGGATGGGGGAATTAGATCATGTACTTCGTGAACACACATACACATACATAAATTTATTCTTACTAAACTAGTATGTAACAATTCCCAGTACACTGCCGTTCTTAAATACAACATAGAAATAAAATGGTAGCTTTTGCGTCCCGTTTGAGCGTCCTACATGCAAATCAAGTCACGATATAACCTAAATTACTGCCCGGTTACTTCTAGCCGAGATTAACTCGGTGGAACGAAATAATAGACACCAAATTATGGTACATCAGACATCGACACCGTTGTAATCATATCTCAATTTGATGCGAAACTCGGCTTTTCGGTAAAACAGAACTATTATAAGTAGATTTGCCAACGACTCATATTTAATAACAGCTTTGTACGGTATACTTGTTTTTCAATTCACGCAAGATATTCTGTGACTAAATGCTATTTTGTGAAGTATAATAATGTACAAATTGCAAATAATTTGCTACATCATTCTTTTAAATTATTTCAAAGTAAATTGAGGTTTACGTACAGCAAATCATATCAATCAAACTCTTAAACATAATATATTATGTATGTGTGGTAGTTGTTGGACAAATGAGGTCGTGATCTTTTAAATTTTATCTAAAGAGTCATTAAATAAATGACCAAGATTTGATTTGTATTGATGTGTTTGGAAATTTCTATAACGTAACATAAAATTATATCACGATTAATACAAGAATAAATTATAAAATATAAATAAAATTTAGCGATAAAAACTAAATAATAATAAGTTTTCGCTTCCTTTTAAGACTTGTTTGTGCTTATATGCATATGGGGTATAATGGTTTTGGGACCATATTTAGGTGAGGTGATCGCCATAATTATATTTTCTAAGAAGAAAGCTAGTAATATTCCTTTTTTTTTAGAAAATATTACTAACATTCTTTTAAACCATTCCCACTAAGCTTAAACTTGTGCTAGGAGATGTTTCACATCAATAGTCGAATTGATTCGAACCTACGACCTTATGATTCGCACAACGTGCCTTAATCCATCAGGCTATTGACAGTTTATAAATTGTAGCAATCGATTTTTAATTTAAAGTTCATTCGAACAAATCTGGGATTTGAATCTTAACCATTATATCATAAGTCAGTCACTAGGCTATCTACTAACTACTAATAACATAATTAACATTTATGTAATAAAATATTAAACACAATTCGGTGGCCATGAGGTGAGCTTAAATCTAGTGGAATCAACTAGCCAACAATATATTGTGCCTACTACGATGAATATCTCTTTTTGCAAGATGTTTTATGTAACTTTCAAATCTGTACCAAATACAGTATTATCAACAATTAAAGATGTTTAAAACTAAAGAATGAACATTGATAAAGTTCATTACTATATTTTTTGCGTCAGCGTAGGATTGCCGCGTGGGCAAACTTTGAATAATTGTTTACTGAAGTTAATTTTGCATCGTGAAACACCCAAGTGCGCGTGCGCAAATCAATTTGCTTTACATCTAGATACTGGCGATAGACATTCTACAACAAGCAACCAACTGCAGAATCTGGTCAGGCAATTCTAGGTACCGGCGTAAATAACATTTCAATAGTGTCCCTAAGACAAAAGTAGAATTTAATGAGGTATAATCTACCTCACTAAATTCTACTTTTGTCTTTTGTCTCACATTAAGTTTTGTTTTAGAAAATGCTAATTAATTAAAAGTAACAGTTATATATATCGACGCTGAAAAGCAAAAACGTAGTAAGTGACACATATGGCCATTTTCACTTTTTTACGTCTTGGAATCAAAAAAAAAGACGCGCCGATGGTATATGACTTGTAACAATTAGATGACAAATAGCGAAAATAGTATTTTCAAGATTGACACTTCTCTTTCATTTTTGGTACCGTAAAACAATTTTTTTTTGGAAAACTCTAGGTTAATGCCGTGGTACAATACTTATTCAGCAATAAATAATAAACATTGCGTCCAAAAACGTCAGCTCTAGGTTCACAAATACGAAAGTAATAATTTTTTTTAAAAGTTGAAATGTTTTTCGGCTCTGGTGAACAATTTCATTTTTGTAGGTTACTACGTTTTTTTTTCCAGCGTCGATATGTAAAAGTATTTTCCTTATCGTGTATTATCAGACTCGCTTAACAAAAAAAAATCATAGCTCACGATTCTGGTTTTAGAAGTTCAGGCGACCTAAGAAACCTAACTATGCTATCCCAAATCAAAATTCTCAAATTTCAGTGACAGCCGACAGGGTATGTTCGTTGGTAAAAACTTTTTTTTTCGTTACCACCGAGATACCACATTTAAAATATTTATTTCAATGGTGCAGAACCCGATATCAAATTGAGGTTATTCGTGTACTCCAAGCGGGCGCTTGAATGCGGCTACGGCACTTTCGCGTGTTAAGGCCATATTATATTGCTTATATTCGTATATAATACAAGTCATAGACATAGACATTTTATTTATCGGCATCATAATATACAAACACTTGTAGAAACCAAATATAACACATTGAAAAGAAGAAAAAATAGACAAAGTATATTTAAAGGTAGATGGAACGGACAAATAAGACAAGATAACAACGTTGGACGCGTCTCAGCATGTGCTGCCACAGTGCTGATTTCCAGGCCGTGCGCGCGCAATCCTGTTATCTGCTTCTAATATGTCTATATAGATAAAAAATTATATGATATTTACGATAAAAAAGGAATCCTATTGAAGGTAATAGCGTTAAAAACGGTCATCAAACATACACAACAGCGGGGTGCTGCAGGCGGTTTTGAGAAAGGAGCAGGCAAGTTTCTTAAAACCGCCGGTCTCCAAGTCCTATGTTCGTAACACCACTGGTGAGGGTTGATTCCACAGGTTGATAATACATATGTAGCTCATAATTCCGTTCCGAGTACGTTAAATTGTATAGTACTAGAGTGAAGTGTGGTTTGTATGAGGATATTGTATACAAAATAACATACATTACTCTTTTATAATTATCTCTGTTGTAATTATTATGCCCCAAAAGAGAACTTAGGAAGATCCTTTACAATTGGTACGTTAGCATTCTTATACCCAAGAGGCATGATTGAAAGAAATATGTAATCTCTGCTAAACCTATGGATCCCGGAGTTTGCTTTTATCTTAATGTGCCTGGCTAAAAGAGTTGACACTAGGAAGAAAAATGAACGTTTCGGCACTACAGATACGGCCTTCTTATTTTTCTGATAATTTACTAAATATTTCACTATAACAACCGATATCTACAAAGATTACAACAATAAATCACAACTATGGCGACACAATCAGACTTATATTGCGTACACCGTTTACTTTCATTTCTCGCGTGGACTTGATCTATCTGTAGTCCCAGAATCGCAACTAAATTGCTACAAACTTTGTTACTTTTACATTTAGGCAACTATGATGACTTTCACATTTATTTTTTGTATATAAAATTAAAATTTGCACTTAATGCAATGGTCGTTTCTGCCGAACTAAAGATATAAAACAATTGAGAAACAACATAAATAGATTTTTATGATATGAAGGGACAAAACGAGCGGAATTACACAGTACCGCGTGTTTCGTTTTTCAATTGTTGACATTTTTTATATGTTTTATGTACATTTTTATGTACGTTGTTACACTTAATATCAAATTGAAAAACAACGTTGCATGATGCATGAGTGTTAACTAATCCTTACTTAACACTTCTAATTTACGCGATAAATATGCAGAGTCACGATGAATATTTCCCACTAAACTGCGCTAAGAAAATTCCGCGAGAGCGATGGTTCTTTTAATACGTAATCTGTTTACGGCTGAAATACAAAATTATCTCCCAAGCATATGAAGTTTGCCGACGGGCAATCAATCATAACGCTTGGAAGGGCGCGGAAAGCCGCCACCGCGAAAACCGTTGGGAGCAACTCTTATGAAAGCTACGAATAATACAGCACGAATCAATCATAGATTTTGTGACGATCCATCATGAATTTTGAATGGGAAAACTCTTAGCGTTATAAAAACGGAATAACAACTTACGGGTAAATTGAAAGCAAATAAATTGTAGCAATCATTACACTAAGAAGTAAATTAAATTAGTTTAGGACAATTTTACACATCATTGGAAACCTTAAAAACGTAATTTTCAATAAAATTCGGTTATGCTATTAAACATTCTTAACTACGAACCAATAAATAAGGGTAACCAATAAAATTATTCTTCCATACACAACACATGTTAAATCTAAGATATAAAACACTAAATACTTGACTTCACAAAGCATCATTGCGTACTTGTTCCATACCCAGCATTTAAAGCCTCACAGCGTTTAATAAATAATTGTATTTTATTTTATTGGTAATAAGTGATATCGCACGAGGTTGAACTTTGCGCAGACATGTCTGGTACAATCGGTCGGCTCGATCTCGCTTCCGCAAAGAGTTCACACTATCCAACCCAAAGCAGTCAAGCACTCTACAAGTGCACAAAGGGCGAGGTGACATTGTAAAGAGACTTTAAGTAGACGCAACTTTCTCTATATCCGATAATGCGACACTGGGAGTTGCCTACATCTTTTCACTAAGCATAGAACAAAGTTACGTTCTGAAAGAAATCTTATTAAACTCTATATAGCGCCTGTCACTCGAACTGTAGAGCTTCAGAATTTCGCATGCACATTGTCATCATTTAAGATTTCTAATACGCTGGTATCTTTTCTATTTAAAATAACGGAGCATACTAAGTAAACGAAATTCTTTATTTAAGAAAACCTCAATACGATAAAAGGAATATACGAAACTGACTGACAACAAGCCCCAGCATGGTAAAAATGTTCCTCTGTAGTTAATTTTAACAATTGTCTTAAAGTCTATTTATTGCATAACTATTTATTAATTTATTTAGAATTATTTTTGGTACCTTTAAGTTTTATTGCCATATTAAATTAACAAAATTAATTTTAAGCATTGATATGCTTTTGTCACCTTAGTTTCTCAAATATTTAAGTGAATATTGTTTATATTTGTTGAGAAAATAAACTTCCTTAAACAGAGCTTTGGCTAATCAGATTAAACCGTAAAGAAAAGGAAAGTAATAACATATAGGCAAAGAAGGAAATGAACATAAAAGAACCTCACTCACTGGTCACTTCATATTAGCAAGATGAAATTTTAGTGGGTGTTTGTCGGCGGTGGAATCTATTAAAATAAAGGGAGCCGTTTGCTTGCTTCCCCCTAAGAAAAGTAAATTAGCACATTCGCTATTGCAATAGCCCGTCAATGACTCCAAACAGGGCCCCAAATCTGCTATTACAATTGCATCAAAAGTAACGTTCACTGTCAACATAGTTGTCGATTTTACTAATTTCGTTAATTTGCTAGTCCAGTTGTGACCCACAGTTTACTGATGGCATACCACCAATAGTCTTTTATTGTTTATTACAACGAAAGAAATCTGTAGATTATGATTTTTGGAATTGAATTGCCCGTGGTGTTTTTATGGTGGAAATTCAGTGACAATAGCAGACTTGTTTGGTTGCATACTACGTAATTCAAAATTCAAAATTAATCTAAGCTATAAATATATATATATCCCATATAAGATTAACTCTTTTCTTAACTTCTAACTAAAATAATTATTATAGGCGGACGTTGGACTAGAAAACCCTAAGTAAATATCAATATCTTAAATTAACGGCTGGCAACACTAGTATAAAAGGTAAAAGTCTAAAACCATCTTGTGCTAACTAGCTGCACTAATTTAACTTGGTTAGCTAATTTATCCGCTATTTAGTCGGCGGTAAACGTGAGATCCATATCGCATGCAGCGCAGTTTAAGTTGGCTCTAGAAGCTCGCATCGGAATCGCAGCGGGCGGGCCCCAGTACTGTCTCAGCAAAATAGTAATTCAGTAAACTAATGATTTTACACTGCTTCCATATAAAGCAACTAGATAGTTGTTTGTTTTAAGTGCAGTAGCTATTAATCAAATGGAAGCAGGAAGGAACCCATTTAATACAATATTTGCGATGAGAACTTTAAAATAGTCCCTTTTACTATACGCACCTTGTTCCATGTAATGTTGGTATGATAAAGAAGGATGAAGTCCGGTCTTTGCCGGGACCGTCCGGTCGTTGGGGTGTCCTGTCGCTGACAGATCCGGGGCACCCCGCTCATAACGGCTGATGGCATTCGCGGAAGGTTTAGTGGGTAGGGGCTGCCCAGGCCGATTCCCACACATCCCTGCGTGCCCACCCAGGGTACCGGAGGATGGTCTATAAAAAGATTCCCCCGCGTGAACAAAAAAAAAAGGTATGATAAACTCAAACCGACTTCAAATCAAACCTAAGCCGGATTAAACATTAAACGAACTCACGAACGGTTTGTTTTATTTTCCGAAGTATCAACTCCGTTAATAATAATAAACTCACACGACTGTATTACCCTAATGGCCGTCTCATTAGGGTAATACAGTCACGGTAAAAATAACTTAAATAGTCTTAATCCAATTGTTATTATATCTTATTTGAATCAACGAAATAACACAATACAATACAAACAATCACGCCCTTCACCCGGAGGGGTAGGCAGAGATCACGGACTTCCACTTAGTACGACCCTGACACACTTTCGCTTTATTCACACCCATACCCGTTCGCATACATAATCGTCGGTTAATGGTACTCCCTACCTGCTTTACTTTAATGAATAATAAATACATAATAAACAAGAGCACCTTTGATTTGTACTAGAATGCAAAATCCAGGGTCCAAAGATGCCGGGACGATGAAAAATGTGGTAAAAACTTTCTCAAATCGTTTAACGAAAGAAACTGGTCACATTTATGAGCCCCTGTGTATAAAATAGAGATTGCTGTAATGATCAAAGATAAATTCCGAAGAAATCATTAATATATGCCGCCCGGTTTTAAATCCGTCCGGATTTAAAAGCGAGCCACCAAACCAGAAAATTATAAAATTGTATCTAGGAATAGCTTTAATAGCCAATGGATAGACATCCGACTTTCAACGTGATGGCGGGTTGATTCCCCTGCTTCAATTACATTTGTAACATCATATACAGGATAAAAAGTGTGCGCAGGAACTGCATTTCCACTTAACATCAGGTGGATCGTAGTCAAGCACTTGCTTAGAAAGTATTAAAAAAAACGCATTTTCAGTTGTTATTAATTTGGTATACAAAAAGTCTGTATATCGCTGTATTCAGACTTATTGTATTACGGAGACAGATTCTCACTTCTTGGAGAATTGACACATTTGTGCGATGGTAATCGTATCTTTCACATCAATCATTTTTAAATAAGACAATCTCATCAGTTTTGATGACAAATCCAACCAGGATTTCTCAATAATGCAATTGATCAATTGAACCGCCGGCACCGGCTTTATTAAAAGCACCGGTCAACCCGTGCATTTTATAGCCGGCTAGCAAAATCCACTACAACAGGCAAATGTATCACATCTTCTGATATCAATGAAATCAAACCCATTATTGTTCAGAAAATAGTAAAAACAATGAGGCTTCATTAAATTCTGATAGACTTTGCGATTAACTCCGTGCGGTAACTGTGCTCCCTATCTCCTTCATGTCTCTAGAGGAAATAGTAACATTCAGAATCATTAGCCACACTCACACAGTCTACACTATAAACACATCCTCACATATCTCGTAAAATGTACGAAGTATTAAATGTTCGAACATTTATCACGAGTACAGCGGCAACAACTTACATTACAATCTAAGCGTTTCAACGTTCAAACGAGAACAGTACTAATTACGTGAAACATTTAAATAGTTGGAGACCTTTAACATCAATGTATCAATCTAGTGATAGAACTTAGTGAGCTCATGGAATGCTGATGGACGGAGTAGTAAACAATATTAAGCTCAAATTTACAATGACTTAATTTCTGCTGGATTAAGAGTTTTTACTGAATTAAGGGTAACAAGTAGTCAGGCAATCTATGAAATTAAGCGACCTTGTCACCCGGGGATTCGAATTCAAAAGCTAGTTGCGTAATTGCCTTTGAAGATAAAATAGATATCACCCATCTTTACAGTTACCGGTCCTATACTTTTTCTTATTTGCGCTTCCTTTCGCGGGAAGGTCAGTTACGTCATAATCGCATAGATACATATACATATATAAAATATGATTGTCGAATAAGGGTATTTTTCTCCTAATAAATAGTAACACCAATTGAACCACCGGATTTCCGTTCAAAACACCCTCACTTTGCGTCAAATTAATAGAGTGAGATCTATTCTCCTTTTTAACCGGCTTAAAAAATAGGAGGAGGTTTTTAATGTTTGTGAGCCTCATGGCCCCATCATTTATGAACCGATTTTATTTTTTTTGAAACGTTTGGCTTTAAATTAGGCCCAATGTTGATTTTATTAGCATCGGACCAAGGATTCCGAGGATATACCAGCGAACTGGTAAATTTGTTGTAAGTAATACTCCTTGTTACCAAGCTCAAATATGGAATAAGAAAGAGAACGTTGAAGCCAGAATCCCGAAATATAACTGTGATATTTCGAAATCGAAAAGAGCGAACTTGCCTAGTAACTATAATCCGTAACTGGCAGTAAGGCGTTTACAATTTTTGTCCCTTAGAATTATTTTTCTTTTTAGTTAAGTGCCAAAAATGCGAGAAATCCAACCTCTGTAGTAAATAATTAACATCGTTCATCTATATAAAGAACAAGTGTATTACGAAAGGTACACAAATCATTTAAAGGTTAAATGAAGTGAAGAGAGTACAAATGGATGAAGTTAGGCGTCTCGTTCGTCGCTCACGTCAATTTCTAACTCATAAACATTAAACAAACAGAGGGGACCGGGCGCGCCGCTATCGTCGCAGTTTCGAAGACATCTGGCGGCATTAGAAGCAGAATACGTTATTACACACAGCTTTTTGCAATACTTAGCACTAGGTCATACTGAGACTTCCTTATTCGGAGAATTAAAATAGTAATCAACCGCGATAAAATTCTATATTTACGAATTTGTTTTGCTCAACAGACAGATTTGTGTCTAACGTAAATAGTAGTGAATAAATAAGTGACTACATCTAGCTTCAATTCAACCCCGAAAAAGAGGTTTGCGCTAATACGGCTAAGGACACCTTTTATCGTTTTCCGTCAATATATACACTCCTTTCAATAAGTGAAAAAAATAACGAAGTCTTTGTTCAGGAAAAAGTCAGTTATAATGTATTGGTAGGGATTTCGCCTATCAACAACTTAACCATCATGGAAACATTAAGCATTGAACGCTGCGGCAATGGAATACACAAGAGTAAATAAATAAAACAATTACTATTGAAATGTATCAATTACATTGATTCATCGGTAGGCTGACCACTTTAAGTGCGGCGACAATAAACAACATCAAGATTCGATACTAAGCTCGTCAATTCGATAAATCCAGTGCAAACACTATCGGAGCTGAGTGTACAAATAAGAAATTGATTGCGTAGTATGGCGAGTGACATTTCAGTACCCGAGAGGGGCGGGCGGGGTGCGCGGGCGTGCTTCACGCTGACATTTGAATAGGGCTGCCCCGGCGTGTACTGGCACCCGACGAAAGGCGACAATGTTCCCAGAACACAAAACGTAACCATTGAAAAGAAAATTTACTTTATTCGACAAGCCTACAATGTGCCACCTTATTTTTCAAATAAAGCGCGGCGTCCGTAAAAAGCATTAAAAGTGCACACATTTAATTTATTGTGCTTGAACTTCGAAATGTATAAAAAACGGTAAATAAAGACACGCCACCCTAAACTCGTTAGGTAACAAAGGTAAAGAATTCTCGACAGTAAAACATTCTTTTACAAGTACTAAATTTAGTCATAGTATTTTACTATACTTCGGAGATATGCAACCAGCATATCTCTGAAGTCTTGAACAAGACTGTTTACGAGTAAAAACAAAAACCGATCTCAAATCGACTCAGACGGTAAACGCTATTACGCGGTGACGCCCTTTTTGTATTACCAAATTATCTTAGGAATATTACGACATCAAACTTAATCAGAACGTAATCAAACCTTTATAAAATTACTCTTAACGAACTTCCTTCCCAAAAAAATGAATCATCGAAACCCGTTGCCGTGATATTGAGTTATTCGTCCATTTGTGGAGCACATACTTGATGTCAAATTAAGACCAATATGGGTTTTTCATGGAGCTCATAGTCAGAATTGGACCAAATATAAATGAGACCACACGGGAAGCATCAGCTTTTAATTGAAGTAATAAATGTAAAAACGTACAGAAGGATGAAGAACCTCTTCCTTTTGAAGCCAGATGAAAATAAGCAAAAGAAACTTTTTTTTTGTATTAATTGATTGCGATACATACTTCTATAAGTATGGTCCACATTCTCAAATAATATTGTTTTTTCTAGTGAGTTTTGTTCTTTATAGTGAGAGTATTTATGACAGAGGAATAAAAAACGTGTGTAACTTTTAACTTTTTGGAAACACACCGCTGTTGTTATTCACAGATGTTGCCTTTAACACAAAATACATTTCAAACAATAAATGCGTCATAACGTCTATGCATTAGATTATCTACACGCGATACGTGTGCTGAAATAATGTTATGGTTGTGCGTCGACTTTAGAGCATACGCCGATAAAACTACTGAAATAATGTTGCGCATGCTTGTCTATTTCCAATAGTGGTGAGATGTTAGATTAAAATTGCATCGAATATTGAAACGATTTACTGGACCAATATATTCAAAGGAATTATAAAAATCAACAACCATTTTGTTATTTCTATTTAGTTTAATAATATGCATTAAACTTATATTTTAGAAATAAAAAAAAGCATGCAATTACGACATACGCTCGGGGAGAATCCATAATCGTTATCCAGATTACGGATTTCCATTTTTCACAGTCATACCTGTCATTGGCGTCAACACACATTCTTCGATATGAATTTTAGGATTGATATATCTTCGGAATTCGATCGGATTCGGATTCGTCCCATTGTTATGGTCCCGTGCCAACACAATAACAAAGGGACCTAATTGAAATCAAACCCTACAGAAAAAATAAGTGACGAGAGACTCTGAGTGCACAAACATTCAAAAAATTTCAGACGATTTGAAAACTACTTTTTTGAAGTCAGTTAAAAATAGGAGACACAAGTATTCGTATTGTAATACTAAAAATTTCCAGCTCCCTAAAAGTAGTAGAACGGCGGTTAACGGATCCATCTTCCCTACAACTAAATATAGTTAATCCACGTACATTACCACATGATGCGACGTGGAGCGCAGTAACCTATGTAAATGCGAGTGGCATAAGCGTACATTGTACTCACTCGAAGTTTCAGGATTCCTCAACAGCAAGCTATGTGAGAACTTTGTGAAACAGAGGAATCTGAGAATTTGTTTGTATATATTTGTATAAGAAATGAGGCGGAAGGGGGAAGACTATGCTTTTAGTTTTGGATTCATTCAAATGACAGTTGGTATGCCTTGAGATACGTTATGCTTAATGTTAAAATAAATCACATTTATAGGCTGCGAAGTCAAAAATAGAAATAATGTAAGACAGCACAGACATCCTAGTGACTTAGTGTTGGACTTACGCATTAATGTTCGGGATTGTTTTACGGTTTCTAAATATAAAAAATCACATACTAAAAGTTAATTATAGAAAAATGTTAAGTGGATTTTAAAGCGTATTTTCAATGTAATTATTTAAGTAGGTTAAAATTTAGGAAACTTAAAAATAGTATTATATAAAAATAGTGTAGATAAATATAAGACAAGTGTAATAAAAAATAAGATTAAAATAAGTAAAACGATAGAAATGTAATAAGAAATAGTATAAGAAAGAGAAAATAAAAGAAGAAGTGTACATTAAAAGTAGAAATAAAAATTGTAACAATAAGTAGAATATAAGACTGTAATAAATAATAATAAGAAGGATGAATGAATGAGAGGAAAGGGATGGGAGAAAAACTGCCCTAACCTATCCACGTTAGGGGAACTAGAAATAGCATAGGCATACTATATACTATACTTAGATTAAAAAGGACAAGGGGCAATAAAAGTCTGGATTTATAATAAGTCAGTAATTATGCCTATTGTAACAAAAAAAAAAATGTAATTATTTAATATATAAGCTAGTAAGGCCATCTTCTAACACCGACCCCCGACTTCTAGAAAGTAAGAAGTCGAACGCTTAGTTTATACTATCACTGATTTAAACTTTAAGTTGTGTTTAAGTACCCGGATGACCGTTTTTTTGTATTAGATACGTTGATAAAGGGCTCCCAATAATAGATTTTCTCACAAAAGAAGGACCTAAAAAAAATCAGACTGGTGACATCTGTCTGATCTCCTGCATAAAAGTATGTTAATAAATAAATAATAAAGTACGTACATAAAAGCTTAAGCAATTTAAAAAAAAATATATGCACATGAACGGGTTTGATATACGCCATAGTCTGAAGTCAGCCTCCCAATTTGATCAAAAAAGTGTAACAGCATTTTGCGTGACTACAGCAGATGTATTCCACAACCAACGCGCCGTGATACACGTTGATCTTGACAACATCTGTTTTATATCAATAACGGCCCACTGTTACCTTCTATCATTAACCATATGCTAGGCACGGGGCAAAAACTATACAAATATCAAAAGTAATTTAAAAAAAAAACATATTAGTACGCGTCGGAATTTACGCTGTCAATATGGCGCCAGTGGTACACGCATGAGTGGTGTGAGCAAGTAACACACACATAGTGATAGAGGTCACGTTACTCATAACGTGCAGTCGATTGTCCCACTTAAGGAAACGTGGAGGCAATAAATATGCAAATGCGAATACAGGTCCCTCCTCGCCGGCTTAAGGGCAGGGGGTCGCATTCACCACCTGCACGGCTAATTGCCTCACAGCTACAAACAATTAACCGTTACTCTGCCGGCTCATGTTGAATGCATCAATACAGTTACAATTGCTTACCAATAAGACGAGTAATAGTCTATAACTTGCTGCTAGGTCTTCGACGACAGTCGTGGATTGTAAACATTAAAAAGCATAATAAACGCATGTGTCTAACTCCGAACGAAAGGACGACGTATTATAGAAATCCGTAGTCAGAGACTATTAATGTTACATTAATACATTATAAAATTACTAACGGGTTTATTAACATTTAACACTGATCTTTAGTATGTCATGAATCTCGTCTATGTACATTTACCTACTAATTCCCCTAAAGATTTACTTCACTCATCCATTGTACACGCCCAAACCACTAAATCATACTTTTTCTATACTTCTATTTTATCATAACGTCCTCTGTCAAACATATTAATATACAAATGTATGTATGGACATCAAAACGACTCGTTGTTATCAAAATTTTCAGGCAATCTTCACTTAAACCCAACGGGTAAACCGGTAAAGTAAAAGATAATAAGTTTAACCCCGAGAAGTCGGGGCGGGTCGCTTGTACAATAAAAACATATACATTAATGCACTGGAATAGTGTGCCCGCGTCTTTCCCTCAGATTACAATGTGGGTGTTCAAGAACAGAGTGAATAGGCATTTAGTGTGCCTTGCTGTTCAGGACTGCATTTCTACTTAACGTCAGGTGAGATAGTGGTCAAGCACTTGCTTAGAAAGTATAAAGTATAGATATTTGTAAATATACTTAAAATACAATACATAATAAACAAGCAAGCAGCAATCATTTATCTTTAAATTAAAAAAACAAATTCAATTCAAAGCAATTTAGTATACGGTATTAACAATAGCAATATCTATCTTGTAAAAAGGTGTCACGTTCTTACACCCACGTTGGGCGGTAACAAGAACAACGCAATTGAATTATGTAAAGGGATTCTTGACGTGCAACGAGTAAAAACTAAATGCTGCCCATGACTGTAAGTACCACTTCCGTCCTGGCGCGTGAAGATTTCCTTCGTGCGTGCCAGTCACGCCAGCATCGTAACAGGCACCGAGGTATTATTTTACGTAGAGTTCAACAAGTCTAACATCACGGAACTACAATATTTACAAATGGAGACGGTAAATAAACAAAGACAAGTGAAGCCAATATATTCAGAACCCTGTTTATATTTAAATGCAACGAAAACACGTAAAGATTCTCATAATACATATCCATAAATATAATGTAAATTACTACAGTAAGTCTGTACTGCAAAAAATTCTCCTGTAGCATGATTATGCCACACACTAGGAGATTGAGGCCCTAAGCAATGGTTTAACTCACAATGTGATCAAATTAAAGAAGCTAAACTAAAAAGACTGTAAGCCAAAAATCATAACACTCATTGTTGAAGATACTCGAACTCAACTTTCCTAACTTTATATTATCTATTCTCAATAAAATCGAAGAAATGTTCAGATCCTCCTTCAAAGACCTTTTTTCCATTACCACTAAAATAATGTAAGACACATATTACTGAATGGCTCCAAACCCTCTCGTATGAATTTACAGAAGATCTTTTAAAACCATAATAAACAGTCAGAGTAACTCACTCCCTTCATACTCGTCCCTACACATACAGTCACTCTTCAACACACGCAACCTTTTACACACAAACACACTCACACACACAAAACGATTAAACTAAATTACATTATAAGTTGTTAATTTTACTAAATTTTTATTTGTATTTGTATTTAACTGTTTGGAGATGGGCGTTAATAGCTGCGACACACTTTTTACTACTGCGGCTATTATCGAACTGGTTTGTACATGAATTTTTGGTTTGAAATAAAATCATATTATAATATTATTATAAAAAAAAGACATAAGAAATATTCGTCAGTTACACGAATATTTTCCTCCGCCAGGAATGGACCCAGATCAAAACGAGAGAAAAAGAACAAAAATATATAATTCATAGTGTCAGTCATTCTTTCGTGTTTTATAATATACAATTGTTCGTTTTATTTGCAAATTTTATTTTCAGATAATGCTAACAATTTTTTTCACTATTATTACTAACATTCTTGTTAACCATCTAAAATAAGCTTAAGTTTGTGCTAATAGATTTTTTTTATAATTTCTAAGTTGACTACGACCCCACCCGATGTTAAGTGGAAATGCAGGCCTAGATGGTAAGAAGGCGCCCTTAGTAAATGCCGATTCATTCTTTTATAGATATAAAGATATAAATTTCATATAGAAAATTATTTACGTATATCACATGTAATCTATCATTGAAAATAACTAAATTGCACTTCAAGGGGATCGTTTAGCGGCCATGCCCAATAACCATCGGATAAAGCACGTGAATTAGCAAGCGCGACCACGCAACCAACAATTTCTACGTCAGCGGCATTGAGTTACGAGGCGGGGAGCTGATGCTTTATTATCCGGGCCATCTCTTCCGCCCTTGTTGGTCGGTGATCACTCGTGTCGCATAGCGGGCCCCGACGCGTCCGCGTTATTAATCTTACCATTGTATTTGCCGCGGGCATGTCGCAACATGTGCGCGCACTGATAACAGTAATGGTAATCCACCGTCGCAAAGCAATCAATAACTTCTATATAGTTACTGGACACCTCTTATCAGATATCTTAGGGACTAGACACCTGTTCTGAAATAACACGTACAGTTCTCAATTCATAGAGAAATTATTATTTTTCTTTGTCATAATTATTAAAAACAACGTTCCTTTTATAGGAGAAAGGCCAACGAGCATACGGATGTACATTATATCGGAGGAATTGCAGGTTTGTTGACAACCTTTTAAGGGAGAGTTAGACCATCGGATCCTCACACACCGGGCAATCCTCCAATATTGTTTCAATTCCTGGTATTTGGTAATCTCATAATGGTATATTCCAAATATACCGTAACATTGTCATTAATTTATAAATATTAATTAATAGATTACATTGTTCGGTTCTATGAATATGTAGTGTATGTTTTCTTATGCCAAAAAAATCATATAGGCCCTAATTAAAATCGAACCCTTTCAAACAAAAAAAATAACGGGGCTATGAGAGTACAAACTTTAAAAATAAAAATTCATTCGAATTGATAACCTCCTCTTTTTTTAAGTCAGTTAAAAAAAAAGTATCGAGTGCAGGTTGTTGTAAGTTACAAAATTAAGGACAAGTAATACACAAATATACTTCATAAGATTAAATTTCAGCTATCGGCCCACAGCTAACGCGTGCTAAGTAATAAATCCTGTACCCCAGCAGGATAATGAAAATGCGAGAGCGAAGGTCAGTGGAGGCGCAATAGAAATTATTCGTCGCATATTCACGCCCACCGACATCTTCCAGGCGGCGCGGACAGTTCACCTACCTGCTTACCCTCTCTCCAATTATGATAACCATCACTCAAGGCGAGCGGAACGAAAGGGGGCAGGCACCGGTTAAAACGTAAAATTACACTTCAATTTTTACTCGACGGCGGGCGCACAATAAAAAACAAATATTCTCATGGCGGGATATCGACAAAACGTGACCGGTCTTCGTCAAAATAGTCGACCGTTGTCTTACTGGGCGGCGTTTTAACATCGCTCCAAGTGCTAAAGTGTAAAAACGGTGCAGTGAGATTTATAAGGCGCCCGTCACGATTATTGAATAATGACTTAACAATTAAAAACGATATAGATTCAAATATTTTATAGGTATTTACGCCTTGGTCGTTAGGTTTACTTATGAAGAAAATTCTTCTATGCTTCGATCTTTTTGTTTTTAACATCTTCATCCAATTGTGAGGTGACTGATGTCTTAAGGCTCAGTCTGACCCCTCTTCGGGTCATTATTAGCATAGGGCCCTAAGGACCTAATTTGACTCGAGGGTCACGGCTAGGACAGATGCTTCAGTGCATCTCAAGCCGCTGAAAACAAGAGATAAACTACGATCCCTCCTAATGTTAAGTGCCTATTCACTCTAATTGTGAAACCACTCACCTTGTAATAAGATAGAAAGGCAGATGCTGGCAAAGCAAACTATTCTGGTCCTTTTCTACAAATAATGAAAGCGCTTCGTCCGGGTTAGAAGGATGTCCTAAACAAAAGGATGAAATCCAGTAGTGCGTCTTGGAGTGTAATGGTGGAAGAGGGATGGACAGAATTAGATCAAGTAATTACTGAGCACACTATCCAAAATGCATTCTGAAAACCACCGGAAGGCTAGCGATCTTACGTCTGTACTCGAAACTGAGCAGATTGGTTTCATTTGTGCCACCAATTAACCTCTTAGCCCGTCTTTTTCTGAGTCAAAAGCTGCCAGATGGCATTTAGCACCGCCCGCCCAAATATGACAATAGTATTTAATGTACATGTATTCTACATACAACTGCTCCGTAGAAAGAATTCAACACTTCCATCATTAAAAGGGAAAAAATCCTGTGACACGGCAAAATAAGATCTAGGCCATCAGTTTGTATCAAAAGAAACTTTTAGTCGTTTACACATTCGAGTACATAAACAAAGTTACTTAAAACTTTACACACGCCCTTGTAAACCATCGGATGTTATATATCGTTTGACTGTAACTGGCGAAGAAGAGACCTTAGTGGATCTTTGTCTGGCGAAGTAATTTATTCGATGGCTCGTTAACTTAGATCGCCGAGGGGAGTGGCCATTTATATCTCGTTGTCGAACCATGTGTTTTTACGCGGCCGCGAGTGTTACAACAAATTCAACAAACGAGCGGGCGTCATCTATCAAAAACGCTAACGAGCTCCGATGCCGCGGCAATTTACAATCACCACGGACCAATAATACGGAATGATGCTGATGAAATATCGAAGCCGGCGTCTAATTTACTCTCCGGGCAGCGTCAAAACAGTGTCACTTTACGATGTAGTTCTTGGATATAATGACGAGGAAATTTCATTTGGAAGCAATCAAAATGACCAGTCTGTAAATACTATAATAACTTATAAAACTAGTTGGTAGACCGTTACTCCTAAAGTTTAATTAATTAATTTTCATAAACTCACCAACAAGTAGAACAGTCAAAAAATATGTGAAGTTAAAGGGACAGGGAACATGATTTCAATTTCAAATCAAGGTAAAAAATACAGATGCAAATTAAATGTAGTCTTTGCTTGTCGTTTGGCAATATTATGTATTTCAAGTATCTTTTTTTCCTCTCTACTTATATATATTTTGTTAACAAATGTAATACTATACAGATTTGTAAGTAGATTGCTTAGCCGCTAGACAATCACATTTTCTATATGACTATAAACCGAGGACACAAACAAAAATAAATTTAATCTATTATAGATAAAATATGAAAACTCGTCAAGAAAGTTGCTAGTCCAGGAGCCTAAATAATACTGTACTCACTATGAATTGTCCTATAAAATTAAATTGTCGTTTACATCATACCTTCGTATTCTGAACGTTTCGCTATTAGATACTTGTGGATCACGAATTTTCGTGCTGGCGAACAAACCTTTTACTATGCTCGCCTTAATCGCGACTTGCTGTCGTGCATAAATACTATACATGCAAATTCTAGTATTTTTAATGATTTATCACTAAACCACAATTTTATGGCTTAAAGTACACGATCTCGACAACATTTCTCTGATAGAACCTAACACATACAAACACTGTATATAAAGGAGTAGGTTCTTAACACGCTATAGATTAGTTTGCAAAAAAATTGGTATTAAATGGTGATACATAAGGCCAAGCGGACATGTTTGGAGTATTACAGTAATTTTTCACAGCATACATTGGTAATGTTCACTCGTGCATCAAAGAGTCACGTCATATTCTAAAAGTTAAAATAGCCACGGCTACCTCTTCTTAAATGCATTAATTAATTCGAATAGACGACAGTTATATTTGATAACTATTTCGCGTTTTTATTCAGGGCAGTATACCTTTTTTCCGTTCGCCACATTTATTCGACATATGTCCTTTACCTTTGCTTTCACTTTATACACATTAATACACAACACATCCCAAAATAACTGATAAAAGCAATAATCATCGATGCCCTGTTAAAAAGAAAGACGCCACATGTTCAAGTAATTATGTTTTTTTAATACACATTAAATAGAAAAAACTAAATTTCTTCCATTATAAAAACCACCGTTAACACTCTTGTTATACCTTTTTATAATAACTCACCACCGTAACGACCTTGTATCTGTAAGTGGGCGAGTAAAGGGGTCCGAAAACACTCAACATTTTAGAAATATAATTTGTAGTACACAAAAAACAATTGAGAACATGTCCAAGCCGATTTAATTTTAATTTTTTTAATATATATATCTTGTTTTTTAAATTCAGTCTCAATTAAAACATACTTTAAAAACAACTATTGCTTACAATGATTTATTTTAAGTACCTGGGCAACATAGCAAATAACTTTTATTGTGAATATATAAAAAAATTCATATGCCACTGCCTATTCCAGTTGCGTAAATCGGTGTTGAAGAAAACGATAGCTATTCATTTTACAACGCTACACCATAGGATAGTCACAAATTAAGGCAAGTGATATGTTTTACTCCACCTGAAAAACAGAATCTCATTGGTAGAAGCTGGTTGGAATTCGAGACATGAATCGTAAGAAGGACGAAGAAGCTAATTGTTCTTCCGTCTCATCATTAATTTTCATTTTTATTATGTTCTTTGTATTACACATACATTTCTTTCTCATTGACGACTTGTAAACAAAACACACTATACATTTAACCCGGTTAGTTGTGAAAACCTGCAGTATGCATTGATAATAGACGTTTAAAATGACAAACTACGACAATCAAATCAAAACTAATAAGAATATTACGAAATAGAATTAATCAGAACCTAACCAAATCCTAAATCTAACCACCCTTGAAGTACATGTTTTTCCAATAAAATGAATCATCGAAATCGGTTGGCATGATATTGAGCTATTTGTCTATTTGTGGCGCACATACTTAGACATGTTATGCATATTTAGACATAGACATATTCTTTATTGGCACAAAATATGAAACACATCAAAAAGACAGAACAAAAATATTATAAAAATACAGTTAAAAAAATAAAAATCTCACAAATAGAACATAAGACATGATGCCAATATTGGACACCGTCTCAGCACATGCCGTCGCAGGGATGCGACTGCGCTGATTTTCAGCGGTGCCCAGGACTACCCAAAATTTAATACTTATATGGTTTTCTCATTCTTCATTGTCAGAATTGGACCAAATGTAATGGGACCACACTGGAAGCACCAGCTTTCAAATAAAAAAAGAATCATCAAAATCTATTGACCCAGTCGAATGTTAAAGTTATGAGGTAACAAACATAAACAAAACATACAGACGAATTGAGAACCTCCACCTTTTTTAAAGTCGGTTGAAAAAGGGAGAGACGTTTATTAACCAAATGTAAAAAGGCTCAGTAAATCGTCATCGGCAATATGCGAGATCATCGTCGAGACCATAGGAAGTATCAGATTTTAATTTGCATAATGGCACCACATAGTAGGTTATACCGCGATACGAGCTAAATCACATATTAGGCCGTCGTAACGAGATTAAGTCAACATCACGTGACTTATCTACAATCCGCCGAACAGGCCGAGGTTTATGGCGCCAGGACATCAACAGTGGGTCATGCATTATGTTAACGCGCACGTAAAGAAATAGACAGAAGAAGATAGACTGACTTGTATGTCACACCCACCACACATGAAGTCGCTAGTTCGTTGCCGACATTATTTCAAGAAGGGTTAGACCATCCAAAATTCGCCGGTACTTTGCATAAGTCCTTTGGCATAAAAATCTTCTTAGATTGTTAGTTAGCACGTGCAGTTAGCAATATATAAATGTATGTGGTACACGGTTTGACCATAATTATGCTTAACAATATATAACAATCGACACAATGAAAACAATCGTCTTGCTTATATGGAAAATCCCAAGTAAAATTAACATTGAATTAAAGAACAGCTTTGTTAAAAATGCATGCCTAGCGAACAAAGGGTGCAAATCATAAATATTTACGGGCGATGTCAAAGCGCTTCGTCCATTTATATTGATACTAATAAATAGAGAGATTTTTGCTCGTATAATACATTACTTGATGTAAAGTAAAATACGAGTAAAAAAAAACTTTTAATACAATCTAGTAAGGAATTAAACGCTCTCTTTTATTGCCTACATATCGCAGTCGTGTTAGGACTAACTTATGTTACGAAGTTCAGGCGTCTACGCTCTCTTTTTTACATTCCTTGTTGGGAAGTGCTTACCCTAGTCTTAGTTTTATATTGCTGTATTCGATTTTTAAGAGTTTCTGATTCATTGTCATATGCCAACAAAATTAACATGGGACCAAACTAAGAAAATTAGGTCAATAGCGGCGTTACGAGTCTACCTTAAACCACGTACCTTTTTTGAAGTCGGTTAAAACAGCAGACAATAAAGATAGATATAGCATATTTTATAGATGTTTTTAGTATATAATTAAAGTATTGATTACACATGTAAATCCTTTTTTTTTGGTTTAAAAAGTAATAACTTTTAATACTTAATGGTATCCATTCGATTTAAATAAAATTCTATCATTGTATATGATAGATGTATCCATTTTGATACTTGGTAAATGAATTAGAAGGTAAAATAAAGTGAAGCGAAGCGGGGGCGGATCGCTTGTAATGAGTAAGTGACGGGGACAATAGCTCTGTTGAACGTATCAAGAACGGTAAAGACGCGTCTGCATCGCGCGTCCACTGCGTCTGAAGGCACGCGGGTGGTCCCAGCGGGTGTCTGACTCCTCTCTTTACAATGCCCATAATTCAGTGATTCGCGCAAAACGTTAACTCGCGTAGCTTATCGTACGCGACATCCAATACCTTAACCGTAAGTAGGAAGCACTAAAACAATCAATGTCGTTTCCATCACAAATTATTAAGCTTTTACGTCTTATGTATAAAGGGGAACATTATTTATACAATCTTGCTCATGATAATTCCGGTGTAGGAAATATGATAAATCAAGTTAGTTGAAATTATAGCGCAAAAGTGTAAACTTTATGGCTAAATGTCGGCATTACAGTGATATTGGTCCCAACCCTAACTGTAAATGTATATTATTGATTATATACGTTATCTGTGCATGTGTAAATTTATATTTATTTGTCTATATAAGACTCTTAAAACGCTATTTATAGCGGCACTACCCTTATTCTGCTCGTCTTCGAAGAAAATGATAAATAGCATTTAGTTCGTCTTCGTACATATATTTTGAAACAATAAAGAATTTATCTATCCATCAAACTGGCTTATTTTAATATAAAACTAATTAACATTATAAAATTGTGATATTTTTAGTCACGAGCCTTATTACGTTTAACCGTAAACTCGTTTTTGGAAATTGCTATCTCTGCGTATAGAACGTCACAGCTTTATTTTTCGTAATAGTAACAAGTTTATGTTTATCTACAATTTACGTAGCACCTCGCTTGTTAGAAAGATAAAAGGATGTTTTAACAGCGTTTAGAAAGTCGGGAGTTAACCTGTTTTCACTGACCATAATGGTACAGAAATCTTCTAACTTGTTTAAACAATTTACTGGTTCAAATGCCTTCAAACCACAATTACCATATCTTGAAACTAATTTAAAAAAAAATCTGCGCCATCGTGACCATCATGTATTACAGCATAACACAAACAAAAAGGTTCTCTAATAATCAAGGATCATTAGGAAGGATATTGCTTGTATTATACTCCCAGCTCCCTAGCATAAGGTAAGCTGGGAGTGGAACTCCTACCATGCACTGGCCCCACCCGGATGACGGATCACCATGGGACATTACAGTCAGTATCGAGGAGTCGGAGTGGGTGCTATTGTAGGCTGAGCCCGACATAACTTCCCCACTTCCCCGACGGGCACGTATGAATAAAAGCATTTCCTCCCATGTTAAAAAAACTCCCCCTTCCCTGGGACGTGCTTTATCTCATAGGGGCACCGGTGCTTTTTGCTGGACATCACGTAGCCCCTCGAAATAGACCGAGGATGGCCACCAGAGGGGTTTTAGTGAGAAAAAATCTCATATAAACGCTTTATATAACGCCTTACCTCCAGGCGTCCAGGTATCTTTGAAGACTAACAAAAAAAGGTAGGCCACGTAGAACCTGCCTTTTCCAAGAAAATAAGACCTAATTAGTAGTAGAAGTAGTAACAGCCTTTATATATGTCCCATGGCTGGGCACAGGCCTTCTCTGTGAAGAGAGTATAAGGGCAAAGTCCGCCACGCGGCCCTAGTGTGGATTGGCAGACTTGAATTCTAGGACATGTAGGTTTCCTCACGATGTTTTCCTTCACCGCCCAGCACGTGGTAAGTCAGCTTATAAAATTGGAACAATAAATTTATTGTGCCGGCACCGGGGGAACTCGGGTTGCTAGCGTACCATGCAACGACCCGAACACTGAGCTATCAAGGCACAACCAATGCCTAATTAAGGTAGTAGTAATTTGGTTGATTCGATTCAATAATATTGGCAAAGGACTGTGAAAAAGACGAATACAAAGTTTTATATTAGAGTGAATATGAAAGACTAAGTAACATTTTAGAAGTTACTTAACATAGCTAAGGTAGTTAGGCGTAGAAAGTTGTTTAACAGATTCAATACATAACGGCTTCACAGTTTCACGACTAACATTCGTGGTCCACCTCGTGTTCTAATAATAACTTCAAATAAATACATTAACAGGACTGACCACTGCAGTCATGCTCGTAAGTGTACATTCATTATTAGACAAATTGACCACACACTTGGTGTTAATGTAACGATGTGTATACTTAGGAGAAATTTCTTTAGTAATAGTAACAATTAATTACAATAAATAATAAGAACTTTTATGTTGCTCAATGTCGAGTGCTCGTTTAAGTTTATTTGTTTTAAGGAATGCTAACAATATTTTTTACAAATATTACTAACATTCTTATTAACCACTCAAACTAAGCATAAGCTTGTGCTAGCTAGGAGATGGTTCACGTTCCAGAAGGAGACTGACGACAGGGTCAGGGAGGGGAGCGCAGAGGCTCCCCCCCTCCGCAGGCGACGTATCGGGGTGCGCAGGAGGCGTTACGAACGCTTCCTCTTGCCGCCCCCGTAATCCGAAGCGGGGCCAGGATGGGTACCTGGCCCCAGCATGCTCGGCGTCGTCAGGACTTCTCTGAGTGCCGGAGAAGTCCCCTTTGAGGATGAAGTCCGGTCTTTGCCGGGACCGGCCGGTCGTTGGGGTGTCCTGTCGCTGACAGATCCGGGGCACCCCGCTCATAACGGCTGATGGCATTCGCGGAAGGTTTAGTGGGTAGGGGCTGCCCAGGCCGAGTCCCACACATCCCTCCGGGCCCACACAGTGTACCGGAGGATGGTCTATAAAAAGATTCCCCCGCGTGAACAAAAAAAAAAAGGAGATGGTTCACGTCATTGTTCAAATAGTGCATTGGAACATAATACTTTACGTTTCCAAACCATACCCTAAACCATTGGGCTATTGGCGCTTCGCCTGCGTGTCTGTTGAATTCATTTTATGTTTAATTTGTAAAAAATATAGCGATAGTAAACTACATGTCCCTAGTTTCTTAATTCTGATATAATTTATCCACATCCACATACGCTAGAATCTAACATAAATAATTTATTTTAATGCTTTCGTTCTTACTTCTTATCTTAATACATTGCTAAAATACATTACAATTTTCTGGACTTCGCATTACGGATAATACGCAAATACTTATTTCAGAGTTGTTTAAAAGATGATTCAAAGTCAATACGTATTAAATAAGACAGTATGTATCAAAGAAGACACATCGAAAATTATATATGTGCAAGTGTATAGATGTGAATGAAGAATTTGAAGAAAAAGAAGTGTGCGATAATCGTACTAAGTGGAAGTCTGATCTCTGCCTACCTCTGTATGAGGGGATAGAGTGTTTGTATTGTATTATACTTAGTACAAGAGGTGAGGTACGTATACACGACGCAATCGCAGCTTTACTCGAGTATCTGGCACCGTCTTTAGCTGCAGATTTAAAATTTAAAAAGCTCGGGTAAAATTTGCCGCTCTTGGTTCCGTCTATATAAACAAAATATAAATGTTACCTAATACATATATTCATAACTACACTAAAACGAAACAGTAAAATTCCTACAACTACCAAGATGAAAGTGATGTATTTTGTTATGCCTAATTCCAAGAGAAGAGCTGTGATAGCTCAGTGTCGGTTCAGTTCGCAACTCGAGTTCGATCCCCAGTGCCGGCAACAATGAATTTTTTTGCAATTTAAATTGCTGATATACCACGCGCTCGGCGGTGAAGGGAAACATCGTGAGGAAACCTATATATGTTAGAAAATTTTCTAACACATGTGAAGTCTGCCAGTCCGCAACCGCGTGGCGGATTTATGCCTTCTCTGTGGGAAGGCCTGTGCCCGACACTGGGACGCAAAAGTTTAAGTTGCAACTCTAACTTTTAACTTTAATTGTCCAAAGGAGCCAGGAGACTCATAACACAAGTTACCGTTATAGTTAACGTTAAAGTTATTAGTTTTAAAATTAGTTTATGAATTAGGCCTATAACAGTACTTAATGAAGGATACAAGACAAACTAGCTTGGAAGGAAGCCATCAGTGTTCCTTTCCGCGACACGAAACCACTTTAGCGGTAACACAGCGCCTACTTGCTAAGTAGTTCAACTCATTTCAACGTCTAGTGCTCGGTAGGTAATACACTTAGCGGGAGTGTTTGTTTTAAAGGCAAATGCAGTTGTTAAGGCTTTTAGTGCCTCAACTGTAACTGTAATTTTAGACAAGGAGGTTAATAAAGTTATGGTGGCTTATGCGAGAAATTCGTAATAAATAAGAGTGGAAAGTCATTTAGCAAGCTAATAAGATTGTATGAAAGGCAGGTTGATTAACTTGTAAGAGTTGGCTAGTGCACAGCATTCCGCGAGCGAGCGCCAGACCACAGCATCCGAGGCAAACTTTGAATAATCTAATGAAAGCACCGATACTCCGTAATAATGTGAATATTAGCTTTATTAAAATTTGTTGCATAGATGTGAAATATGCAACAACTATATTTATAACATACCTCTAGTTCACGTTAGTATTATTTCTTGCCGACCCATTCGTGACAACAGATACCATTCCAGTGTTACGTCCTGTGATATCTTCTTTTTTAAATTGGTATTTCTTTTCTTATTTATTAATCTTCTTATACGCCAGAGCTTCGTAATATAATGATGATACCTCGCAAATAAAAGAAGCCGTCCGTCCGTAGAAAGTAACGTTTAATCTTAGTTCCCGTTAGAGTTGAAATGTCGCAAAACAAACATAATTTAATAACAAAGCACAAAAATATTATTGAGTTTAGAGCGATATAATTCAATAATATGCGGGAGCCACATGTGCTCCTCCATAAAATAACGACCATTTGACTATAACCGAAATATTAAAACACGCAACGGGAGACAAAATTGCACGTGTAGCAGATGTGTTTAATTACTGACCCAACAAAATCTCGGAAAGAGTTGAGCTTCATTACGGACACAATGAGCCCGCGCTCGGCCAACGGTAGAGTAAATAAAATATCAACACGTTGCTAACACCAGAGCGTAGAACGGCGGGACGCGCATTTTAAAATACGCTTTAATAAAGTCCAGAACATTTAATAAAAATATGAGCTCAGTACAGAAATTAATTGCCACGTTAGGCCTTTTTTTACACCGGCCCTGAAGGTAGGCTCCGCTGTAATATCAGTTAAACAAGCGGCCCCGAACGCAAGGGTTAAAATACCGTAACACATGGCGACGTTAATTTTCAAATTAAAGAAAAAATACAGCTCGGACCCCGGGCTTTTAATTAACCTAAATAAATAAAAACTCCCCCTGTCTGCTTACACCACCCGTTTACTCTAGCTAGTAAAATGTACTTGTTCAGTTTTATAAAAATGGGCATCGATTGTGCGAGACGTAGAACGAGCAACTTTGCGTATAAGGTAACGAATTTTATAAGTGAAACGAAATAAAATTTTAAGAAACATGCACCGTTGCTCATCCCACGCAAGAGACACGTGGGCGACGAATGTTGATGCATTTGTTCGCCGCTGCTTAGCTAAGACAAAAAAATTGTATTAAAAAGAAATCACTACATTGCTAGTAAAAATAATGATTTTTCTTTCCTTTGTACAATTACGAACGTTTATGTATATCAGAGAGGAATATCCTAACCTGATGGACTTGGACACAACTATGGTAAGTAATCAATACAGTACAAAACAAAGGAATTCAATTTAGCGTCGCGTTTCCACTAGCCTCCTTGAGACACCAAGACGACCGCTAAGTGAGTAGGTCCACAGGTGAGTAGGAACAAACTATTATACATAAGAGCACTAACACTCGGTAATACAATAACTAACTCCCATTGAACCTTAATAATTAATTTTGTGAATACAAGCTCTCACGACTAAAGTCTTAGGGTAGACAGAGACGAGGTTCGCTATTTGCTTTACACGAAGCATCACATTAGATAACAAATATCACCATAATATAATGTTGTAAGTAAGAATGCCGCCGTAATGCAAGCACCAGACAAATTGTAGTATACGTCATTGTATTTAGGAATCCTAAAAGAAGAAAGTCATTGTAACCAGCCAGCTACGGCTCAAACTGACTAAACAACCACACTTTCTTAAGTAAGTCGAAAGCCAAGCCGATATATTACCAGAATATCATATCTTTAACACACCTAGTTGAAAAACTAAATTTACAATTAATAAGAATAAACAAACATTAAAAAACGAATAATAGAGGATATGAGAACCTCCATATTTCTTTAAGTCGGTTGTTTACGTATTGAAGGTACTAAGTTACTGGTAGAGATGCCTTAAAATTTACTCCTCAAGGGTAACAACGCATCTTAATATAGATATCTGTGCACGTGCACTCGTTTGTTATCAATATAAAATATAATAAAAATCTTATCAACAACTACGACAAAGGATGTCCACCTTAGTCCTTTCCCCTAGTGAAAATAACCGCTGTAAAGTGTACGTCGAGAATTAAAAAACAAGATTCAAATGCGAGAAACTCTGTCAAAATGGTTTTATTCAAGAAATAAATTAAGTTAATAGAAATAAATCGTCATAGCGAGGCCGCACCGCTTGTCTCATTGACACGAGCAAAAAGACACTGGCGAATTCGCGCACTTCTGAAACCGCGAGCGTGCTCGTTCATAGAGATTTACGATCGGCTCGCGCACCGAACACGCACCGCGACATAAGTCCGCATGCGTGTCGCCTTATCGCGTCCGCGACTCGCCAAATTAACCCGCTTTATGAAGACGTACGACAGGGTTAACCCATTGGGTGTATAAGATTTATATTACAATTCTTGGTATGAACCTTAAGGCGACGCTAAGGCAATTCCTTTTAAAGACATATAAGAGAATATTTTATTCAGAAGTTATATCATTATACAGGTGAGGTCGGCTTCTACTAAACTTACTTTTGACATATTTGGCAAACCTAATAAGACTTCATAAAGTATGCTTATAGCTGAAAGGTTTTAGACAAAATTCAATCATAGTGCATATATCAAGACGCGCAGGAGAGTGGGACATGTCGGTTAAGTTATATACTTATATGTCGGTATATTGTAAACTGACATACCTGGTATACTGACATGTCGGTTGAGTTATATACTTAACCGACATATATTTGAGCATAATACGATAGATGGCGGTGTCTAAAGAACACGTGTTGCGGTTTGCGAGAACGAAAGTCGAAACTGGACGCCGTTGCACGATAAGTGACATCTTGTCACGGAGTTTTAGATCAGAATCTAAACGAATGTCTTAACCCGTATATGAAATGTAATGGGACTATATATGACTAATAAATAATAGATGGTATAATAGGATCACTGTAATAAACTCTCAAAGTATAGAGCGAAGGAGCAACGTTTTTGTACACACCTTTTGGATACCCACTTATTTTATTAGATTTACTAATTATTAAACAAGATGTGACTGCATTTTTATTGCATGTATTTCACAAATATATTTTATCGGATCTAGGTACTTACTGTTCCCAACAATTGAAAAGCAATCATAGTTTACACGTAATACTGTATAAATATAGAACTAGAAACTAGATTATTCAATATTTAAGCTATCTCTCTATTATATTATAAAACGAGACGGGTTGAAAAAATCATTGCTACTTTCTAGTTCCCGTCGACACATCCCGACTGCGGCGTGTGATCCGTTTCAACGCACAATGAATACGAAATAAGAAATCAACGCAACCGCACTTTCCCTAAGCAATTTCCTTTCATAGCCAATATTCGTAGGCTCCGTGAACCGAGACGTTTCTTCTGAAATATAGAGCGCTGTTGAATTTTTGTTTAGTGTGCAAATTTGAACCCGAACAGACGTATATCACGTTTTTACGCAACTGGAAAGCAACCAAAATGGTGTAATAAATCTAAAAGTCCATTTTCATATAAAAGAAAACCGATTAAGGAGCTTTCCTGATAGCGATCGCTAGAATGAAGCTATATATTTTCATGATCGAGCGGATCCGAGATCAAAACGTCTGACGATCGGTGCGTAAGGAAATTGAAAAGAAAAACGTTTCTTTTAATGATATTGTCCTTGTTCAAGAGCGAGTTTATTTGCATTTCCTGTTTATTTGTGGTAATATAACCATAAACGCCATGTCATTGAACCAACGACGTCTAAAGGCTAAATTGGCCGCTTAAAGGCTTGGTGAGTTCAATATAACGACAATATTCATGACAACTCTTTGGCCCTTTGGCTACGACTCTACAAGTAGAAGTAGAAGTAGTTGTAGAAGATATGGAAATGCATCAAGGAAATCAAATCAGGACGAAGGATGCAGAATAATGTATCAGAAGATTCAGAAGTTCTAAGAATTAAAATGTGTCCTTCGCTTTAATTTCTTTGTTATCTTAATGCTACTTGCATTTTGGTCGTGTTAAATTTATTTTCCACAGATATAATATGTCTTCTTAATAAAAAGTTATTCTGGTAGGCAGGGAACTTAACGTCAGACGAACTAGAAGCTACTAAACACTAATACCTTCATCGTTTTCATTGTCATAAGATCTTATGAATTAGGTCACAGTTTAAAATTGTGTTTAGCCACTCGAAAGTCAAACTTATTGTTGCATGGTTAAAGCGATCTCGTTTGTATGACTTTCAACAGAAAACGAACCGAAAACGAGATGAAATTGTCACACAGTATTCAGTGTTAGGCATGACTAGATCGATTTCATGTTGATGAATAAAATGCATTTGCTAGTTTAGTATACCTCAATTAGGTAAAAAGACGAGATGTCGTAATATTAGATGTAAAATTCCGTTACAAAGACTTCCATTACCAAAACGACTAACTGCAAATATTAATATTTCTATAAATATATAGACGACTATTATATCGATGAGAAGATTTGATATTTTGTTAAATTATATTAAATGGGGCTCCCTTCGAATGGTTATGTTAAGTACTAGCTTGTTAACCTCATCACGATGCCTAACGAGCGTGATGCCGTCACTTGAAATCACCAAGTGACATTAAAGTGTCAAGGTTCGTATTCAATATTGTCGGAATGAAATTTCCCTGTCATGATGAGGTTAAGAGACGATGAAATAGAAATTAAGAAATTACCGGATGTTCCTAGTTTCGTCAGAATTATAGGGCTTCTAGCAAGCATCGCTCAATAATAATTATGGCACTATTGTACTTCTATAAACAATGTTATGGTATGGAATGAAGTAAAACTTTTTATATATGAAAAGGGGCAAACGAACACGCGATTATTTTGTCAGATGCTTAGCGTCTATAACTCAATCAACAGACTATATTAAAAAGTGCAATGCTACGTATGAGAATGAACAGAAATTTCTGATCTCGCCAATAAATAAATCGTGTTTTCAACATTTTCTAAACTCAAAAAAGGCGCAGAATAGTAGGAGGTCTAATGAGACTATCAACGATGCCGTAACTGAAGAGAGTAAATAAATTGTTAACCTCGTTTCAGAAGCACGAAAACTGGTGGGGTAGCTCCGTGGCCACGCCTTTTAGGTGTTCCGTCTATCAAGCGGCTTCACGTTCACGTTATGAGTTTATAAATATAAAGAAAATAAATACATTTCTCTCTAAATATATATTATAATACTACTAAAAATTATATAAATTACTTAATACAAATTGAGTAAAAGTCAAATAGACCAAAAAGCCGTGGTAACTAAGTATCCGGGTTCGAGCAAAATATGCTAGCAACCCGAGTTTGTTCCCTGTTGCCGGCACCAATAAATTAGCTGTAGCAATTTTATGTGCTGATTTACCACGCGCTCGCGGACGCGGGAAGTCGGCGGTGAAGGAAAACATCGCTGGGGAAACCTGCATGTCTTGGAACATTTTTCTATTGCCAATTGTGAAGTCTGCCACGTGACGGAGTATGCCCTTACACTCTTATACGTATATATATATATATATATACATATATTTTTTATTGCCCTCGAAACCAAAATGTGGAATTTAAAAAACATTGCAAGTTATTGAACTACTCACTAGATCACAAAATGCGCAACCACTACCGGACGTTCCAAGTAATCAGAGGCATTTTATACGAGAATAAGAACGAAAGCGTGACACAAAAGCAGGAGCGATAACGGCAGAAAAAAACGAAAAGCGAATCGCCTCCCAGCAGACGGTATCTTCGTTCTCCCGGGAGTTATTAAATATTAAAATAAACTCGCATTCCGACACGAGTCCTACGCGATACGCCAGATTATAGCCAACACAATGAGAGCACAGACTCCGATCGCCCGCTCGCCTTATCACATCAAAGCAAGGGCTAATGTAATTTACCAACAACATTAATTCCAGTGTTTCTTTAATCAAATTCTACTTCTATGTAAACAAAGATTGTCCACTTTCGAAAATGGTACGATGCATTTAACTATGTGTTAAATGCATCTTAGGATCTTTGATTTGAAAGAACAAATATAAATATCACTCACGTCAAAACGGTCGTAACGTCTGTAGAATGTTAATCGCATAATTCACGAAGCAGATTGCTTCATCGCTGCTCGAAAGTGTATCAGACGGCGCATCGCTCAGTTGCTCAAACCGACTCCACCCACTTACCTGAAACAATGCATCATTACAATATAACTAACCGAGCGGCAAATGCTTTCTATGAATTTATAATATGTATCAGTTCTGATTTAGATTTTCTGTGGTGACTAATAAAGATTTATTAATATTATTATTATTAGATTTGCATACATTTATTAAAAGAGTGATGATAGCTTACGACGATAATATCCCAATCGCCTATACCAATGAGATTTAAATTTTTGGTGTTGCACAGAAAAAAATACTGTCATAATAAAGAAATAGTTATGTAGTATTATACTGTATTTAAGTATAGTCCTTAAATATATTCCCCTATTCTCAGGGCTAGGAATTTAGGATGCAAATAAACGATCTATTTATTTATTTTATTTATTTATTTTTTTAATAAGATACACCAACAGCATTACACACGCATACATTGTAGTAATAATCAAGTTTACAAACTAAGTCCTGTTGTGTATGCCAATTACAGGTGTACACTATATTCGCGTTAAAGAAACGTAACGATTTTATTATTAATACTTACAATTTTTTTTAATAAATGATAAAGTAATAGAAATATCACTACTAAATTATTGAATTAGCCAAAATTACTGCACAATTTTTAACACTAAGGTGCGGAAGACCTTGCGTGAATTAGAAAAAATGTCAACCGACGTGGACTTAGTGTTAAGGATGTAGCGTATGTGTTATATGTAGCGGAAATCCTTGGCGAGGGCGAGTGTGGAAGGTTGATTTTAGATTGCGGCACATCAAAAATCCGCACATAAAAAAAAATTGTTGTACAACGAGTCCTTGGATATTTGAATGGCACTCTAATGTGTGAACCTACATGGATAACTTACCGTCTACGTGAACTAATAATGATAAACAAAATCAATCTAGAATCACTAAAAATATAAATACTATAGATACGTTTTTGGATCATATTTATATGCAACGTGAATGTTCATCAAGGACGAACAATTATTAAATCATTTCCATCCCCACTCTATCAGGACGATCGACCTATCGGTGCTTCTATCAAGTTTAACTACTGTTATTATTAACTTAGTCCTTGATTCAACGAGAAACTTCCAGATTGCCTCCGTAATGTCACTTTCCGGTACAAACTCTTTGATTTAAATCAAGATTTTAGAGCAAAAATTGGCAGTAATTGCCGACATTTGATAACTTTTAAGTTTGTAATTATAATGCTTTTTAATATTTAAATAAATATATTATAGTTTGTAAATTAACACCGTGAACATTAAATCTGGTTTTCATAATTATAACCTCTCTTAGAAATGACTATAGGATATTTATTAATCTTTACACTAGATGGTCAATTTTACAGATATATTGTTAACATTAGACGCGAATTCATAAAATTTTACCCATCTCAAAAATCGTCCAACAATTCTTAAGAAGCTTCCACTTCAATAAGCTTCAATATGATAATTTCACAGTAGCTTATTGGAAATGATAAGGGTACAATAAAGTGAATACACGTTAGGAAAAATCTCGATAACTAAAAGCTGCTCTAAATGCCCACAACTCCGTCGCTCCGATAGAGAACGCGGTGCACCGATAGCGTGCGCGCTGCTCTGATAAAATTTTATTTAGGGGCATTAGCATTCGCTTCGGCTTATCAAGACGCTCTCCTCGCGAGGGTCGTGCACGCGCACCTGTAAATTTTCATTACGTACGAGTTGCAACGTCCCATGCTGTAATTATTTTTATCAGGCCTTGACTTAACACCTAAGGGAAGTATAGCCTTTTACTACATATTATAGCTATATTCTTTAGTTTTTATACTGCAAAAATGGGGGCGACTTTTGTCGATATATAATATTATTATATAATATATTTTAAAATATTTAAAAAAGGTTTTTGATATTCTCATGAATAAAATGCTATATGGAATGATTGATTTAGCAAGTTTCAAATTAGATAATATTCAAAAGCATAACATATCGATCAAATGGAATGAATTTATAATGAAAAATATTTTCTTTAATCCAAAAAATATACGTCCCGGGTAAGTAATCAACTATATATAATGTACGGAAATTTCTCCAAAACATGCTGTATCTTATACTTATAGTATCACATCTATTATTTCTGTAGGTTTAATAATTTTGTAGCAACTTTAAAATTTTGGTATCGAACAAGTAAGTAGCCTCTTACCAACCATCATATTCATTTAGGATACCATAGACACGTATTTTGTACCTGGAAAAGTTTTAAACAGTTGGCAGGCTAAAAATTCCATTCGATGGGATAATCTATTCGCGATACAGGTCTTATTCAACGAAGGAGCACATTCAAGTAGCTATCGGCGGCCAGATCGTACGTCGTGTGCAGGCGCCGATGTTCGGGCTAATGTAGTTTAATTAACTCGTTTTCATTATGGAAGTGGGCACGAATGCATCAGACGCGTGTGCCGCACAGGTGCCACCACACGGAAACCAGCGACCACCGACGCAATCAACCCACACTGCTATTTCATTTGTATATCTATGTATATCGGTCGCGTTTCTATGATTTATTCATTCGTTGGTACCGAGCTTGCATAGCACTGGTTATGCATACGGAATTGATTATGTAGATATTTTGCAGTTTGTCAGATTTGTATTTGCTTATCCAACCGATACATTAGCAAAATGATATTAATAAATAAATTATATCTGCATTACTAATCTACAGCAATGCCTTGACTAAAGTTAATCCAACAAACACGGAATAAGTGTATGAGTCCTTCGTTCGGCGTCTTTAAACATGCTTCGATTTAATCATGATGGAGACATTACAAGATTTTTTGAGCCTCTTCTCCCAGCACTAGCGCTTCCCGGAGTATTACCGCTGGAAGACGATGCGTAGTTAGTGCAGTATAATTTTAGTATTTTCCCCAGAATCCAGTAGTCGAATTGACACTGGCTTACGGGTACGGGTAATTACTGGGTCAACCTCGAATCATAATTCTGTCACGCTTAGAATTGCGGCATAAGCCGGGATTCCTCCCCAATAGAAACGCACTAAAACCTCGGCCTTTAAAAAAAATTCTTCACAACAGCCGCTATACGTCAAGAAAATTTATAAAATCACATTCGACAAAATGTTCACAATTTTAAAAGCGTTATAATATAAATTCTGTTTATTTTATCTCACTGCTGTTCAACGGAATTTATGCATTATTATTGTAATAGTGACTCTGTTCAAAACGAATATATTCTCTACTTTATCGTACAAAACATACAAATTAATCTACGTGTCGAGATAGTTTCGTGTCGCCGGATCGTTGTACTGAAAGATATATAAAGTTTATTAATATTCGGTGGGTGCACATAAAAGATAGCTCGCGAAGCAGGGTCAGGTGACCGTAATGCATTGCCCTGTATCTACATCTTCAACAAGATGATGCATGGCCCCGAGGTTTTGCCGGATGTTCTTATAAGGTAACAGAAATGATAGATACATAAATATCAATAACAAATCAATGTCTTATCTTATTCTATTATTTTAGGAGTAAGTATGCATTATTTATATAATAGACGGGAAAAGATTATAAATTAATGAATTAAAAGTAATTATGCTTTATAAAGCTTATATTATATTAATTTTCCTTTATCAGTCAGTAATCTTATATGAACAAGTGCGTGTTTCGATAATTTAGGATCCACTTGATCCACTAATCAAAGGGCTGTTGGATGCCTTAGCATCATTAATCGCAAATATCAGGGGAGTGGTCTAAGCAATTGTTTTTTCTTCTGTTTCTAACTTGACTCAATGTAAATAAGCTGAATACATAATAATAAGCTAAAAAACGAGAAACGAAAGCGTTTTTTATTCACTTAATTCTTATTGCCAGCCTGCTTATTACAATGCATTCAAAAAAATCCTGTCTCAGACTACGCGATGCTGTAGATGTTTATGGGCAGCAGGAGATGTACGTGTATTCAACTCCTTGACACATTTTACTAGGAATTCACAACACTTATTGTAATTCAGCCAACTTACTTATACTTAACATCGCTTTCTTATAATGAAACTAATTTTGTGAAGTTATAATTGAGTAAATAAAAAAAAACGTCACATTAATAACACGTAATCTATAATTTACGGCAATCAAAAGTTCACCATTTCCTAGGCCTCGAGCTAAACTCTCGCAGGCAACTACAGCACCTCGCATGAGACAGCTTATTACTAATTCTACGCAAATTATTCTTCTTCTGTTGGACAAATTGGGAAAGTATGCATATTAGACCCGTCAAACAGTATACTACTAAAATACATTGTTTACTTATAACAACATCTTACGAAGTTTTATCATATATTAACATAACATTAACAAAATTAAAGTACTCCGTATCAAAGGGTTCTTCGTGTAAAGTATTTTTAATGTAATTATTATAAATGAATTTAATAACATCAAATAAACACCATTTATTAACTCCTTCCCGCTTCGTGTTTTGTACATTCTCTCAATACGCTACGAAATCGTCAAACAATCCATAATCGTCGCAATTTGATAAGATTTAAGATGGAAACCGATTATATAGTGTAAAATCCAATAAACAGAAATACAAGAAGGTCTTACAGGTTTATCATTTTTCCCTTTCCGTTCGTTTTTTAATGGGTGATTGCCGTTGTTAGCTCGAAGGCATTTTTACAACTTCACTGTATTGAATTCCTATTGTCTCGATACGTTGTTATATATCTCCGGGTACTTGGTATAAGCAAAAAGTAACAGTTAATGGGCCTTTTACCGTAAACCAGGCGCATACTACTGCACAGATTTTTTGTTAACCAAAATTAGAACCGCTGTGTATACTATTTAAACGTGGGTAGTATTAGTTATTACCTGATAAGATAACGTCATATCGACAATATGTGATGATACATTTATCTAAGTATTCGCGAAAGAGTGATAGCCTTATCGCTACGTGTTGATCTTACGATATTAAGGTAGTTGAGTATACTGTGTATAGCTATCTTTATATTTATAAAGATCGTGAGAACTTATTTTGTAAATGGATATTAAAAAAGATACACGAATATTTAACGGCCTTACCGATAAATCGCATAGCACATGCAATGCTTCTAGTGTTGTGGGCATTCGACGTGATCACTTAACATCAGAAAAGCTGAATGATTTTCTAAGTTTAAAATAAAATATTTTACCAAAACAAGTACTATACAGAGAACGTCAGTATAAAGTATATACCGTCGTTGATACATATTTACCAGAATTCTCCCATAGAAAATTAAAAAGCCTAAAACGTACAATATCGAGCTTACGACACTCGGTAACTAATTTGAATATGATAAAATAATTTCCAACTGATACCAACCATTAAAAAGATACTTAAGAAAAAAAACAAAATAGGATCGGTTTAACAAAATTGATATCAGAGTTAACCAATCGTATATGCATGTATAATATGCAAATGCTTAACAATACACCAGATAACATTGTAAGAGCAACAAAGTATAGCACTCTCGCGTCGGATTGCGTGCTTTATGAAAACGGGGGACAAATAAATTCTCATTATGCCAGAAGATAAATATCGCTTCGAAGTAATGAGCATAATGGACATATTATAATACGCCGCAACTTTCTCATATATACCAATTGAAAGAACACTTATATACCATACAATGACTGAATATTTGTGGGTATCACAAAAATGTTTTCATATTACAATAAGACATGGCTATGACAAAATAAAAGATCTAACGTTCTTTTAATACCAGCGGAGTAGATACGTTGAGAAGTGATATCTGTTTTTCATTATGGCAATTGCGCTTAAATTCTTTTGCAACTTCATAAACCGAAATACGAAAAACCATTATTAGATACAAATATAACCAACTGTATTTAAATAGCAAGCAGAGAGCAACCCTCCGAGGCTATTACAGCCTGCTTGCTGTCGCAGACACAATGTGTATGTGCACGCGTGTGTAATACATCCAAGCATTTTACTATGAGAAGTTAATAATTATGAGAAGAAGAAGAGTAGGACAGCACGTGCATATTATGGTGTTATGAAAGTTTAGGACGGCTGATTGTCTCCCTGTAAAGGCACTCTGTCTTATAAAAGAATTATGGGACAAACTAGTATGCGACCAATGTGATGTTGACCTACTGGAGGAATTACAGGTATGCCGCTAACCTTTTTGTGAAAAGCTACGAAGTCACTCACCGAGCGAGACGCAGATCAAAATCGTTCAGAACATTGCAATGAAAGGCATCACAGGTTATAACGCTCTTTGCACTACAATACAATTTCAAAAGCAATCAATGAAGTTTATATGATGCATCGCCATCTAAAGCACCACGATCAATAAGGTAAATGCCATAGAATTCATATTAAAGCAAGAAAGATCAAGCGACCAGAGTAAATCTGAATGTCTTATTTAAAATTCCATTGACCTTAATAAGATAATCGAATTGAAGCGAGAAGCCTTGTTCTATTATGCAAACAACGACTTTAAATCAGTTCCAAATGGCAAATAGGTATACATAAAAATAAGCGTGGTGACAATAATAGAGAGGTTGAAGGCAACGTATAGCGGTCGACCGGCGGCGTTATCTCTAGCGAAGCGATAAAGATCTCGGTTGTAGTTTTGAAAGAAAATTTACAAGTTTGTCCGCTAATAATCGTATATATTCCAGAGAGATGTCCGTCCAAGGGGCCCAGGCGGCAACTGGCCGCCGACGCTTACGACCTTAGTATACGACCGATTTATGATTGTCCCTTTCCAGGACAAGGTTATCACATTTTACAGCTTAATTTAAAATGGTTCACTTTTTTGTTTATAATGTATTTATTGTTACTCTTACATTGTTAAGTTTCATTTTAATGACGTTAATAGACATTGATATTTTCTTTATTTCATGACAAGACATTTATTGGCATAATACAAACAAAATATGTAACACATTAAAAATGAAAAACATTTGAATAAAACGGACAAATAGTACGTGAGGCGAACCTGGAACGCCATCTGGGTATGTGCTGTGCCAAAGCTGCTACAGCGCTGTTCTTGTGGTATTTAAGAGAGCCTATAAATACGATTATTATATTAAAGGAATAATTAAAAATACAATTATGTATATAGTGAATGCCCTATAGTCGAACTTCGACTTTAACCTACATTGAAATCATACAAAATTCGCAACTCGAAACTTATTCTGTGGATCTGTCAGTCAGCTCGTGGACGTGTATCAAACGCATTGTAGTGTGTGTAATATCCTTTTTATTGATTATATAATAATCTATTTTGTATATTTAAGTTTGAAAAATATAAATGTGGGAAATTTCATTCTCCTCCGTCTTAATTTTTGTAACAAGAGATACGAAGTTTTCGCTTCACGTATTAATATAATGATTACTAACACGCTCAAAGTATAGATTATTCCTTCGGAATGTACATGTATATTAAACGCTTCAAAATATTCAAACATTTATATTATTGACAGAGCGTGCGGTAAACATTTGCCCTGAGAAGATTTAGAAATCGTGCCCTCAATGATGTAACGTTGATTGTAGTCAAATGTGATATAAGCATCGCTGTTGCGGAGCGACGGCTCAATCTCGTGAACTTTTAACATGGAAAGGTTCCATTGAATTGGTTAATAGAGGTCCCATTACGAGAGCGCAACACGTCACTCATAGATTAACTGACATAGGTTGTACGTAACAAAGCAAATAAATATAAACAGGGTTATTGGTAATTCGACGTAGAACCGTTACGAGGTGATGAGGGGTGACTATTTGCGATAATTTTAACCCCTATTTAAATGCAAAAGTAAAGCATTTTAGAGTTATCGTCTTTTTTAGATTTTTCAAAATAAATGAAAATTTTTTTATTTCAACGAACAAAAACGGTTACACATTGGCTATTTATCAATATTAAAACAAAAATTATCAGTCTAAATTAAAAATGCGAGACGAAAAACCATACCTTTTCGGATTCTGAATCTCGAATAAAATGCCTTATAAACTTAGATGGCAGATTATTTTTAAAATAATCGTTTTATTAGCTCTAGAACAATGCATATTAACTAGGAACTCATTTCAAAGAAACTAACAAAAAGTGACCACAAAGGATGCATGTGGAATCGAACGGAACTTAAGCTCGTTCTTTAAAATTTCCGTAAAGTTAAAAAAAATACCCAATGTAAATAATACAAAAATTACAAATTTAAAATGAAACCTTGGGTTCCGAAGATATAACAGGAGACTCTTAATTGTGGAATGGAAGCAAATTTGATTGAGGCATTGGTAGGGTTATGTCAATTTAAGATTAGAAAAGAGCTTCGGAACGACTACAAGCACAAACATAGAAGAAGAAAGAGAATATAAGCGCCAAAACTTAAATTAATATAATTTAGAAATGAGAGAGAGCGTCCGAGCGATCGATGTTTAATCCTTCACATTTGATTGGTTTTGAAGTCTGAGGTTTTGGTTTTTACTCGCAAATATACTTGTCATTATATTAAAAGCTCATAACAGTTTATAAGAGAAAAGGTCATCCGAGGCGGCGAACAACGGTTGACTCGGTGGGACCATAATGCTGCGGCGTAAATATTCATCGGCCGAGATTGTCGCACGCAGCGTAGGCAGTCCCGTACTCCGGGGCGCGGTTGGGGACACGCATTAGAGACAATGAGATTTACATAGCCGGGCGTTCCTAACTGTCAGCTAGAACGTTCACATTAACAAATCCAGAGCATTTAATATGTGTGAAACAGTTTCATTAGACGCTCTTAACATTCACTTAATTAATTCATTGAGCGATCTCTACATCAAACATCAAATAGTTTTTAGATTAAGTATTTTTTTATGTTTCTTCTCGTCGTAATGGTGGTCTTGTCTTTTCAAAGATTTTATTAAACAAGTCTACCCATTAATAAAACGTTGAATAATTTATTAAAACTACATAAAAAGTGTTTTAGTTAAACAAATAAAATAAACATAGTTTTCTTTACAGCCTATTCCGTATATCGTCAATGCAAAGTGTATAAGATTAAACAGAATATTATTGTAAGCAAAAACACTGTTGTTAACCTTAATTCTTAAGGTTATTATAGACATATTCAAGAGACACGGTGACACCTCTAGCAACTGTGTTTGCAATAATGCTCTTAGCTCTCCCAAGAACTCTTATTCTCTATTCTGTAAATTTCAATTCAACTTGTGCTTTAGTTAAGCCTGTGTCACCCATTCATGAACATTTTATTGTCCCTGTGATTCATTGTTTGCTTTTCCATTTTCTCTCAAATGGTGGCAAATGTACTTTAATCTTTTGATTCATAAGTCGCCAGGAACAAAATATCAACGACATCATTCTCTTTGAAACAACAAATTGCATTTTTCGAAATTGATTCCGGATGTCTAGTGAAGTCTTTTAGTGATTAAAATATATATATTTAAGTTATATACCAAAAGCAAAGGTGTGATAAAATCGTTTGATGTTTGCATCCCATTTGGCTGGTATCAATTTTTAGTTTTTCGGTCATATAGGTACAAAAGCGCTAAATATGTATGGAGAATAGCATATATATTATCACATACTGGACTTAATAAGGTCGATAATACAATACAGTTTGCATTGCTTTATGTGCATGTTATCATTGTAGGATGTTGTTACCTCGATAGGGTTAAATGGAGGCCACAACTAATTTTTAAATGCCTTTACTATATGCGTTTGAGTTATAAATTGATATAAACGTGGCGATATAGCCTGAAGCAGTCAGATACTGAAAAAAATCTTAAACTAAAGCTTGAAATGTCACTACGTTAGGTGCCAGAACCCAACATTTATTGAAGCGCACAACATCCCCTATAAATCAGTCTCCGCTGCGAATAGTTCAGCAATTAAAGGAGGCATCTAACTTCCTCTATCTTTTCTACGAACTAATGAGTGGAGTCAGCCAGGGAGCGACGCGCCGCATACACAGACACTTATCTCGCTGATAAACAAGTACAAAATGGGTTACACGTATCTTCCAACCCCTACGCCCCTTTATTTCTAATTTAACGTCTTAAGCAGGCCCGTATAACTTTTATCAGATAGACAAAACAATCTCTTTCTTAAATCATTATGTTCACGGGATAAAAATACTTTTTTCTACCATTGATAACACAGATTTACGTATTTTTTTTAAATAAAACTATGAATTTTATAGAAATAACACATGTTTTTATCTAAGAAAACTAAATCTATGGATTATATCAGTTTGAAGTCATATTATCTCGTGTAAACAATCTAATTCGGCGCATAGACAATATGCAATGGTAACCGTAATCACAGATTACGTAATGCACCAGACCTTGATACATTTTAACTAACCAAAATCGGTTAAATAAAGCTTATTCCTCGGATTTCTTCGCAGCTTAATTTGATATATAAATATATTTTTAAATTCTCGATGTTCCATAGTGATTTATAGTGACGGGGGACTGAAGTGTTCGTTGGTTCAATATATTTTATTTATCACAGGATCCAAAGCCAAATGTTTTCAGCCATCTTCTCAAATGAAATTTGAATTTTTTTATAACAATAGCATTACGAAACCATCTTTGTAGATACCGATGAAATTTTAGGAGAATATTTGGTTTAACTTTTCAGGCGTAAGTTTGGGGTTTATCACTCTATTAAAACCTATCAATGTCAAAGGTTTTAGTAACGTTTCTGCAGGTACCGATCGAGCAAAGGACTCTTCGTCCTCCAAAGTTTACACGGTCGTAAGAAACTGTAAGAGACGCAACAGATGCAACCCGAATGGTGACTACGATTCTTAGACATGAAAGACCGTAACCGAAGTTATGCCGAAGATGTGTTACAGTTATACAGCGACCTTAGAGGAAAATTCTGGTACATGTATGATTATAAAATCGTCGTCGTAAATACAATATGAATTTCATAAAATGATATCATCATTTTATTAATACGTG